>OX387376.1:1957115-3199016 GCA_947563715.1 Lycia hirtaria | reverse complement strand
TCTAACAATCGAATTTAATTCTATCAACAATACATTCACTTTTTTTAACTATTCATCATCATTTATTAATTTCATCATTATAAAGGTCATTTATAAAATTTACATGAACCATGGTGCATGTAACTGTGCCCAAATATCGGGAGCTCAAAATTAACGCGAACCACGGTAAATATCCCGTTATTAATAATAATGATTTAATACTCAAAATGTTGTGGATTTTTTGATGAAAAATACTTTAAATGATTTTACTTTTACCTTTGTTTTGTCGTAATTTGCAATCTTGATGAAACTATAGGTATTTGGGTTTATACTTAAACTTTTTTCGTTGTAAGCTACTTATTTTAGATTGAGGGGTAATTAATTATCTTAAAAAGAGGGTAAGTTGGATGTACCGTTTACTATCAGATTTTGATTATATGTATATGAGAGAAAAGATAGACACTCGGATTTTAAGTAAGATCTTACCAAAAAAGATTAAAAAAATCAGAAAAAAGAAAATGCCGGACTAGACTTAAAGGTACTGTTACATTTGCTATTAAAAGAGTATGCTTATTAGCATGCGTAAGACGAGCACTTTTAAAATGAGCTTGCTTATTTTCTAGCAATGCTTTGACACATATGCTAATAAGTAGCAATTGCTCAATAATGGCATGCTTTTGTGCTAATAATGAGCATGTGTAACGACACCTGTAAAGACATTAGCTAGGCAATTTTGATCTCAAAATAAAGTTTGAAACAAAGATAAATATTCAATTCTTAAGAAACATCTGCTAAATTAACATGAAAAAAAAGATAAAAAATTCATAATTAGGGGAAAAATAACTAACCGTTTAAAAAAATGTTATACAAAATTTTAAGTTACACATGTTACAAATACGGCAATTTATTTTAAACGCCATGTTTTAAAATAACAAGAAATACAATATACTATACACAGACATACTATATATATACAAGAAATACAATATACTATACAATATACAATATAATATATATAATAATAAAAGGGGAATACAATACAATACAATCCGCTAACCAAAGGGCTGGCGCTTACCTCGGTCAGCGGATTAGCATTGCTATCCAACGAAGCAATGTCGCCAGCCTTTTGGGAACGTTGCCTTGGGACTGTGACCTGAGTTCTGTTTTTTATCTGTAATGCTGTTTTTTATATGTTTTATTTATTGAAATACATGCAAACATATTCCTCCTATCAATATAAACAAATTCATTTCTCATTTGTCTAATATCTCTTATATAATACTCAATAATACAAGAAATCATAAATTATTTGTTGATTTCAATAAAATAAGAAAACTCATAACAATAATAGAAAATAGACAGAGACAACGTATAAAATATTTTTTTTATATTTTACGCATAGGTATTGTAAAATGTGACGTCGTATCCACATTAGCCCACCGTCCCCCAACATCACCTTGAAGGTGTCTCGGCGAGCCATAACTCTTAACGGCGAAGCGCCCTCGTCGACGCGTTGAGGAATTATTATTATGCGAATAAATACTCCAAATGTCACGACTAAATGTCCCCCCACGGCCCCCTCTAATCCAGGGGGGAAGGGGAGACAAATGCCGTTCGATCTCGGGGAATGTCTCCTAATAGTTTTAAAGCGGGCCTAATTTTGTTGCGGTTTTTGAATTGGTTCGCTGTTGTTAGAAAGGTTTGTTGATATAATAAATAATACGAATAATACTCGTTTGCTATAAAAACCGGCCAAGTGCGAGTCGGACTCGCGCACGAAGGGTTCCGTACCATTATCTAAAAACGAGAAAAAAAATAACGTTTGTTGTATAGGAGCCCCATTAAATATTATGTTTATTTTAATTTAATTATTTATTTTTAAAGTGAATAATATTTAGTGAATATTTCAAGCGTCTACCTGTTTCCGTTATCAATATCGAGGAAAAACGAGAAAAAAAATAACGTTTGTTGTATGGGAGCCCCCTTAAATATTTATTTTATTACATTTTTTAGTATTTGTTGTTATAGCGACAATAGAAATACATCATTTGTCAAAATCTCAACTGTCTAACTATCACGGTTCATGAGATCAGCCTGGTGACAGACGGACGGACGGACGGATGGACATGGACGGAAAGACAGCGGAGTCTCAGTAATAGGCTCCCGTTTTTACCCTCTGGGTATGGAACCCTAAAAATTAGTTTAAGCCACAGAGATCAAAGTGTACTACATAAGTAAACACAGATTTTTTTTTCTTTATATCTTTGGTATAACTTTAAAACTGAGCGCTTGACTGACGCGACGCAAGATGTGCTGGTGCGATTCTAGTCCAACGCATAAGCATTGCCATTCAACGTCGCAATGCCTGAAGCATGCTGGGTATGCTGCCAGCCGGTAGTAGGCATTTAGATTATCCTCAGTCTTTCATCAGTCTCAATTAATCTGATTGCTTTTTATGTAAAACTTAAGGAAGTTAAATATATATCTTGTAAAATATATGCGTAGAACTCTAGGAAAACGTATATCTTGCATATACTCAAAATTCAAATTCAAAATTCAAAATATTTTTATTGTCAGCTGTGTTAAATTAAGGTCTTATAATTAAAATTGTATCAACAGTTGCGTCCATTTTAGACTTATAATAATTAATGATTTAAAAAACATATACATTATTATAATTATTAGAATCAATTAGTATCACACATCGTAATAATATCAAACAAATATTCACAGGCAGTCAAAAGTACAAAAATATATTAAGTTAGAATTATAGAAATGTCAAATGAATTGTTATAACATAGTCAAAATATATCTTCAATGTAATCTTGAACCTTATAGTATCCTTTCAATAACAAAAAGTCAAATAACTTTATTTTAAAGACAGCGATGCTTTCCGATTGCAACAATGATTTTGGCAACTGATTGTAAATCTTAGGTCTTAAAAAGTGTTCTAGGAATGGCCTAGAACACTTTTGTTAAAAAATGCAGTTGAGTGAGGAGGCATACTTATTTTATTTTCATGACGTTTACCTTGCATGGGCTGAAACATATTAATATTTTTCTTTATGAATAACGCCATTTCGTAAATGTATAAGCAAGGGAATGTCAATATATTTAAATCTTTAAAGTATGGCTTACAAGAGTCAGTAGTTTTCAAACGACATGCTGATCTCAAACACTTTTTCTGAGCTTTAAAAATAGTTTCCCTCTGTGTACAATTACCCCAAAATATAATTCCATAGCGCAGAGTAGAAGTTACATAAGCATGGTATGATGTAATCACTGCCGTTTGATTTACTACTTTTCTTAACATGTGTAAGGCATACGAATAACTGCTAAGTTTGGCACAAATTGATTCAGCTTGTCTTACCCAATTCAAGTCTGAATCAACATAGATTCCTAGAAATACTGCTTGCATCGATCATATTTCTGCCTCTTGTATGAGGTTTTCTGTCCACCTTGTAGATGGTCTTCCTACACTACGCTTGCTGATGCGCAGTCTCAAGATTACCACCCATTTCTCGTTGAAATGCCGAAAATCCGTACTCAGCGATATCGATCCACATTCTTGTTGCGTACTGCACAAGAATGGAATTCTTTGCCGCCATCTCTGTTTCCTGAGACCTACAATCTTGGAATTTTCAAGGCTAGAGTGAATAGATATCTTCTAGATCGACGAGCTCCATCCTCGGCCACACCGTCGCTTAACATCAGGCGAGTTGGTGGTCAATCGTAGATCTAACTTCTATAAAAAAAAAAAGAACATCAATTTATTGCATGCAATTTCCAACAGCTGGCTTTAATGTTTTTATTCTTAACAATTACTTAAGCTAGATACTGAGCAACAGTCCATCTAGTAAGACATACAGAGTCCACCGGGAAATTAGCACACTGCCATTTCTTCAACCTCTAAATAGTTTTAAAATGTTATTTAATTTTTAATTAAAAAATTAAGATTCAATATCTCAAAGTGACAAGCACAGTGCATTGTTACAAAGTTTTAAGCTGTTTCAGAATAAAATTCTGGGTGGTGTTGGACTGTTATAGACAAGCGTAAAGCTTGACATCAGCATGTAATCTGGGAGTCTTTAATGAATAATTTACTCCTAATTAAGCATGCTCTTTCGTACACCACAACGTCGCTTAACATCAGATAAATCGACACAGTCAAGGCCAGGGGGTTGAGACAAGTGGCATTCTAATTTCGTGTACGCCAGTAGAATATAAAAGTAAATGAATGGAATTGACATACTTAACGAAATGTCACGTGACGGCACGTCACAGTTTAGCATTTCGAAGCGTATGCGTTTGTAGAAATAGAAACATACCACGTACCTACCACTTGTCTAATCCTACAGGTCTGGGAATCCACATAAAATCATCCATGGAACTAAAATTATATTATTTTTGACGTGTCACGTAGTAACGCCAAAAATCAAGGCAAAGCAAGTCATAAGTAAGTATTAAGGCAGATTGCCACTGTTCGCGGTTGTCTTAAGGCCGGTGTCCACGATTACCCCGTCAAAAGCGAGATTAGAACGGCTTTACTTGTTTGTGTCACTACCCCTTCTTGTCTTACCAGAGGCGGATTAACCGGATTGGATATGGTGCACCTTGATTTGACTTGCCACGTTTTATATTCTACTATGGAAATTAACGTGGTTTTCACACATTTTTAAATAAAAACTACGCGTCACTCACGTCTGTTTTGAGCCGAAATATCCGACTATAGTTTCAACCGCATTCGGCGGTCTTTTTCAAACGAGCAACACGTCACTCTCGGTCGGTGACGCGCCTTGCACTCTGAAACACACTTTCACACTTGTGAATGCGGTTGAAACTATAGTCGGATATTTCGGCTCAAAACAGACGTGAGTGACGCGTAGTTTTTATTTAAAAATATTATATTCTACTAAGTACATAATTTTATTACCCCACTGCGTTAAAAAAACCGGTATTTGGGGATTTTGTAAAAAATAGTCAATATGAGAAAAGCGTAAGTAACTCTGTACTAACACGATAAAATTTTGTTGTTGGTAGTTAAACTGTAGTTAAACCGTACTACTGAGACTTTACAAGTCTCAGTAGTACGGTCAGCCGCCATTAACCGTACTACTGGGAATTAAAAGTCTCAGTAGTACGGTCAACCGGACTGGCAACCGTACTACTGGGAATAAACGTTTCTATATATGTTACATTTTCACGATGAAACGGTTGAACCGATTGCTATGTAGTTTCGTACAGAGATAGATGAGAACCTGGAAACGTACATTTTATCGTTATCACAACTATGTCCAGCAGTGGACTTCTTGTGGCTGAGATGATGATGACGAAGCTTTATTTAGTTTGAGCTAGATGGTGTTGTGTGTAATATCCACCAGTTTATATATCAAGAGTCTGTAGCCATCGTCCGTCTTGCTTATAATTATCAACATTTTTGAAGATATAAAATGACTGAATCCACTTACCTATTAAAAAAATAGTCCCACAGAATACTAAAAAGCAACCACACAAGTTTTCGACAAAATTTTCATTTTTAATCCAAGTGAATTTTCATACGTAAAAATTATTTTACAAATCATTAACGGAAAACTATTTTTATATATTAAAATTAACTTCGGTCAAAATTATTTTTTGTCGAAATTTGAGATTTTGCGTTCTTGTTTTCTCTATCTTTTTAATAAGTGCGTTCAGTCATTTTATATCTTCAAAAATGTTGATATGCGCGAGCGAGACGGACTATAGTTAAGCTACAGACTGTTAACAAACTTATTTATCTGGGATAAAATTAATTTATATATTATTCTAGGGTATACGCTAACTCCATTCAAAATGTCATCCAAATAGGTGTGAAGGAGTAACAAATATACATGCACGTACTTTAACAATAATATCAGTCACTTAATAATATTAACATGTTAACATATTTTGTTTTTAATTTGTTACACGAGGGTTGAATTTCGAGTGCCTCGTACAAGTGGCGGGAAGACGCTGGATGCAAGCCGCCTCCAATCGGTCTTTTTGGAAATCCATGGGGGAGGCCTATGTCCAGCAGTGGACTCCTTATGGCTGAGATGATGATGAAATAGGTCTTTCACCCGCGGTAAATACCTACTCTGATTTTCATTTCGAAAAAATTCGAGGATCAAAACTCAAAACGCAAAATTCTAGATTCATGAAAACACAGGTCAGAAAAAAGAAGGAAAAAAGTTTTGATATAGTTCAATAGAGATGTCAAAAAACATTACCCTCCTTACGCAGTCGGGTAAAAATGGAACATGATTTTCAATAATTTGACAGCCCGGAAAAACGATTCTCCATACAGACGAAAAGTAGTGTTTTCGGCCCTATGTAACGTCTTGTTTTCGGCCCTATGTAACGTCTTGTTTTCGGCCCTGTGTACGGGCAACTTCAAGCATATTTTCCGCATATGAGAAATGATAATAAACTTTGCTCCACATTACTGTATAAAAGCATAAAATACGTAATCACACCCACAATTACATACCCGCAGACGAGAACTCAGAGAGCATTCGACAAATCCTGACTGTTCTGAAAAAAGTATCTCAATATATATGTAGCCTTAGATATTGGCGGTATGTTGACATATTTACGAGCTCCTCGACTATTAAGTGGTGATTTAGTGTAGGCATATCTGGATGGATACGTTTTTATCGTCGGCCATATATCCACTGGGCTTTTCGCTTTATTATGTGCCATTGTGAGGGGCTTAGAAGATTTCTTCAACTGTTTTCCGTTCGCCGGACGGGTATCTGATGCGGTTTTTCAGGATGGAACGGAGTTCTCGATTGTTTTTTATTTTTTTGATGACAAGTATTACTATTGTTGATCTGTGGGTTTTTTTGATTGACAAGTATTACTACTTTTAATCTGTTGTTATTAATGAGAGTATAATTGATCTTTTTTTTATTTTTGTTATATTTAGGAAAACTTACAACCAAAATAATTAAATAAACTATACATTTATATAAATTTATTTTTGTAAGCTCCTCCTTCATTTATTGTTCTTATACCATCATTATAATTTCAGCTACAAGTTCACTGTTAAACATCGGCCTCCTCTGTGGATTTTCAACCGACTTCAAAAAAGCGGAGGTTTTCAATTCGACTGTATTTTTAATGTTTATTACCTCATAACTTTCGACTGGGTGAACCGATTTTGATGATTCTTTTTTTATTTGAAATCTGGTGCGTCCCGTGTGGTCCCATTTCTGATAATGGCATCCATGAGAAGTCGGTTGCTTCAGTTTTTTAAACTATAATTATTACGAGTAAAAAACACAGTTAGAAGCGGCTTGCATCCATCGTCTTCCTGTTAATAATTCTTACAACTATGTAGTTTAGTAAAAAAAATCTGACATGGAAGTAACTGATCATTATTAATCTCGTGTTAAAAATAGGTTGCTGATGCACCTTAATAATTTTTAAAACTGTTTTTTTTAAATCACTCATATCAAATGAGTGATTTAAAAAAAAACAGTTTTTCATGAATAATTTTTAGTTACTTTGCAAGAAACAAAACTAAATCAAAACAGGTTTATTCGTGTTGAAATTATAATGGTGTCAGTGACTGGCTAGACCTATACACATACACACATACACACATCAGCCTATATAGCCTGCTTCTTTTTGTGTCGGAGGTAAAAAGAACAAAATTTATCACCCCTAAACATAAATCAATGTATGTTCTTGTATCATTGGAATAAGGAATGGTTGGTTTTATATGTCTTACTTGTTATTAAGTATCTAAAATTTCGAAGTACATTAAATTTAGTTTTAATTTCATCGATTCGAAAATTTCCAATCAGATAAAAAAATAATTACAGTTTAAAAAACACGCTATAAATTATTGTGGTCAAAGTTCATTACAAGACTTTTCTAACAAATCCAAACACAGATATGGTACGATTTTCCATCATGAAGTTCTAGTTCATATCTTCCGGCTCCATCATCAGATCAGTTCGACAGTACCATATTATTCTATTGTCATCAGAACTACATACAGCTGCCAATTTTCATCTACGATCCTTGGAAGATGGTTAAATTAGTTACCTTAGATTTCATTACTTTTATTTAATTATTGTAACTAACTATTAGTTACTTAAAGGTCGACCTAATAAAAGCATGTTAGTTACTGAAATCGGATATTTTTCGTGGCACGTACCGGCAAGCGTAAAATAGCGAGACCAGCCACAGGATGGACTTGCGACCTCTTATACGTACAAGGGTAGAAATTCCATACATCCAAGCCACTTTCAACAGGATTTTTGAAAATTCATACCCTCATGGATTTTCAGCATTTCCAAGCCTTCTTCTGTCTAAGATGATGACGATGAATTGTGGAGATAGACTTTGATAAAATGTCATTAGGAAGTAGATTATAATTTTCTTTCATTGAGTGAAAAAATTCGCAACAGTAAAAAAGTGAATTTAAAATTATATGTGGAAAATACATTAGTATATTACAAATGTGAAATTTGGTCCCATTTTTTGGATGAGTAGCTACGCTATGAGCTTGTTGAAATATTTTCTACTCATTATTTTTATCATATCTAGTAAAAATATTTATAATTATATAAATAACAAACATTACATTTTCATTTACATCACATTTTTTTATTTTTTTTATTTACTATTATACAAATAATTAAAATCTATGAAAAAGACTCGAGAGTACAACCAGGTCATTCCAAAAGACTTACTAAATTCGTTACCACAAATAAAATTTCATTATTCCATTAAGTAAGTAAAAAACAAAATTATTGAAAACGCACAGAAGTTAATACCCAAGAATGACGCTCGAGAGCCGTCGAACTCGACAACAATGCGAACTAATTAAATTCAAATTAATCGTAAAAAAAGCGAATCACGTCAAATTGACCGTAAAATTTCAAGAAAGAAAAACAATGGGGCCTTCGCGATAACGGCGTCCGACTTAAATTAAATCGGAGCCGTTTCTGCGAACCCTTCACTTTGGAAACACACGGGCGCGCTTTCTGGGCATTCAGGCAACGATCATAAAATTATATAAAAATTCATTTGTCTAGAAGTAGTGATTTTTTTTAAACTCATTTAAGTTGGCTTGTATACTTATACGTATAGTCGTACATATACTTGGCTTGGATAGGCATATTTAACAGTATAAGATACTTAAAAAATGTAAACAGCAATCAAGATAAAAAAATATGTTTCTATTTAATAGAAACATAAGAACACTTATGAAACGTGTTTATACTAATTTTGTATAAACACAAAAATGTGTTTTTATTGTTTTTCATGTGGAAACATGAACATGGTTTAAGTGATATATGTCGGTGTTTACGTATATAGATAGAAGTAAACATGATACTTATAACTGATAGCAATAAAATTGCTCTTGAAAATGTGTTAGTAACTAGTCGAAATTATTTATTCTTAATGATAGTTAAGTATTTTTACACAGAAAATTCAAATAATAAATAATTAGCGTCAAAAACTGAATAAGCTTGCGTGTACCTCACTCGCAGAGGGTTAACTCTAAACTCCGTCCAAGGTATGAATATTTACGAAAGCATTAATTATTTTTTAACTTTCTTCTCGGTTTAAGAGGCTTTTCTTAACCTACAGTCGGTTTAAAGTACTCCACGCCACCGATTTTTATGCTGTGCTGAATTTTCTTTTTTTGTTAGGGTGGAACTGAAGATATTGGTAGTATAGCAAGCAAGTATGTATGTTTTTTGTGCATCTACATAATAAACAGCGTAACATGTTTCATTACTGTTGACAAATTCCACGTGTTTTCAGAACTACGAAAAAAAAATACCGACTTCCAAAAAGGAGGAGGTTCTCAATTCAACTGTAAGTATATGTTTTGTTTGTTCAGTGATTACTTCGCCAATTATGATTTAATTTTTTTTTCTGGTAAGTTAAACTTCAAAGGTACCCAGTACCTACTCCATATACATTTTAACAAAATCGGTTCTTTACTTTGGTTTATATAACAAAATAACTGGAAAATTATGTCACCCAAGTTAGCGAATTGTGTATTTTCAAGTCGGTTTTCCCAGTTTTATTTTTACTATTATTTTTTTTCACGTCTAGGCGCCGGAATTCGACGTTTTGCAGTACGCTACGCGTTTGTTTTCGTAGACATGGGTCTAGGTCTTAAGATATAATTATACGGTGGAAGAGTCTGAGAGAGTGCCCACTGTCTGGCCGTAAGCGCTAAAGGTGGAACACCGTGAGGTTTTAGTCGGTAGGGACACCATTCTGATGTCGAGCCTGACATAACCCGCCGCTCCCCGTCCCCCGCCGGTAGAACACCGTGAGGTTTTAGTCGGTAGGGACACCACTCTGATGTCAAGCCCAACATAACCCGCCGCTCCCCCTCCCCCCGGCGGTGGATGCGTATGCGTAAGTGCATTTCCTCACGTAAAAAAAGGTCCTGAGAGATATTTTGGATCCAATATGGAGGAGTCTTACAAAGATGGCTGACAAATTATTTTTTATGCACTTCCACGATATATCAAATAAAAGAGCTTGAGAGGAATAAGAAAAGCTAATCTTTTTATTTTTTTATAATTTTATTGCGTAAATTATTCCACTACTGGACGCGAGCCACCTTCTCATAGCGAGAAAGATGGAATAGCGCCCTGGTTAGGTGAGTTGGCAGACTTCATACAAATGTTAAAAAACCATTAGACCTTTAGGTTTCCTCACTTATCATATTTTGTAGAAAACAATTCCCTTCTATGTAGAAAATAGAAGTGTCATTTTCCATTATCAAATCTAATAATTCGCATTCTTTATTTAATCATTCTTTCAATTTTCAACTAAGGCCTGTACACACTACAACAGCAACAAAGTATAAACTGAGAAGCCGAGCTCTGATACTTCATAAGGCTGCTAAATATAATTTAAGTTTATTTTTCTTATTACCGAGTTAACAAGGGGCGTGCTATCGGCCAGAGGCCTCGCAGTTAAAACGAATTTATACTTTCGATTACACCGCCGTTGGATGAATAAAAAACAAATGAGCCAGGAATTTGTTGGTGTGCTGCGCTCTGCCGTTGTTGCATAAATAGTGTGGATATACCTTTATATTTTACCGTTAACATTGATTCAAAAATCAAATTAATCACTTTAGATTAAAAAGATTCAAGGTTTTATTAATGCAATAAAAAGACAAAAAAAAATTGCAAACACTCCACTATCCCGTTAAGAACCGGTTTGTGACAAAAACGATGTAGTTTTGTTTATTTTTTGTATTTATAAGTAGTGGTTGTTTTTGTTGCAAACAAAAATATGTCTGTCTTCTTCTTGATTCCATCATCAGACCAGTTTTATGCCACAGTAATATTGCATTGTCATCCAATTTATGTGTGCATACAAAATTTTAGCACATATAAAACTCGGAAAGTGAGTCAAATTTAACTGACAAGACTTTGATAACAGACACGTCTGCTTGCAAGTTGAATACAGTGTAAGAACTCTTATGTATAATTATGTATTCTGCCTAACAAATACATAACTTGATTTGATTTGATTTGACAGTTGTTGCAACATTACGACCTCACGTTGTTGTAACAACAACACGTAGAGAACCGCGGGGCACAGCTAGTTCTGTATAATAGTGTGCACAAAGTTTTTTTTTTTTTTTTTTTTTACCTATGCTGTCCCACTGCTGGGCAAAGGTCTCCCCCATTTCCCTCCACAAGTCACGGTCCTGCGCCATCTGCTGCCAATCTTTTTGGAATTTGCCAAGATCGTCACGCCAGCGTTTCTTAGGTCTACCTGGAAAGCGTCGTTCATCTGACGTCCACTGCGTGATGATCTGAGCCCATCTTTCTGGATGCATACGAGCCTCATGTCCAATCCCATTTTAATTTGGCTGCTTTTTTACCGACATCAACTATACCTGTAATGGAACGCAGTATTGTTTGCGGACTCTGTCTGTCCTCTTAATGCCCAGTGTGCTGCTTTGTAAGATTATATTTAAAATATATATATATATATATATATATATATATTCGTTGCAAGCACCCCATCCACATTAGTCTGTCGTGTTGATCTGAAGGCGCAGAGCTAAGCTATTATATTTAATGTGTACGCCGGCTTGATTTGAACATAGTATCAAACTCGGGCCGTTCTTTGTCTCTAGTATCGCTAATTTGTCGTGTTTTCTTCTTATCGTAAAGTAGAGGAATTGGATTGTATGCTTTGTTCTGTTTTTGATAATGAGCTACGGAGCTACGACGCTACGGCTTAATTTAATGCTACGGCGCTACGATGTAGCATAATTTTTTTTGAAGGTATTTTATTGTTTAAATCATTTTCTATTACTGTTTCTCATATTTTTTTTGTTCTAAAAACGAATCACAGTATTTTAAAAAATACACAGGTACAACATATTGTTAATAATTTTTTGACAAAACTACTAGTTTCATCAATTGTTTTGATGAAAGTTTTGTCTTAAAAACAAAATAAAGAAATAAGACATTAACAAAATATTACGTGTTTATATAATAATAACTTATTGTTTTGAAAAAACAATGCAAATTGTATTTAAATAATGTTCCTGCAATTAAATTCAGTTCGATTTCACAAAAGTCATTATTACAGAGCTTATAGTTGCAAATTAGTTTATACTGAACACCGGAACTATTAACCAATACATAAAATTACACGACACTGTAACAAAGTATCGACGGATCATTGCACAGAGTTGACTGTGATCAGAATCAATGCACTGGCGATATATTATGCTGAGGAAAAGCGAGCGTATTTTTTTAAAGTTTTAAGTCATGCAAAAAGTCCAGTTTAGCAACACGACGACGCAAAATGAGTTTTACGCCGCTCGCGCACATTATATCAACCGAATTACGTTCGGCGTGAGGGAATAGAGCGAGGGTAGCGCTTATTTTTATATTTCTGACATTATCTTCCGAATATTCTTCGTAAATGCACAATATTTGTAATAGATCGCATAATTGCACCCATGACAAAAACATCCCGTATGACCGTTGAATAGCAACCGAAAAAAATACGTTTAGACTAGAGCGGGCCGCATATTTTACCCACCTCATCGGGTAACAAAATGTGAGCTATCTAGGTTGACACACATTGGTGACGTGTCTCTAAATGTACAGGGTTGCCTACGCTAAATCTGAAGCGTTATGAACAGTCAAATGTACAGTTAGCAAAACTGAACCAAATTTGATTAAACAAAGCTAAGAACATTCTATATGTAATCCTCTTTGAAACAACAATAACTAGATCAAAATCGGTCCATCCGTTTGCGAACTACGATGCCACAGACAGACAGACACACAGATATACACGTCAAACTTATAACACCCCTTTCTTGAGTCAGGAGTTAAAAATAATAATTTGAAGTCTGTTCTATATTCAAATCATCAGTTGCCAGCGCAGCCAGTCGCCACATTACGGCCACTAAACTAGAGTGCGACGTAAATAGTTGTAATCGGTGCGAATCACGCGCCCCATCGCGCGGTGACGGTTTTATGGCCCACATCTACGTTCACAGCACTACGATTGCAATGACAATGACTATTGACGTGTTTATACGTTTGTATATATACGGGAGATTTCAGCATTTAGAACTTTTTGAAAGGTTTGGAAAGATGCATGGGAAATTAATGTCGCTGGCTTGTATTATTTTGAACGTTATTGGTATAAAATAATTTTAGTTAAAAAAACTGAAATAACGAGACTTCAAAATACCTAATCTGTTTGCTTAGAAGACATTTTTTCAGATATCCCCCCCTCCCCTTCTAGTGCCTCGACAACAGGGCGAAAACAAAGTGATCCTATCAAGGTTCTGTTTTATTCCTTCCGAGGTATGGTACCCTAAAAATAAACCAAGCTCGACCATCCCAACACAGCCATCATGGGCCAATTGACATTTGGTTTAAACAGTTTAAACGAGGATGACTGTTTAAAGCACGACGTATTTATTCGAGCCATTTTACCATCGGTTGCATAGTGCGGCCGTCATTACCGTAAAATTGGAACATGTTTATGTATTTTTAATTCCGCAGTATATTGGAGAGGTAGGGGTGGTGCACAAGAGCAGCTGCGAATCGCTTTGCTGGCTACGAAAGCGGTTATACGCATTTTAATCGCTTCATAATAATAAATAATAATAAATATTTGTGGACATTTCACACAACACCATCTAGCCCAAACTAAGCAAAGCTTGTACTATGGTACTAGATGGCTAATAGAATACATATATACTTTTTTTTTTGTAAATATATACATATGATATATAGAAACACCCAGACACAGAACAAACATCCATGCTCATCACACAAATGTTTGCCCTGGGTGGGGATTGAACACCTTTCAGTTCAGCAGGTAGACGTAAACACACTACCAACTGAGCCACAAGGCTAGTCGGTAGTGTGAAAACGTCATGAATTGTATTATTCGAATAGGCAAACTTCCAAGATCGATTGTTATCACATTAAATAAGCATTTTGAAGAATAACATCCAAATGTTTTGTATACGTGCTTAGCGCTTATCATAGTGCAAAGTAATTGTTTATTTTATGAATTATATCTTTAAATTTGGTGTTGATATGTAATTATTTAGGTATTTTATTCATTTGGAACCCTCCTGGAACGCTTAAACTTTTAATATAATTATTGAAAAACTACATTACGTTTATTATTCATTTTTATTCTGCATTCGAATTTGTACAAATGTGTTCATTTTATATGCAATGAAGCAATATAGTGTTAACCAGTAATGCATTTAAGTATTTGGATTATCTTAAAACTTTCGGTTTTGATTAATCCTACTGGATTTAGTGTAATAGTTTAAGTATATACATATAATAACATGTAAGTAGTTTGTAATGTTGTTTATGATAGATAATAAACAGATTTGACTAATAAAAAAAATTGATAAGACTTTAATTTAATCAGGAGATTTTTTTCGGTTAATTCGTTTTGAGTATGTACGTATTTTCCGATACGCCAAACGTCCATCGTGTAGCCTTGCCTTTACGCACGGTTGGCATCGGACGATTCGGAAATCGCAGCACAATAAAGTAATGTTAATGCCGCGATTGGAGCGTTACCTATTGTTTATAGTATTAGCGTACTCGTTATCCATGCTATGTGTTTCAGTATTTATATCACGGCACGACATTTTGAAGTATACTGATATTACCATCGACAATTCAAAAATTTCAACATGAGACTGTGTTTGATTTCGCAACCTCGTTGGTTCAAGCAAAGGCACTTCTAATATTTCGGCATTCAATGTTTTTTTGTATTGGTATATATGATCTGTAAATTACTTTTTAAATTATTAAATATAATGAAAAACGATATCGTAGGTTTGGGACGGCCCATAAACTAATGAAATGAGAAGACTTGATTTTATTATGAATATTGAATTATAAACAGAGCAATGACCGACTCGTGAGAGGTGACAGTAAGAAGAAAGGATCGGTGCAGCACTTGCATTCAGCCACATCAGCTTGCGTTCCGTTTCACTCCAACAAAATATAGTTAAAAAAAAAAACTGGAACATCCGACGTCAATCAGCAAACATTCGGATGATTTACATCAATGGAGATAAAGGTGATAAAAGACAAAACTAAAATTTATAAAAAAATATAGGACTTCGAGATGGTCCAGTGAAAATGATGTAGACGTATAATAGTATATTGTAATAAATTATAGAATTATTTTAAAATAACGCAAAAATAATTTTCAAAAACGGTCCACAACGTGTTGGTTTAACAATGGTAACACACAATGCTTGTTTGTAACAATCGCGAAATCTTTAAAACATAATTTTCGTTCTTTTTGCTGAATATATATATATAAATATTAAATTAGTTGTTAGTTTATTGCTATTTATTTCGTAAAACCAATTTATATGTCACAAGATTCAATACGAATAAATAGAAATATCAATTACGGTCTGGGCGAGCCCAACATTTCGAAATGTGATTTTGTAACTGTACTAAACTGTAATAAATAAACAAATAAATCAATACCTACAATAATTATAATAAAAATCTAATTACGACTTTGTAAATTCCATTGTAGTCTAGTAATGAGCATAAGCCCCATTTTGTCCTGGCTAATAAAGTAACCGCAAAACGTAGGCTGTATTGAAAATGATGAAATCAGCATTAGCAATAAAGTAGTTAACCGTGCGACGGGCGCGCCGGGTGAAGCACCCGAGTGCAAGCTGGGAGCTGCTGATACCGGCCGATCTGCTCACTGACTACACTCACCATAATTTGACACATTCATGACAATTGAAACGCACACTCTGAATTACTTACTCGTAAAATCAGAATAAAATCGTAAATAGTGC
Organism: Lycia hirtaria; assembly: GCA_947563715.1. Lineage (NCBI taxonomy): Eukaryota > Metazoa > Arthropoda > Insecta > Lepidoptera > Geometridae > Lycia > Lycia hirtaria. Next base: position 3,182,674 of record OX387376.1, on the reverse strand, counting down.
GCAGATACATAAAATAATATAAAATGGGATCCCGTAAATATTGCAAAAACAAAATAGAAACCGCTGTTTTAAGCGAAATTCACCTACAATATAGACAGTTCAAAAATTAAACACATCCGACGGCACGCTCAAAATTGTGTGTTACGGGTGGCGCCACCAACGCATAATTGGTATAAACAAAAAAAACTCCTCTTCGAAAGTTTCAACCATCCCTCCGTAGCCAAAATGGTAAAGTCTCCCAGGTACAGATCGGAATAATGCGGGTTCATGTTCCGTCGGATGTGTTTAATTTTTGAACTGTCTACTTATAAATTTGTGGATACTTTAGTGTGTAACACAAAAAAAATCGAATATATAAAACTCACTATTTATTATTTATTATCACTATTTTATAATAAATACGTCTGCTTGTATCTTGTAACAAACAATACTCGCCATCTATTTTTGGTCCTGCCAAAAAGAGATGGCCAAACAAGCTTGACTTTCACTGCAGTGGCTGGGTCTGTGAAGTTCTTAACAGCGAGAAATGGGAAAGGGGAAGAGGGGGAACACACACACACACACAGTCTACAGTGGGACAATCACGGTTAAAAACGAAAGAAACTTTTGTATGATTATAAACTGGACTAGCTCTTAATTTATGAGGTGAACTCCAATCACACTATTTACCTCATATGGAGTATCTAGGATGTTCCTTAAATTTACGCTATTACCTTTGTAAAATACAATATTATCGTTTATTTGTTTATTACGCTGAACTTATTTATGCAATACGGGTGCGTAGCGAAAGTTTCATAGGACCGAATTGTTTTTACACGCATGAAGTTGCGGGCAACAGCAAGTTATCATATCAAATCTTTTCTGTCTGCGTCAGCCTCTTCTACCCACTCGTCATTGTTCATCAACTAAAAACTTAAGAAGAAACTGAAACAATTTTTAATGGATGTATCGCGTACATTTTACATAATTTTATGACCTGACGTTTGAACACTGAACTACGAATATTTCCGTTAATAATTATTCCATTTTCAACGAATAACAATCGTTTCATAGAAAACTATAAAACTTCTGTTTTAAAAATATAAAAAAAAAATTTGTCATAATGGCTGGTCACCGTACACCGGCAGGTCAATTCAGCCCGGAGCGGTCAATCCAGGCCGCACGTTACGGCTGTGTCCGTCAACGCCATCTCGTAAACTAAGGTTAAACTGCCGGATTTGTTCCACATCGACACGCTGCTAGCTTGTGAATTTGGATCAGGCTGGACTTTTTCATTCAATGTTACAAGTTTTCAGAGTATAGTCAAATATAAAAAACTTTGAAGACTGTAAAATCAATCTAATCACGCATCAGCGTTCATTTTGCGTGACGGGAATTTTATTTTAATTATTACCAAAATATCGGAATAATTAGATTCTTGGCGAGATTATTACCTCTATTTATAATCGTTAGAACGTACTTGTTCTGCTGCTTATGTGATGTCACGCTAAATTAAAAATAACGTATTTATTTATTTATTGTGTATTAACCAAATCGGCCCAGAGCGCCAATTACATCAGTTAATTAAATTAAAACAAAATAGAATAAATATTAATATAACAATAAAGTAAGAAGTTTCTGGCAGCCTAGTCGGGAGACCGTTCGACTTGCGTTCCATAGATCCGGGGTTCGAATCCCGCGGCACGCACCTCTGTCTTTTCGAAGTTATGTGCGTATTGTTGATTGCCGCCAACTTCAAACGGTGAAGGAAAACATCGTGAGGAAACCTACATGTCTGAGAGTTCTCAATCATCTTCAAGATGTGTGATGTCTGCCAACCTGCACTTGGCCAGCGAGGCAGACTATGGCCTAACCCTTCTCACAATGAGAAGATGGCCCTCGCCCAGCAGTGATACAGTTTGTACAAACAGGGCTGATGAAAAAAAATGTCTGATTTAAAAAAGGCAATTATAAAATAAAGTAAAATGTAAAAATATTATGTAATACTATTACAGTATAAGAATTATAACAGCAGGTCAAAGTCATCTAGCACAACATCCTTCACCTTATAATATGCCTTCCTTTCGCAAAATCTCAAACACCCAGACAAAACAGCCTTCCATAATACATATGAATTATAAATTACATTATTTTCAACTGACTTCAAAAAAGGAGGAGGTTATCAATTCGACTGTATTTTTTTTTTTTTTTTTTTTTAAGTTTGTAACCTCATAACTTTCGACTGGGTGAACCGATTTTGATGATTATTTTTTTATTTAAAAACTGGTGCTTCCCGTGTGGTCCCATTTCAATTTGGTCCAGTTCTAACAATGGCATCCATGAATCCATGAGAAGTCGGTTGCTTCAGTTTTATAAACTATAATTATCATACAAAACGTACCTTATGTACGCAGAAGTCGCTCATCAATCAAAGGGTATCGCATCTGTGCTGAGCCTGGGATTTTATAAATTAGATGAGTGGAGTCCTCTATAGAAATCACTTGCCAATCTTGCCAATCTTCTCTATTCAAATGCGGGTATTTCTTGATTTCTATAATCTCACGTAACGTTTTGTTTTGATTGCAATTATGGATTTGTTTTAATTTTAAGAAACTTTGAGACTTTTTCGTAATGAGACCAATAATATTTAATAAATACTATGTTTTTACTAATCTGAACTATCTGCTACATGCTTTGCACGCCACACTCAGATTATGATTTATTTTGTATGTTCCACCAACGTATACCGTAACCCATAAGCGCAAGAATTATCATCATCATCATCATCATCATCTCAGCCATAAGAAGTCCATTGCTAGACATAGGCCATGGATTTCCAAAAAGACCGATTGGAAGCGGCTTGCATCCAGCGTCTTCCCGCCCCTTGTATGAGGTCATCTGTCCATCTCGTGGCTGGTCTTCCTACGCTGCGCTTGCCGGTACGTGGAAATTACCGCAACTTGGACGTAAAAATTATATTGTTATTAAAAGAACTTTACTTTTATTTATAAAAAAAAACATTCTACATACATAATGCAACCCTCTAGTCAAGATTAGAAGATTATCAAAATGGATGAAGTGGTTTGGCTCATCCAATACATGCTCAGTATGCTCACACAATGCAAACCTGTAAGAGCGTCTATTTATTACATCTGCAATTTTAATTGAATTGAATGTAGTTATGATGTTACTACAAGGTACATCTGTATATTCATAATCTTTTCACCCAACTGCGTAAGATGGAGGGTAACGTTTCTCGAGTGTATGTAAGTAGGTGTATGTAAGTAGGTGTATGTATATGGTTCTATATGACAGCCTACAGCCTAAACGGCTTGACCGATTTTGATGTGCGAGGTGTCATTAGATTCGTACTCGCTTCCAAAGTGTCATAAGCAATATTTTTTTTAATAATAATAATAAATCTCTTGCAAAATAAAAAAATGCGTTTTTCGTAACTTGTAACGGACTTTTTCATAATTAACAAGTGATTATAATATATGCTTACTTTCTCACAAGAAACGTACACTCAACAGCGTATCAAGCGTAACGAAATTGTAACTTAGACTGCAAAAACTGCTTTTCCGCAGTCGGGTATTCTATTTTTCTTTTAAAATACATACTTGTTGATAATCTAAGTTATGTCCCTAGAAAATAAACATTTCATTGTACAACTTGATAATATCGGTCACCATACCGCTAAATCCGCCCAAACTACAAAGCTAGATTCTCAGGCCGCCGATTATTTATCTAGGCAGTCAATAATCGCGCCGGGCGATAATGCGCACACTAAATATGATTTACTGATAATAATCAACAGCGCGATGCGCCCGGTGTCGAATTACCCTTGATAAATGCGCGCATCCTAATTGTGCGCATGAATTATTTTCTGAAACCTTATGATTACGTTTTGGTGAGGGATTTTGTGTCGAAATTTTGTGGTCGATTTTGCTAATGCTGTTACCTCTTCTTGATGCAAACATGTTTTTACTATTATTATATGTACATGTTTTTACTATGTATATCATTCGACGTAACTCAAAAAGCTGTATACTAAAGTGGGATTGGGCGGGACACGTCTGTCGCATGTCAGAAGAATTATGGGCAAAATCCACAGACTGGGTCTCACACGTGAAATGGCCGCTAAACCGGCCTAGAAAGAGGTGGAGAGATGAACTCGACACTTTCAACTAGAATTGGTCCACAATAGCTGCCGATAGACAAATATGGAAGGAGGGAAGAGAGGCCTTGCTCAACATTGGGAAGATGTAGGATATAAAAAAAATAAAAATCGGGCAAGTGCGAGTCGGACTCGCGCACGAAGGGTTCCGTACTATCATCTATAATAGAAAATCACGTTTGTTGTAGGTATACAAATTTTTTGTCTGTTTTAGTTGTTATATAAATCCATGAGAGTTTATTCTTGCTTTTCGGGTAGTTTTGATAAAATCTATTGCTCAATTCGAAATTGTATCCATAAAGGGCTATGGTAACTAAATAGTGCACAGTACGTGCCAGCATTTAAGTCAATATTGCTAAACACGTTATCTATTTGAGTATAACCCGTTGTTTATAAAATAACGAGAAATCAACGAAATTCCAAGTAGTAAATTGCAAACTTATAGGTAGGTTTTCGATACACATCCGGGCAGCATGACAACGCTCGCGCGAATACGCGCGGTTATGGCTCGCTCCGTAATGTTATCTCCCCCGCTACCCGCGCGGCCGTTGCTTATCAACCGCCTCGCGCTCGCGCCACCACCACACCGCGGCGCGGCGCTCGCACCGCGTTTAGATGCACGGATTATTTTCATTTTGTGAGTTTTTATGTATCAGATTAGGTATTTATTTTTATAGTTAATATATTTCTAAATATTTACTTACAAATATTCAAGTTTCTACCTGTTAATTAAGATCGAGTATAAATTGCTTAAAAATTACGTTTGTTGTATGGGAGCCCCCTTTTAATATTTACTTTATTGTTATTTAATTATTTATTTTGAAAGGTAATATACAAGTAAATATTCTGTGAAAATTTGAAGCGTCTACCTGTTACCGTTTTTAATATTGAGCAAAAAAATACGAAAAAAACACGTTTATTGTATGGGGACCCCCTTAATATTTTTTTTTTAATTTTTAGTATTTTTTGTTATAGCGGCAACGGAAATACATCATTTGTGAAAATTTCAGCTTTCTAGCTATCACGGTTTGTGAGATACAGCCTGGAGACAGACAGACAGCGAAGTCTTAGTAATAGGGTCCCGTTTTTACCCTTTGGGTACGGAACCCTAAAAAAATTATGTCTATGTCTATGTCTATGTCTAAAAATAATAATATCTATTACCTTTAAACAAGCAATTCTTGTCTACATACATACATAATCTGAATCTCGGAAACTGCTCCAACGATGAGTTGAGTGAAAATGTTCTCCAATATTTACGTATTTCATCATCATCATCATCATCTCAGCCATAATAAGTCCACTGCTAGACATAAGCCTCCCTCATGGATTTCTCGAAAGACCGGTTGGTTGGTTTCAAATTTAATATGTTCACTTTCTTAAAGTGGCAGTTTTAATTTGGATTTTAAAATACCTCGCGTTCGAAGCTCATATGATTTAGGTAAATATTGCCAAAATATTTAAGTAACAAGTTATTTTTTCAGTTGCAAGGGGTGACTATCTCTAGTCGCCATTTAAGTAAGTCGCCTCGAAAATAATAAACCTATTTATTTCACTATCTCATCGATGAGAGCCCGGGCCAGTTCAGACTCGTCAACATGTTAGCGCACAGGGCTGTCCGCACGGGTGTCGCAGCATGCCGCAGGGTTGTCGCGCAGGGTCGGGCCATAAAGTGCGCGGCAATACGCCGCCCGCTATCCGCACGCGCCGCGCAGTAACTCCGCCCGGTGCGGTTTGAACCGGACTATAATGGATCTCTATAGAGGTGATGGTACCTTATGGTTCCCACAAAATAATAATATTAGTTTTATGATGAACCATTTGAAAAATAGCTTGATTATCTGCATATGTAGTGATGTGGTAGCTGATTAGCAGCGTACCCAGCATTGCCACATTGAATGGCAAGGCGTTGTACTATGTAGGTAAGCATAAGAATTATGATCAAACAACGCGTCGATAAGCAATAGTTTATAAATATACGGTAATGCTGTACTTACTTTATTATCTTTATCTGTTGTCAGGTATAACTTATTTTTTATTATACTTGCCCGATTCCCATTAGAATTAGATAATGTCATAATTACTTAATTAAACAGAATATAGGTAATAATTAATTATAATTATTATTTAAGTACCTGCTTTGTTTTCCGGTAATGTTTCAAATTAACGTAATGACCAACCCAGGATAAAAGATTTTGTTTTTGACGAATAATGAATATGAATAAGTCAATAAATATTAAACTTTTTTTTTTTTTTTTATCAGCCCTGTTTGTACAAACTGACCCACTGCTGGGAACGGGCCATCTTCTCATTGTGAGAAGGGTTAAGCCACAGTCTGCCACGCTGGCCAAGTGCGGGTTGGCAGACTTCACACATCTTCAAGATCATTGAGAACATTAAACTTTTAATTTATTCTAATTATTTGATACTGAAAGCCAATTATATGTATGTGTGTGTTAAACCTTGTTGTTACATTTAGGTGTTCTACCTGATTGTTAATTGGATTGAAATAGCTATATGTTACAAAGCTTCAAACTTTACACTGTATATAAATAAATGTGTGATAATTAAGTTTAAAATACCGACTGGAACTTTAATAACTATTTTAAATTTAAAGTTAAACATTTTTTGATACACAATACACATTGTGTATTGAACACCAGTATTAATGATATTAGCAACTCCATACATATCCAAAGCTAACTGGCCAATTAAAACAAGGCAAGTCGTCGTGCGCCATCTTAAATCTGCGCAGCCGTGCATTGGCAATATCTAGGCTGCACCGTGCGTGCGATACACCCTGTATATATTGTACGAGCACCCTGTACATTGTGAGAGCAGCCTGTTCGTTCTGGATTTAGTGTTGTGTGCGAATGCGGCCGGTTTTATGCTTCGCATTGATGAGACTCTGTTATTAGAGTTTAGAAGATATGATTGTATATTTGCCATACCTATTTGCTTTTCTTTTTATTAGTGACATTTAATTATTTATCATTGATTTGATTTTAAAATTGTTAGTAATTGGATTATTTATATATTTAATTTTATTTATTGGCCTTTTATGTGTTAGATTATTATTAATTAATTAATTGTAATATCTCCATTTTGTAATATGGGCCCCAGTGGCTTGAAATAAATTGATTATTATTATTATTATTGTTGTAAATTGTATCAATAATATCGTCGCTCGCATGACTAACTGTCCTATCTCATTTCAGTAATTTGTTCAGGACAAACGTTTTTGGTTCTGGGATTAGGATGTATTAGTCAAAAATATTAAAATTCGGATGTTTTGCATACGTTATGACATTAGCTTTCATAGAGGTTACTTACATTTTAATAACACAAATACTTGTAATGTATTTGAATTCTAAATACCTGTTTCTATTATTTGTAAAATGAGATAGGACAAATAGTCGTGCGAGCGACGATATGTGTATGTTTGTGTTTATTTGTTAAATTGTGTGATAAATTTATTGATGACGATTTCTGTAGACATTTTCTTTCAAGTCACATTAATATGCAAAGTCTATCAAAGGTTGGAGAAACAATTGTGCTGGACAATCTCTTGTGTGATACCCTAATATACCGTTAATTTTTTGGCTTCCGTATTATGGGTGCGTATGAACTATTTGTTAGGTACGATGTCTATCTGTTTGTCCTACCCTCAAACGGATATGTATCGTTAGAAATGTAATAGGTAGAAATTTGTATTTCTTTTTTTGGAAAAATTAAAAACAAATTTGGGTGTCCCCATGTTTTGGTGTTTTTTACACCCTACCCAAAAAGAGTACGACGAGAAGTTGACGTGTGTATCTGTGTGTCTGTCTGTGGTATCGTAGCTCTCAAAGAGATAGACCGATATTGATCCAGTTTATCTTTAAGTTTCCTAAACTTATACTTGATTATTTATTTATTTGTTTATTCTTTATAATATTTAGTAAAAACGTATATAGATATGTCTCAAAATTGGCAAGGTTATAGGGTTACCTCTCTTTGGTAAATAAACAAATACTTACTAAAAAAAACTTGTAAAATGCGTAAATAAAATGACAAGCTTGGGTAAATAATGTTTAAATAATGGGAAATAATTTTGCGAAATAAAACCTTCTTGTTGATCCTACAAAAAAAGAAACCAAAATGACAAGTGAATTTTTCGATATCAGTAGGTTAAAAAAAATGAGTTTTGGCGGGAACGTCTTAGTAATATGTTGTTTTATTTGCTTTTTTTATTGCTATTTGCTTTGTTTTATTTTCCTCGATTTTAAAGCCTCGATGCCACTGGGCTAGTTTAGGCTAGTTTACTAGTTTAGGCTAGTTTAGTAACTTGTGTTATTATGATCAAAAATGGCGGTGTTTTATTCATTAAGTGTTCGATAAAGTGCGTGAGTGTGGGCAAGTGAAATAAAGCAGTAAAACTTGTGATTTTACGTTGTCGGCAAAACTCCATAGAAGCTTCTAGTAAAGTCGCCACCACTTTACTGAAGCAGGACTCGACTTATAAGTTGACTGTGTACGTAACTTAGATTGTGACTAGAACATTTACAACTTGTTTTATTCAAGAAACTTGAAAAACTAATACTTGACACTGGCGAATTCTTTAATGCGGGTCCAATACAAAAAAGAAGAAGAAAGTAAAAAAAACTGTCAATAGATACGGTAGTCCTATAGGTACTTACAATTACACATAATATGGAAACAAAGATCGAGTCAGCAAGTCAGCGATAAGAACATAAGATTTACAGATACAACAGTCCACCTTGTACCTTAGGTGAATAATTATTGTATTTAAGCATTTATCTCACCACCCGAAGCATAATATCCCTGGCTAAATATAAAGCAATGGTCACACAGACCGCGTCGATTCTAATTGCGTATAATTATAACTGGGGCGGGCGGATGCAGTTTTAATTCGGCAGTTTTGTTCCGCTCTGTACGCCGCCTAATGACTGTAACTGATCGGTTTTTGATCATGTTATTGAAATCGCTCTAGATATTTGTAGGTGTAATGATGGGAATTATTTGTGAATATCACAGCGATATCGGTCCACGTTCTTGATGCGTACTGCACAGGAATTGGATTCTTTGCCACCATCTCTGTTTCCTGAGACTTACAATCTTGGAATTTTCAAGGTTAGAGTGAATCCATCAGTGAATCCAGAGCAGTTGGGGGGAGGGGCTCTGAAGGGGTGCGGGGAATTCGATGCAATATTTTTTTCTCAATTTAAAAATTATTTCCCTTACGTACAATATTTCTTTATCCAACGATATTAAAAAATCAACCCGCTTTACGTTTATGAACGGTATACACAAAGATTTTATTGACAATTTACAGACAGTTTCATTACTTTACACAAGTTTTTCACAGATTAAAAACAAAACGGTATCCCAATTTTGCATCCCTTCCTCTCGTCCTTAAACAAAGCCGCGAAATTCCATTAGTTACTTTGGTACTTGAAAATGCCAAATGCTAATATCGCGCATATCCAATGCCTCTAGGAAAAGAAGAGAACATACATAGACTAACAAAAATAGTCTCTTTGTTTAAAATAAAATAGAAGATCAATAGCAGTATTATGACGTCGCTTTATTACCGTTTAAATCAGCAATCAAACCCGCAATAACATTTGAAACGGCAATAGGAACGTGGAAGCCACATTTCACTCCAACTCCAAAATTACTTCTTAATTTATAGACGCACCAAATACGAAAGTTTCGATCAGAAACGTCCAAAATATCGCAATAAATCGTCTGTAATGAATCTAAGTCTGACAAAGCCCGCATTACCAGCGCCATTATCAAAACAAATTATCGGAACGCGGCTGCGCCATAAAACTAAAACACAATCAGCTCAAAAACTAGCGCAGTGTGGCGTAAATCAAATTTTAACAACGGGCTAGCTCGCCGACTGATTAAATTCATAGCAAAATACGGCTGATTGCGGTTGTTGTCAAAACGAATCCATTTTTCTTCAAACAGACTATTTTTAGGGTTCCGTACCTCAAAAGGAAAAAACGGAACCCTTATAAGATCACTTTGTTGTCCGTCTGTCCGTCTGTCCATCTGTCTGTCTGTCTGTCTGTCCGTCTGTCCGTCCGTCCGAGTGTCAAGACCTTTTTCTCAGGAATGTGTGAAGGTATTGAGTTGAAACCATATACGCAGATCCATAGTCTCTTGCTGCAGAAAGAAAAATCAAATTTCTCAGTTTTCGTAAAAAAAAGTTACAGCCGAATATGTCGTAAAAACGCACATTTCGATACTCACAAGGGAATCAAAACCTACGGGGTACTTCCCGTTGACCTAGAACTATGAAATTTGGCAAGAAGCATTGTGTTATAGTACACATATAGGAAAAAATCCGAAAATTGGTAATTTTTTATTTAATCACAAAAAAAATAGCTTCTTTATGTAAAGGAAAAGAGGAAAAAAAAAGGTAAAGGAAGGTCCAAATTTCAAAGTGAACTAACCGTATCATGTGGGGTATCATATGAAAGAGCTTCATTAGCATAAGCTAAAACAGGGTTTTAAATATTTTTAAGGTATATATTTTTCGGTATATGAAGAAAAATAAAAAAAAATATGATTTCAACCTTTTATCTACTAGTTTGTACGGAACCCTCGGTGGGCGAGTTTGAATCGGACTTGTCCAGTTTTATTTTATATTTAGCCGCAAGTCTATACCAGCCACATAAAACAATTATAACAAATAACTTAAAAACGAAAAAAATATGTCATAATGTCTTTATTTTTCCGTCCGTTATCGTAATTAAGCAGTTTTCTTTTAGAATACATCATTAGCTACAGAACCCTATATGCGTGTGACACGGCTTTGGCCACTTATTTTCATTCGTTTTTTTTTTTTTTTTTCCTCTAATTCTTACTTAGTACCTGGGTGACCTAGCTCCGCTCAGATTTTTATCACTTAGAATACGGGCAAACCCGGGTTCACTAAAAATTAAATCTAAATCGATTTATCGTCCCCGAATCTACCTTTATAGGTACCAAAGTTCTGTGCTCTTCCAAGTACTAACTTCCAAACGCAAGCAAAAATTTTCAAACAGTTTCGACGCCTCACTAGTCGCGCGTGACATTTGACAGCGACCGTGATAGCGCGCTGGCATAATGGCTCGTCGGGCTAATGAGCGCGATTGTTGTTGCTTTGATTTAATGACGCCAAATAATAGCAATCAATGCGATCGGCGCGACGACGATATTTTTACTCGACTAACCAAGAATGAGAATGTTTTTATATGTAAGTACATAATTATTTAAATAAAAAGCATTTGGTACATTTTCACACAATGTACATACATTGGTATAGAAGTAATATTTTAGTAATTAGTAATTAAGTAGTATTTGAAAATTCTATGTGCAATAATTGTTTATATGTTATAGCGTTTTCTATTTTTTTTCTCAAAGGTGTGATGAAAAGCAGAGTGTATAAGACAGTTCTTTTTTAGTGTTCCGTACCTCAAAAGAAAAAAAGGAACCCTTATAGGATCACTTTGTTGTCCGTCTGTCCGTCCGTCCGGGTATCAAGACCTTTATCGCGGGAACGTGTGAACGTATCATGTTGAAATTAAAACCATATACTTGCGAAGATCCATAGTCACTTGCCGCAAAAAAAAACTCAGTTTTCGTAAAAATATTACATCCGAATATGTCGTAAAAAATGCACATTTCGACACTCACAAGGGAATCAAAACCTGGGGTACTTCCCGTTGACCTAGAACTATGAAATTTCGTAAGAAGCATTGTGTTAGAGTACACTTATAGGAAAAAATCCGAAAACCGGACTATTTTAATTTAATCACAAAAAAATTGTGTTTATGCAAGGAATGAGGACCCAAATTTTAAAGTGAATTAACCGTACCTATGATGTGGATTATCATATAAAGGAGCTTAATTAAAATAAGTTAAAAGAGGTTTTTAAATATTTTTACGATGTATATTTTTCGGTATAAGAAGAAAAATATAAAAAAATATATATGATTTCCTTACCTTTTATCTACTAGTTTGTACGGAACCCTCGGTGGGCGAGTCTGACTCGCACTTGTCCGGTTTTATTTATGTAGTTAAATGGTTTGAGCTTGACCGCCAACACGCCTGATGATAAGCGACGTTATAAATTATAGTGTCGTCTTTTTCCAAATTCTAGTAAAGAATCTCTCAAAACACATGGGTGTATACAATTATATATTTTAGAATCTTCTACTTTGCGCAGAATTTAAATAACCCAGAATACGAGGTTGGTTATTTTTTTCTCCAATAAAATACTTCATTGACACTACACCAAGTCCTGCACTCGTCCGTTATGGAATCATTCATTATGAACTTGTCCACTATGGACTCATACATTATGGACTAATCCATTATGAACTCACCCATTATGGACTTACCCACTAGGGACTCTTATAATTTACGTATATAAAAATGATCATATAGGTTTTGTATTTGAAAACCCACATGTTATCCTACTTCTAACACACCAGCTAAAATTACCATTTGTTTCTTCAAAATGGAATCAAGTTTTGTGATCATTCACAAAAAATACCTGCTTATTAAAAAAATAACGTAATTTTTCCATCAATCGTAATTAAATGGTCAGCACACGGCCGGTGACACGCGTGGTTTCCACATGCATTATTTTGCGCTAATTAATTTACGATAATGTACCGATACACCCGCCCTCGGAACATAAATCCGCGAAATTACGTTCTGTGCGATTAAAAAGTTTATTATTAGCCATAAATATTCGAACACAAACATACGAATAACAATTACCACAGATCTGTCATTCTATGGCAGAACAAACGCACTCAGCGATTTCACCACACGCCGGACACTCCATATAACGGCGCGCTAATGAGTGACAAATACGAAAGTTGACGTCTACATGAAACAAACATACACGTATGAAGTTAGGGTTGTCGCTGATTGCCGCTCGCTTGTGAAGTTAATTGGAATTCGCGACCGCTTTGCTTCTTCCGACTGTCAAATGACCAACCTCACAGCTCGATCGGACACTTCAGTACTTTGCCACGCGTTAGAAGATATAAGAACTACACCATTGAACGAGATACACTCTTTAATTGGCTGTAGGACACTAGAAACAGTTTTCTGTTCCTATTCCTGTTGGATGAAAAAAAACGTAGTGTCTAAAATGTAATATCTGCCGGAAATTGCCGCGCCAACTACGCTCATAATGAGATATGTCAATAGAGTCCAATTTTAAAGACATGAATTAAATAAAATGCTACGATCTGCTCGAGCTTATATTGTAACTTTGTGTGTAACACTGACATTAGGTACTGCTGGCCGATGAGTCAATAGTCAATAGTCAATAGTTTATTGCATTCATTATAGGTTACATGGAGATGTTACAGTACATGTTTGTTTTTAGTAATACAATGACCCTGGGAGGGTGTAGCAACTGGTACGGAGCGGAACAGTTTATTCGATAATTTTTTTATCATTAAGAAACTCGTCTAAGGTATAGTAACACTTATTAATTAATATAGTTTTGAGGGTCTGGGCAAACGCCTGTTCATTTTCAATTTCTTGTAATTGTTGTAATTGAGGCCGAAAAGTTATCGAGTGGAGACCACGTAAGTACTAGAGATCGCAACCCGGTATGATTATCAACCCGGCCGGGCCCGGCCGGGTTGGCGGGTTGATGTGTTAGCGATAAAACCGTTAAAGTATTTTATGAAAATTTGCTATATAAGAATGGAAAAGACAATGATTCAAGGTTACGAATTAATATTTATTTCAAACTAGCAAATCAACAATAATCACAATAATCAGTCTCACTCAAAGGATTACTTTTACTTATGGACGGAATAGTAACATTAGTATTAGTAATTATTAATTTTTATAAGTTTAAGCAAGCAGGTCTTTCTCTTTACTCGTTATAGTGTCCATTTGAAACTTAATATTAGAATAAGAAACTAATAAAGCTTAAAGCACTAAATTTGTCATAACAACTTAGATTAGATAGATAGATAAACTTTGGTAGCTTTGGTATTTGGTATAAACAAAACAAATTCTTATTGGCGTGTCAGAATGGCAACGTGGCAGCTCGCAGCGGTTGTCATGCGAATTTTCTATGATTTTGCGCTCCCTCCCGCGCCGCGGTTTTCATACCTACCGGGCCGGGGCCGGTTTGCAATCTCTAGTAAGTACCTACCGTAAAAAACAGTCGAATTGAGAACCTTCTCTTATTTTGAAGTCGGTTGAAAAGGAGGAGGTTCTCTATTCGACTGTATTTTTTATGTTTGTTACCTCAAAACTTTCGACTGGATGAACCGATTTTGATGATTCTTTCTTTATTTAAAAGCTGGTGCTTCCCAGTTCTGACAATGGCATCCATGAGAAGTCGGTTGCTTCAGTTTTTTAAACTATAATTATATACCTTCAAAAATGTGGTAACGTGTGAGCAGGACAGCGAACTCCATTCACACAGCCCCTTAATACCCCCACTCTCCGTCCAGCCCGTATAATCCGGAGTCCCACTACACTCCTTAATCTTATTATTTATCGGGTCCGCTAAATCGTGGGGGGCAATTAAACGCATCCTCTGGCGTCGTGTATCACGCCCTAATCCGCGGGACGGAATCATAATAACAAAAAACAATAAAAATAACGAATTACCCCGTGAACTGGCCGAGTATTGGACAGGACTTGTCGTGGCGAAGAGTCGCTGTTGGCCTTAAATATTTTCAAAATTAATTATTAATAATAAATCAGTACTTATTACATTTTGCTGTTTTTAAGGTGTTTCGTTCTGTTTAGTTTCAACCAGACAGAAATTCTTGAGCATGTTGTACTATAGATTTTTTTAGGTAGAATCAAAGTGAGACGTTTTGTTATCTGAACTTTATTTATGACATGACATCAGTGCAGGGTTATCATGGAAAGTAGAACGTACTTTTCGCCGTTTTATCCATCTTTCTGAGAAAATAAAGTATGTACCGACATTGACAACTGACATAAAAACATGGGTAATAAAGACGGTTTATATATCTTCCATGCTAGGTCAGCTGAAGATAAATGTAAAAATATTAAGTATAAATATTATTTTAAATTTTTATGGATACATATCTTTGGGCTAAAATATAGAAATCTCTTTTAGTTTTAACTAAATGTAAGTGTTTTCATTTTTTGACTATTTTACTCTGACTAGTACTAAATAAAACGGATAAGATTATCAATATCTGGCAGTATCGAAACTTCTACACAACCATTTTGTTTATGCTTAGATAAAATGTTAAGCAAGCTTAAAAATTCACCAATCATACTTGATTAAAAATATTTTAGCCCTAACAGCCACTCCGCGACATCTCCGTTCCAAATCCACATTCTGTTTGTGCTCATTCTTAATATGGGCCAAAACTGTTGTTTCTCCAACAGTTTTTGTTGTATATTTTATGTTCTGTGACGCCATAACTCAGGCCGCGTGACATCCAGCCCTGAGCCTCAAATGATATACACACTGTACAGAAGTACTCTAACATTATTTACAACGGGGCAGTTATTTTTATTTATATTCTTGTTTTATTGGTTTATTCCTTCACGGATTGTTGGGCTCGGTCTTCTGAGTCGTTAAATGGATATATGGTATGCTTATTATGTGACAGTTTTCCGGGAGGCTTATGGGAGACGTTAATATTCTTTGTCTAATAAAGTAATAAATAAAATTAATGGTGGATAACAATATGAGTCTGTCAGATAATCTGTCCAAAACAGTGTTGGTTACTAAACATAATCGCAGTAACTGCAAATAAATAAATAAATAAATAAATAAATATTTGTGGACATTTCACACAACACCATCTAGCCCAAACTAAGCAAAGCTTGTACTATGGAACTAGATGGCTGATAGAATACATATATATTTTTTTTTTGTAAATATATACATATGATACATAGAAACACCCAGACACAGAACAAACATCCATGCTCATCACACAAATGTTTGCCCTGGGTGGGAATCGAACCCACGACCTTTCAGTTCAGCAGGTAGACGTAAACACACTACCAACTGAGCCACAAGGCCAGTCAAAATAATAAAGCTTAGCTTGCGTGTCATATGCATGCCATGTACGTAACGCCTCTAGACACGAAGTAGCTCATACTATTTCTTCAATATGCTTGTGCATTATATAATAATGACTAGTCATTAAAGAATACTTATACTCCTGACTAGTGATTACAAAACGAGCAAAAATTATCATTGTATTTTTTTTTTTTTATAAATAAAGTAAATTTTATGTCAATCCCAGATTTACTGTAGTAAAACTTACTTACGCCCACAGATCTTAACATATTTCCTTTTCAAATAGGTAGAAAAATATATGCATCAGCGTTTGCTTGTTACCTTTTCACAATCAAACGGTTACCGGTTGATTGCTATGAATACAGACTTCGCTGAGAATTTAGAAACTGCCATAGGCTACTTTTCGCGCGTGAACCCGAAGAGCGCAGTCGGTAAAAATAATTATAGTTTAAAATACTGAAAAAACCGACTTCAAAATACACAATATGTATAACGCCTGTAGAAAAGTGAATAGCACATACGTGACTTGCTCTTCACTTTTCTGCAGTTGTTTAGATGATACTTTACCAGTTATTTTGTTATAAAAACCAAAGTACTGCATCGATTCTAATAAAATTTATTTTGAACCATCTCTGATATGATCTACCAAATACAAAAAAATTATCATTAAAATCAATGCACAACTGGCTGAATAATCGATGATCAAACATACAAAAAAAAACATACGGACCGAATTGATAACCTCCTTTTGGAGGTCGGTTAAAAACTGGAATAGATTGTCGCAATTCCAAGTATACCTAGAAGAAGCTTATTTCTATCGTTAAACAAAGTAACAATTAATATAATATCATTATTTAGCAACTTGTATCTATATTAAAAGAAAACTAAAACTCGACTGCAGAAAATCAGTTTTTCTAATCTAACTTACGATTCCGTTACGTTATTACGCTTGTTACGCTGTTGAGTGTACGCTTTTGTGAGAAAATATACGTAAAATGACTGTAAAAGATTATGATGTGTTATAAACGCACATTATTTAGAATTATCCTAGTAAAATGGCTTGTTTATTACGAAAAAGTTCGTTGGAGGTTACGAAAAAACGCTTTTTTTTTGCGATTGATATCTTATTATTTTTACAAAAAATAAAGCCTCTCAGGGAGTGAAGACAAATCTAACGACACCTCGCACGTCAAAATAGGTCAAGCCGTTTAGGCTTTAGGCAATCATATAGAAACATACATACACGCGTAAAACGTAACCCTCCTTCTTACACAGTCGGGTAAAAAGACAGTAAAAACATCTGTTCAACGTTTAGTAGTATAAATAAGTTACTGTGATTATAAATCCAAGTCTCATTCGAAAGCTATTATCAAGCGAGTCTGGGTCGTTATACACACGGGGTGCCTTGTTTATACCTATTATATGTGACGCTCGCATTTACTTTATATGTGCGTTATGATGGCGCTTTATTAGCATTATGGTAGTTACTGTGTTAATTGCAATAACGTATACTGCAATATTCTTATGGACATAATTCTAGACGTCAAAACTAAGGTCGGATGTCCCCTTCTCAAAATGGGAGATTCAACTTCATGTCATCAGAAACATGCGGTCGGATATACAATTGTTTAAAAATGTAATTCTGATATCCAACCTTATGGCTCTGATGTCAAAAATTTTAAGAGTGACCCCGTGATTTTCAAAAGTTTTTTAGACCAGTGTGCTCCATTATAGACCGATCATAGGCCGATCGCGTATTATCAAGAGAGTTAACAGTCATCCAGAATCTATCTAGGTATATTTTAAGCTACTAAGTATGTTAAAGAAAGCGTTACAAACATACTTACCTACAATATATGTAATCGAAAACCCTGACCAACTAAATTTATATTAGAGTAAAGTAAACTAAAAACATAGTTCAAATATTGCTAATTTGAAACTTAGACCATATCATGTGACACCTATGTGGTCTCTTATGGTTGAACGTATTCAGCGCAAGTTTGCTCGTTATCTTTATAAAAAATTGTATGGATATTACCCCTATATGTTTCCATCGCTTTTTGTTTCCGGAATGGTAGGTATGTACACACTCGAACTGAGACGGAAGGTGCAGCTTATCATGCATTATTACTCTGTTGTCCACAACAGAGTAAATAATCCGAGCGCGGTGAGCGCACTGCGTCTGAGAGTGCCATCCGAGTACGTACACATGCGGGGCGACCCCACGCTGGTTCCGCGCCGAGCGCGCCGCCTGTTCGAGCAGCCTGGTGGCCTGCGTACTGTCCATGCACGCAATGCTCCTACGCCGCGATTTATTAAGCTTATTAATGATCTATTCGCTCAACACCCTGATTTGGACATATTTTTCGATGGGATGGGTAAGTTTATCCCTATACTCTTAGCCTATCTTAGCTGTAACCTGTAACGTATAATGTATTGGACCATGTCTGTTAGTTATATGTTTAAATTGAAATAAATAAATAAATAAAGGCTCCCAAATACTGATTGGAATATGTATGCAGGTTCAACTCCTGTCAGATGTGTCAAATGAATGTTTTGTATTTAACCAATGGCTAAAACTAATATTATCTAAAAGAATACTTTTTGTCGTAAGCAGGATCATAATTTAATTTTTAGTAAAAGTGCATTTAATCATAAATAATAATTAGATAATCGACGAAGATTATGTCTTTAATAAATAATTTGACAAAATGATAAAATACCTTTCTTCCAAAAGGTCATTAATATTCCACGAAACAATAAAGATATTTAGTCAAATTAATTTACCGTTTTCACCATTCAACGTTTAAATTAAGTTACCTAATCCTCTTCATTATCACCTCTTAGAACTAATTTACTAAACAAAGAAGAGACAGAATGCATCCATAATTAGAAGCAACAATGCGCGTGCGACACTTTTACCTTTTATAAACTCACAAAACGCCTTTTACTTCAGTTGCACGCCGACTTTTGCGAAGTAAACATGTCTGCTATCATCGACTCTGACTCGATCCTTTCCATCAACGAAGAATGGATGAAACTTGAAGAAGATTGGAAAACCATCGATCTGGAAACGGAAGAAGACTTCTCCCCATCAAAACTGGCACCTGTCTTCAGCTCACTCGATCTACGAAAAACGACATTCGATTCCTCATTCCTGCTCAAGAAAGTGCGTCGGAAAATAAGTCGCCAACTATCAAAAAATTCCGATCTAGTCGACTACAAGGAATTCCTTCAAGATTTAGAAAAAGAAGCGGTGAAAGAGGTACCGAGGAAGCAGTTTTATTTCATCAATGGTCAGATCATGTCGGCTTTATCTGTCGACGAAATTTGCGACAAAATTGACGATGTCTTCAGATCAGTCGAGAAGCTGTCATTGGCGACATCTACGATTCGTCTTAAACCGAAGATTCCAGAACATGTGAGTTGCAGTATAAGCACTGGCGGTCTTTCCTTCGATGACACAGAAGTAGCCGAAGAAGAAAAAGAGAAAAGTGACAGTGATGACGTAGATAAATTCATTGATGAAGCATTTCAACAATTAAGCGTGACCATGGCTAGTATGGTGACGTTAAATGAAGATTCTGAAAACGAAGTGTCTAGAGAAACGGTGACTACGTTGGTGAGAAAGTTTAGCAGCATTTTGAACAGCCCAGCAGTGGTCAAGAACCCGAGAAAGAAGAGGGAGTGTTGTGACAGGTTTAAAGAACTAGCAGAATTCTGGAGTGGCAAAGCGTTTGAAAATGAAGAATAAGACGACGTGGGTACTTCGGTATTAGTTTTTTAAGTTTGTGACTATGATATAGGTAAGTAGGTGTAATTTACTTACTTAGGTACTAGTTTTTTAAGTTTGTGACTATGATAGGTATAGGTGAGTAGATGTAATTTATTAAATGAAGAATGATATCTTATCAAGTTATTAGAATTGTGAAAGTTTAATAAAATCAAGTTTCATTTGTATTGTTTAATATTAATCGGAACAAGTTATGTAATTAATGGCATTTTACATATTGCAATGTTAGGTAATTTATAAAAGTAGGTATATGCTAATTAAATGCTCTTATAATTATTAATTTTACATATTGCAATGTTAGGTAATTTATAAAAGTAGGTATATTCTAATTAAATGCTCTTATAATTATTAATTTTACATATTGCAATGTTAGGTAATTTATAAAAGTAGGTATATGCTAATTAAATGCTCTTATAATTATTAATTTTATGACGCTGAAAAATGTATGTGATAATAAATGTAAGTACTAAGCTATGGTTTTTGATAATAAATTACTATTATATGAAATTTTACTTTTTCATTTCTCACAACAGACACAATATATTATGTAGATAGGTAAATAAAACTCTTATACCTAATTTAAACTATCAGGATTAGTAAGTAAAAAAGTTTTATATTTATAACCGACTTCAAAAAACGAGGTTTTCAATTCGCTTGTTTTTTGTGTTTATTGCCGTATAAATCTATGAATTATAAACTGATTTGGAAAAATCTTCTTTTGGAAGTCGGTTAAAAGCTGGGTTCCGTACCTCAATAGGAAAAAACGGAACCCTTATAGGATCACTTTGTTGTCCGTCTGTCCGTCTGTCCGGGTGTCAAGACCTCGGGAATCTCTGGAATGCGTGAGTTGAAATGATGTGGAAGTTGAAATTAAAACCATATATGCAAATCCATATTATCTTGCTGCAGAAAGAAAAATAAAATTTCTCAGTTTTCGTAAAAAAAAGTTATAGCCGAATATGTCGTAAAAAACGGACATTTCGAATCTCACAAGGGAATCAAAACCGTGTATGTGGTACTTCTCGTTGACCTAGAACTATTAAATTTGGCAAAAAGCATTGTGTTAGAGAACACATATAGGAAAAAATCCGAAAACTGGACATTTTTTATTTAATCACAAAAACAGTGTCTCTATGCAAGGAATGAGGGCCCAAATTTTAAGGTGAATTAACCGTATCATGTGGGGTATCATATGAAAGAGTCTCATTAGCATAAGCTAAAACAGGTTTTTAAATATTTTTCGATGTATATTTTTCGGTTTATGAAGGAAAATATAAAAAAAAATATATGATTTCCCCCTTTTATTTAGTTTGTACGGAACCCTCGGTGGGCGAGTCTGACTCGCACTTGTCCGGTTTTTTTTATTTGAAGTTTTACTTTCAGATTGATCCTACAGAAATTTCATCAAAATCTGTTTAGTATTTTTTTGAAAAAAATGTGCAAGTAAAGATTTCCTGTGATTTTGAGTCTGCCAACCCGCACTTGGCCAGCGTGGCAGACTATGGCCTAACCCTTCTCACAATGAGAAGATGGCCCATTCCCAGCAGTGGGACAGTTTGTACAAACAGGGCTGATCAAAAAAAAAAAAAAAAAGATTTCCTATCAGAACTTTTAAATTTTCTAAATTATTCTTAATTTAATTATGTATTTATCGACAACAATTTGTACAGATTACTAGACCTGGCTTAGTTTGTCTAGACAATCTGTTTCGCTAAAATATTATACTCTGGTTGATGAAACTTCAAAATATTACGTAAGTAAGTATAATATGTAATAATTATATAATTTTACGACAAAACAAATCCACGTAACAAATTGCACAAGATCAAACTAAAAATACTATTTCCGACATAGATTAGAATATTCTACTATGTAAAACTAAAGGTAGTAAACATTTCTTTCTACCTTCATTGAAATTATACTTAACCAAAAAATATAACCATTTATACTAGCTGTGCCCCCGCGATTTTACCTGCTCGAATCCTTTCATTTGTCGGGATAAAAAGCAAGACTGCTTAGGCATGGGGCATACTCGTTCAGGCATTTACTATTATACCATTACGAGTACACGAAATATAGTGATATCCATCCAGACCTGCCAGTATAGACCGTGTAAATACATCCGTACCTACACATACCTATAAGTTAATTACGTACACGGCAAACAAATATAAACGCACGGTTCATTAGGCAAACAACGGGCCGGACCTCGCAGGACTCGGGCCAAGTTGGGAGCTAAATCACTGCTCTGGACCCCGCATCAAACATACGGGAGGAAAATTGGTGAGAACACGCTGTGAGGTTGCGTTTCCACTGTAGCGGAGCGGTGAATGAATTGCCCAATCACAATGCTTGAAATATTTTACACGGGAATTTCCAGCATTGTGATTGGTCAATTCATACGTCGCTAAGAAACGCTCCGCTTCAGTGAAAATGCAGCCTGCTCGACATAAATTAGGCATGTTTCTGGCTTTTGTCTATTTATCCTTTATCTGTGTTACAGCTTACAATATAGAATAATGACGGAGTAGTAACCAATTAGAGATTTTAATTTCTAAAATAAGAATTCCCTACTGTCATAAGTCTGTTAGATAGACAATTTTTTACTGTTTACATCGTATCTAAATTGTTATATCTCTAATTTTTTATTATTTATAATAGCTAGTGTTTTAATAATTCCAAAAATAACTAAGATAAACCAAGATTAATTCAAAACATTTCTACCTACACAGTTCGTACTAAAATTTATTATATTATATAATATAGTTATTATAATCCTACATTCTTCCTTGTTGAACACATTCTCGCTATTGTTAGTCAAAAGCAGAATTATTGTCGATAAGAAAATAGATAATTTTTATCATTATCATATTATTAAATGGATTTCCACCATCATTATTTCCTAGTGTTTTATATCAAAATGTTGTACAGATGTCAAATAAAAGCTTACTTGCACCCGAGACCAAAAAATAATGAAAAAAGTCAGTAATTATAACGTTTTAGCCGGCGCAGTACGTTCAGAAACAGGCGCCTGTGTGTTTCCAGCGTTCGTCCAATGACCGGAAGCAGAACTTATTCCTGCCAGTTGAGAGTTGGACAGTTTGTCAATTTATGTGCCGCGCAATATCGCGACTCATGCCAGCGGTCATTGAGAATATCTGAAGGAAGACGCCAACTTGTACGTAGGAACGGTTATGATAATGTGCTGATGGAATTATGAGGGTTTCTGAATGAGTTTTGTTTAGCGTTCTGCAAGAATGATTATTGATTAAGTACATAAGGCTAGAGGCAGTATTTTTCTCTCGCGCATATTACCATTTTGAAGGCATAAAGTAATAAAAATTTGTCGTGGGTATATAATAGTTTTAGTGTTTATATCTGATGAATTTTTCACCGAAAAATATTACAAAAGTTCAACAAAAATTTCGCGGCAGTGACCAGTGCAGTATCTTCTTTTGCATTTTGATCTTCAGTTAATTCTCTTACTATTATTATTGCAAATAATAATATTTGTACTCACTATTTAGGAAAAGCTTATAATTCTTATGAAATATTTCATTTCCTAGGCCATTTAGCATTAAAATCTTTTCTATAAATATTTTACACATTTCCTAATTTGATTAGGGAACACAATGCCTAAATTTCATATGCAGCAACACAAGAGCCCCCAAACCTGTACCAAGCCATACGTACTCCATAAAAAGCCAAGTTTACACTCATCGGTGAGAAGTAAAGACTCGATCAGTTGCAAACTTTAATTAAGGCAGCGATACACGGGCCATACGTTGCGGTGGGCGTCGGTGCAGTAAACCGGCCGAGTTATCGCCGGACACGGCGCCGGTGGCGCTCGCCGGTGTGGACCAGCCGTTAGCTGTCAGAATTCGTGGCCTGAGATTAGGTATCTTGTTAGGTGTGTTTAAGGAAATAGATAGGTACTTACATTAATGCAATTTTGAGAATTTCTGATGTAGATGTAACTGATTTATACTATCTTCTATGTATCATTAACATTACGAGGTGGATTTTAAAGCCTATTAGGAGAAGTATCGTTGTCACGTCATCCCACGTTCATATAGGAAAAAACTGTTAAACATTAACTGATTCCGATGAATCTTTTTTTATCTGATTTAAATTATAAGCATATATGCCTCTACGATAACTTTATACAAATTTTGTTACGTATATACTTAATTCCAAAGTTTTTTTTTTTTTGAAAAAAAAAAAGCAAACCGTTAATAATAATAAATATTTTTGGACATAATTAATGGTTCCTAACTGTACTATTTTTATGCAAGTACGGTTACTATATTATTTTATGCAAGATAGATCTACGATTGAACACCAACCCGCTTGATGTTAAGCGACAGTGTAGCCGAGGATGGAGCTGGTCGATCTAGAAGATATCAATTCATTCTAGCCTTGAAAATTCCAAGATTGTAGTTCTCAGGAAACAGAGTTGACGGCAAAGAATTTCATTCCTGTGAAATACGCTTCAAGAGCGTGGAGCGATATCGCTGAGTAAGAACTTTGGTATTTCAATAAGAAATGGTTGGTAATTTGCCATATTTCTGGTAGTCCTGTAGTGTAATGAGGAGGGTGCAATTAGGTTGTAAAGCTCTTGCGCACACTCCCCGAAATTAATTCTATAAAATATAGACAGACATAAAGATGCCAACAGTACTCCATACACGATCGGACATGTGCCTGATACAAATGGAGCAGTTGTCCCGGTGAGAATTATCGCTTAACCTAATTGATAATGCCAAGCTTTTTACTAGCAAGTTTAGCCTTAGACTAGTAGGTAGTCCATAAAGTTCAATGTTAAGATACATATCAAAATATAGGGGTAGATAACAGTTTTAGCCTGTTGAAAAACGCGCTATTTATTACACAAGATTGTGTAATGTTTGACTTAAATTTCATCGTACTAACGATGTGAGCCAATAATTAAAAGAATTGTAAAAAAAACTATTTATATATATATATGTATAAATATATGTATAAATATATGTAGTTCTAAATAAGATCATTTGAAGAAATGTCTGGATAAGCATGAACTAAGGAATAAAAATGGGAATGCTTAATGTGGGGGCTTATTACCATTCGATTTTGATCACATTATGGGAACACTATAAATACTTTGTTTGTGTGAAGAAGCAGAATGAAGTGAAGAAGGAACTTTTTATTTAAATTTCATTTCAGGGCAATTTGTAGCGTTTTAGTATTAACATAATGTTATAATATATAAATATAATAAAACACATAAATATTTTATTTTATTTTAAATATACGAATAGTAAGGTGAAGTGATAGATGGTGAAGCTATAATCCATCTTCCAATACACACTACTACCTAATCCTTCCTTGTCTTGATTAATTTCATTACAAACATTCTCGTGTTTTACCAAAACATTACAAATACATATATATACGTAGTTACTTTCATATTTACAATATTTATGTGACAATAGATATATAACGAAACAAAAAATAGCATAGAAGTACTTGTTACAAAAAAACGCTACGAATTGATAACCTCCTCATTTTTTGAAGTCGGTTAAAAACCTACGTATTACATCACTCACTAATGACTCATGTCACTTTAAAAGTTTTAATTACGCATTCATAACAAAGTTAAGCAAAGTCCATCAAAAAATTACGATTACCCTAAAAAATCCACTAACACGGTTACCGCGAGAAAAATGATGAAAAAAGCAACAGTGCGGCTCCATTAGTGACGTCACAGGTCGCGCTCTCCATCAATTTGTTCGGAATCACCGGCGTGAAGTGTTTTTTAATTAATTTTATGAGTGAATTTTGGCGAAAAACAGCATGCTATGGAGTCGCGCTTACTCGGGATTCATTTTTATTTGTTCGATGGGTCCATTAAGCACTAAATATTTAGATAACGTATTTGTGAAAGTATCAAAAAATCTCTTTCGATTTAAAAACATTGCTATTATTTAATGTAAATAAAACAGAAACTCTGTTAAATCATTCATGTAAATATAATGAGGTTAAGATGTTATTTACTTCAGTTTTAAGCTGTATCTTGTGCGCACAAATGAATTAATAACGTTTTTGACATTAAAATTGTTTAATATGTTTCAAATTATTTAGTACCTAGTAAATAAGTAGAATGAACGAAAATTTGTCTTTGAATACCCTATGTATGTAAGTGCCTTGCTGACACTCACTACAAAATTAAACAAACTCCACACTCCTCATATAAATTCACTCATTATGATTCCTTGGATCTGGTATTTCATTTTTAATTTAATAATAATAGTGAGGTACAAAATCACTAGCTTAGGCGGGCACCAAACCCGGAACTTTCCCCTTCTAAGGCAGATATGCAATCACCAAAATAATGAAGTCGTAATTTCAAATTATGAACTAACAATAAAAATAAGATCAATAAATAAAAATAACATAAGGTTCTCGGTTCTCTAAGGAACTCTCTAACATAAGGAACTCCAGAGATTCTCTGTTCGCGTGAGATCGTCGTCGTCCACGCACTAATTCAATATGGCCGACGTAAGCCATTTGCGTTCGCGCTTGACGCATCGCCCGTGAAAAAATCAATTACGATTTTGATAGCCGCGCGGTGACCGCCCGGTTAGTGTGGATTGAGCTTTATTTATTAGGAAAACATACATATAGTACTCATACACGATCGAATCGGATTAGAAACTTCATAATTGTTTGTTGTGACGTAACAACGTACCATCAAAGTGCCAGCCATATTTAGCGCATTACTATCTACATGAAAGGATCTAGTACATTCTGAACAATTTTGAAGGTTCGCTCCATATGGCAAGCATGATGCCAGCATCATGCAAAAAAAAAAAGGTTCGCTCCACCACATATCCGATTGATATAGCACATGATTGAATATGGTACAATCGGTCAATCGTCTGATAAACAAGAAAGAAAAGGATAGCAACATATTTCTTCTCGTTTTAACCGACTTCCAAAAAGAAGGATTGTCAATTCGGTCTGTATGTTTTTTTTTTGTATGTTTGTTCACCGATTACTCAGTCAATTGTGCATTGATTTTGATGATTCTTTGTATATTTGGTAGATCATACTTCAGAGATTGTCCCATATAAATTTTATCGAAATCGATGCAGTACCTACTTTGGTTTTTATAACAAAATAGCTGGTAAAGTATCATCCAAACAACTGTAGAAAAGTGAATAGCAAGTCACATATTTACGCATATATTATATACTCGACTAGCTATTTACTTTTCTACAGGCGTTATACATATTGTGTATTTTGAAGTCGGTTTTTTCAGTTTTCAATAAAATCTTTTCCAACTAATAATATTGAAGGTTCCAGTTTCCTCTCCACACTAGCCCAGCATTTCACCTGTCCAGTATATGTTTTCAATACACTCGTCATGCGAGTTGACACCGCAATCTAAAATGGTGGCAACTGACTCGGTGGCGGCAAGTGGCACTATGTGAAAAAAAATGGCGGGACACTCGATCTATATATTGACGTTTTGATGGACCCCACTTTTTCGGGTACTTCGGCGTTTCGCACCGCAAGTAATTCGAACCGCGGTGCGAATCGCCCATGTACTGTTTCTGAATGGCACTCCATCCCATTCGCACCGCTGTGGTTGGTCCGGTGCGAATGACCCAAGACATATTTTAGAATAGGTCGATTCGGACCATAAAGAAACGCCCGATGCTCTTTTCGTAGGTCCGATTTGAACTCATATAAATAATTTAAGGATTTCAATTATTTATTTGTATAGATGAGTGGAAAAGTGGTTAGTGAAAAAAAAACTTTATTATACGTAATAATCATTTCAACCTCTTTCGAAGTGACCGGGCTTTGCCTACATTAGTAACTAACAATAAGTCTATGTTAAAAGAAAAAGAAAATATCCGACTGCAAAAAAAGGATTTTTGCAGTCTAACGATTTCATTGCGATTTCAACTCAAAAAAGGGGTGTTAAAAGCTTGACGTATCTATATATCTGTGGGTCTGTGGCATCCTAGCTCTCAAACTGATGTCCGATTTTCCTTCCCTCCCCTTTTTAAATGGCGCTAAGCCATATAAATTATAAAACTTACAAAATACTGTCCTAAAATATAACAGTAATAAATATAATCCAAGTCCAGTCCAGGTCCAGTCCAGGTCCAATCAAGTAAACATAAACAAATATGTATATTAAAAGAAAAAGAAAATACCTGACTACAGAAAAGCAGTTTTTGCAGTCTAACTTACGATATCGTTACGCTTGATACGCGGTTGAGTGTACGTTTTTTGTGAGAAAGTATGCGTAAAATCGCTGTAAAAGATTATATATGCGCATTCTTTAGAATAATTCTAGTAAAATCACTCAATCGGCCAAGCCGTTTAAGCTGTAGGCTATCATAATAGAAACATACATACATACACTTGAAAAGCATAACCCTCCTTATTACGCAGTCGGGTAAAAACTACACGTTCTACTTAGCTTTTACGTAGCATACATGAAAAAGATCCGGAAAGGTGGCGCACAGTGACCGAACCGTCACCTGAGATACGCCCACCTGGGACCGAATTAACGGGACATGTTTATAGCGCTACCATAATTACGGTACACCACTCTTCCGGATTACAGCAGAATGGTGCTTCGCCGGGCGCGGGCGGGTGGAACTTGTGTTACTTCGGTATCCGGTGTTAAGGAAATGTTTTTTTCTTTTTTGACGTGTAACGTCTATAGACAGTAAAAGAAAATTGTATGGCGTGATAGAAAATAGCAGGACGATCTTTGTACCTGTACCTACAATTGTACCTGTACCTACAATATTAACTTGCCCCCCCCCCCCCCCTGGGCCATGGGCTGGCGACGCCCTTGCTCCCTTGTATGTGCGCGCGCGTATACTATACACTTTAATTCTATGTGTGAGTTGTATACTGTGTAATATGCCTATATTAGTCAAGTAAAAATAAATCCGTTTGTATAGATCATATCACAGTATTTGCAACTGGGGGGATTCTTTGAAATTATGATAGGAAAATAACTAAAAATCATAGATCAACAATAATCCCCGATTTATAGACTAGCTGCGTTCCGCGGTTTCAATATTGTAGTTATGAAAAACGGTGATGATTATGATGCTGATAAGTAGTTTATGTCCGTCTCCAGGTCCAAAGCTATCTCTATACTAATTTTCATAACGATCGGTTCAGCCGTTTGAGCGTGTAAAGGTAACAAAATTAGCTTTTATAATATCATTATGAAAGTGTGTCAAATGTATTTCAAAACACTAGTACATTCATTTAAAACAACTTAGTTGTCTTTTTTGTTGTCACAAATCTTACTTTTACTAGATTATATACCTACCTATTATGTTCAACTATTTGACTGGTGTATTTGACGCATTCACCTTATAAGCGATGAATGCGTCAAATATTGTGTATTTCTGTAAATATTAACTTTTGTTGAGTATAATCTTCAACTTTCCAATTAATTAGCTACGATATGGTCGAAGACTAATGATACGTACACAGAGTTTACTTTTGTGATGAATCTGAATTTTTATCAAACAAAAATCTGTGATACTCAAGCGAAAATATATGAAACGAAAAACGCACTTCATACATCAACATTAATCAAACTACATAATAAGCTACATTAACTAACAAAGAAATATACACAATATACATACTTAATTACAACTTAAATTCATTTTCATTCATTCATTCGTTCATTTTCATTCACTATAAAAGCATTATCGTATTGTACCGTCCATATTCTGGGATAGTCGGGTAAAAAATTCACAATACAACGCTAACCGAGCTAAAAACAAAATTTTCTCATCATTCGTTCATTAGACATCACATATGAATCAAAAACTACCCTCTAATCGTATCTAAATCATGCAGCTTATCAATTTATGGTCCCAGTGTATCGAAACTTGCACATGCAGTTCCAAACCGACCAAGTTCGACGATAAATTAAAAGCATAGATATTCAGTGTTGCCCGCTTGCTCGAAATAGATGTTGCCAGTATGTAAATGGGCGTTATTGGTTCGATGTTCATTAATTAATTATAGCAGTGTTGCCATGCGGATTTCCCTGGTGGCCATAAATACTGGTGATTATGTTTAATAATATTTGTGGATGCTGAAATGTGGTGAGTAAAAATTGGTTTGAGTTATGTATCCTTCATTTGATAACCCATGGGTTATCAAATCAAAAAGAACAAAATAACACTTTTTATTCATCGTTGTGGCGCTGCAAAAAAGAATCGGTCATTTGTTCAAATGTCTTTTTCAGGGTTTCGTAGTAAACAATTAACCCTTATAGTTTCGCCATGTCTGTCTGTATGTTTGTCTGTCCGCGGCTTTGCCGCCAAAGACTATTAAAGACTATTAAAGAGCTGTAATTTATAGCATATTAGATGCCGAGAAAGTAGGGATGAATTGTTTTTTTCATGTACCCCATCGTGTGGGGTATCATTGGATATGTGTCATAATACATTCTTCAATTAAGGGATTTGTTTGCGAAATATTAAGCTTTGAAGTGATATTTTTTTATTATTGTTAGAGTCAAGCACTCTTGTCTACTTTTTGGTAAATATGAGAACGTCAGTAGTATAAAAATACTATTAAAATTACACAAGTATTTTTTTATTGTGACCGGTATGATAATTATATAAATAAACACACTAACCTGAACATTTACACAATTAGACTTTTATTTTAATCACCATAGCAGATATAAAAATTAAAAATATCATTATCATCATCTCAGCCACAAGAAGTCCACTGCTGGATATTTAGGTCATGTATTTCCAAAAAGACTGCTTGGAAGCGGCCTGCGTCTAGCGTCTTCCTGCCACTTAAATATCTTCGATCCACCTTGTGGCTAGTCTTCCTACGCTGCGCTTGCCGGTTCGTGGTCTCTATTCGAGAACTTTTCTAAAATATTATAAATATACAAAAATATTCTACATTGATTTTGACGTTTTTATATTTAAAAAAATATTCATGCGAGCGAGAAAACTGGAATACCCACATCACCTCTGTAAATATTTGTATAATACAGGACCACAGTTAATTTCAACTTAAAATCACGAACATAATTTTCAACCTAAGTGATTGATAATCTTCAGATCCCTTAACATCACACGTCGAGTGATTGTGGCCCCATTACCCCACATAATTAGTCCCATCGGAGGCCCCTGCCGCAGTTAAACAATAGTTAGTACTGCTGTAGCCCCCGGGTCCAGCACTATTAATCAATGGGTCTCTCCGCTCTTTGTGTCAATCTGTCCGGCCGTCGTGTTTTTGCCACTTTGAGGTGACAGCTCCACCTATTGTTGATCCAATGAATGGTTGTTGCTTTTTGGGTCCGGGGCATAGATTACAGTATAGTTAGTGAGATCAGATAGATGAGGTGTGAGCCTAGGTAAGTACTTAAAGCTTCGTACCCACTTACAGCTTAGCAAACGTAGCACCGGTCCCAACCACTAGTGGTCAGCAACTAGTATCATGTATTTTCATACGTTTTAAAGTGGCAGTTACTTGCGTTAATCTATTAGGCGTTAATCGCCAAAAAGCTCACCCCCACATTTAGCATTACTGGAAATCCCATATATACAGTCAGGTTCTCACGCTCCTTCCTCCCGCGAACAAGCAAAATGTGGAATGTCCTTCCTCGGAAGGTTTTCCCGCCAAGCTTCACAAAGAGCATTTTAAAAAGTGTGTCCACAAGTACTTTTCCGGGCTAGCAAAGCAACAGTAATGTCACTGATGTTGCAGTTGTCCATAGGCGACGGTTATCGTTTACCATCAGGCGAGCCGTCTGCCTTTTTAGTCTACCCCGGATATTTTGACATTTTTCAGAACGCGTCAGCAAGAAAAATGCAAGTTCACATAAGACCTCACTTCACTGGCATGAATACTTAGCTTTCAGTCTGTCGATTTTCTAAGCTAAGTGACTGCGCAAGTAAAGTGAGGCCCTAAGTGAACTTGAATTTTTCTTATTTATTACTGCAAATATTATCAAAATATCTAATCAAAAGTAGAATTGGCAGATACCTACATAATTATGGTTACTCAATATTTTGATATTCTTCTTCAGTTCCCAGCTTGAAAAGTAGAAATTCATTACTTACTTAGGGCCTCACTTCACTTGGCGGTTACACAATTTAGAGAATGGAGAGGCAGAACCAACAAACTATTGATAAATGCAGAAAATGATAGATAGACAGATAAACTCTTTATTGTTTACACCTTAAAAACACAAATTACATAGTGAAAAAGGGCTTAAATGCTAGTGAAACAACAGGCGGCCTTATCGCTAATAGCGATCTCTTCCAGGCAACCTTGAATCATCCTGTCCTTCTTTTCATATCCTTTTTAGTATTCGCTGACCATAAATCGTCCATCTCTTTCTTACCCAAATAGTCCTCGTGTTCATTTCAGGCCATAAAGAGCGCATTATATGATACTAAGTGTAAAATAACGATGACATACAACCAGACGCGCCAACCTGAGGATGACCGTACACATAAACATGCCCGGGTAAAACCAGGTGTACGTTTTACACTTACTACATGTCCGTCAGTACTTGAACTCCACACAAAATACCACGACAGTTTTTTTTTACGGAGTCAACGAAGATCACTGCATCAACTGTCAAACCATTTTTTTCTGTCCAGATATTTGTTAGGACTCGCATACAGGTCGTATTTTTTTACCGACTTCCAAAAAGAAGGAGGTTATCAATTCGGTCTGTATGTTTTCCTTTGTATGTTTGTTCACCGATTGCTCAGCCAATTGTACATTGATTTTGATGGTTATTTGTATTTGGTTGATCATACTTCAGAGGTCCCATATAAATTTTATCAAAATCGATGCAGTACTTTGGTTTTTATAACAAAATAACTGGTAAAGTATCATAGAAACAACTGGTAAAGTATCATAGAAACAACTGTAGAAAAGTGAATAGCAATAAAATAGTCGCGTGTATGCGTGCTTTACTTTTCTGCAGGCGTTATAGATATTGCGTTTTTTATAATTCAACTAATCTTTACTATAATTGGTAAAGAAGTTTAAAAAATGTATTGAGTTTTTGTCTACGGGATTTTCACCCATTTCCATTTTTCTCCAAAAACTTCGGATAACCAGGTATCTGTATTGAAAGGAAAACAAAATACCCGACTGTATAAGACCTATTTTTGCAGTCTAAC
The DNA here is from genome assembly GCA_947563715.1 of Lycia hirtaria. Taxonomy (NCBI): domain Eukaryota; kingdom Metazoa; phylum Arthropoda; class Insecta; order Lepidoptera; family Geometridae; genus Lycia; species Lycia hirtaria. The sequence goes on along the minus strand of OX387376.1, from coordinate 3,149,462 downwards.
TTTTATTTATTTATTTATTAGACAATAATAAAAAGTACAAGGTAGTAAAAGGTAAAGTACAAGGTAGTGTGAACCCATTGGCTCCAAACTAGTTATTACTGTACTGTAACTTGCGATTTCGTTAGGCTTGATACGCTTTTAATTGTACGTTTTGTGTGAGGAAGTTTTACTATGCACAAATACGCTGTAAAAGGTTATAAATGCACAATCTTTAGAATAATTTTAGTAAAACTACTTATTTTCTACGGAAACGTTCGTTGGAGGTTGGGATAACCTGCATTTTTTAATTTTTACGTGAGTTGTATTTTTATTATTACTAAACAATATACGGCAACGCGTTAAGGTTGTAGGAAGTACTATAGAAACATACGTACAGAATACATGCCCACATAGATACACTCGAAAACATAACTCTCCTTCTTGAGCAGTCTGGTAAAAAACTTCACGCTCATGGCACATTCGGAAACAAGAATAGGCAACACAAAATTTAATTCTCATATTTACCAAACTTATACCATTACCGCGACCGATAATTGACCAATAATAATTGATTGATTGATAATTGATTGTTGATTGAGTGATTTGATTTTTGATTGTTAATTGAATTGATTGATTGTTAATTGTTTGGCGATTATGACCGCGACGGCAAGGGATTTTTTTTTACTGTATGGCCTCTTTTTTAACACGAATGAGTCCGAGATCGATGAGAGAGAGAGAGAGAGAGAGAGAATTAAACCATTTACTTAGTAAGAATATTAAATCCTGTGTATGCGTTTAGTGACATCAGCTACTGTTTGCCAGTATACGAGCGTGAGAAGAACATTTTTACAAGGCAACCCGGGTGATTTATGTAAGCTCACTGCGTCAGGACATGGTAATGTGGCGAATTTGTCTGTCTGTGTGCCGGGTGTCGCAGACTGACTACACTTTATTGTATTTATGTATATACATATTTAGTTACGCATAGGATTGTATCGCGTGCGATTTGATAAGCTGATCTTTATTTTTTTTTTCACTGAGTTATTTGTCCATAGCTTACATGATATTAAGTGTGTGTGTATCTAGATTCTAACCTTGAATGGGAACTATCTCTCAAGTGCGGTTACGGAAAACATCTTCACATGCTTGGTGATAGATTTTCAACTCTAGGGCTAATAGCCTAATATTGACCGAGTGAGCGAAGCGAACATATATAATTATAATAATAATTATAGTTCTATACTGCGTAAGAAGGAGGGTTATAGTTTGGGTTGTACCTATGTATGTAAGTATGTATGTATGTTTCTATATTTTTTATACGAGATAGATCTACGATTGACCACCAACTCGCCTGAGTGTGAACGAGGATGGAACTCGTCGATCTAGAAGATATCTATTCACCTTGAAAATACCAAGATTGTAGGTATATGATCGCCTGCAACCTAAACGGCTTGATCGATTTTGATGTGCGAGTTTAGATCGTTATATTTCATCAAAATCTGTTCAGCCGTTTTTTTTTGTCGATAGTTTTTCAGTTTTCTAAACGTATACTTATTTCAGGTTGTTTCCATAAAAAAAATCATCAATATCGATTCAGTAGTTGGATTTTTAAACAAAATTCCGCATTTTGAAGACCGCTGTTTTCAGTTTTTAAACTGTAATAATAGTTATTTATAAATTATAATTATGTATAATTTAAATAGTTCATTTTGTTAAAATAAAATAAAACTACAATTATACCTACTTATGATTATTATTTTGTCTTAATTTCCTGTTTAATTCCTACTACATGGCAATGCGATAGTGACGTCACAGCATGTGCTAAACTTATTAACACAGATATTTTCTATAAAGTCAGAAGAACAAAGCTTTGTTTCTAAACTCAACCTTAATACAATACCATAAAGTTCAGATAAATAATATAAATCCACACAAAGTAGGCATACTCATGGAGAAACTTCCTGACACGATGACTCGTCGTCAAATCGACCAATCACAAGCCGTGCTTGTATCAACGTCACATTTACAATTTCTATGAAAACCTGAATTAAATCTAATAAAATATGAATCAAATTCAACGGAGAATACAAAAATAAGCACATAACCAAATTTTCACGTTTTTCTGAGTTGAACTTATCGAGAAATAGACGATTAAAAGTCAAACCCTGCATCGCGCAAACGACATTTTCTTATACGTTTGACATGTATAGTAACTCAATGGCTTAACGATTGGTCTTCCTCTGTGTTTCCTCATCGACTGACCTATTAGTCGTGACCCGTGACCGGTGCAGTCCTGCTGGTCTCGGACGCCAATCAACCCAAAAATCAAAAGTTTTAAGACCATTCTCCTGTGGGTAAGTTTGGCGTCCGGGACGCGGCATTGACTGTACTTTGACACCTGTCAGGGTAAATGCGCGACTGGTGGTGGCCCAGCGCTGGGCCGTAGGAGCTTGCCTGGTGACGAGCGGTTACCACGCTGTTCCTTACCTATTCAGGCTTCTGTGCTTAGAAGACGAGGGAACCCAGGGGAGGCACCCGCTGTAAAGTCAGCGATATCAAAATATGTGCCTGTCCGTTTCATCGATGACCATGTATCCTACTTAGTACAACTAACAGTAATAGTTAGTTTTACGTCCACTTTCCCAACTGGTAGTGAATACTGCACCGTACGTAACAGTGTAGTATTCAAAACCTTTTGATTTTTTTCTGCTAAGCTGTGTAACGCTTCCTGAGAGAGTGTTCCCGTTATAACCTAGGTGTTGTTAAATCTCGAGTGAATTGGTTCTTCTAGGTAAGCGCACTTCATAGTGGACCGAAACGTCGCTTATCATCAGGTTAGTTGACGGTCAACTGAAAAAAAAAAAATAGCATCTACTTGAATTCGGTAGACGTAGAAAAAAGATAAACAACCTTTTTAAGGGTTACCTATGTCTATAACCCGAATTGTGAAATACCGAATATGATTTCCCCGAAAACGAAATTTATTTTTACAAAAGACACTATAAAAATCTCGATAGCTCATTTGACAACTCAACTGATAATCGAATCTTTGTTACAAGAAAGTTTATGTGTTTTAACAGAAACTTAAGGAACCTAACTTAATAATTGATATATCTTATTCTATCTTATCTAGGTATATATAAAGGTATCTTATAAAGGTATCTTATAAAGGTATTATAGGTATCTTATAAAGGTTCCTGAACACCGAACCTTTGTAAATAAGATTTCCGCATATACAATAATTATAGTGTAAAAACTGAAGTAACCGACTTCTCATGGATGCTATTGTCAGAACTGGACCAAATTGAAATGGGACCACACGGGAAGTACCAGTTTTCAAATAAAAAAATAATCATCAAAATCGGTTCACCCAGTCGAAAGTTCTGAGGTAACAAACATAAAAAAAAAATACAGTCGATTTAAGGACTTCCTCCTTTTTTGAAGTCTGTTCAAAAGAGAAATCCAACGAACCTAACCCAATGACTGTTAGAGCAATTTAATCTTATGACGGCAATTCTAATGATTAACAAACTTAAACGTATCAAGTGTAACATTACTACGAAACGGATTCGTGCAAGTAGAATTCACACAAATGTATTTCGGAATAAAGATAGACTACCGCTTTTAAGAGATAAAACAAAGATAAAACAGTGTCCGAATGCCAAGCCGTCAGTGTTCCGACATGGGACGACGCGAGCTAATCCTTGCTTGACTCCTGATGACGAGCCTTGATACGAGGCGGCGGGATAACTTTTGGTCACTTCCTAATATTCTCTTAGGGATATACCTACGTATTTTGCGTTGCGGGTAGACGGGGGAATGTGAAAAGTTTTAGCGAGAATGTGGGAAAGTAATCTGCATTTATGTACTTTAGGTCAGTCAATTGAAAAATAAAATTGATCTCCATACCACGATTGCCTGGAAGAGATCGCTTTTATCGATAAGGCCGCCTGTTGTCACACTAGTTTTGTAAGTTCTCTGTAAAATTGTATTTGTTTAATGGTGTACAATAAAGAGTTTATCTATCTATTTATCTATTGATTTTATAGATTAAATTAAAACCTTATAAAAAATGAACAGTAGGTTCATATAAAGTTTGGGCTTTGGCAGATATCGGACACGTAGAAAGAGAGGATCGGTGACAATCGTGTTACATTACAAAACATATTAGCGAAAATAATTGGGTTCCAAAAAATACTCGCACAACTGTATCACAAACAAATAAAAGTCAATGTCATACATACAAACAGCAATTCATTGCAATCTCTAAGAGCGGTACGTGCGGTAGTTTATTCTTCTGTTAAAAAAGACTTATCAATACCATTTCATTTTCAAGCATAAACAAACAACAAACAGGATGTATTACTTATTATATAATTCGAAGACATAATGCAAAGGGAGACGTCAAAATCTTGACATATTTTTGTCCTATAGTAACCGACACAGCATTCGAGCCTGCAACCGATTTTTTCAATTATTTAAATCAATACTAGACTGGCACCACACTACGAAGAAAAAGTAGGTGCAAGATATTATAAAATAAGAGTAAGAATATTTATTAACCTTGAATAACATACATAATAATAGCATAAATAAGGGCTCAGATACAGAAGGCAGTCAACCTGGACACGGCACGTATTGTCAGGAGGTTCCTCTCTCTGTACCACCGGCAGCTTGAGCCCCGCCCCGCTGCCGGCGGCACTCTAGGTTTAAGTTTTTTTTAATATTTATATTTTTATATTTCTATTGTATAAAACTATCGCAATATAACACTTAATATTAACCTTAATATTTTTTGTGTATGATTCAGCATCAGTTTGACAACGGAGTATTCAATTCCAGGGGCTAGGAGTGGCCGCTTCTATCGGGTCCGATGTTTGAGTGCAAGAAGTCCGTTAATCATTCCATTGTTGAAGGGGGTGGGTGGGGGGTGACGACGTTAGATTTGTTGACAGGGATCAAGTCCGAACGACAACACAACTATTCTGGAATTTGTGGAACTGATACGTTTGGTTTCGATCTTGATTCTGGAACACTATCATTAATAACAGGACATTAGTGTGATGAGCATGGATGTTTGTTTTGTGTCTGGGTGTTTCTATGTATCATAATATATATTTACAAAAAAAAGTATTTATGTATTCTATCAGCCATCTAGTTCCTTATCAAGCTTTGCTTAGTTTGGGCTAGATAGTGTTGTGTGAAATGTCCACAAATATTTATTATTATTTATTTTATTTACCGTGGTTCGTGCTAATTTAGAGCTCCCGATATTTTGCCACAGTTACATGCACCATGTTCACGTGCGACTGTTTTAATGAATGACCATAGTTAAAAAAGGTGTGGAATATCCGAAATTGATTAAAACCTTCTATACACGGTACTAAGTTAGAATCTGAAATAAGGTAATAAGTTTTGAAATAAAGTAGATATCCCTTGTGTGGTTTTGAAAATGTTACTAAAAAAAAATCTTCAAAAAGTGTTTGGTGTTTGGTTGCAAAAGGTTGCCTGGAAGAAATCACTCTATGCGATAAGGCCGCCATTGTCCTATCAACTTATCTTTACTCTATATGGATGTACAATAAAGCTATTCTATATATATATATATATATACTAGGTATTTGTATAGGTATTCTATGTAAAAAATTATACATATCAACAAATAGTTTCTTTGAGTAGTTGTTAATTTTTAATTTAATTCTTTTATATTAGGTATATAGTTACTTTTAACCAACTTTTGTCCTCGACGAGCTCCATCCTCGACCATATCGTTGCTTACGACTCGCGTGTGGTACTCAAACGTAATCTATTCCGTATATAAAAACTAAGAAGTTTTAAAAAAGAATATTCAAAACAGTTCTTTCTGCATCAACAATGCAGTACATATTCATATTTTAAATCAACTTCAAAACCATTCCCAAACAAGCTTTGCTTAGTTTGGGCTAGATGGCGTTGTGTGAAATGTCCACAAATATTTATTTATTATTTATTATTCCGCACATTGCTAAGTCTGTCACTGGCAAGTCCAGAATAAGTCTAGCGGCGTCTGTGCTGAACAACAAACGAACGGCTGTGAAACAAAAGGCCAGCCCCTTTGTGGCGATGAAGAATGGTGACCACGGCTCGCGCGGTGTGTTACATTAATTCAGCTTGACAGACAATAGTGTAAGCAAGAAGCTAATTGAAGACTTGCTCGCAAGATCTATGATTTATCTAAACTAACTGCTTGCTTTGTTGAGGTTGTCGAGTGTTACTTTTAATTTTATAAATAGCTGCGCCCCGTAATTTCACCCGCGTAATGATGAAAAACGATGATGATGATGATTATAAAATATAACCTATGTCCGTCCCCTGGTCTTCAGCTACATCTGTATAAATTTTCATAACAATCGGTTCAGCCGTTTGTCGCGAAAGGTAAAAACAGACGGACAGAGTTATTTTCACTTTTATACATAAACGGCCTTACCGAAAAACGTTACTTAACTTTAAGCATTGCTTAACATAGTTTGTCAACTTTCCCTGACATGAAATGACACTTGCGGAAAGAAGACAGAGAATTTAAGACGATTGTTAAAGTTAAGTAACGTTTTTCGGTAAGGCCCATAGTAAGGATAAGGATAGTATCTAAATTCTTATTTAAGACAATGTACAATGAGGAAATATCATAAAATAGCTAGTACAAATTCCTGTAAAATCATTTATGTAAATAAAGATACTTTGAAATTGAGTACCTAAGTTCTGATTATTTGATGAAAAAGGACGTTGTAGATCCCGCAAAAGTACCTATACTGAGTAGGTATGTTCTCGGATGTACTGTTTTGTACATCTTCATAGCGCGATGGTATCTACTTAATTCTATTTCATAATGATTATCACAACAGTTTAGCCGTTAATTTTTTAATATTTGCCAGGATTTAAATTTATAAAGCTTCGTTTTTAATATAGGTAAAATATAAAGGTACGTAAAAGAACTGTTAGCAGTTTATCCAACGCTTTTTTGGAATTGGAATACTGGATGGATGATGCTATCATGGAAATTTATTGAAATACTTTAGTATTATTTTAATATTACAATAATAGATCCGCTAAAAGTGCATTTAATTTTACGCCTTCTGGTATACAGTAAGCAAAAATTGTTAGATGTTCCGTTACTCTGGCAGCAAACAAGGCGCAAACTAAGTTCGAATAAGGTCTGCGAGTTTGGGAATATTTTGCTATGTGCGAGAGGGATAACGTTTAGAGCTCACAATTATCTGGGAATGTCTATTAGTTTTGTAATAAACATAGTTTAAAAAACTAAAAACCCAGATCAAAATACGCAATTTGTTTACTTGGATGAAAATTTAGGTTAATAAAAACAAAGTACTGAACCGGTTTTGAAAAAAATATATGCGGACATGACGCAGATTGTCTTAATACAAGCATTAATCACATCAAATACTTAATCCTTATGCACAGTTTAATCGGTGCTGCATTAATAATGTGGGCTAGTTCATCTATTATTCAATATGTACTTACTTAATAATGTCAGAATTCAATTTACTAAGATTATAAAAACGTAGTTTGTTACCTTTCCACGATCAAACGGCTAAACTGTTTTTTTTTTTTATTATGAAATTTAGTACAGAGATAGTTGTGGTAGTAGACGGACATATAATACTTATCATCATTGTCAATCGTCATCACCGTCTTTCATTATTAAGCGGGTGAAACCGCAGGGCGCAGCTATAGTTTATAAATAAGATAATTATTGTTATTGTTTTTTTAAATATTTTTCCATAATAATTTCAAGCAATACCCCTAGTTGTTCATCGTCCATACTCCATACAAACGGATTTATTTTGACTAGACTATTTATTAGACTCCTGCAAGTTCTGGTCATGAAGCAAGCTTGCTGCCACTGAGCCATAGTGACCGATCTCATCGAGCTTAGGATAAGGCCACACCATGCGCTGTGTATGTTGCGATTATCGAGCGTCGACAGCAACAAGCACAGCGCATTGCAGCGCAGCGTAAACGTAACGTACGCGCAGCGGACAAGAAGATCGATCAAGCTGGGAAGAACAAATCACTGCAATCGGAGTGTGTGGTTTTGAGCTACCTAAAGTATGGTGTTGGTGTTTAAATACCTAAGGTATGTCTTATTGTACTATCTGTTGTATTTTTTGTCATAATAAAATATATGTCTATGTATATACATATACATAACATGTTAGACATATATCTAACTAAAGTATATTATATTACTTCTTACTATTTATAAGTTATTAACACAGAATTCGCCCTATTACATGGACCGTTATAAACAATTGTTTTCTAAGGTTTTCACGATTATTTCTCATTGAAATTAAACAAGTTTTAATGGATTTATAGCGTATCATTTTATGATTTTATTTTATTTTACTTTATTATAGAGTCATAAAATTATGTGAAATATACGCGATAAATCTGTTAAAATTTGTTTCATTATAAATTATTTGTAAGCAAATACGGTCCTTAACTATCATGACCCATCCTCGATTGATGATTGATCGACATCTACAGATGATTGACAATATTTTCTCGAAAAGGTGTCCTCCATTAATCACGTGTTATGTTTAGTAAGTTTAAGTTCTGACCCCTATCTCTCCCCTGGTCATATATGGTGAGGTTTTGGATTAACTCTGCCTTCTCGTCACCTTTAACCACTCATTAAAAATGTAGCCATGCAAATGCAATGTATCCAATACACCTAATATCACGTATAATTTGAATTTTTAGTACACAATAACTTAAAATAATTTCATGATGACAACTGTGACAAGATCACACGTCACTTTTGAGTTTAGAAATCGTCAATTCAACGACATAATAAATACACGTGTTATTTCATTACACTCTCCTCCCCTTGTGATAATTCATGATATTTCCCGAAGCCCCTTCCCCCTTCAGTCCTCACGTGTTTATTAAACGGTCCCCATGTATTTGATCATCTTCGATCAAGATTGATCAATGGCATGTATCCAAAATCAATTGATGCGGTAACATTTAATTTAGTTTGTTGTACAAGCCCGAATTCGTAGCGTGGAGACACATCTTCTCCGAGTTTCAATGTATCCGCAGCGCACCATCAAACTTTGTGTGGCCTTGTCCTATCAAACAACAGACATCAGACGAACAGGGGCCGACGACGTTGTCGCTTTGATTTCATTCACGTCATTACCTCCCTGAAGGAATATTCAAATACTCGCCATGAATATTCATCACAAAATAATCATGCCTCGGGTCAAACTTTCCCGACGTGAGACATTTAGGTCGGACTGACAGATGGCTTTGATTTTAGGTTTTGGGTATTGATGTCAAGAAAATTTACTTACAACTTAGTTTGTATTAAATATTTCTAATTAAAATCAAAATCATAATCAGCCCTGTTTGTATAAATTGTCCCATTGCTGGGCGCGGGCCATCTTCTCATTGTGAGAAGGGTAAAGCTTTAGTACACCACGCTGGCCAAGTGCGGGTTGGTAGACTTCACACATCATCAAGAAGGTTAAGAACTCTCAGACATGTAAGTTTCCTCACGATGTTTTCCTTCACCGTTTGAAGTTGGCGGCAATCAACAATACGCACATAACTTCGAAAATATAGAGGTGCGTGCCACAGCATTTGAGCCCAGGACCTGCGAATCACAATTCAGACGGTCTCCCCACTAGGTCCTGACTAGGCTGCCGCAAACTTATATATTACATAGGTACATATATTTCTAATAATTGTAAAGTTTTTTTTTAATTTAATATTAAACGATACACATACAAGTATAGGTACAGACTTAGATTAAGTACATCAGTTTAAATATACATATTCACACAGATAATGACAAAACAATGAGGGTCTAAAGATTAAACGCATACTCAATTTTGTACAATTAACCACCAAATTTTGTACAATTAAGCCTGATGTTAAGCGACGGAGTGGCCGAGGATAAAGCTCGCCGATCTAGAAAATATTTTTTCACTGTAATCTTGAAAATTCCAAGATCAAGCTGGCTTTTATTTACAACTGAATTTCAGACTGGGTCTTGTAATTTTTGCCCATTGGACTTTTTGCCTCACTAGACCTTGTGACTTTGAAGGAAAACTTTTTGAAAATGTATCCCTGTCCACCAGTGGCGGACAATGGGATTGGTTTATAAAAACGCATGTCAGTGACAACGGGAACAATGTAAAGAGTTGTGGCATTTTCCCCCACTGGTGGACAACAGCACAACTTTTTGAAACAGGTGTCGATGTCCACCAGTGGTGTACATAGAAGTGGGGGACAACGGGAATCATCGCTCTCAGGAAACAGAGAAGACGGCAAAAAATTCAATTCCTGCGCAGTAAGCATCAAGAACGTGGACCAAAATCGTTGAGTACGAAATTTTGGCATTTCAATGAGAAATGGTGGCGACTCGGTTGTATGTACTAGGGAAGCAATGAGGTTACAAATACAAAAGAACACATATTTTACCGAAACGTCCAGTTTCGTACAAAGAATAATTATGTTTACTACGTAGCCAGTTACGTAACAAACGCCGTGATTACGTATAAGGAAAAAACCTAATATGTAATTATGTTAATATGTATTATATAATTATGTTTCGTACGTAAATAGTTACGGAACAATAGTTGCGTACGCGGCCGAAGCGGACTTGTCGACTTCCTGCTAGTCCTTTAGTGAAATAAGGAGGGTAGAATAACGTCGTGGAGTTCTTACGCAAACTCATCAAAATGAATCCTACACAAATAATTTTAGAAAAGTCCTCTTTCAAATAAAAAATAATTTATTATAATTTTTTTTTTTTTTTATACAATTGCCCCTATACAGCTAATGTATTAAATGTTTATAATAATATCGTGAATTGACGACATATTAAATGAATATTAAAAATATGAAGACATATTGCTTACTATTATGAATGAAATGAATAAACGTACGTTGTGAAGTGAAGTTGAGCTCTGTGTTGTTTATTCGTTATATGCCATAATAATGGCCCAAACGGTTGAAATCCTTGTGCGTTTATTGACGAAGACCGTGGAGGAACTTGTAATTAAAGTGGAAACACTGGAGACGAAACTGGATAAGCAGTATGTTGAAATACAAAAACTCACTGCACAGCGAAAAGATGAAACTACCCGCAACTTGACAACAAACTCGCCGGCGGCGGTCGCGAGTACCTCCGAAGCCGCAATAACGCAGCCGCGCCCTATGCGGGATGCTCGAAAAATTGCTGGCGTTAAAGTAGCCGAAATTACTAAGTCCAATAAAAGAGGTATGAAGACGAGCATCATTAAAGAGCAGCCCGGAAACTCGAGTGAAAAAAGTAAACACCATACATCAAGTATCGGGCTCACTGCGGTGGATACACAAACAATGACGAAATCACTAGTTGCCGGTATGAAGTCACAACAGACTCAGGCCACAACGTCAGCGGAACTTAGTGCCGCCGAGCAAGATAATAAATATGACACAGAATGGCAAAAAGTTTGCCGACGAAGCCGTAGACAAATAAAACAAACCAGACCAGTAATAATAGGAACAGGTAAAAACGATCATGGCTTACAAGCTGTAGAGAGGACAACTTATATACAAGCTTGGCAGTTTAAAGCAGACACCACGCCAGAGCAGGTGAAACAATTTCTATATAAAATTGCTAAAGCGGACTATCACGTCGAGAAAAGAGAAATAAGATCAGATAGGCATGCTTCGTTTATTATCGGAATGCCTGAGACCATATACTCGCAAATAACTGAGCCAACTGCGTGGCCCCAAGGTATAAGATTCGCGGATTGGTTTTTTCGCCCCCGCTCGCACTGTCGGGATACGGACAAGTAGGAGCGAGACCGCAGACCAACACTACGACGACGTGCAACCGTACACGTGATGCACCACTGCAAGCTGACGCGACTGATAAGCGAACCGGTTTTATAACTATATGTCACCAAAACATACGCTCGCTTAGGTCGAAAACTAGCAAACTGGAAGTGCAATTATTAAGTAATATGAAATGTGATATTCTATGTCTTACTGAGCATTGGCTTAAAGCGAATGAACTAAAGTGCACAAGCATTAATAACTTTATTCTTGCATCGTATTACTGCCGACCTAATGTATTGCACGGAGGATGTTGTATTTATATTAATGACAAATTTAAATATAAAAAATTGGACCAATATACACAATTATCAGTAGAACAAATTTGTGAAATTTCTGCTATTGAAATCATTGAGTTGAAATTAACAATTGTATGTGTGTATCGATCGAATCTGACAAGCACCTCCCTTTTCTTTCCCGTGATAGAATGCTTATTCGATAGGCTAGTGCATGAAAATAGAGAGTTTGTAGTATGTGGTGACATAAATATCGACACCATTGACCCAGTAAAATCAGACGTAAAAAAATTAAATGATCTGTTATCAACACACAATTTATCTAATATTGTCGATTTTCCTACTAGAATAGAGGGCCCATCTAGTACCAGCCTCGATCATATATATATTGGACGTGATCTGGCAGGCTGTGTACATGCGCGTCCGATAGTTACCCTGCTCTCCGATCACCTCGCGATCCGCGCCGTGATCCCGTGTGACACAGGCCCGACCAATGCGCCTCCTCGCTTCGCTCGGTCATACACACATGCTAGTAAGTGCAATTTTGTTGCGTCATTGACAAGTGTGGACTGGGAAGAAATTATGAAAAAACACTTACCATCGCCAGATGACTTAGCTAAAGCTATAACGAACATATTGCAGTATAAAAATGAAATATGTTTCCCGATAACACGCAAAAATGGAACGAAGAAAAGAACTGTCTGGGCGACGCAAGAAATTATTGATTTAAATGAATTGTTAATGGATATGAATTTTTTAAAATCAAGATTACCTCATAATAATGCACTAGAATTAAAAATCGCAGAGTTTCAAAGTAGGTATGATAATCTATTAAAAACTGAAAGAAGTAATTATTATAATAATATTATAAAAAACTCTGATAGCATCATAAAATCGATGTGGGACGTGGTTAACTCCGAAACAGGCAAGATTAGGAAGTATATTGAATATACTGATGTTCTGACGCGGCCTGATGGCTCTAAATTCACATCCAAGCTGGAAGCTCTTGATGCGGTGAACGAGCATTTCTCAACCGTAGCAAAGACATCGGGTGCGCCCGCTGCCGACATAAACGCTGCATTGCACGCGCTCAGCGAAGCGCGCCTGCCCGCCGATCGGTCACTTAGAATAAAGCCGTTCACAGCAGTAGAGATTTCCGAAATAATATCATATGGTTCATAAAAAAACTAAAGACATTTATGAAATTTCAACGTCACTACTACATACTGCAGTGGTACCGGTGTCGCCCATTCTGTCATGTCTATATAATAAATGCTGTACAGAGGGGCGATATCCACCAGCGTTAAAATATGTAAAAGTATCCCCTTTGTACAAGGGTAAAGGAAATGTGGAAGAAATTAACAGTTACCGGCCCGTTTCTATCATCCCGGCAATAGCTAAAGTATTCGAACATGGCTTAAGCTCTCGATTAACGCAGTTCTTGGGGGATTCTGAGGCGCTGAGCGACCGACAGTACGCGTATCGAAAAGGCAGGTCAACAACTTCGCTGGCTAGAGTTGTGGTCCGACGTATTTACGAAGCCCGGGAAGGCCAACAGCAGGTCGCAGTTATTTTCTGTGACCTCTCAAGGGCATTCGACTTGGCGGACCACGGCATCCTGGCGGCGAAAATGAAATACTATGGCATCGACGGCGCTGCATTGAGAGTGCTCACAGACTTTATGACAGATCGATGCCAGGTTGTTGTGGGGGAGGGAGGTAGGTTGAGATCCCAGTCCCTAAGGACTGTTATTGGAGTCGCGCAAGGATCCTCGCTCTCCAATATTATGTTCTCCCTCCTCCTCAACGACCTGCCGGATAGCATTCGAGACGGACATGTTCTCATGTACGCGGATGATGTCGCTGTTGTCGTCACTGCGCCAAATGTGGACCAACTCGAGATACAGTTAAACAAAGTCGCGAGTGACCTCAACAAATGGTTCAGAGTCAATGGGTTAATGCTTAATATCAAAAAGACTCATTTCGTCCATTTTAACCTATCAGGACGTACATACAGACCGCTAAAGGTTGAAATTGCTGGTGTTGAAATGGACCAGTCAAAATCAACCACGTTTCTGGGGTTTGAACTCGATAGTGGTCTGACCTGGGAGGAACACATAGAGAAACTCTGTGGAAAGATAGGCAGCGCCTGTTTTGCGCTTTGGCGCGTGTCTGCCGTTTTGCCGTACCCCATGGTCCGCCAATGCTACTTCGCGTCTGTGCACTCGCTGCTCCAATACGGCATCGAGCTCTGGGGACGCGCTGCCGACTGGGAGCGCGTCTTCAAAATGCAGAAAAGAGCCGTACGAGCCATAGTACGAGTGGCACAGGACGCGTCAGCACAACAGTATTTCCGGTCCATGGGGATACTCACTGTGCCTGGCCTTTTCTGCTTTGAGGCGGCCATGTACGCCAGGACCCACCCCGATGAGTATTCGCATATAGGGGACAGACGAATGTGTGACATGCCGCGCCACGCGCATCGATTACGCGCTGTACCTTGCCGACTAGCAAAAGCTTGTAAACAAGTACACGTAAGCGCGCCGTTGGTTATAAACAGGCTTCCTATCGAGATACTGGATGCGCCCACTATTGGATCATTTAAACGAAAAATAAAACAGTGGCTTATCGAGCACGCATTCTACACATTCCATGATGTAATGAAATTGGATCAAACTTAAATATGTTATGACATTTGTTATTAGTTTTAAATACTATTTATATTTATGTTATATTATTATTAGAAATTCAATATGTATTTTGACATTGTAAATTTGACATTAATATTATGATTAATTATTTTTGTTAGTAACATTACGTATTCGTATGTTAAACTCGAATCTACATACCTACCATGACATGTATCTTTATTTTGATACTAATAAATGAACTATGAACTATGAACTATTATTATGTATTGGTGTACAAAATATTGTGGTATATAGGTAGTATTACGTTTCAATATGTCAATAAATGAATCTATCTATCTATATTAAAATCGGTCCATCCGTTTAAGAGCTACGATGCCACAGACAAACACACAAATGCACCAATACACAAATACACATGTCAAACATATAACACCCCTTTTTTCGTCGAGGGTTATATGTATAGACGGACATGTAAGTTTACGTCGGTGCTCGACATTATTGTGGGCACGAATGCTTGCTGAGCTCCAGTTTATCACCAGCTCGGCTTGAGCTACAGCCCACCTCAAGCGGGCAGCATGTCCAATCACCAGCCGCTGGTAGATATATCAGCAGCACAATAGTAACAGACGTCGTAAATTGCTCGTCTCAATTTACCAGTCGTATTGGCAAGACGTAGGCCTTACTACCCTTACACTGTGCCACAGTGGAGCGAACCAGTAGGACTGAGCTCGCCTTCTCATTTTTAATGAGCGAGCGAAATGAGTGTGCTTATGATTGCTGTTAAATTAAACTGAACTCGCCTTCTTCACGTTCTCATTTTTAATGAGGGAGCGAAATGAGTGTTTATATGATTGCTGTAAAATAAATAATTTTACGGCTTGGCGTTACGATTGAAGATCATATAGAAAGAAGAAAAAAATACAAAGTAAATAAATATGTGTATCTGAATCATAGATAAAAATTAAATGAACAAAAGTATATTTATATATACTTAAATCATTTTATAAAACCAAACAATAACGTGATTTATATCGAAAGGCTTCTTATTGCTGATTGTCGAGAACAAACAGCACCAGTTTCCTGATGGACCCATTTAAATAGGACTTCACATCACAGCGCTGTGATCGCACGGCTGGCAAGACATGGCTGGCAAGGTGTTTGTCATCGGACTAGTCTATGTACATAGTTTATTTAAGTATTTAGATGGTAAGTTTTCCTAAAAATATAAAATAAAAATAAATAAATAATACTCTTATTACTCTCCGCTAATGAACACCTTCATTTTAAATCACAGTTGATAATTTTTTTAATATACTATTTGGTAACGAATTTATTAATTTAACACTTTTAAATAGGATAAGTAAACTCGATCTCAAAGTCTGTAAAAAAAAATTTAATATGGATGCATTGAGGAGCAAAGGAAGCTAAAACTTTACCTACTGCCCCTGGTTTGACTACATCCCGTCCTTATTGATAGGCCGTTGTCGCCCTGAGATATGGTCGAGCAATTTGTACACTGCCGAGACGCAGTGAATTACTGTTAATCAATTAAACGGTTACTGGAGAAAAATGGCCGACTTGCCGAATCGCACGCCAAATTAATTGCCCATTTGTTTTAAAGGTATTTCTTCATTGGACATTTTATTTGTTTTATTGGAGCTTGAGTCGACGTTGCTCAGGTAAATAAATTATTTATTTGTAGTTACTTACAACCAAATCACAGATACTGATATTGTAATATATGTACGTATTAAAATGTCTAAAATTAAAAAGAGTGAAAATCGAAATATCGAGTGGCTTAACATATTGAAAGTCATTGTAATTAAGTTTGAATTATCATTTTTTTTATGGTTTAAAAGCCTAACATTAAAATATAATAAAATTGTTATTGCCGTTCTCGGGTCGGTTTATTCAGTCACCGGAAAAAAAAACAACTCCACCACGTAACAGCTTAAATCATCTGAAACAGACGTAAAATCCATGTATATAATATGTAGGTACCTATGTAAGTAATAGCCTTACCAAAACTTATAAGCAATGGTATTCACAAACAAACATGCACACATATAGAATACAAAGCTATCCTATAAGAATTCCATTTTCCTTTTGTGGTACGGAACCATCTTATCTCAATAACTCTTGACCTACCTTTAAGCCTAAATGAATGCGACTGAAACCCAAACTCCAAGACTTCCTTGTAAACAAGCGAGTGGCCATTAAATCAACCGGCATTGTCCAGGTGCTATCCAGTGATTTAATATAATGGTCGGGCAGCATTAGGCGATCATGGCCCATCAATTGGCGAGTTAATTTGCAGTAAATAGCTGTAATCCACACGTCGGATTGCAGTTGTTCGATGATTGGTGGAAAGCTCCGCTGGTTGAGTTAAGGGTTATTGTTGGACTGGGTGTTGGGGGTATTGGATAGGTTCCAAAATCACATTTGAGATTCTGGAATAGATTGGTAATTTTTAGGGTTCCGTACCTCAAAAGAAAAAACGGAACCCTTTTGTCCGTCTTTCCATCTGTCCGTCTGTCGAGAACTTCTATCTCGGGAATGCGTAGAGGTATCTAGTTGAAATTAAAACTATATACGTAAATCTGTAATCCTTTCCAGCTACGAAAAAATTAAACTTCTCGGTTATCGTAAAAAAAGGTACAGCTGTATATATGTCGCAAAAACCGCATATTTCGACATTCACCAAGGAATCAAAATTTGCAACTTCCCGTTGACCTAGAACTGTGAAATTTGGCAAAAAATACTGTCTTATACACATAAAAGAAAAAATCCGAAAACTGTACATTTTTAATTCAAACGCAAAAAGTATGGTCTTTATGTAAGGAATGAGGATCCAAAATTTAAAGTAAGTTAACCACAATGTGTGGGTATCATATTAAAGAGCTTCATTAGCACAAGCTAAGACTGATTATTAATTTTTACGATGTGTAATTTTCAGATTACGATCAAAAATATAAATATATATATATATATAATTTCCCTCTTTTACTAGATTCGCCCTGTTCTTTTCTTTTTCGGTAGGCGAGTCTGAATCGCATTTGCCCAGTTTTTTTAAACCAATCAATCAATGAAGATCATATTGTATTGACTGAGTGGAAATTTTCTAGAAAAATAACTTATGTATCGAATGCGGAAGATTGTATTTTTTGACATTTTATTCAAATTTTATATTTTTAACAGACTTCAAAAAAGGTGGAGGTTCACAGATTTGTTCATTAATTGTGGGTTGATTTAAGAAAAAAATATTTTTGGCTTAGATTCAATATAGCCTTAAGGTGATCCCATATTTTGCAACAGTATTTTTTAATAACTAACCCCAACTATATTAATTTTTTTTTAAATTATGTGTTTCTCATTTTAAAATAAATTATTTTGAAGTAATTTAAAATAAATAGATTAATATAAATTATTATTATTTATTACTACATTAATTTTCTTTACGGGGTAAGCCAGACCATGATATTTGGGCCGTTCGACACCACATTTAATTAGTTCTTCAGTTTAATTCCTCATTAGGCAAACATTTATACCGAAGGAAAAATTATGCAAAATTATAAATAAAATTTAAACGTCGAAAAAAAATATCAGTGAACCCAACTTTACCAATAGTCATAATCATAATTTATAGAAAGGAAAGATAACGTCATCATCTCAGCCACAAGAAGTCCACTGCTGGACATCTCTCCCATGGATTTCCAAAAAGACCGGTTGTAAGCGGCCTGCATCCAGCGTCTTCCTGCCTTGTACGATATCTTCTGTCCACCTTGTGGCTGGTCTTCCTACGCTGCGCTTGCTGGTTCGTGATCTCCATGCGAGAACTTTTCTTTTCGAAACATAATGTAAACCACCAAAAATCAGCCAAAAATGTATCCCACCCTAATCCCCAAAGCGACAAACTAGGAAGCTAGAATAAAGATATGCCGCAAGCAAATCTTCCACAACACAAAGACAATAATTCGATAGTAAGCCCCACTCTCACCTGACTGAACGCTACCTAGGGCTTGAACACACTGAATACTGAAGGCAACAGTTTCTAAAAAAAAACGCAACTGTAATATTGAAAGTGTTTGTCATCGGCCCTTTTTCAAAATTTTAAGGCATATATACATACATTGACAGATTAAAGCTATTACCACTGTTTTTACATACGACTGCAAATTGATCTATGATCTATTCGATATTTTTGAGTGTTTTACACACTTAAGTAATTACAAATAAATGAATTACAAAAATGTTCATAAATTATTATTGATATTGATATAATTTATTCACATAAAATCGTATCAACTATTATAATTAGCTTAATATAGAAAAACAAATAATGCATTGTCTGATTACAATAATTATATGTACAAATTTTATTTTAGCATTATAAATTAAATATTATAAGAAATCATATAATTAGTAAGTTTTAGAATATAATAAATAATATTTGAAATACAAAATAAATAAATTAAACACTAACAATTTTAACATGGCTATAAATTTGTTGATCTACGACCTTATTCATTGGGTTATACGAAATAAATTCCAGCCGCATATTTTAGCCGGTAAAATTCCAGCAATACGGTCTTGTCGGTGTTACGACTGTTGGAGCTGCCTTTATAAATCCGTTGCGCCCATACGCCTACACTGGCGTGCTAGCTGCGCCCCGTGATCTCACCCGCTTATAGCACAGTAAAAATCCTTTTTTTTTCAGGATCCGCCAGAAGAGGATCAGACTAAAAAAGTCAGACGGACTGCACAGAGCTCAGAAATGAAGCAAAATTTTGTAAAGGAATCAATATTGATTAAAGAAGGGTTCTTACTGTCTCTTTTTTACAAGAATTCACCATAGCAAAATTGCGATTGGTTACACGAAATCAAACAACTCTAGGTCTATCATCCAGACCCACAAAATAAATAATACCCAAGCCTAAGAAAAATATTGTTGTCATTTTATGTCAAAAGCGCTTCGTTCAGTGAAATATTACATTTCTTTCTTTAGAAGATTTTACATACCCTAAGTAGTTGAAAATGAACAATAACAATCTGGAAAAAATCTATTCTATAAATAGCACTGATAGTTTGAAACAGTTCCTAGGAAACAGCAAAAGTAGCAGGGTAATCCCAAGTTGATATACACCTGAAATATATGAATTTTTGGTATTTCAATAAAAATACTTCTATGGTGGTATGGAAAACAAATCTGTGGTGATAATATGCCGCCAAATTTTTGCATGTCTTTTAGTAGATTAATATCAGAAAGCTCTTAAAATGTGAAGCATTTCACCTTAGTTGCAAAGTCTAGACCTAAAACCCTACAATGCGCTACCAGCCTAGTCCACACACCTGACTAACTACCTCTAACCGCTCCTATCCGGTTTAATCCGCCCTGAACCGTCGCGATCCGGCGCGCCAACTTCGTGCTGTCACGGTTGCTTTGCGGTGCTTGTGCTTTGCACAGAACCTCTAAACAAATTTCGTAATAGATTTTGGGTAGTTTGTGTAATTAGAGATATGGAAATAATTGAATTGGAATTTAAATGTATTTGATATTAATAATGATTTGATTGTAAGAATCACACAATAGTCACAAGAAATAATATTATACGAAATGGCTAAGATATGTATTTATCCCAGCTATCTGAGTCACTTGGCTTGCAAAAAAACTGTAAATAAAACCGATTTTTATAGTACGGCTTATGAACTTTCTAATAAAAAAAAATTAAATGGACAACACGGGAAACAGTTTTATAACTGCAAAATTTAAATGACTACACACTAAAAAAATATAATTAGGAACGAAACTTCTCTCCTTTCTCAGCAAGTACGGCTCTACGGTTCTACTACGCCGTAGCACTACGAATTTTAGGTCTTAGTAGCTTCGGGAATAAAACTCTACGAGAAGTTAATGCCATCCTTTTGACTAATATAAGTACAAAATACATGGTTGTAGAACGTTTCATTGAAATTTAATAATATACAGTATAAAACTGCTACAAATACTACGTTATATAGCCACGTTTATATAAACTGTCTCACTGCTGGGCGTGAGCCATCTTCTCATTGTGATAAGGGTAAGAGCATAGGCTACCACGCTGGCCAAGTGCGGGTTGGCAGAATTTAAACATCTTCAAGAACATTGAGAACTCTCAGACATGTAGATATTCTCACGATATTTTCCTTCACTGTTTGAAGTTGCCGGCAATCAACAATACGCAAAGACAGAGGTGCATGCCGCGTCATTCGAACCCAGGACCTGCGGATCTCAAGTCAGACGGTCTTCCGACTAGGCTGCCGGAAACTACAATTCATAAAACCAGTTTCATCAGAAGTTTCCGTAAAAGAAAACATCTTGAGGCACCACTCTTGGCTCCAAGCTACTCTTAAGTTATAAATCAGCCACCAAGTAATTTACAGTGTACTCTTGAGAACCTCACTAAGAGCTAGTTATTACTTTATCTTTGAATCCTTAGGTGCGTCGTTCACTGGTAAGTCGAGGCGCGGTCGCGGCGGCGTCGCGCCACAGTCGAAGCGTGGTGCTTATGTTAGAGTCGAGGCGCGGGCGGCTATGCTTCCTTCACACATTACAGTGTAAACACGTCTACGCACGAAACGAAATAACAAAATGGCGGTGGAGACGCGGCGCGGTCGCGCACTGCACCCCTGCCGCGACGCCGCCGCGACCGCGTCTCGACTCCACGTCGCCTGCGACGCGACTCTAGTGTGTGGGCGCACTGCCATTTGAACCTGAAGGAAACGTAGAAGCGGCGCGCCGCTTGCGCCCGTGCCTCGACGCCGCCTCGACTCCAGCTCGTGTGAGCGACTCGCCTTACCGTGTTGGACAAAACGTCACTTCATCAAGTGAGCTGGATAAAAGTGGCCCGTCTAACGATTTAAATCTTCACCGAACGGGCCACACGGCGAACGGGCCGTAAAGATGTGGGCTCAGTGTGCAGCGGCCCATTGCATCTGTGATATCTTTGTGGTGCGAAGGCAGGGAGCTATAAACGTAAAGAAGCATGCGAGAATGGCCAGAGGTAGAAGATTTGCATACTGCTGGTGTGACATTTTAGTAAGTGCTAGTTTTTAGGGTTCCGTACCGGGGGGCTCCCATACAACAAACTTATTTTTTTTTTGCCATTTTTATAGATAATGGTACGGATCCATTCGTGCGCGAGCCTGACTCGCACTTGGCTGGTTTTATTTAGTATTCCGTATAAACAAGGAATCAGTAAAGTTTCACCATGTCTGTCTGCCCACGACTTTGCTCAGACCTGTTCCTGTTGCGTACTGCACAAGAATGGAATTCGTTGCCGCCATCTCTGTTTCCTGAGACCTACAATCTTGGAATTTTCAAGGCTAGAGTGAATAGATATCTTCTAGATCGACGGGCTCCATCCTCGGCCACACCATCGCTTAACATCAGGCGAGTTGGTGGTCAATCGTAGATCTATAGTGTATAAAAAAAAACTTTAGTACTAGAAAGCTGTAATTGGACATGAACATATAAATATTAATCATGCAGAAAAATTCATAGAATAAAATCTTGAAAATTTTTGTTTTAAGTTATCCCTGCAAGTAAAGTGGCCATGAATATTTTTTTTCTCATCAACCTCGTCATCTAACTTTTTTTCTCACTCCCTTAATTGTATAAAAAGCAAGTCAAGAACGATCGCGAATTGCCAAAATTTGGCGATTGGCCCAATAGCTTTGCACCGGAATAAGAGATGAGAGTAAGTCCCTGGCTTTATGTACTACATTTAAATATATAGTGCTAGTCTTGGCGAGCAAATTAGTTTCTCCTACATAGACGCATCCAAACCATAACGTTGGTAAGCATGGAATGTAGATAAACCGTTTTTATTTACATTGTTACGTCAGTTGTCAATATCAGTACATACACACTTTATTTTCTCTGAACGGTGGATAAAGCGGTGAAATAGTAGACATGCACCAAGGGGATAAAGTAGTGTTTTATGTCACGGGCGACATATTTAATCCCAAGTGTAACGTAGGATTCTAGAGTTAAGACTAGAAAGTTAGTAAGACTAGAATCCGAAGTGTAACGAGGGATTCAAGGTCACCCAAGACAAAAACACCTTTATTCCCGTGGTACATACTCTACTTTTCACACCTACTGCGTGATAATAGAAAGAAATGGTTTTGAATCTACATTATTTAACAAAACAGAGTTGTTATTTTTATGTACGAACTTCAAAACTTGCTGCATACGCTACCTGAATGGATTTTCTTTGATTGACATTATTAAACCTAAATTATATAACAGGATGTCACAATCGCAAGTAAAATAGAGTTTTTCTAGAGTAGACCGTAAACGTCGTTCAAAACAAGCGAGATCGGTGGTTAATCTAAAGTTTCCCATAATAAAAATATAAAAAACAACCGTAGTACCAGATATTTCAGTTGTAGCATATTTTATTCCTATTGGCCGTGGGGTACCGGCTTAGAATAGTACCTCCCCCTCTCTTCCCGTGGGTGCCGTAAGAACCGGCTAAGGGAAATACTACCAGAGATGGGCAGCAGCATCCTCTGCGGAAAACGCTACCCACTGCGCTCGACAACCCGCATGCCAAGCGTGGCGAGTAATGGCAAAACCCCCCCCTATGACAGACGACAAAAATACCAGGCCGCCAGTCCCCGGCAGCTCCGCTATTCCGGACTACGGTAGCGGTCCCGGTCACGGCGGAGCAAGGGGTGCTAAGAATCTCCGGAAGAGATCCGGCTACCACCCCCTGCATAAACGACGACTGGCCCTGGTAACACACAATATTCGCACGATGAGGACAGACGAGAAGCTAGCTGAGCTGGAAGAAGAAATGAGTAGGTTACATTGGGATATCCTGGGGTTATCGGAAGTCCGACGAGAGGGTGAGGACACGATAACCCTGAAATCCGGTAACCTACTATACTACCGGGAGGGCGACCAACAGTCCCAAGGTGGTGTCGGGTTTCTCGTCCACAAGTCCCTTGTTAACAACATTCTTGCCATCGACAGTGTATCGAGCAGGGTTGCGTACCTGATACTCAGAGTATCCAAGAGATATTCGTTGAAGGTCATCAAGGTATACGCACCGACCTCGGCACACTCGGATGATGAGGTGGAGGTGATGTATGAGGACATTAGTAGGGCCATACACACTTCTGAGACCTATTTTAATGTTGTTATGGGGGACTTCAATGCGAAGCTGGGCAGGAAATGCGAAAGTGAGTTGAGAGTGGGGCAATTTGGATATGGACAACGGAACCCCAGGGGACAGAGGTTGGCCGACTTTCTGGAGAAAGAGAGACTCTTCATGATGAACTCTTTCTTCCAGAAGCCACCTCATAGGAAATGGACCTGGTTGAGTCCCGATGGTTCTACGAGAAATGAGATAGACTTCATCCTGACCACCAAGAAACAAATATTCAATGATGTCTCTGTGATCAACATGGTTAAAACCGGAAGTGATCACCGAATGGTACGAGGCACTTTGAATATTAATGTTAAACTGGAGAGGTCCCGTATGATGAAGTCTACACTCCGACCCACTCGCGCCCATATCCAAAACCCCGAGAGCTTTCAGCTCGAACTATCTAATCGCTTCGAGTGCCTAGAGAGCTGCGCATCGGTGGATGAGATCAATAACAGGTTTGTGGAAACTGTCCGTACGGTGGGCGCGAAGTTTTATAAACCCCACCGTACAAATAGACCGCAAAAGCTCTCGAGCCATACCCTCGACCTCATGGCTGAACGACGCTCATTGCAACTGCAGTCTTCCGGTGACGCCGAGTCATATAGGCGGCTCAATAGACTCATATCAAAGTCTATGCGACACGACATCCGTACCTTTAATACTAATCGTATTAAAGAGACGATAGAGCGGAATAAAGGCTCCAAAGTGTTCGCAAGAGACATGTCTATTGGGCAGAGCCAGTTGACGAAGCTGAAGATGGAAGATGGCAGTATAGCGTCGACCAAAGCAGAAGTCTTGAGGGAAATCGAGAGGTTCTATGGACAGTTATACACATCGGTCGCAAAACCTGTTAGCAGTTTGGGCAAAGATCCAAGAGCCAAACTGACTCGACATTATACCGAAGATATCCCGGACATCAGCCTGTACGAGATTAGGATGGCCTTGAAACAGCTCAAGAACAACAAGGCACCGGGCGACGACGGAATTACATCAGAGCTACTGAAAGCGGGTGGAACACCGGTACTGAAAGTCCTTCAGAGGCTCTTCAATTCCGTCGTGCTTGAAGGTACAACGCCAGAAGCATGGAACAGAAGCGTGGTGGCGCTGTTCTTCAAAAAAGGAGACAACACTTTGCTGAAGAACTACAGACCCATCTCGCTTCTGAGCCATGTCTATAAGCTGTTTTCAAGGGTCATCACGAATCGTCTTGAACGCAGGTTTGATGACTTCCAGCCTCCCGAACAAGCCGGTTTCCGAAAAGGCTATAGTACCATAGACCACATCCATACGCTGCGGCAAGTGATACAGAAGACCGAAGAGTATAACTTTACCCTTTGCTTAGCGTTTGTGGACTATGAGAAAGCCTTTGATTCGATCGAGACCTGGGCGGTGCTTGAGGCTCTCCAGCGATGCCGTATTGACTATCGGTATGTCGAAGTGCTGAAGTGCTTGTACATCAACGCCACCATGTCAGTCCGAGTACAAGACCAGAACTCAGAGGCAATTTCATTGAAAAGAGGCGTGAGGCAGGGAGACGTTGTCTCTCCGAAACTGTTTACCGCCGGTTTGGAAGATGCCTATAAGCTTCTGGAATGGAAAGGGCTCGGCATTAATATTAACGGCGAGTACATTACTCACCTTCGGTTTGCCGACGATATAGTAGTCATGGCAAAGTCGATGGAAGAGCTCAGTACGATGCTCGAAGACCTCAATAGAGTTTCCCAACGGGTGGGCCTCAAAATGAACATGGACAAAACGAAGGTTATGTCGAACGCCCATGTAGTGCCCACCCCAATATCTGTGGGGAACTTCACTCTTGAAGTTGTTGACGAATACGTCTACTTAGGACAGACGGTCCGATTAGGCAGGTCCAACTTTACGAGGGAGGTCAATCGTCGTATCCAACTCGGCTGGGCAGCGTTCGGGAAACTTAAAAGCGTCTTCTCGTCCAATATTCCCCAGTCCCTCAAGTCGAAAGTTTACAACCAGTGTATGTTACCAGTGATGACATACGGCACTGAAACGTGGTCCCTAACTATGAGCCTTATAAGGAAGCTCAAGGTCACGCAACGAGCTATGGAGAGGGCTATGCTCGGAGTCTCTCTACGAGATCGAATCAGAAATGAAGAGATACGTAGACGTACAAAAGTCACCGATATAGCACAGCGGATTAGCAAGTTGAAGTGGCAGTGGGCAGGGCACATAGCACGCAGAACTGATAGCCGATGGGGCCGAAAGGTTCTCGAGTGGAGACCACGTACCGGCAAGCGCAGCGTAGGAAGACCAGCCACGAGATGGACAGACGACCTCATACAAGTGGCGGGAAGACGCTGGATGCAAGCCGCTTCCAATCGGTCTTTTTGGAAATCCATGGGGGAGGCCTATGTCCAACAGTGGACTTCTTATGGCTGAGATGATGATGATGATGATATTTCATTCTCTTTGGTTGCAGTATTCATTGTTATTTTGTTATGGGCCGGTATGGTAGAAGCATTCATCTCTGATTGGACTCTGACAATCTAGTAGGCTTAGATTCTAAATTCAATCCACATTATATCACAGTGTGATATAATGAAATCCCATACAACATTACAGCCCTAGGGCGTAAATGTAGTACTTTGGACCCTCTATACATGATGGAAAAAGGAACATTATTGGGCAGGTGGTGTGAAAAGACTATTTATCTGTGTTCCATGCTGATGAGAAAATATTGTCACACAGACAATATTGCACGTAGAAACTATATTTGACTGCATCATCATCATCTCAGCCACAAGAAGTCCACTACTAGACATGGCCACCCTAAAAATTGCACGAGGTCATCTGTCCTTTGTAGCTCTTCCTACGCTGCGCTTGACGGCTTATATTATACTGCATTTTATTATTTAATTACCCGACTGCATAAGAAGGAGGGTTTTGTTTATAGAGTGTATCTATGTTTATGTATGTTTATATTGTTTCTATATATAGTTTAGGCTATATTTTTTAATATATTATTCTCTCGCAAAAATAAAAATAAATGCATATTTTCGAACTTTCCTTACTTGTTTATTACGGAAAAGTTCGTAAACAAGCGATTTTACTGGAATTGTTCTAAAAATGCGCATTTATAATATTTTACACCGATTTTACGCATATTTTCTTACAAAAACTTTACACTCAACAGCGTATCAAGCGTAACGAAATCGTTAGACTGCAAAACCGCATTTCTGTTGTAGTTCGGTATTTTGTTTTTCATTATAGGTACTTGTTTAAACTGCTTTTATTTCTGAAAAACATCGAAAAAGGTACAACAAAAATTTTTTTTAAATTAAATCAAACCCACCAGCAGAACTATTACCATTCGGCAGGCACGGCCAACCGTAACTAGTGGCGAGCTCATTACGCATTATGGCCGCGCGGCGAACAATGCGGCCCGCGATTATTTACAGGCGCGCGCGTGTTTAAAACTACGCAGCCCATCAAACGTCTGATAACACGGCCCGCTATGAGAAGCCTTGTTTATAGGGAGGACGTCAGAGTGCACCCCGTGCCTATTGGGCTACTTTTAGGATTTTTTGCTGTTATTTTATTCGTGTTTAATAACATAATAAGGTATAACTGTGAAACATAATAGCTTAATGTTTACAAGTCGGTATACATGTTTAAGGATGTTTTTAAATTTTATTTAAAATAAATTGTAGTATAATTAAAGTTTCAGTTTTTAAAAAACACTTTACGAACTAGCTGCGCACCGCAGTTTTACCCGCGTGGTGATCGATTATGTTTTTATTTGTGTCAAATTTTTCGGGGTAAAAAGTTTGCCAGATTCTTTTACATAGTATATGTAGAAATCCTGTCAAATTTCGTTCAAATCCGTCCAACAGACAGACACACATACAAAAATGTTGAAAATGTAGTTTTTGGTTTCTGTATCGATAGCAGAACATCCTCCATTCAAAATTTTTTTCAAAAATATTTAATGTACAGATTTTGACCCGTTACAGTCTTATTATATTATGCAAAGTGTAATTTTCGGATTATGACCAAAAAAGCAAAAATATAATTATATATAATTTTCCTCTTCTATATATGACTAGGTTCATTAATAGTTCTTTTATCTTGTTTGTACGGAACCCCCGGTGGGTGAGTCTGACTCGCACTTGTCAGTTTTATTTTTTAATGAACGTCTCCACATCCAGTCACTCCGTCACATACTATCAGATAAATTCATGGTCAAAAGTACAACATTTTATATCAAAACAGTTAAATGCAAAAGAAGGTAGCTAAGTATGAACACCGACTAAAGCTATATATCCGCCGATAAGGCCTTTTGTATCTGAAAATAAATAAAATAGCTTAAATATGTCCGGCGCTGGGCACAAATATCGCACCGATGGGGTAACCCGGGGTTGATTCGACCCCTTGATATGGTAAATTAGACTATGAAATTATTATTTATAGAGGAGATATTGATATCGCGTACGGATCGTGTACATAAAGTAGAACTTTGTTACTCAAAATATATTCAGAGTTATTTGCGAAGATAAGCTATCATGTAACCTTTTACTTTGATTGATTAAAATTTGTACAAAATTGGATTTTATTTTTTGAAGTGCAAGCTTTGCTTAGTTTGGGCTAAATGGTGTTCTTTATAATGTACGCTAATAATTATTTATTCATTTATTGATAGCGGTTATACTACATGTAAAGTTCTCTGGAAGAAATCAATTTAGCTGTAAGACTACCCGTTATTTAATCAGCGTGTGTTGACTTTTTCTTATTAATATGTATTTTAGTCAACGTCCAAACAATAACGAATGTACATAATATCTAAACTGCACTATTTTTTATTTATTTATTTAATTATCTACATATACATGTATGTGCAACACATGCATTTTAACGATTTGTTCAAAAGAATTATTTAATGTTAACTTAGTAAATTTCAACCAAGATGACTATTAGAAAATAATAGTCCTATATTTTATAGCTTAGAACTAACTTATGACGTGTTAGTTCTAGTTACAAGAATTGCGACCCCTCGAGTAAATAGGTTTGTAACATTTTATTTTTCGAATCGAACAAAATCCAATCAGTCATAAACCACAATAACCCAAACACAAGAGAATAAAACAAAAACAGTAAAACTTCAATCAAAGTTGTGAACTTCCTATTCATATATCAGAACACTCTAAGGACCGGCTCATACTATTCGATCCTAGGACCTATAACATAAACATGCGAGTACACTATTAAAACTTGAACTCGTTTTGTAAGCCAAAATATTATTCGGACTACCTTCCCTCTATCTTGCCGGATCGGGCGCAGGGCTGCCAACACATGAGAATTTACATTTTTATTTTATTTTATTGCACGGGAATACGGCGTTCCATTTTTGAAAGTTTGCGAGTTTAAGTTAGTGTTTATGGTTGGTTTGTTTGTGTTTGCAGCCAGTATGTTGCTTTTAATGGTAAGAGATAGGGACTGGATAAATAAGATGTTAGAGTTTCAGAGAGGGTGTATATGTTATTGTTTAAATTTAATTTGCAATTATTTTGAACAAAACTTACACCAGTAGTATTGAATCAGAATCAGAAAAGAAGCAGTGTCTTAGAAATACATCATGCAGTAACAACTTAGTTTTCAATATCCAACTAATTCTATAACAATAAATTTGGGCTTTTAAGTGCCCTTTACAGGTAACTAAGTACAACATGTATAAATGAACAAAGGAAAGCAACATAAACCAAGATACGGCGGCGCAGCGTGCTTGTATTAATGTAAAAAGCTCTAAAAATAAATGGTAATTTATTTTCAGAGCTATGCAGGACATAATGGCTTGCCGCTTGATAATCCAGTCAGATTTAATTCAGTTATTCTTTAGCTACTTACTACGAGATTAGTTTACACAAATATAATTAACACATCATATACATTGAATTTCAAGTTTTTATTGATATTAATTCAGTGAACATCACAAACACAACAAAAATTCCTCAAAAATATAAATGACAAAATGTTACTTCGACGGTGTTTTGAACGTAATAAAAATTATCAGTGCATTGACCCCGTGAGGACTGTGCGCACATTAACCCCGTGGGGACAAAGCACACATTTACCCCGTGGGGACAATGCGCACATTTACCCCCATGGGAATAAAGCGCACATTTACCCTGTGGAGACAATGCACATTTAAACTATGGGACAATGGTATTTACCCTGTCCTGTAAATGCGTCTCCTGTTTCGACGCACAGCCCTACGCGCCGCAGTCCGGCGAGTCCAGCGCTTGTCTCATAAACATGTTGGGGTATCGGCGCGTAATCTGGCGGATTTGTCGATCAGGCCGGCTATCCGGCCAGATTTGCTCCGGGCTTTACCGCCGATGCGGCACATACGTTTTGCTTTTCTTGTCCGATGTTTACGAGTGCGCGCCCAGGTGGAATAAACGGTCCGATTTGGTCCGCCCGCTTTGTTCCACTGATTTGTTGGTTTATGATCTGTTGCTAGTTTTTTGGAACTTTTGGGAGGTGTGGAGCAAACTGGATTATAGATTTTTCGTGTATGCGTGATGTTACAATGCAATTTCAGTGCACGGACTCGGGTGAAGGAAAATATTGCGGATATGAAAAATAGACACTCCAACAGGTCTGCAGTATGTGAACATGCACTATACAAGACTAACCACTACATCCGTTCTGATAATTCTCAAATCTTGTCTCACCCGTAACCATGGACGCTGCAATGTGTTCGAAACGTAAGGTCATAAAATTATGTAAAATACACGCGATATATCCGTAATATTTTTTTTTTTCATTTCAATGAGTTACAATCGCAAAAGCCTTCGAAAATATTACAATAATATTTTCAGACTAAGAAAAAATTAAAATTGTTGTAATCGAATGAACAGTATTTTTATTTACCTGGAAAACACATCCATCACAAATAGTTTGTTAAAAAAATGCACTAACTGCAACTACTTAAATGGCAATCAGTTTTTGCGAACCCCATACTGAAATAACGCACTTTATAAATATATATATATTGACGATATCTATCCTTGGCCACACCGTCGCTTAACATTAGGCGAGTTGGTGGTCAATCGTAGAATTATATAACATAACAAAAAAAAAAACAGTTGCTTACTCAACAACTGAGACGAATACATAATAGTGACACACAATATCTTTAACAAACAAAGCTGTACAGCATATCAAATAATTAAACAAAAAGAAGATAAATAAAATCCATTCGCTCAAAAAAACTTCTTTCTGCAGTCGAGTAACAATTCTAAAAGACTCCAATGAAGACTCAAGAAACGTAAACACTCAAGACTCAAGGAACATAAAACTCAAGACTCAAAGAACATAAACTCCTCCACAGCTTCTGAAACGTGACACCCCGACCAGATGTCCTTCCGCACGGATACAATACCAATTAGACCCAGCAATAACAATAAAAAAACTTTAATAAACAATGGAACGGGAGACGCCTGTAAATTCTATCCAAATTCGGCAAAAACAGCCGCCGGGACTATTACGCCCCCCTAAGTTACCCTTAACTGGGTATAATTACGGTCATTCGGTGTCATCTTACGCCTAACGAGATCGTCAACGCGCTTCCAAGAGCTGCTAATCCAAGTGCAAAGGCGATGAGCTGGTAACGCCGGCCACTGTGCACTGTTGCTCCGAGTTAACAATTATTATTGCTTGCTATGATTGTCAAACATAATTTTTGGACTGATTTCGTCTACTTTTTATACTAACTTACTAGTATGAAAGCGAAACTCTGTCCGTCTCATTGTCATTTGTTATTAACACGCAATTTATTAGGTCGACCTGTATGTAACTAACTATGTAATGAAAACTAAGGTAACTACGAGTAATTTAACCATCTTCCAAGGACCGTAGCGTCATGAAAATTGGCAGCTGTATGTAGTGCTGATGACAATACAATAATATGGTACTGTCGAACTGATCTGATGATGGAGCCGGAAGAAATGAACTAGAACTTCATGATGGAACATCGTATCATAGCTGTGTTTGGATTTGTTAGAAAAGTCTTGTAATGAACTTTGACCACAATAATTTGTAGCGTGTTTTTTAGTTTTTTAAACTGTAATTTATTATGTGTATTGCTCTGAAATTTGGAACAGATGCAGATGAAGACCTGAACACGGACATAGGCTAAATTTTTTCATCATCGCCACCGCTTTTACTTAAACAACAGTGTTTTGTTTGTTGTATTTTGTAAAACAAATTGTATTAAAATGTTAAACAAAAGTTAATATGACTTGATTATTTTTATTTTCCATTTCGATGTTTTCAAGGTAGTACTCTTGTACTTTTTGTCTTGGCTCTAAGAGTCAACACGACTTAAAGATGTAAAAATATGAAAAACGTGTTAAGAAGAGTTATCAACATCTCAGCCATACAGGTCCACTGCTGCATAGGCCGCCCATGGATTTCAAAAAAAAACTAATTGGAAGCGGCTTGCATTAATCGTCTTCCCTTCCTTCTTCATTTTTCTTAATTCCCTTATTTCGCATTCAATCCTTATGTACACATTTTATATTTCTCACAATATTTAATTTCATTTTATATTTGACTGGCCTTGTGGCTCAGTCGGTAGTGTGTCTACGTCTACCTGCTGAACTGAAAGGTCGTGGGTTCGATCCCCACCCAGGGCAAACATTTGTGTGATGAGCATGGATGTTTGTTCTGTGTCTGGGTGTTTCTATGTATCATATGTATATATTTACAAAAAAAAAAAAGTATATATGTATTCTATCAGCCATCTAGTTCCATAGTACAAGCTTTGCTTAGTTTGGGCTAGATGGCGTTGTGTGAAATGTCCACAAATATTTATTTTATTTATTATTTCTCACAATATTACCTTTTATTACATATACCTGAGGTCGAGGAGCGCCTCAGACGGCGGACTTTTTGAAGTGAAAACTTCTTTAGCGGCGTTGGGCATTTATGGGATGGGTAAAATTTTTTAAACTCGCGTCAGGTGTCACGTGACCTGATCGAAAATTCGTAAGATGGACGGATTTTAGTCAGAAACACTTGCAATGACACTTGCGGAAAGAAGACAGAGAACTTAAATGTTTGTTAAAGTTAAGTAACGTTTTTCGGTAAGGCCCAATATCTTTGGTCAAATCCTTCACGAGTGAGTAAAGATAAAGTTAATTTATTTGAATCTTGTTGCTATTTTATTTTTTAGTTTTTACTTGTGCAGGCACTCTCGGAGTGCCCCTGTTGTTTTTTTTTTTTTTTTAACATTGAAGCTAACAAGAGAAGCAACATGAAGACAACGAGGCGAAAATATACCAGATATTGAATATTTTGTATATTTTCGAAGTTTGCTTTTTTATTAAAACGATTGTCTCCTCCAAAACCCTTCCCGCATCTTACACAGGAATAAGCTACAAACAATAAATAATATTTTAAATTAATGCTAATGCCGTTGGTTTGCCTAAATGTAGGGTAGACGGCATAACTCTTGTGGGAATGACGCGGCTTGGTTAATGTGCGAATTTACCTGGGTACCTTTATTTATTATGATTATGGCAGAGCCATGATAGATAAGCTGTTTGGCTATTAACGGCTAAACTTGTAAATATGCCGAGAAAGCACTTTACCTCTTATTTATGAGATATCTTAGACGGAGTTTCAAATATAGTTTTTACTATGTACTTAATAATGCAAAAATATGAAATATGTTCTAGACTTTTAATAGTTTTTAGTGGAATATATATCAGAAACAGACAATAATTCTAAAAAAATTATTGTGTTGTAAGTACGTGTTGTTTCTTTGGTTTATTTTTTATCTCGATTGAGATCAAATTATGTTAAATTTATTCTTGATTACATAATAAAAGTAATTTAAATAAAATTAACCGACTTCAAACTGAAAAGAGGGAAATAACACGAAGAAAATTAATACTAGGCGTCTACCTAAGTAGATACGTAAACCAACTATTTTCGAGGCCAAGTTGAAAGATACCTACTTTATTCAATAAAAAAAAAAAATTTTGAAATACGACTTCTAGTTTCTGCGTAATGCGTGGACAAACATACATACACTTATGAAATTAGGCACACATGTTTAGAAGCTGGTATAGACTAACATATACAAAATTGTAATTTTGACAATATTACAAACATACAGGTCGAATTGATAACCTCTTTTTTTTTAAGTCGGTTAAAATAGATAAGTTACATAATTTACCAAAAAAAAAATCAATAGCAACGTGACCTCCTAAGCAAAACATAAATAACGAAGTAATGATTTACGCTCCTATATTTACTTTATTCGGCACTAACTTACATACGGAATAGCAACAATAAAAATAACGTATGTCCCGTTATATAGCTCTCTAGTAAGATTAATAACCGTGATCTATGTGGAAATAAATTTATAACTCCGAGTTTAGTGGCGATTCGTTATCTGGAGGGCGTAGCGACGCGGGTAACGGCGACGACTGAGGATGGAGCATCGCCTCCTCTGCTGAAGTGTAGCTAGAAATCAGATAAGGTGAAAAATCGTATTTAATTATCGAAGATTATTATACATAGTTCAAAATTCCGAAGATTAAAATTTCGATTGGTTTATTTATATTTTCTAGTTTGACGAACTCCATCATTGGCTACACCGTCGCTTAACATCAGACTAGTTAGAGCGCTTGTAAACGTCCGTTTTTTTTCACTGGACAACGGACCGAATTTCGGTCCATTGTCCGGTAAAAACAAACGGACGTCTACAAGTGCTCTTAGTGATCAATCGTTAGACCTATATTGATAAAAAAAAGCCATAAAACAAAAACTTCACATAGTACAACAAAAATTCCGAGGAGCTACCTGTGGACCAACTTGATAGCACAACCGGTTGTGTTATCGGGATGTGCTTCAATAGATTTGTCCCCGTGAAACGTCTGAGGGGTGGGTAAATAGATTCTCAATCCCAAACGCTCATTTGACAATTCGTCTGATATCTGAATCTTAGTAACACGAAAGTTCATGTGTATAATAAAATAAAAAGAAATCTAACGAACCTAATCTACTGTTTCTTAGCATATTTTTTGTAACACAACTCGGTCAGGCATCTTGTACAGACGATGACCAAAAAAGAGACTGAAAGAAGTATCTATATTAAAAGAAAAACAAAATACCCGAATGCAGAAAAGCATTTTGAAAACAATTTTTTTTTTAAGATTACTTTTTGCCGCCAAAAATCCTTATTTTTATTTTTCTTTGATGTACCCAGTGTCACTCTCACGACTAAGACGAATCTATTGACACCACTCACATAAAAACCCTCCTTCTTTCGCAGTCGGGTAAAAAGGTTGAAATCATGTGCACGAAATGTAGAAAATACATTTAAATAGAATTCTAATCAATAATATAGTTTTTAATTTAATTTTAGGCTAAGATATATTGAATTTTGTTGTCTAAAAATAAATGGATGAATTTGACAACTGGTTGTGGCGCAGGTCCATCACTACCGAATTTTAAAATTATCGCACAACTAATTGTGCTATCTAATTGGTCCACGGGTACCTTCCTAAAATTTCTCTACAAATAGCAATGAAAATCGAATCATCGATTCCACCCCGAGAGGCGCGCCTACAAATCAGACACAGTTCAAACATCTTCGGGTACTTTCAACCCTCTTACGGAGTTGAGTTATTTGCCCAAGTTATCGGCCGACCGTTTATCACGCACTGTCACATTTAATAATAATTAATGATAATTGCCTTCTAGCTTAGAACAAAGGCGATCGGCCGATTCCCGTAAGTTATTTCAGTTTAACTTGGAACACTTGGAATTTGAGGATCAACTGTGTCTTGTAGTTTGGCTTTTGTGTGCTGTGGAATGGTGTGGAGTAGTCGTGGTAATGTTGGTGCTGTATTTTTTTGCATCTGTTTTTTCTACTATTCCACTGATGGGCGCGAGACATCTACTCATCAAAAAGACCATGCTAGCCAAATGCTGATTTGCAAGCTCACACGTATTTAATAATATTAAAAAGCCTCAGACCTACAGGTTTCTTCACCGTATGAAGTACCATCATCATTATCATTTCAAAATGCAGTCAGTTCTTGCAATTGTGCATGCAACACAATTGCAAGAACTGACTGCATAAGGTACTTGGGAGTAATGGTGGATAAAAATTTATCATTTAAAAACCACATAAATTATGTCGCGAAGAAGGTTCGGAAGCTAATATACATTATGAAAGTTCTTAGACCTGCTGCTAAAGACGTAGTGAAAATGATGGTATATAAATCTCTCTGTCAATCCCTACTCCAATATTGCATAGGAGTCTGGGGAGGAACTGCGGTCACGTACATGGAGGAGGTAGAGCGCGCTCAAAGAGCTGTGCTGAAGGTTATGATGGGCAAACCACGGCGATATCCCACAAGAAAATTATATGAAGAACATTCGGTGCTGACGGTGCGACAGTTATTTGTATTGCGGGTTATAGGCAAGTGTCACGTCAAGTCCGTTAGCCAGGATGTAACCAGAGGTAACCGTCCCCGAGACAAATTGCTCCCAAGGGTCAACACCATGTTTGCTCGTCGCCTACCAAAATATGTCCACATTTACACTTATAACTCAGTCTGTAAAATTGTTGATATAAAGCAAAAAACATTTAAAGAATGTAAAAACAACATTCGTAAATGGCTTCTAACACTTAACAGGGACCAAACAGAGAAGCTAGTAAAATTCAGCGAATTTAGACGTAAAGAGATCTATCCATCTCTTAAGTAGAACTACAACATCGCTGAATCCTAAACTGTTATCTTCTTGCCAGGCTCTTCAAAAAATGCACACACACTCCCCTACCTACACACATACCGCCCCTCTCTCTCTATCACACACACTCATCCCCCCACACACATACACACCCCCAATACACACATTCGCCTTTCCCCGCCTACGCAATTTTAAGAAGAAATCTAATTTGTCTGTCCAATTCATTAGTTTGATTTTATTTTTACACGTTATCTTTTGCAACGTTTTGATTATTTTATGTATGCATGCTGATATATTTTGTGTTTTTGTTTTTCTATATATATATATATATATAAATTGATGTTAAAGTAGGTTTCACGAGCGGTTAATAATTTAGTCAATGAATTGGAGCGTTGCCTTACTACAGATTGCTTCGCCATATAGCATTGTGATTGAAAGTAATTTCCTTATCTACCTGCAGGGGAACGGCCCATTTCATATGACAGTTTGACTTTATATAATAGAAAAGGTATATATTAACTAATTTTAAAGTAATTTCAATTTGTATGTTGATTTGAATTTTAATGTAATTTTGATTTGAATTTTAGTTTACTTTCAATTTAATTTTGATTTGAATAATTTTGATGTTTGTTATAATTATGTGGTAGTCCTATTATTTATATAGTACCTACTTGAATTTTAATCTCAATTTTAGGTTTTACTTTAACGTTGACTGTGATTACATTTTCATTTTAACGAAAGATGCCATACTGTATTCTCAACAAAGTTGTTATAACAAGCGTGTCTTATTGGAATCAGGCCACTGGGTGTCCAAAAGACAGGCTTTGCCTAGTTTGGGGCCCGATGTTAATGCTTTCATATCCCTGTAATACGTCAATGGATTGTAATATATTTAAGTAGTAATTAAGGTTATTCAGGAAATAAATATTATTATTATTAAAAAAAAAGAAAGAAAAAACTGTTCTCCCTAATCTATAAAACCCAAGTAAATCGTGATTAACCGTAAATCACATTAAAAAGTTAATTAAAATCATTTTGGACTTGACACATTTATTAAAATCTTTTGATTTACCTCAAAGTCGAAACATTTATAAAGGTTGTAGTTAACAAAAATTATTTAGCGAACAATGGTCGCAGAGTCTTTTTTCAAATTTTTGCATTAGCTACCGGTACCTTACCATCCCACGGTTGCCTAGAAGACATTGCTTTTAGCCATAAAGCTGCTTGTTGTTTCACTAGCATGGAAACCAGTTCTTATTATGTAATTTATGTTTTAGTTAAGGTGTAAACAGTAAAAAGTTTATCTATCTATAGGTATATACCACACTCAAGTCTCGCCACCCTCTAGGTTAGTTTTCCACAAAAATATTTAGTACACGTCATCTCCACAGCTTCTGTCCGCGTATTCTTAATCAGTTAGCAATGGTAAACGGTCGCGACAAGGTAAACAATATGAAGTATCCAAGTTGAACTATAACTCAAGCCGCCACTTAAGTCGCGGGGCTCAGCAAACTGTGCATTGTTTGAATACGGCCATCCTGACATACTGCTGTACTCTTGTACTCTCTATTGGAATAGGACTATTATGATGTGTTTAACTTTACACTTGGTAGGTTGTGGTATTCTTCCAGTACCTATTAGAGATGAAAATATCATGAAAAAATATTGTTACACATTTTTATTTGAAAAATTACAAGTTAATCACGTCTATTTTTGTGTCAATATCTCTGACTATAGTTTCAACCGCATACCGTGGTCTTTTTCAAAAGGAGCAGCGTAGACGTTCCTCCTGAATGACATCTCGCTGGTATTGAAGCTAAAGCCGCGTTGCACGTAAAGTCATCGGTTGCAAGAGGCCTTTCCTTTTCTTTTGAAAAAGACCGCCATATGCGATTGAATCTATAGCAGGAGTTTATGACTCACAAATAAAAACTAATTGTAAAGAGCAAAATAAAACTAATTACACAGTATGTTAAGCATCAGAAAGTTATTTTGTTAACTATTCTACAACAAAACCATCTTTATGTAAATAAAACCACGAATTCTGTGAAAACCATATATAATATATAAGTCGACACATACTTAACTATGTAAGCATATTACATGTTTATTTTAAAGCTATTTACATATTACCAACTACAAACTATCTACACATTAAGACTATTAAAAAAAAACAATTTTTAAATATATATATACAGAAAACAAATAAAATAAAAACTTACTCAAAAAGTCCACTGGTAGTGGGAAAAGTGGCAAGAATACTGGCAGCATTGCCACGTTGGATGGCAATGCTTACTTTTTGAGCAAAGTAGGAGCCAGCATTCTGGTCACTTGTCACCTCTACCAAGCGTTTGGCTATTTCCCTGTATAAACTCTGAGCGGCTGGACCCCATGAACCTAATGTTTCGACCCCAAACGGCACAAACATGTACATCCGGTCTAAATATGCATATTTGCGCCGTTTGAGGTTTTCTGCTTTTGTTGCGGCAGCACCAGCTTGTTTGCTAGTCTCTGAAAGATGGGACGGCGCCAGTGTGTCAACACAAGTAGCATCCCAGACTATCGGCTGACCCATCTTCCAAGGGATAAGTGTCATTCCATCGGGCCTCTTGCCGTCGTCTCGCATAAGACCGTTGGGCTCTAAGACTGAAGGGACGCCGGCACTGACAAAGGCCCGACGGATGACATCATTCAAACTGGCGTGCCGCGGTATGCGCCCAGCGCTCTTACTGCACGATAGGGCATGGTGGCCCAGCCGATCCGCCATGTCACCACATGAGCAGCGGTGTGGTACTTGGCAAGGGGCGCCTAAACGGAGGATACGGCTACACGGAAAGTATTGCTGTCCAAAAGATTGCCAATGTTTTTAGATGGTAACGCTTGCAGCCAAAGCCCCGATTCCCATCGAGCAACAGCAAGAAGACGAGCACGCTCTGTGATAGAACTTGATGAATTTAATTGCTTTTGATATTCCAGTTCACAGAGCGGCCCGTCCCACTGCCTCTGAGAAGCGGGTATTTTGGGCAAGGATTGGGCTGGACAAGCTATTTTCCAGCGTTCTACAGCCTCAGCGAGATAACTAATTTTGAAATTCTGAATAGAAGGCGATAGAATAGCACTCACTAATTTTTCAGTACTGAAGGCTGATGATATAAAAGCTGGCAATGAAACACTAGAAATTTTACGAATATGTAAGCTACTATACAAAAACCAAATAGATTACCCCAGACCGATGAAGATTTAAAAATAATCCAAATTACTCGAACCGACTACCTGTAGACAGCGTACTCATCATGCTGCCAGCATCCACAACACTTACAAATATGTGGCCAGATTCGCATCAACATTTTGGTCTCCCGTCGCGTTGATCAGGCGTTCAGGTTTTTTTTAAAATGAGATGAGCTCCCGTTTCTTTTTGATTAGACAATAAATACATAAGTTGACAATACTTACCTACATAAAAAGAAATATGCAAGTATTGTCAACTTATATAAATATAAAAAAGTGGAACTATAAAAAAGAGAATAAAAACTTCATTCAGAAGAAAAAGTAAGTAAGTTTGTATAGACTGAGTGGCCAGCCTTAGTGTCAGAGTTATTAAGCCGCCGAAAGACCTCTGACCTAGCTCGACGAATGCTGTTTGATTTAAGAACAAACAACAGGGACTTACAATTCAACGTGTCATCCGACCCACGGTAGCGCTCAGAAAGAAATGCACTGACGGTCACCCATCCGAAGACTGACCGGTCCGTCCGTAGCTTGACAATCAGAAAAAATCTGTTATGTTTACTAAAGATATCGAAATATCTTGCTCTGTATACTTCCAAAATCAAACCCTCATTTCCCAGCAAAACTTCAAATGGAACCCAATTATTTTTCGTCCATTAAGATCGCTCCAAATGGTCTGGGCCTCCTAAACTCCTCCGGGTCTTCCTTGGAGTTTGGAGCCAGAAGTATTGTATCGGCAATCTCTTTGTCACCCCTTCATGGAACAACTCGGATTAGCAAGACTATCCGATACCTGATAAAATAAGGAGTCAATAGACGTAGAGATACTAGAAATGGCAAGCTAAACCAGTACCTATAAAATAAACGAAAAAAATATTCGACCGCAGAAGAGCAATTTTTCATTCTCTTTATTTTATTTTATTGAGAATCGTATTATTATTATAAAAAAAATATGCATAGTCTATAACACTCAGGGAATAGAAATGAATGTAATGACACTCATATTAAAATCGGTCGCGCCGTTTAGGAGATTATATAGAAACTATTTATATTTTTTCAAATTCAAATTCAATTATTTTTTTATTGTCAGCTGTGTTAAATAACTCTTATAATTATGCGTCTGGTTTAGACATAAATAAATCATAATTATTCTTTTAAGCAATACCAAAATATTTTACAATCTTGGTGCACTTTCTCTCTTTAACATTAGATGCAATTAGAGAATGTAGTATACAGTACATGTCAACCTGTTTTTAATTGGACTAGTATATTAATATGACTAAAATGTTTAACCGTCTATTTTTTGATAGACTAAGATAGAGAGAAAGCGAAGAGAAATCTTTGTCACGGCGCTCATCTTAGTTCTTTTTTATTTGAAATTTTCTAAAATATACCCGGCTGCGTTGTGCGCAATGTACGCATCTCTTAGGCCTACCGTTAATTCCGTTAATATACTTCACCTCTGTCGTTTCTAGAAAGCAATCAGCCAACATCCTTGTTATATCGGCATTTTGGGCCTTTTAATATGAGTTCGCTGACGTTATTTAGATCCTATCGCCATTTTGTATTGAGGTGTACAAATGAGAACCCTTTACGTTTCAAAGTTAGAGTATCGCGCCTTTGTTGCCGTTCAAATCAGATGTTGTTCAAATTCAAATTTGTATTGTTTGTTAGATTAACATCGGAATGGCATTTTTGGAATCGAGTTAATGTAGCTGAAAGTGAGACTTTTGAGCAAACACATTGAAGTGCCAGTATAAAGGACAAAGCACGTAAAACTGATGGCCGATAGGGCCGAAAAGTTCAAGAGTGGAAACCACGCACCGGCAAGCACAGCGTAGGAAGACCAGCCAAGAGATGGACAGATGACCTTATACAAGGAAGACGCTGGATGCAAGCCGCTTCCAATCGGTATTTTTGGAAGTCTATAGGGCAGGTCTATGTTCAGCAGTGGACTTCTTACGGATGATGATGATAAAATGAATAATTAAAAAATTACTTTAAATAGGTATTTATTTCTTAATAAACCTAACTTCAGTCGGTGAAGGAAAATATCGTGAGGAAATTTATAAATTTATTTATTTTTTTATGTTTTATTAGTACGGTTATAACTAATTAAACTTATTAAAATAAGTAAAGTAGGTAATTTAAAATAACAATGATAATATTAATATTAGTCTTCATTAAAATAAAAACAAATTAATTGTGAAGAATTAACGTCATGAGATTACTCAATTTGTCAAAAATTTGTATGTCAGAGTTAGTTTTTTTTTAATCTACAGAGTAAGAATTTGTAAGTTTCTTGAAGATGTATGAACTTTGCCAACCCTCACTACGTGGTGATTTACCCTTTTCAGAATGAAAAAATAAAACCTGCGCTTAGCAATATGGGAGATTATAATCTGATCTGAATAATTTAATAAATATATATATATATAAATATATAAATTTCATTGACGAAGATAAGAACAAAGAAAAGGCATAGAGAAATAGTATCCAATTGCCGTAAACTCACAAACAACATATAGCTAGTCCTAGTAGTGCGGAGGAGTGGTGGCCACACCTGAAGACGCTCCGTCGATCAGCGCGTGTTTAATTAACATTCCGACGTCAGAAGGGGAATTAAACCGATATCACCCGCACTTATTGACAGCTGGCTCGCTGTGCGGTACGGAAGCTGGAGACGGTAGCATAGGTTTTTTTGACGTGATAACGTCTTATAAATCGATGAACGCCGGCTGCAGGCACGAAAAAGCATGACTCATTGTCACGTTCCGCCTGAGCCGAGCGTGCAAGCGAGAGCGCGGAACAAGTAGTCTAGTAAAAATAAATCCGTTTTCACCTCACAAGCTCGGAAAGATTCTGTTTGTCATTAGAAATCTGAGTGGAAAATTGCATTTTGTCCGCTAGCGTGGAAAGAGTTTTTAAAATTCGAACCTTTCTATTCCATACTTTTTTATACCGCAAGTCCACTGAAAATGCATTAAATACTTATTTCATGTCAGTGCGCCAACCTCATTTCTTTGAATAATCGCACTGACCAGCCACAGGTGGCAGCACTGGACTAGCGTTTTCCTCGCTGTAGTGAGATGAGGTGAAAAATGTTGTGTTTCACTCGGCAGCAGAGTTATTTTGCATCTCGTACTTTTGAAACCCTCGCTACGCTCAGGATTCTATATTTAACCGTAGAATCCTTCGCTTGCTCAGGTTTCAATACAAGTACTCGCCCCAAAAACCAACTTTGCAGCCTTGCATAACAAATAACTATTGTATGGAGCAGATCACAGTATTTGCAACTGGGGGGATTCTTTGAAATTATTATAGCAAAATAACTAAAAATTATAGATCAACAATAATCCCAATAATCATGTGTTACCAGTGATGACATACGGCACTGAAACGTGGTCCCTAACTATGGGCCTTATACGGAAGCTCAAGGTCACGCAACGAGCTATGGAGAGGGCTATGCTCGGAGTCTCTCTACGAGATCGAATCAGAAATGAAGAGATACGTAGACGTACAAAAGTCACCGATATAGCACAGCGGATTAGCAAGTTGAAGTGGCAGTGGGCAGGGCACATAGCACGCAGAACTGATGGCCGATGGGGCCGAAAGGTTCTCGAGTGGAGACCACGTACCGGCAAGCGCAGCGTAGGAAGACCAGCCACGAGATGGACAGACGACCTCATACAAGTGGCGGGAAGACGCTGGATGCAAGCCGCTTCCAATCGGTCTTTTTGGAAATCCA
This sequence comes from Lycia hirtaria, assembly GCA_947563715.1. Lineage (NCBI taxonomy): Eukaryota > Metazoa > Arthropoda > Insecta > Lepidoptera > Geometridae > Lycia > Lycia hirtaria. The sequence continues at coordinate 3,105,788 of OX387376.1, read as the reverse complement.
TGGGGGAGGCCTATGTCCAGCAGTGGACTCCTTATGGCTGAGATGATGATGATGAATAATCCCCGATTTATAGACTAGCCGTTCCGCGGTTTCACTCGCGTAGTTATGAAAAACGGTGATGATTATGATGATGATAAGTAGCTTATGTCCATCTCCAGGTCCAAAGCTATCTCTATACTAATTTTCATAACGATCGGCTTAGCCGTTTGAGCGTTTAAAGGTAACAAAATTAGCTTTTATAATATCTTATGAAAATGTGTCAAATGTATATCAAAACACCAGTACATCATTTAAATAACAATATACTTAGTTGTCTTTTATGTTGTCACAAATCTTATTTTTACTAGACTAAAGCGATAGAGAGGCACGATCGGCCTAAACAATCGGCTTGTGACGCATCGTTATCACGTAAAATTATCATCCGTAAACCGACTTTTTTAGACAACCATTTTTTTTATCAGATATGAAAATTTATAGAATCAGTCACTTTGTGGAAATTCATATTCAAAAACAAATTTAACTTTTATTTATCTGGTGTCTTTCCGTTTAGAGGTATTCAAGCTGGTACTGTTCTGATTCGGTGTCTTATAGCTGGTAGGTACTCTTGACGGCTTCGATGTCTTCAAGCTGGTACTCTTGTCGACACGTGTTTCACCTCAGAGGCATCTTTAGGATTCTTCAGACACCGTAGCAGAAGAGTGCCAGCTTGAAGACCTCGAAGCGGAAACATATTAGATATATAAGTTAACGTCAAAATGTTGCAAATTGACTGTGAAGTTCAACCGGTGTAACTCAGCACACAGTTTACATTTTTCAAAAAAAAAAAAATCATAAATTGGAAAATCCCAACAAAAATATATATTATTGTGGTGCTAGGGTTAGTTAGTCTTCTAAACGTTTAGTGCCTCTCAGCGTAGCTGCCTCAAATTTAAAAATAGATCGATAGCATACTATTTTTCATGTCTTCTGTATCAATAAATATAGTCTGAATATCGTTAAATTACTAGAAATCAGAAATCAGAATTTTTATTTTGTTGAACATGGTAGTATATCACATATTACAAAATAATATACAAGATGGATTTTTGAAATGTTGTTACACAATTGTCCATGCCCGACGAGGCGTACAAACTATGCAATCAGAATTATGATTATCAAACCAATGTCATTAACGTACAAAGTCAGAGAGTCACTATAGTTGAATTATAAATAATATTATGCAAAATGTTAATGAAAATTCAATATATGTCAGGTATTAAGTATGTCAATAGTAATAATTAAAGTAGAAGTAGTCATGTCTATGTATGTGTACTAGTGAATCAGTTTCTTCAGGCATTAGACACTTACCTAGCAAATAAAAGCTCTCCATCGTAGACCAAAAAGTCGCTTGATCAGATGAGTAGGCTGTCAATAGCAAGCCTAATTTAATTTACAAAGCATTCCAACAATTAAGTTAAACAACTTTTAATAAATTTATTTTTAAGTTTTAACCGCTGTAACAGTTTCTTCATAATAGAACCTTCATGTATTTCCCTGTTCTGCTGCGCGACTACACTGCGAGCCGCTGAAAGAGCACCCACAAGACGAGCATTCGACAGCCCGCTGCCGAATTGGCGCTGCCTTCCTGCAACCAACGTAATACATACGCTAAAACTGACTGCCATTTGTATAATGACGACGAAAATAAAATAAATTCGAACGAGCGGATCACTAATAGGCCATTGATTAAAATATATTAATTGACAGGCCTATCAGTCGTCTCATCATCACCATCTCAGCCACAAAAAGTCCACTGCTGCTGACTGCTAGACATAGGCTTTCAGTTTGGATTTCTACATATAAAGAAAGACCAGTTGTTAGCGGCTTGTATCTAGCGTTTTTCAGCCAATTGTATGGAGTTGCCAGTCTATCTCGTGGCTGGTTTTCCTACGCTGGCCTTGTCGGTGTGTCATCTCCACTCGAGAACATTTTTTTGTAACTATTTTTTTTTAATAGTTCTACCCACTTGCTAAACTACTATACTATATCGGTGATTTTCGTACAACTTTATTAGTATTTCGATTTCGTAGAGGAACTCTTAGCATAACCTTTTTCATAGTACGTTGTGACTTTAAGCCCATCAGTCTCCTGTCCGTAACAAGCTGTGTAAACTAATGCCAGTTATATCACTAAGACACCAATGAATTACATTATTTATTTTATTTAGCAACATTTTTATAATCAGTAAACAAAATTAACTTTAAAGAGACTGTTACTTAAAATTCGGGTATCTAATGTATCTATGTACATTATTTTAGGCATTTTTACTAAAACAGCTTTATTTAGAGTAACATCAAACAACAATATGATGGACAATCATATTTTTCTAGTTGACTGGAACATAAAAAAAAACAAATACGGCATTATTTTCATTAAAAAAAATGTATCTTGTATTTTATTATATTTTTCTTCGTCTAGTGTTCTACTCAAGCGTCGCACCCTACCTAACCGCATGCACCATCCTCTGAGTATATTAATGCGGCCAATTTGTAAGAGGGCGCGATCTCCTCATTTGTCGAACGGCGCCGCTGCCTTGTTCCCTAACTATGTTATTATACAAAATGCTTAAATAAGAACCTTCGAAACGATCGCTTTGTTTAAATAATCAAGTTCGTTTGGGCGCTATTTTAGAATTTCTTGGTCGCTTGGACGTCAACTATGGCGATTATTATTCTACAAAGAAACGGTACCGTATTTTAGAAGTATTCACAATTGTTTTTCATTGGAATCAAACCATTTTATCGGATTTATCGCGTATATTTTACAGTACCTGGGCGACCGAGCTCCACTCGGATTTTTTATGACTGAAAATACGAGCAAACCCGGGTTCATTAGAAATGAAACCTAGTTCTTTGGAGCCGTTTCCGAGATTCAGATTATATATATATAAGAATTGCTCGTTTAAAAGTTTTAGATTATTTTAAGACCACGCATTTCAGAGTTTGCAGTGTTGCGTCTCGCTTGTAAGTAATGTAACACTGAGACGATAAAACTTTAGGTCCTAAAATCCTCACGAATTAAAAAAATCTAATTTACATACGCTTGACCGAAACCGACTAACTTTTTCACTAAACATCACATGCGAAAAACAAAAAACAAAAAACATTGATAATTATATCGTACTTAATTTTGACATCGCATTCCCAGAAGACCATCCATTTCTTTTTTTTATCAGCCCTGTTTGTACAAACTGTCCCACTGCTGAGCGTGGGCGATCTTCTCATTGTGAGAAGGGTAAGGCCATGGTCTACCACGCTGGTCAAGTGCGGGTTGGCGGACTTCACACATCTTTCAAGATCATTGAGAAATCTCAGACATGTAGGTTTCCTCACGATGTTTTCCTTCACCGTTTGAAGTTGGCGGCAATTAACAATACACACATAACTTCGAAAAGACAGAGGTGCGTGACGCGGGATTCGAACCCTGGGCCTGCGGATCGCAAGTCAGACGGTCTCCCGGCTAGGCTGCCGGAAACCAGCCATACGGTGGATAAACGATCTCATACAAGTGGCAGGAAGACGCTGAATGCAAGCCGATTAGAATCGGTCTTTATGGAATTCCATGAGGTGGAAGGCATATGTCCAACAGTGGACTCCTTGTGGCTGAGATGATGATGATGATAATTCCAATGGATTAGTATGAAATGATTGTAGATCCATATTTGATAAAATACTCATATTAACAACCACCTGACAAATTCAGTTTTCCTTCTATCCAAAACGAAGCCTTGCTCATTGACGTAATTTTCACATTTTTACAGTCATCTTAGATATTTCTACACCCTTTCACACACCTCAAGATACTATTAAACGCAGGAGTTCTCCCCAAATTCATTATAATGCAATTAATTTCAATCCATTTAACCAATCGCGGGGGAGCGTGGGGTAAAGGGTGAATTTCAGTTTGGGACAATTTTTTTGATATTCATTATTTTATTAAAAAGTATTAATTATGCCTAAATGCGATATTTTTTTACTTACAAAATTATTAATATGTACGTGGTTTAATGATGGCCGATGGGGCCGAAAGGTTCTCGAGTGGAGACCACGTACCGGCAAGCGCAGCGTAGGAAGACCAGCCACGAGATGGACAGATGACCTCATACAAGTGGCGGGAAGACGCCTGGATGCAAGCCGCTTCCAATCGGTATTTTTGGAAATCCATGGGGGAGGCCTATGTACAGCAGTGGACTTCTTATGGCTGAGATGATGATGATGATGACGTGGTTTAATCTAATAGTACCTGGATACCCGAGCCTTGCTCGGTTTTTCTTTATAATAGTTTTTCTCACAAAAGAAGGAACTTGAAAAAAAGTGAAAAAATAATATCATCTGCCTGGAATCGAACCGTCCGTTTCCCACCTGAGCTATTACATTCTTGTAAATGGTGGCGAAATTTACCTTCGTATTCTAATGATATTGTAGCAGTTTTTCGTTGTCTGAAAACAGGGATAAAACGACGTTTTCTTAAAATGAAACCTGGCTAGATTTTTCGCCCCCTAAGCCCCCTACATACGAAATGTCATGAAAATCGTTGGAGCCGTTTCCGAGATCCAGAAAATATATAATATTATATATATATATATATATATATATAAAAATTGCTCGTTTAAAGGTATTAGATTTTGCCAAGAATCTGTTCTTCCGTTATTGTCCGTCACTCTTTTACCTAGGGGCTAAGAAAAGAGAGAGACTGTTTTTTAACCAAGTTCTAGGATAAATTTATAGATGTATTTAGAGTGATTGTGGTGAAACGTAACTGCAATAAGACAAACATCATAAAAACATCTTTTCCTACAACACAATTTTGGCAACAAAGCCACATAAAATTTTATACAAAAAATACATTTTGCTAGAAACCAAACAATAATACCCAATTATCCGATATCTAAAACAAAAATGCAAAGAACACTAGCGCAGAAGTACCGCCCGGGACGGCGGTATGCAAAAAGGCGCTAATTTCGCGAACCGAGCGGTAATGGTTATGCGTTGCGCAGCCAGCGCGTTTGTCTCGCGATAACGTGCGCTTACAATTAGCTTGGACCAGCTTGTGCTAGAGGGAACCAATTAGCTCGTTACTAATCTCGGATTTTTTGGTTAAGTTTATGCTATTTTATCTTGTAAAATTCTTCTTAAATGTAAAAAAATCCAAAATTAGTGATATGAACATTAAGGTTGTACCATATTTCTGACAAACTAATAAACGATAAATGTTAACTTAAGATAAATTGTTTACAAAACTCTAAATCATATACTTTTTTAAGAATTTACAAAATGTGTGTAGACAGTTCAAAATATTCAACATCCAGCGAAGCTGGGTACATATTTTAGTTATTATTTTTATAATACTGTCAAGAATAGTACAAAAAAGAAAGAAAAACCTTTTAATATTTATTTGTAATAATTTGCACACAAAACTTAGTCAATTCTAAACCAAATCAATAAAATAAATCAGACCCATTTACAATGCAAACACAGTTCAAAATAAAAAAATAAATAAAAAACAAATTAAACATTTCCGTACTAATATCCCACTATAAAAACAGCAGTGTGGAATATTTTCCCGGCGTCCATTTTGCCAACTAAATGTATCCTGTGGTTATTCAAGTAAAAACTGAATACGTCATTATTACCTACGCAAGCGTGCTACGTCATCTTCCTCATCACCACTTCCCATCCTAGGAGTAAGTTAGCAAGTCGGGCAATTCTAGTAAAAGCAATTACTACACAAAGCAATCAGATACTTGCTACATCTTGCATTAACCGATCCACGTTCGCAATTAGACGTGACTTGCCCATAATCGTTAATGTTTAGCACCGGACACATATTTCTGTACCTTTGTGCAAATGCACCCTCTGTCTGCGCTACTTTCCGTATTCTATGTCTGCTACACTACGCTCGACCAATCAACACTCGGCTATAACCGTTATTGTGATCGAATGTTCTTTTTTCAAATTCGATTTCCTTTTCTTTCTTTTGGGAAGTGATTGTCTTTTATTCGTGTAATTTTTTTTTAAATGTGAATGTAAGCGAACAACTTTTTTTTAAATTGTAGTCAGATTTTAGTAGACATAAATATAGAGACAAGTATTTGCATGAACACGTGTTCAAAAAAATATACAGAAATGTTAACTGCAAAGTTGACGATAAACTTACATAATCTATACCTACAAGTCTTTTCACGTTCCTTCATCAATCTTAAGTGAACTTTTTACGACCTTCGAATTTCTTAATATTTTCCTACGACAAAAAACAGGACATTAAACCTCGTTTCCGCCAAGTTTGTTAACCTACCATTAAAAACAGCACCACAATATTACCTCCATCCAATTAATCCGTGAGGCATAGAACGGGCCAATTATGTTCTCATATCGTCGGGAACCCTGATTTCTCAAGGGTTCCGCCGAATGAAATGAAGAAGATTTCATCTTCTCAATGTCTGTGGAATTGTATTTTTGTATGAGTGGGGTAATTTGTACGGTGAAGATTTTGTTATAGTTTTACATTTTTGAAAGTTACGAAATCTATTGAAATTAAACAACTTTAGGTTGTTTAATTCCAATGACTGGCAATAGAAATCGCTAAAATATAAGTACCACCTATTACGTCAGATGTCATGTTGCAGAATTGATCCAATGTTTTCTCACAGAGTCCCGATGTTTGTCTGATCTGTTCTGTTGACTTACATGCTCTACAGTTTCATTTTGTTGTAGGCAGCCTCGGTACAAAGGGGTTATCTGTATCTCCAATCTTGTGCAGATGATAGTTCAACTCACAGGATGACAGTTGAACTCACAGTTCAACACACACCTGTGAGTTGAACTGACATCGCCGCAAAGATGCTAACTTATGGGTCTTTTAACGGACTTCGAAAAGTGTACTTCAGATATGTATGAACTTTTGTACGTAGTTTTTTTTATCGGAACTCTATGGTACGCTTTTTTTCTACTTTTTTTTCATTTGATAAATCTACGATTGACCACCTCCTGGCTTATTGGTGGTCAACATATATGTTACATAGTGACACTGACACTTGCGCAATAAAGACAAATTTAATATTCACAAAGGAGAACGTAGTAGACATATTCTTTATCAAAAGAGATTGTAAAATTACCGTAAGTTTATATCACATAATGTCAACGAAACCTTCATGTAGGAACACTTTCGATGCCAATATTATCGTTTTTACTTTATTAATATAGAAATAAACAAAAAGGAAAAAAGAAAGAAGTTTAAATTAAAAAAATAACACTTCATTTAAATGATTTTATTTACTAATCCAATTTTACTAATAAATAGGTAAATAAAGCAATAACCGAGCCCCACGTTGGGCGCCAGTCTATCTCTCTTATTATTCATATCGAAAGTTCTGGAAAGAAACGCCGGAAGTTTATCGAATTATAACTTGTTCTCATCAACTGATGACGTCGCGAGATGAGATGAGATTAAACCTGTACTGGGCTTATTTTTATCCGACTACAGCAAAAACAAAAGAAAGGGTTTTATTTTTAATTGTCGACGAATGTTTGTATTTACAAATATTTTATTGTAGCGCCTTAACTATTGAGTTAATTTAAATGAATAAGTAGTAAATGCCTAGGTTTCAATTGCATAATTTCTTATTTTCCAGATTTCTCTCATTTTTAGCGATCCGTAATAAACAAGGAACCCTTTTAGTTTCACCATATCCGTCTGTATGTATGTCTGTCTGTCCACGGCTTTGCTCAAAGACTATTAGTACTAGAAAGCTGTAATTTGCCATGGATATGTATATTAGTTGTCCCAAGAAAATAGTAGATTAAAATTTTGAAAAAATCTTGGGGTACCTCCTGTACGCATAAAGTGGGCAGGAATTATATTTTCTCAATAACTTCATTGTGTCGGATTTAGTTGAATAGGAAATCTTGGCAAAATATTAAGAGTGAGAAAAACTGTTTTCCAATTTAAGGGTCCGTTTGCGATATATTAAGCTTTGAAGTCGTATTTTTTGTTACCATTCACGTGTTCCCACTTCTCTCTCTACCCGCTAACCTAATCGTTTACGGTTGAAGTTCGAGACATGAAAAAAAAATGCTAGTAGCATCTATAAATATATGATGAAATTAAAAGGAAAACTATCACAGCTGAGTAGGCTCGATCAACTTAAAAAATATACATAGAGAAGTAAAAAAAAATATTTTCATGCAAATTTTATTTAAACTAATATAAGTTAACTCGTATGTTCATAGTATCCCCATTTCAAACTCTGTTTCAATTTCTATTATTCAAATTGAAAGTTTAAAAATATCATGAAAAGATAAGCTTTAGATTGAACAGATCCAAGATAATTGACATCCACGTCAGTAGCAGCTAAAATATTCCCAGCTACGATATCGCAGCTGTATCTCAAAAGACAAGTTGGAATTTCCCTGACATTTCAGTAATCAAACTATCGGAGCGACCGCCGGCGTCGACCGCCCGAGGCGAACTGACAAACTTTTAATTTCTTAACCGCAGACATTGACGTTCGTCGATTGCGATTGGCGGGAAAGTTACATTGCATAGATAACGGAAACTTTTGAATATAGAACGTTGAATTGTGAAATGGATGCGTTTACCAAGTTTGGTCGGACTTTGGTATTGTGGAAATTCGTTTTAATCTAACTCAACGAAGGGTTGTCGATGGAAATTGTAAACTGTAGGTATATATTTTAACATTATCAAGAAATTTTCAGTTCAGGTTGAATTGGCAGCGGGCAGATCACAGCACACAACATATTAGTGATGGCCGAAGGGGCCGAAAAGTTCTCGAATAGAGCACGAGCCTTATAAGGCAGCTCAAATTCACGCATCAAGCTGTGGAGAGGGCTATGCTCGAAATCTCTCTCCGAGATCGAATCAGAAATGAAGAGATACGTAGACGTACGAAAGTCACCGATATAGCACAGTGATTAGTGTTTTTTTGGAAATCTACATTTATGTGGACGGCCTACGCCCAGCAGTGGACTTCATGTGGCTGAAATGATGATTATGACACAGTTCTTGTGAAGGTACTAAATTACTCTGGTTAACAATTTAATGAACTAAAGAAACATAAAGCAGTATAGTAATTGTAGACCAAGAACAATAAAAAATATACCTAACCAAAAATATCTCCTATCTATCGTCCAAAAATAAAAACGTCAGACGCAAACATGGCTAATTGTAATCAAGTAAAAAGTTAGTAACGAGTCCTGAGCACGCAGTGTGGATCGGCCCTAATGACACATGGTGGACGCTAAACAATGTTTTAATGTGGGGACTGCCTTACGCGGGTGTTTGTTTAGGACCAGCCGAATGGGTACCGTTTAGCGGCGGTTAGGTGAGGGGCTCGAGTCATGAGCGGAAGCGGGGGAGATTTAAACAAAATCACAAAACCATATCATATGTAAGCTTTGGTCAAATGCTTAATAAAATAAGTATAACAATAAATAATAATTTGTTTATTGCAGGCAACAGAGCCAAATTAACTAAAAGTAAATCTAAAATGTAAAATTACAGACTTTAAAGGGGTGTAAGTCTCACATAAATCGCAAACCTATTATTACATAAAAACACTATAAGAAAGTGTTTGTCTATTTAATTATATACAAAATACTTTCACAAAAGTGCTGGGTAGTTTTTGTTCTCATCCATAAGAACAGAGACCCAAACTTAGCTCGTCTAGTATAAAATAGCTGAATATTGCTTGTATTGGTATATCCTTATCTCAATTATTATTATTAACTAAATGACAATCTTTAACCGTGTAACCTTCAAATTATAATAATTTTGTATGGTCTCCATAAACATGCACAATGTAGTCTTCAGTGTGCTTCTCCCCTTATAAGACTAATTGTGCATATTGCCTAGACTAACTAAATCCACTGCTAAATTCTTCGGAATAAATTTCCAAAGTGTAAATATATAATCTTGTCCTTCCATTCTGGAGTGAGAAAAAAACGTTAGATGGGCCAGCTACTTCTCTTCTCCATTTTTTTTTCTGCCGGGCAAACAGCCTATACATTTGATGGCTTTCCAGATTGGCTTTCTCGCTAAATGACTGACGGTCTTTAGGTGATAAAAAAGACACGGGAAGAATAACGCTACGAACAAACAGTTGTTCATTATAATTTTATTACAAAGTTTATTTAGTTTTTTTATAAGGTTGTCTGGAAGAGATCGCTGTTAGCGATAAGACCGCCCTTTGTGCCATTGTTTTATAAGTGTTTTTGTTTGTTATTTGTATTCTTTTTGTGGTGTCAATAAAGTGTTATTGATTGATTTACGTACGCGAAATCAAAAATAATGAATCTAAATCTTGGAAATAATATAAGTACTGACTGAGGTTTAATATACATGTAAACATACGTAATTTAGTATATATTAGGTAACTTCGATGAGAATCCACCAAGTTTCTTAAAACTTTTTGGGCTATATTTATTTTATTTTTTGTTTTATTTGTAGATACTGGTGCTGTTAGTTATATTCTTGGTCACTGTCAACTCTAAGAGCTTCATCATCATCATCATTTCAACCACAATAAGTCCACTGGTAAACATAGGCCTCTTCCATGGATTTCCAAAAAGTCAGGTTGGAAGCGGCCTGCAGCCAGCGTCTTCCTGCCACTTGTAAGAGCTTCAAGTGACCGCTATACTCGCATCACTTCCACCTGACGTTACACAGGCTGATACAGGTGCGAGATTAAATGGCCGCCGTGTATACAGGGTGTTCATTACGATATTGCGCGTCCAACGGTATTGCCGGTTTTTATTAGTGTCGTCATAACGTTTTGCTTTTTGATGAGAATTGAAAAAGCGAGGGGATCCATTCTCGTCATTGTTTATTGACGCTTGTTCAGCTTGATCGGTGCTTTTTTAATCTGCGAAGGTTGACGATTAGCGGGGATTTTAGGAGCTTTTGTGTGTTGTTAATAAAGTTGACGTAAAGTGATGATAAGAGGCACAATGGACGGATTTTTTATTATTTATTGTATTTATATTGAAATACATGGTGTTTTAAATTATTTGTAAAAATAACGACCGTTTTGCTCGAAGAGCGTGTCGGGCTGTTTTTTTTTTTTTTTTTTTTGCTTTATGAAATGTGTGATTTTATTTACCAGACTTAAATCATAGTTTTTATTACAGAAGTTAAAATTGAGGAATAAAATTATAGTTGTACTACGTACTTTTTTTTATTAACTCTAACTAAATCCTTTTTTAAACAAACACCAACAAAGCAACCTAACGAAATGGCGTCCAGTTAACATATTTGTATTATTTCAAATAGTAAATAGTATAACTACGGTATCAGGACATTTCGTACCTCGAACTACCTACATCCGCGTCCTGTGTAAACAGCCGGATGTGCCAGTACCAACATTACAATATCAAAAAGGACACAACAGCAGTAGCGTACCTAGGTAGGGGGCATGAGGTGGACTTGGCCCCCTTAAAATTCCAAGCTGTCTAATTATTATTAACCCATTATGATTTAAGGAAAACTAATTTACGCTTCCCATATCATCATATTATTAATTATAATTAAAAATATGCGTCGTTTTGCCTGCCGAATTTCATCTATGTGAATTTCTGAATGTTTATGTTAATCTTTTTTCACTATATATTTCAGTTTTTCTTAAAAATAAAGTTAAGACAGTAATCATTTTGGTACAAAAATTAAAAAACCAAAGAATAAGATTAAAATAGCTCTTGCATTACCTATAAACGCAATATTGTTAGATAAGTACCCGCTATACAAAATTCTAAGATTTCGACTAAGTGGGAAAATGTTAATCAGTGTAGTAGAAATAGCTACTATTAATATTAATATTAAGCTACTATTATTCCTATCTCATAAAGCTAATTTGACCCCATTGCCGAAATGTTTACATATACATTTTTGACTGATTTAGTTTTAGCTTTTAGACAATTTGTCATTACCTATATAGTCTAGTGAAAATAATATTTGTGACAACATAAAAGATAACTAAGAATATTGTTATTTAAATGAATGTACTGGTGTTTTGTAACACATTTCACACAATTTCAAAATGAAATTATAAAATCAAACTTTGTTACCTTTACACGCTCAAACGGCTGAACCGATTGTTATAAAATATTGGTAGATATATATTATTATATATTAAAATATTTTATAATATTTATTATTATTACAATTTAGTACAGAGATAGCTGTGATTCTGGAGACGGACATACGCTACTTATCATCACCATCATCATGACCGTTTTTCATAACTATGCGGGTGAGACCGCGGAACGCAGCTGTTATGTGTTTTAGGTATTTTCCAATTATAATTTCAAAGAATCTCTCAAAGTGCATTTAATATGATCAACTCCATACAAACGGATTAATTTTTACTAGGCCTAATATTTGTATATGACATGACAATAAATATTATTTTATTAGAACATATAAATACTTACTGATAATATGTTTGTAACTTTGACAATATTTTTTTTTATTATGCAATTACAATCTTTTAGACTGTTATAAACTATTTATATATATATCCTGAAAAAAAAACATTTGAGGTGGCCCCCTAACTCCTTTATGCCGGCCCTGCTAGAAAATCCTAACTACGCCAATGAGCACCAATGGTACCAGCATTACAATATGAAAAGGGACTCAGAGGTAAATAGGTGGGCTAATATTGCAAGCTCTGTAGATGTAAGATTAGAGTTGGCAAGTAAACAAGTGTATTAATAACTAGGTTTTGGGTTTGTACCGCAATTTTTGTCCGGAAATTGACTTTTTCCGAGCTCGGAATGTCAGCTGGATGGGGTGAATTCAACCTACTTAGGGAAACTACTACGTATGAAAAGAATCTTTAAATAAGGCCTTTGTTTAATTCTTTTTTTTTTTAGATTTCACATCTTACCCAATATTAAACAAGTATATATATATATATTATCAGCCCTGTTTGTACTAACTGTCCCACTGCTGGGAACGGGCTATCTTCTCATTGTGAGAAGGGTTAGGCCATAGTATGCCACGCTGGCCAAGTGTGGGTTGGCAGACTTCACACATCTTCATGATTATTGAGAACTCTCAGACATGTAGGTTTCCTCACGATGTTTTCCTCACGATGTTTTCCTTCGCCGTTTGAAGTTGGCGGCAATCAACAATACGCAGATAACTTCGAAAAGACAGAGGTGCGTGCCGTGGGATTCGAACCCAGGACCTGCGTATCGCAAGTCAGACGGTCTCACCTAGTGGTGATATATATACTTTCCGACAGCCTAGTGGCTGTCGGAAAGTATATATATGAATAGAATGATAATTATAATATATGAATACTATTCTGTAAGGCTAATTTCGTAGCGTTATTCATACTTACGCTTCTTACGATGTCCATATTAAATTTTCACGAGAAAGTATGCTTAAATCATGTAAGTATGTGACTAAAGGATTTTGTCCTCTGACGAGAAGACATAAGCCGGGGAGTGGTAATTTGTGCACCTGGCGTGCTAGCCCCGCTGGAGAAGGACAATAGGTTATATTTTATCGTCACCATCACCAATTTTCATCATTACGCAAGTGAAATCACAAGATGCAGCAAGTTTTGAATAAAATTTAAAAAAATTGCCCATTTTTACGATGACAATATTTCACTCCTTTCTTAAAAAATCATAGAAACAATTGCAATTTAAAAATCTGAAGGAACCGACGTCGAAATACGCAATTTCGTTCACTTGTATGACATGTTTCTAGTTCTAGTCTAGTCTAGTCTAGTCTATATATATAAAAATCAATTGCTGTTCGTTTGTCTCGCTAAACCTCAAGAACGGCTGGGCCGATTTAGCAGATTTTGGTTTTGAAATGTTTGTCGTAGTCCAGGGAAGGTTTGAACGTTGAGAAAATATCGGGTCCACTCATTGATAGGTGATACGAAGTACGCCGGGTCAATGAGAAAATATATATAATTAAGGTCCACTCATTGACAGGTGATACGAAGTATGTGATAAAAAGTAAAGTATTGAACCGATTTTAATAAAATTGATATGGGACCACCATTGAACTATTTACCTACCAAACAAAAAAAAACATCAAAATCAAATCATAATTAACGGAGTAATCAAGTAGCAAACATACATAAAATAACATAGTTGAATTGAGAACCTCCTTAAAACCTCCTCGGTTCAAAAATTAACTGAAGAGTTCTCTTTATGAATGTATCTATTTTTTTAATTCCAAGTTGCCACGTCTGCGCTGTAGGCTATCGGCAACGTGGTACCAAAGCGCTTCGGGTCACTGCAGGTCCTTGAGTTACTGCGCGCGTGGACCCCACCTACTGACACAGTGCAGTGCTTAGGTCAGTAAGTCATCTGAATACATCATTTGAGTTAAAAATATTTGGGGCAATAATACCTAACAATAACTAAAACTAAACTAAACTAAACTTGTTTTTTACCTGACTATGAAAAAAAGTTGACCTCATACAAGTGGCAGGAAGACGCTGGATGCAAGCCGCTTCCAATCGGTCTTTTTGGAAATCCATAGGGGAGGCCTATGTCCAGCAGTGGACTTCTTATGGCTGAGATGATGATGATGAAAAAAAGTGATAGAATATAGTTGTAACTGTACATGTACTTTTACATATTAGTAAGTTCCGTTTATCCATTTAAAATAAAAACTGGCTAAGTAATTACTTTGTTTTGTACACTGAGGCTTCCGTTCGTAAACCACATTGCTGTTAAGTAATTTGTCATATTTATCGTTCCGTAGAAACTATGAGAATTTCTTATAAATTCGCCACTTCCATCTGTCTGTCTGTCCGTATGTCACAGCAATTTTGCTCAAAGACCATCGCCATTACTTAAACGAAATTTGGCAGGTAGATATATTTAGTCCACCATTACAAAAAGCTGTAATAAAATTTTCAGAAAAGAGGAAAAAAGGGATAGCACTCCATACATAATTATGTAAAGAAGGGAGGAGATTTGTATTGTAAATGGAAAATAGGTATCTTAAAATAAGACTATAATAAGAAGTTTCATGTATTATTTTCTTCTCAGATGTGATGTGATAAGTAAAAAAAATGTGTCTCGTATACAACAAATAACAATTTTTTTCTTCAGAAAAACTAAAAAACACACACATTTATTATTCAAAGAAGCGAATTCATTTCAATTTTCATCGTTTGCCTCGATTGAAAAATGAATGTGCCAGGTAGGTAAACTACTTCAAACATTAGGGCGAGCGCGGCGAACGTGTGGAACCCTAGATTGGCGGGAAGTGGAGAATGCCCATTCTGTATGTAATATTATTAAAGTAGTCTATCTATACCATTGCACACTATTTATTTCAAACGATCCTACTGTTTAAAGTGTACTGTGGGCTGTATATTGAAGTATAGTGTAAATACTGCAGTAAGTCAAGCGCGTCGTAACCGCCACCTGGCGCCTGAATCGATGAACTGCTATAAACTGACGCGCAGTTTGCACTCGCGCCGTCCCGCACCATCTCGCACCGTCTCTCACCTTCCCGCACCGTCCCGCACCATCCCGCATCGCGCACTAACTGATGTTGTTTATCGCCTTTTGCTAGATTATTCTTGCTTTAGATATTTTTATTTGAAAGTAAAGTGGCAATGTCTACCTAAGTATGATATACATTGTACAAAAAACATACAAATTACCATACTTGGAGTAACTCGGGATGTCGTAGTATATTGACTGAACTTATTTAAAATAGAATTAAATAAAAATACTTATTTTAAACAAGATTTAACACATGCCTTGTTCTAAGATGAATAAAATAAGTACAGTTTTAATAACTTTAATCGACGAGCTATATCCTGGAACACACCGTCGCTTAACATCAAGCGAGATTGTGGTTGATCGTAGAAGTTCGCGGTAATTACATAACTAACAGGTGAACTAGTAAAAAAACGCGGGATTTTGTGATGAAATATGAACGAGCCAAGTAAGATTGTGCGAATTGTATATATATTTTTAGGCTGGCTTTTAAAAATGAAAGTTATTAATTTCAAAAAATGATTTCTCAATTCCGTTGATTTTTATTTTATATCTGTTACCGTACTCCGTGTTAAATTGAAACTACGGGTCACTCACGGTTTGTTTTGATTCGAAAAAGCCGACTTTAGTTTCAACCGTATTCGGTTGTCTTTTTCAAAGGAGCAGTGCCAAAGACTTTAGGTCGGTGACGCGTATAGTCGAATTTTTCGACCCAAAACCCATGAGTGACCCGTAATGTGTGAAAACCACGTTAGTTTCCTAGTAAAATTTTTAACTCCGTCATTTATAAATTAAATTAAACGATATTGAAAATTCTTTTTTTTTTTTTGTTGAAAGGATATACTTTCAGATTGGCCCCATAGAAATGACATGAAAATCGGTTCAGTAGTTTGATTTTTAACACAAAATTTCGCATTTTGACTGGCCTCATAGCTCAGTTGATAGTACATCTGCCTGCTAAGCTGTAAGTCGTGGGTTTGATCCCCACCCCGGACAAACATTTGTGTGATAAGCATGGGTGTTTGTTCTGTGTCTGGGTGTTCTATGTATCTTAAGTATGTATTTACAAAAATGGTAAATATATATTCTATCAGCCATCTAGTTTCCATAGGACAAGCTTTGCTTAGTTTGAGCTAGATGGTGTTGTGCGAAATGTCCACCAATATTTACTTATAAGTCATTTGTTTCAATTTTATTTTTAACTATATCTATAGTTGGTGGTTGGTTGGTTGGTGGTTTTGAATGAGATAGATAGCTAAACACTTGTTTTTTTTTCTTTATCAATTCTTTATCTCTCATTGGCTCTGTTCTTTATATTATTTAATTAATTACACACGTACCCAATAATTATGAAGGTTCAATCCAGACAAAGAACACACTCACCATTAACCAAACAACCTTTAGAATCCCATTTCAGCTAAATTATCATAAAAGCGAACCCGAAAATGTCACATTTATACAATAAAAACGACAATAACATATAAGACTTCGACCGCATCCCACCCTCAGGCGTACACTAAAATTTTAATTAAATATATTGAAATAAAATCATAAATAGAGGCCGACGTAAATTCGTACCTTTATTAAACCCATTATGAGGGTACCGGCGCCTCTACATCACGAATTATTGTGTTTCCTCACACGATCACAAAGTGACCTCCCCGCCCCCCTTCACCCCTGCCAGTAACTCAGGGGGTTACATTTGGTCAATACAATTAAGCCGAAGCAAGATTTCACACGTACTATTTGAATTTTAAACAATAGTTTGTCATATAAATTTAATTTTGGGTAGTCGTGTTTCTGTACGGGGTGTTCTTTTTTTGATTGTTGTATTGTTGTTTTTTGATTGTTGGGGTTTATCACATTCTTATGTGAT
This sequence comes from Lycia hirtaria, assembly GCA_947563715.1. Classification (NCBI taxonomy): domain Eukaryota; kingdom Metazoa; phylum Arthropoda; class Insecta; order Lepidoptera; family Geometridae; genus Lycia; species Lycia hirtaria. The sequence continues at coordinate 3,088,376 of OX387376.1, read as the reverse complement.
AAATATGTATGGTAATTTGAAAATAAATAACTGTCTTGTTTAATAATGTCACTTATCAAAATACACTATTTCAATCACGGGTGACATTTTTTTCAGTTATGTATTTTATTTTAAATAACAAACTATTGATCTGACATATGCAGATCAAATTTATGGGATTAACTGAAAATATAACATCCTTTTGCATTAAAAAAAACAATTGTTTTAAAAATTAAGGAATTATGAGGTAACAAACGTATAAAAATACAGCTAAATTGCAAACCTGCCTTTTTGCAGTCGGAAAAAAAACTAAACATTCATCAATAAAAACTGTTATGTGAATCGCAAAAAAACAAGACTGTTTTTTTACCAAAAAAAAAATATGCTGAAAAAAGAACTCGTTTAACAAAATAACGTATACGATAAGCGTACGAGTGTTTATTGTTTAACCAAGCTCAACAGCTTTTACATCCTCAACATACTTTTCCAACACATCCCAAGGTTGTCTGGAAGAGATCACTTTTAGCGATAAGACCGCCTTTTGTGCCATTCTCTTATGTGTTTATTGTCTTATTACTTTATGTGGTGTCAAGAAAGTGTTATTGATTGATTGAACATCCGGATAAGACTATAATAGCTACAACCACCACTTCTACTAACAACAAACTTATTTTAAACTACTTCAAATACTATTTTAAAACAAAACGACCGTACCACCTCATCCGGTCAAAACAGATCGACCATCTCATCCCGTCCGGTCACCTATTAGATCGAGCGTCGTCCGGTCAGATTGACCGTACCTCTACCGGTAACAGATTGTCCGTACCTTTACCGGCCATCTAGGCACATCCTGTACCAACCTTCAAAATAAATTGTCACTAAAACTAGGCTTAGACGAGGGTTTACGCAATTAACCAGTGGTCGCCGGTTAAGAATAAACCATTCGGATTCAGGCCTACGGAGCGACGCTTTGGAAACCCGCGTAACTTTTCACTGTTAGGTGAGGTCCGGTTGTACAAAGGCTTAGCGACGGTTAAGGGTACGGTGAATGGTGCAGATAAGTGTAACTGAGGCTTGGGTTGGATGATAAACGGACAGGAATAGCGGTATTAGCGTGTCTGTAATGTTGAGAACAAATATGTATCTAATATATTTTTTAATGTAAGGAAATAATTACACAACTACACAATACATAATTTATTAGCGTAACTACAATTGAGTTGAATATTTTTTGTGTAAAAATAACATCTCGTAAATCCTATATGAAATATATTTTTTGTTTGATAAATTTATATTCCAAAGTGTATTTTTCAAATAATAACTAGCCAGGAACTGCCTAGAACTTCTGATCCGACATTCTGAACTTCTTCTTCTTCTAAACTTCTGAATATTTATTACGAGTGTTTGATCAGCAAGAAAGTATGAACACCAACACCAACACAGATAAATCCTGAAAACATGAAATGGAGACAGTTTCATTTCTTCCATGTTTGATAAATTGTATTTTTGTATGAGTAAGATAATTTATGTGATGAAAGTTTTGCTATAGTATTGTTTTTTATACGCGATAGATCAACGTTTGACCACTAACTCTCTCATGGAGTTGTGTGACCGAGAATGAAGCACGTCGGTCATTTATTTATTTTTGTTAGGTATTTTATTAAATTCCTATAATACATTATTTCTATATTTCACAATTATTTATTTTTATATAATTTCTTTTTATTTCCTGCTTTTGAATTTTACTGCCCGCTAACCATTGATTAGTAAATTAGTACAGCCGGCCCTAAAACCGGTTGTTACGCCAGTTAACGGCTTTTATCGCGGCACAGAACGAGTCACGCCACAAAATACTAATTTTCCTTCGCAAACGTATCAAACTTTTCTAATTACTGTAAATGTGATGTCCCACCCGTTTTTGTGATTGCAATTTTGTCAAAGTATTATCGTCGTCGTTAGTAAAAAGTTATTGTTTGCAACGAAATTTCGTTAAACCTTTGTTATGGAATGTAAAATTAAAACGAGGCTGTTATTATAAAGCTGTGTATTATAATTTAACATGATCATTTCCAGCAAATACCTGTAATGGAACGCTTCATTTGTATTAAAGTTTCTGTTACTTTATTTACTGTTCATGTTAGGTACACGTTGACTTTTACTATAGAAAATGTTCGGATACTTACCTACTAACAAGTATAAGTTAAAACTCAAACCCCCCGAAAAAACGGTTGAACTGATTTTGATGAAACATAGCTATTAGCTAAGAATACTCTCGATAAAACCCTCTTTCAAAAAAATAACTAGATTAAAATCGGTACATCCGTTTGAGAGCTCCGATGCCACAGATACACAGATGGTCAGATACACATATATACAGATACACAGATGCACACGTCAAACTTATAAAACTAAGGAATTTTGGGTCGGGAGTCAAAAATAAAGACAGCAAAAAAGTCACCTCAATCTTTTAAATATGTGATATTAAAATAATTGTAAAATAAAAATTGTTCTAGCTTATATTATATTTCTCTAGATTTTGGTCGCTTATTTAATTACTTACATCAGTTTTTTTATGGCGACTATTTTTAGACGAAAAAAAAGACGGATTTTATAAAAAAAAATGTATGTGTGTATAAAGATACATCTCATTTTATAGCTATTACATATTTTATTGACGTTCTTACACACATTAATTATTTGACCTATAAAGCTTATTCACCTGTCCTAAATTAGTCACTCCCATATTTCATTTTCAAGATACCCTCAAGAAACTAGCTCGAACATAACCAATAACACAGTAATTGAGTAGAACTTATCAACAGACACGCGTAAAACCAAACGAAAAAGACACAAGGGACGGAGAACGCCCGAATAGCACAAATTAATTCAATAAACAACATAACATATGCACAAGAGTGGACAATAATTTGCAGACGCGCGTATCCGAACGAAACAAAGATGGCGGACCTTTTGGCGGGAATCGGGAAGCGTCTCTAATGGCGTCTTTTTACGCTACCTGCCTGCTAATTGGAAATTAGGATCTAATGTGGAGGATTTTAGTTACGACAGCTAAATTGTTATTGCTTTTTTCGATTTACGCATTTGTTTGTCTCATTCTCTTTGATTATTTAGAGGATGGCTGTTATTGATGTTCGTTGAGATCTTGTTTTGCTAGTAGTAAGTTGAGCAAACCGAAACTGACGGCGGCGGAAGTGAAACTTTATAAGTATTGCTATAGCTGTCTCATTCTAACAAAGTACGAGTTCTCAAACAAAACATAATATCATGTTTTCTTTCATGAAGTCTAACTAAGAACTTAAATCTAACTTATATATCTAGTATGCTTAACATACTAGCTAAATGAGTTAGATTTAAGTTTTTTGAACATAAATTTTCGCAAAGTAAGACCTGATTCAAAAAAAATCTAGAGTACAGATAGAAAAAATAATCTTGCTGAAAGCGTTTACAACTGTCAAATCATGCTTGCTTTCTTCCCATTTATCAATTGCCAAATATCGTCGATATTCTAACAACTTTATATTGCAATTAATTGTATTAAGCATGGGCGGTACGACAAATCTAGACATTGACGATACAGACAATAAAAACGATAAATCGATTTATATATCCAGTAGAGGTAATAGGTACTTTATTACTACCTTATACCTTACAATTCGGTTATTACAGAATAATTAATTGATCCAATTATCTCTGTTTAGGTTTTTTTTTAAGTATTAAAAATTTAGCATTAGTATTTTAAATGTATATATATTTATTATGTATATATATTTATTAGTATCAAATGATTTTTACAGCCCGTTAAAAAAAATTTAATCCGTTAAAATTTACTTCGTTCAAACGAGTTACAATCGCGAAAAAAATATGTGTTTTACAGTGTTTTCAGCTATGATTAAAAAAATCTATTGCTTTTTTTTTATATCAGGAGCACAAAATTTAAAATTATATATATATGTCAATCATTGTTTCTTCTCGTTTGTTACACGTAAAATTTGGAAAATATAAAGTATAAACAGAGATACCTTATCTAATGCCCGGTTCCTATAACTTGTGAACGGATCGTTTTGCTTACGCTCAGCAAAATTTTAGACGCGGCGTGACTCAAAACTGTTTCTATATTGTACCGATGCCGAGCGAGATTACCGAATGCTGGCTACCTACGGAAGGGAGGGGTTGGAACGGAGGTTCGTAGCTGCAATGTATGGGAACGGCGATATAAAGTGTTTCTATTACAAACGTCAACCGACAGTACAAGTGTCAAATTCAATATTCGTAGGTAAATTGGCTACCGGCCGATTTCGGGCGGTTTTATGTTACTTGCTCAATAGTTTTTGTGAATCAAATCAAATTTTTGTTCTAAATATATGGAACTAGAAATGGAAATACTCCATATTTACCAATTCAAGGGTTTACTGACATATAGATATTATTGTACACGAAGTAAGCGAATTTTATGATTTTTTATGCTTTTATGATTATGATGATTTTATGAATATTATTTTTTTAAATTAAATATTTTATGCATCAAATATAAATTATACTTACAATTTTAATTCGAAAATGATATACCTACTTACTTACCTATTCATTTAAACGAAAAAATATAGAAAGAAAATATACCTATGTGTACTTACATGAAAATGACTATTTATAGGTAGGTACAACGTCCTGGTTTTTTAAAAATATTTTCATTACTTTTTCTCGATTTAATGTACTTATGATAATAAGTAAAAAAATATTCCTATAGGTATTCCATCATATTTTATTATAATAGAATAATTTTAATTAAAATATAGGTATATCAGGCATAATTAAGTGCAACGCGAAAAAAACATACAAAAATCACGTAAAATATACTCATGTAATATATAGATTTTAAATTAAGTAGGTACTTTATAGTTGAGTGTATTAGGTATACCTACCTAGTTTAATAAATAATCGGTACCTAATCATCTATCACAGAGCCACCTCTATCTAGCAATACAATTAGTGCGAAAAAGACAACAATTATTATTACCTGCTTTTGTTTATTATGGTCACAAAAAGTCATCTGTTTTTACGCGCAAGTAGGTAGTAGATTCTATGAAGGGTCGAATCCCGAACTATAAACATGTTTGAAGGACAAGCATCTTAACGTCCTCGACATATAACACAAAATCATTTGTAAAGTAATGAAAGTCAAAGAGGGCCACAATACCGACCGTTATCCGTCCAGGCAAGGCATGCTGAGCGCATTGTGAAACACCCAAATTCTGTCGGTAAAAATGGCGTCAGAACGGCTCGTAGCTCAAATAGATCGGTTGTTGGTAAGTTATAGGAACCGGGCATAAGTCGATAACTAAGTTATTTCTTACGAACCACCAACATCCATAATGTCTATGTTATATCGACTAGTCGTGTCATATCGTCCGTATCTGTGACATCCAGACAATACGTAGTATTCCCTTATTGTTCTGTGATCCAGACTTGCAGCCGACTGGCTTGGCACATCACATAAATAGACACTATACTCCAAATATAAAAGTATTTTAAGTTTTACAGTTTTGTACATCTCGTATTCTCCAATTAATATTAAACAATCATTAACACGGCAAATATCAACCAAAAATAAATATCGCCTAATTAGACAACGATGAATTTCAAGATGGCTGCCGCTGCCATCTGTCGGCAATAAACGGCAATTTATTTATATATCTAATTGTTCCGTACGCCGCGTATGCACTTAATTTCGTTAATTTTAACGTGGGAAGCGCGATTTTACTTGAAATAAAGGTTATTGTGCGGATCGTCAAGTTTTATTCGAGGTTTGCATGGAAACGGTGCGGGCGGTGGTTGTCGCCGTCGTTTCTTGTTAGTGTTATGCAGTATTACGTATATATAATCTATATAAATATAAATGAAATGCTGTTCGTTGGTAAGGCATAACTTAAAAACGACTGAATTTATTTCGATGTACATATATGTTTTATATGTACATCGAAATAGTTTGAATACAGTCTTAGAAAAAAGTGATTGGAAAATTTGTCTGAATAATGTTAAAATTCTTACACCTTACCCTTTCATATAGGTGTTTTCTAGTGAAATTTAGGAATGAGAATATTAGTGTTAAGTGAGGAAAAATATGATTAAAATTAAAAAGAAAATGTTTTTTTTAATAACTCAAGTAAGTTTACGTTTAATACCCAAATCGCTTGTTGGAAAGCAATAAATAAATAATATAGTCTAAGATCAAGCAGACAGACATACAAAACACATAGCTACTTTGACCTGTAAAAGATCCAAACTTTGCCTACCAGGTAACAAGAAATCTTTAGAAACGAAGGATAAGGAACGTAAAATTAAATATTGACTCAAATTAAGTGAATATGAAATATATCCACTCAATTTGACTCAATACAATGTCTACATCTTCCTCTCGTGTAGGATTTTACCAAGTTTTGGTAAAACAAAAAACCTATTTAGTACAACCTCAGGATAATTCACAAATTTACGAAGGACAGTAGGCAGATTTCGTATTTCTATTCAAAGCAAGTCATATTTTAAATATTTCTAATTAATCTACGGAATCGTTGCAAAAAAATACAAGTTTTTTTCAACCTTCCATTCCGCATTTCCAGCAAGACTTCACAAACACTTACAGCTGTATTTGTGAAAACATTCGCAGCGGAATTATCATCAAAGTTTTCGTTTAAATTCAAAACAGTGTCCGCTTAGTATGCGCACCATAGTTCACTCGCCGTAAAGGACTCGACGTCCAAAATTAACAATTCAATTTCAAAAATCGCTTTACATCCACTCCGAGGCCAATACCATCAAAACAAAACGTTGTTTAGTGCAAATTAAATGCAATTTAACCCTCAAAAAGCATTTCGACATTCCACAACAAATTCTGTACCAAATTGGCGAAGGATCCGAAACTCAGAGATGTTTATTCCGAGGGGGAGAGCCGGGTAAAGTAACCCATTTGAATGCATACTCGTCCGTCAGTCAAGGCGGTATCGGCAGCGGCCTGGCGCGGCGCGTGTTCTAGATACACCAGCAAAACTTCACCTTCTATACCCCCCTTTGGGGTAACAAACTGCGGCGTGACAGGGGCACCCCCCAAAATACTGAAAGGTCTACGTAAACTGGTCGCGGCAGGCAACGAGCTAACTTGTCACATATGCGATTAAAGCTGATTGTGATGTAGGCGCACGGGATAACTGTTGATTTGATTTTATGTAACACCGAAACGTCTGTCTGTGCGTTTATTGCTTATAAACTCTCGTTCGAAACGCTCCGTTCGACAAATAAAATCGGCCGTTAAACGGTTATGATTGCGAGTGGATTTCGCTCGTTGAATTACAATTGTTTTTATTGTTGTTTCTTTTAAAGTGGCTTACTCGACTTACGTGGCTTTTACTCGGTTAAGCGTCACACTTACCGCGATTTTCTTTTTAAGAGAAACATACGTAAATTCCAATAAATTTTTACAGTATTTTCCTCTAACGTTGAAAGAATATGTTGGGGAAAAACCAATCGCGAAAAAGCAGAACGAAAACAATCGAGTAGTACCGATATCATCAACGCCACAGAACACATTCCGTTCAGAACTCCGCAAAGTTTCTCCCCAAACGAACAATAAATAAGGGGGGCACAACAAAAACTCTCCCAGGCATCACCTCGGCACGTCACCCTGCTCAGATTTCATTACCATAAAGAACTGGAGGCCTTAAAACCCCCGCCAGTGTAAAAGGTGACGAATACCGACCACCTTAAGTTGACCCTCTACGTTTCCAACATTGACCCCCTAAGAGGTATAATTTGAGAACGTAAGAAGGGGCTAGGAAGTTTCCTGTTGGCTGGTCGGTCGGTATCCCTAAGCGGGCCAGTCCCCGCGTCGAAATGTGATCGTAAATCGTCATAAAACTGTCTGGATCCATGATGTGACGCTGCCCGGGGGTAATTAAAGGGAATTTATAGTTTCGCGCGGCGCCCCCCTATAGTCCCTTCTTGAAGGATACGTTTCGGGGGTTTTATGTTAAAATATTTTTGGATTATGATTAATGGTGTTTTGGGTTGTGAGAGCTGGCATGTGTGTTTATTGTCATGTATTAGAAATATATATTTTTTTATAGCAAATATTTAGCGAATATGTGTACATATCTTGCTTTTTATAATTTGTGTGAAATATCCACAATTTTTTTTTTTTATAATTTGATGTACCTTTACAAATTAAGGGTACAGGCAAAGAACAGGGAATGTCCTAATTAATTGACTTGAATTCTAATGATTGGAATTTAAAATACCATAGACAAAGATATGATTCTACTAAAAAACATTTTTTTTTATTTGTGTCATTCCCTGTTATTCGCCTCTACCCTTCAAATATTAAAAACTGGCCAAGTACGAGATTAGCTTGCGCAAAAAAAGGGAAATTAATGTGAGATTATTTACCTTCTTATTAATTCCACAAAAAAGGAACGAAAAATGACAAGTGAGCGTTTCGTTGACAGTTCGTGTCATGTGACATAAACTTGAAATAGAGTAAACGGTAGGGTTAAAACCTCTTTGTATAAAGAAAATAGGTCTGTAATAGTTATCTGAACTTGATATTTTATAGGAACGCCTTGCATTTCTGACTATTCCTATTGGAAATATGTGAAGTTACAAACAATCTTAGATATAAAGCACATTTTATTGAGTAACTAGTAAGCCCTGGTGTCAGTGTTCATGTTCATATGTCATACATAGGAGTACGGAAGCCTCGGTGTGCGAGTGATCCTCGATACTTGATACTTTGCCGGCTTTGTTACGATAATTTTTAACTTACAAACCAAAACTTTTTCAATAATTCTAGTCTTTTTCCTAGAGACCTAGAAAGTATCCTATAAATAAGCGTAAAAAAGCGTTTAAGTTTATTCTTCCGTGGTATTTATGTGTTTACATCTGAGTAAATCCCTGAGGCCAGATTTACTGGGATGCAAATCCGGACGGATCCCGGACGAGCCCGGACGGGCCCGTACGGTAAGCGGACGGTGGTAATTAGCTGTTTCGTTATATGCAAGGTGAGGAGGTATTGAAATGCACTACGTGAGTTTCCTAAATAATGGTACGTAGATTTTCGGATTATATTTTTCTTTATTTCGGAGGATGTAGTTCAACCATCGTCGTCTCGCTCGCGCATTCAGGCTTTTTTGTAGATATAAAATGACCAAATGAGGTTTTAAAAAAAAAAATCCACAGAATACTAAAAAGCAACATCAGCACAAGTTTTCGACAAAAAAAAATTCACTAATAATAATATTTGTAATCTGTATCTTGGATTTCTTGTTTGGAGTCTGTAGTTCTACCATCGTCCGTCTCGTTCACGCATACCCATATTTTTAGGGTTCCGTACCTCAAAAGGAAAAAACGGAACCCATATAGGATCACTTTGTTGTCTGTCAAGACGCAAGGGAAGCAAAACCTATGAGGTACTTGGAAATTTGGCTTTATCTAAGAGTTCACAATGCTCTTGAAGATGTGTGAAGTCTGCCAACCCGCACTTGGCCAGCGTGGCTATGGCCTTACCCTTCTCATAATGATAAGATGGCCCGCGCCCAGCAGTGGGACAGTTTGTACAAACAGGGCTGATAAAAAAAAACACATGAACATTTCCCGAGTTCAGCGTAGTGTGTGTATACCCTCCAAGGTACGGCGGGTGGCACAGATCACGCAATAGTTTGTACGCGGGGTAGCCAGTAGGCAGCGCGGCGATAGATTACAGCGTCATTATGTCTTACTGCCGCGCCCAGAATGAGCTCTCTAATCTTTGTTTATCCCACTTTGTGACTTGAGGAATGGCGGCTTATATATTTACATTTTAATGAGATTCTTTGCACATAGTGTCATAATCATCACTATATTTTTTTTTTTTCTTATTATTCGTCTGAGAAGCTTATTTTTTCAGAAATAGATTTTAATAGTTTATGCAAAAGCCCTGTACATACTTTCTCAGCAAACCGTACATTCAACATCATATCAATCGCAATTGTGTTTTGGACTTACTGAATAAAACTAAAATTTAGCACAATTTCATTTCTTAACTCTTTGACAGAAACGTAAAACATCATTGGAACACTCATGTGCATGGCAAAGAGGGTACTTACTTAGTAAGTAATCGTTTAATGCTCCATTTGAGTTTTTGTATCATGCACAATGAGATTTTATCTACATGTAGAGAGGTTATAATCATTGGATATCCGACTCGTCTTCAGTTGCGACACGTTGGGACGCTGTAAGAACTCTGTAAGACGTGTGTCGTGACTTGGGAACACTGAAAATGCCATCTTTTGTGTTTAGAAAATGCAACATCAAAATAAATAAATCCAATATTAGTGTATAAGGCCTTTAGGATGTGGTCTTATCCTCGAAAGTGGTGAGAACTGATATTTGCTATGCTTTTACTTAAAATCATGTCAAATTTCAGTTCTAACCACTTACAGCGTCCCGACGTGTCGCAACTGAAGACGAGTCGGGCGAGTACCTTACTTGAGGCTTGCCACGCAGAGCCGGGTAAAACCTATATGAGGATCTAAAAATCCGACGAATCGCTTCAAGAAACTTAGCTTCTTAGTCCCGGCCGTGCCCGCTGGCTAACATGGCGGGGGCACGGCCGTGCCCCCAGATCTAATAATGGTCATGCACACAAATATTCATGGTCATTTTATACATTTTTAGCTTGGACTGTTAATGGAATTTTTAATGAACCTATCACCCTGTTTTATCTAAGCCTAAACGTACCTAATACAACTCCAAAATTACCCCAATCCAAAAACCCACGCCTTATCTCTCCATCACGATTCAAGAGAACCTTCCACTACTATAAAATATAGAAACTAATACCCCGTGAATAATCCAATTTTGCGATCACGTCACAGGTTCAAATCATCGTATCGAGTCGTGACGGACACGCGTCGGGCCGTACGTGACCTGGGGAGGGGGGATAAATCGGAGACGAGCCATCCGGTAGCCAGGATCGGTTGAGCCAACTGCGGGCCATGTCACACCTAAACAATCATTATTAGGCTTTTGTGTGCCTGGCTGAATAGAGAGGATGTGTGGAAACAAAACTCAAATTAAAAAAATACACCTGATATATGTTTAAAGTTGATTATTTTAAAAAATATAGTGCACAAAACACAAAACTTCCGTAGTTCAGATATCATATTTTATTTATTTATTTTATTTTAGTAGCATAAAATATACAGATATAAGTTTAGAAAATTCACAAACCACCGACAATAACTTTGGTCAGTTCTTCATACACATAGAAAAATCAAAACAATCAAAAATTTATAGAATCTAACCATCTATTTGTTGGTTTTCTACAGTTTCTTTTTCTTGCGTGCTTTTATACAATTTTATTACAAATCAAAGTTGTCAACACTATAACTGTTATAACTTAAGACTGAATGAACTTCGTAGATTCTGTTTAACTCTTTCAGTAGGTAGCTTTTCATCGTAGGCGGTATGAGACAAGGCAGGGGTCTCGACAATCTGGTGAGCAGAGGGTTCCGTCATTACAGAACACTGTTATTGCTATTATAAATAAAGCCCTCATGTTATTGTGGCCATATTAAAATGCTTTGTTTTTTCTCAGATGTCGTGCGTATCGAATATTGGACAACATCGAAAAATACGTGATATATGAAGAAATAATGTGTATACAATTTTGTATAAGATTTTATGAAACGCATATTTTCTTTAGGTTATTTTGAACACAGCTCGTCTGATGTAATGCGATGGTAAAAACATTTACCCTGGAAAATGGTATGTTTTAAACACTTTGCAGTGTTTGTATGCATATTTTTGTTAATTTTTTTTTCTTTTACCTGAAAACTATAATCTTAGATTTTTCAAAAGTGAATAGATATGTTATAGATCGACATGTTTAATCCTCGGCCAAACCGTTGTTTACATCAGGCGAGTAAGTGGTCAAACATAAATCTGTTTTGTATATAAAATAAAATAAATAAAACTATCCCATCCCAGAAGTTCATTGACTCCTGACAACATTTATATATATATATATATATATATATTTTATTTTATTTTATTTAATGTTGTAATTATTTAAGTAATTTAATTTATTTCTCGTCGATTATTTCATTATATTTAATTTTAATTGAATTTTTAATGCCAATGTAAGTTCTATGGATGCAAAACATCCGGAATAAAATTATTTCATTTCATTTCATTTCATATATATATATATATATATATATATATATATATATATATATATATATTTCCACCGCGATTTCAGGATTAGCCCCATTACAGATGAGTACAATGACACCTTAGAGTATATCCTTCGTCTAGATTCTAGATATAGATAACTACTAAAGGTATTCTCACAATGAGAAGATGGCCCGTTCCCAGCAGTGGGACAGTTTGTACAAACAGGGCTGATAAAAAAAAAAAAGGTATATATAAAGGTGTCTTCCAGAGTCTAGAACACACCTAAGTAAGTTAATACCTAAGTAACAACATGTGTGCGTATGTGTATGTATGTTAAATTAACTTATGTAAGTTTTGACGTATAAATATTACGCCTTTACGGGATGGCCTACGACACAACTCTACAAAGCGCTACGACGTAGCTCGCAGTATTCTACGTACGTAGCAAGTCGTAGCAAATTAGAACAGAGTTTAAAAATAAATCAGAACTATAAAATTTAAAGAAGTTAAAACAAATACATAATACATTGGATAATAATTGTAAAAAGTTTGACGTGGATATCTGTATATCTATGTGTGTATTTGTGTGTCTGTCTATGGCATCGTAGTTCTTAAACGGAGGGACCGATTTTGAGCTAGTTTTTTTATTGTTTTAAAGAAGATAATATATTCGAAAGCATTTATAACACAATTTCTTAAAAATCTGTACTTTTTTTATTTTGATTGGTTTTAATTTTTTTTTTATTTATTTGTTTCAATAATATAATCAGAATATTTTTATAGTCATATCAATAAACGCATAAATAAAATACTAGAAAATATTTTTGTTCATTACGTCACCCAAACTTAACCCTATTAGTCACAGTCGAACTGCCGGCAGTAAAATAACTCCATTAAAATGTAACGGAGCAGATCCGATGGAAGTTGGCCGACTTCAGTCGTTACTCATCGGTAACACTCGATGAACGATTAATTTTTGACACTCATAACATTATATCAAAGTCTTTGGACCGTGGATGTAATTTTAGAGAACAAAGATATACAATTCTTACTACTTTAATACTTAAATCTCTACTTATTTTATGTAGAAATAGGATTGCCATTGATCGCCAACTCGCCTGATGTTATGCGACGTTGCGGTACACGATGGAGCGCGCTTACCTAGAAGAAACCATCATCATCATCTCAGCCATAAGAAGTCCACTGCTGGACATAGGCCTCCCCCATTGATTTCCAAAAAGACCGATTGGAAGCGGCTTGCATCCAGCGTCTTTCCGCCACTTGTATGAGGTCATCTGTTCATCTCGTGGCTGGTCTTCTTACGCTGCGCTTGGCGGTACGTGATCTCCACTCGAGAACCTTTCGGCCCCATCGGCCATCAGTTCTACGTGCTATGTGCCCTGCCCACTGCCACTTCAACTTGCTAATCCGCTGTGCTATATCGGTGACTCCTGTACGTCTACGTATCTCTTCATTTCTGATTCGATCTCGTAGAGAGACTCCGAGCATAGCCCTCTCCATAGCTCGTTGCGTGACCTTGAGCTTCCTTATAAGGCCCATAGTTAGGGACCACGTTTCAGTTCCGTATGTCATCACTGATAACACACACAGGTTGTAAACTTTCGACTTGAGGGACTGGGGTATAGAAGAAACCAATTCACTCGCAATTTAAGGACACCCAGACTATATCTATCAGGAAAGACTCCTTCAGGAAGCGTATTCCACAATCTAGCAGTCGATGAAAGTGGAATTAAAGTGTATACTGATATATCATTCACAACATTCATTTGTGCTCTTTATTTGAAAAATAAAGAGCTTTTCTTTATTATGCTTCCGTACTAAATGCGCGGGAGCCTATTTGTGAGGGTATGGTGTCTGACTGCCGTACAGCAAAGCTCTATCTTTCGAACGGTAATAGATACAAGTCTCAAAATTGGCAAGACTATAGGGTTCACTTTGATGTAAATCAACAAATAAGAACTTAATAACTAACACTAGATATTGACAGTTTTTTTTCTGTGAGTGACGCTAGATGGTGCTAAGTTCTCAGGATTTTACAAAAACGCGTATTTTATGAGGTAACGTTTAGCACACCATCTTGTAATTTCGTGACTATCGAAAATTGGTGAAAACAAACCGAAGGGTTCTTCTGGTTTTTTTTGCAGAGTTTTTCCAAACATCACATTGGATGGAACAACAAGATTTTTAACCACGTGTCTATCTTATTTCGACGCGCCGGGAAAAGCCTTCTATGATGTTGAAAATTTTGTTCTGTTATCTAACTTATATATCTAGTATCTTTCACTAGATATATAAGTTAGATTTCAGTTTTTGAACAAGAATTTCCTCAAAGTAATGCCTGATTCATTTTTTTTGTTCTGTTTTTGTTACAGATTAATATAATGTCTATAGAGGTATTTTTACCTTTGTAAAAAAAACAATTAGCATCGGCTTATCAAGTTTATTCTCATTCCCGACTCTAACAATGACCGACCTTCACAGTGAAATTTCAAAATATGACATTAGTGTGAAGACTGGGAAGCATAACTGTTGCAAAAGTGGATTGGCGCGAATAATGCCAACAGCTTAGATTATATACCTCTAGATTCCGTGTTCAAATACTAGGCGCATCGTTCAATTTGAAGCAAAAACGTTTTACGTGTGTGAGTGAGCCGCCTATCGAGGGTGTATTGCTTACTCCATTTACATTTGTGTGCACGATGCTTGTGATACCAGTGCATAGATATTTCCCCAAAACATAGAGACTTAAAAAATATTTGGGGTCGATATTATTCAACCGGAAATTTAAACCTAACATTACTGTTTAACGCATGAAAGTCCAAATTAGGCTCGTTTGCTTTGGTGTCTTAAGCACTTTCTGTTTCAGATGATATCTGACGAAGGTATCAGATGATTGCCACTGGAACAACCTGGTGGAAAGGACTAAGACAGTCCAGTTTGGGCTCGTTTGCTTTGGTGTCTTAAGCACTTTCTGCTTCATATGATGACGAGGGTCTGACGAAGGTATCAGATGATTGCCAATGGAACACCCTGATGGAAAGGACTAACACAGTCCAGTTTGGGCTCGTTTGCTTTGGTGTCTTAAGCACTTTCTGCTTCATATGATGACGAGGGTCTGACGAAGGTGTCAGATGATTGCCACTGGAACACCCTGGTGGAAAGGACTAAGACAGTCCAGTTTGGGCTCGTTTGCTTTGGTGGCTTAAGCACTTTCTGCTTCATATGATGACGAGGGTCTGACGAAGGTATCAGATGATTGCCACTGGAACACCCTTGTGGAAAGGACTAAGATAGTCCAGTTTGGGCTCGTTTGCTTTGGTGTCTTAAGCACTTTCTGATTCAAATGATGACGAGGGTCTGACGAAGGTATCAGATAATTTCCCCTGGAACACCCTGGTGGAAAGGACTACGACAGTCTAGTTTGAGCTCGTTTGCTTTGGTTTCTTAAGCACTTTCTGCTTCATATGATGACGAGGGTCTGACGAAGGTATCAGATGATTGCCAATGGAACACCATGATGGAAAAGACTAACACAGTCCAGTTTGGGCTCGTTTGCTTTGGCGGTTTAAGCACTTTCTGATTCATATGATGACGAGGGTCTGACGAAGGTATCAGCTGATTGCCACTGGAACACCCTGGTGGAAAGGACTAAGATAGTCCAGTTTGGGCTCGTTTGCTTTGGTTTCTTAAGCACTTTCTGCTTCATATGATGACGAGGGTCTGACGAAGGTATCAGATGATTGCCAATGGAACACCCTGATGGAAAGGACTAACACAGTCCAGTTTGGGCTCGTTTGCTTTGGTGTCTTAAGCACTTTCTGCTTCATATGATGACGAGGGTCTGACGAAGGTATCAGATGATTGCCACTGGAACACCCTGGTGGAAAGGACTAAGACAGTCCAGTTTGGGCTCGTTTGCTTTGGTGGCTTAAGCACTTTCTGCTTCATATGATGACGAGGGCCTGACGAAGGTATCAGATGATTGCCAATGGAACACCCTGATGGAAAGGACTAACACAGTCCAGTTTGGGCTCGTTTGCTTTGGTGTCTTAAGCACTTTCTGCTTCATATGATGACGAGGGTCTGACGAAGGTATCAGATGATTGCCACTGGAACACCCTGGTGGAAAGGACTAAGACAGTCCAGTTTGGGCTCGTTTGCTTTGGTGGCTTAAGCACTTTCTGCTTCATATGATGACGAGGGTCTGACGAAGGTATCAGATGATTGCCAATGGAACACCCTGATGGAAAGGACTAACACAGTCCAGTTTGGGCTCGTTTGCTTTGGTGTCTTAAGCACTTTCTGCTTCATATGATGACGAGGGTCTGACGAAGGTATCAGATGATTGCCACTGGAACACCCTGGTGGAAAGGACTACGACAGTCTAGTTTAGGCTCGTTTGCTTTGGTTTCTTAAGCACTTTCTGCTTCATATGAAGACGAGGGTCTGACGAAGGTATCAGATGATTGCCAATGGAACACCCTGATGGAAAGGACTAACACAGTCTAGTTTGGGCTCGTTTGATTTGGTGGCTTAAGCACTTTCTGCTTCATATGATGACGAGGGTCTGACGAAGGTATCTGATGATTGGTACTGGAACACCCTGGTGGAAATTACTAAGACAGTCCCGTTTGGGCTCGTTTGCTTTGGTATCTTGAGCACTTTTTTTTATTAAGTAAATAATTACTGGATGCAAGCCGCTTCCAATCGGTCTTTTTGGAAATCCATGGAGGAGGCCTATGTCCAGCAGTGGACTTCTTATGGCTGAGATGATGATGATGATGATGATGATGAAATAATTACGCTTCAAATATTGTATTTACAGTGTGCTGGTTTTCAGAACAAGGTTTACGGTGCCATTTGAAAGAAAAACAAATAATATCAGAAACATATTCTATATGATTATATAAGATTTCATTGACATTGCCATATGTAATTTAACATGTATACATTTGATTGAAATTTGACATAATAGTAATATGACATAATGAGAATCTTGACATGGATTAAATTTAACATTGTAATTATAACTTGACATGGATTAAATTTAATATTGTAATTTGACATTGTATAATTAAAATGATAACTTCATATTTTGATTTGATTTTTCTGTAATAATAGTTTTTTTTTTTAATGTCAATTTTTAAAATTACTCGGTGAGCCCACTTCCAGTATTGCATGCCTGTTGGAGAGGCAAGTTTGTATAGGGAAAATCTAGAATTGTAATAATTCGATATTAAGATCTTTAATGTACCTAGTACCTACAAATTGCAATAAAATTATTTGAATTTGTATTAGAATTTGCATACCACAAATTTCATATGTTAAAAATAATGACGAATCTGATTGGAAAACTATTCAATTTTGATGAAACTGAACATGCATATGGCCGCTATCACGGAAATAATATTGTCAAGGTGACGGTAGAGGGTCACTTAAAATAAATAAAAATATTTAAAAAAACGACTGCGTCAATATCTGCCATCTTTATTAAATTCATTGCAGAACTAAAAAGATAGAAACATGATTTTTATTTTCAGCGTTCCGACAGCGTTGTCAACGCTGTCGGACGCATAACGGAGGCATAACACGCTCACTTCTCATAATTTGGTTGGTGATATAGGTAGAGCAACTCGGAGTGAGCAGATGCCTCCGACTGCGTTTGTGAACACTGTTAACTAAGATTATTCAAAACCAAAAATGGAAAAAAATGGGACGCCACGTGCGTTAACATTTTCGCCGCCTGTCACTTGAGTCACTCGGTCCACGCATCGGGGGCGGCTGTTGAGGATGCTGCGAATAAAAAACACCAGAAGTATGCGGCTTTGGAGGTGAGGTATGATTTTGTACCCATTGCTGTCGAGACCATGGGTAGCTGGGGCACTGAAGCCAAAAGTTTGATTCACGAGTTAGGGCGCCGGATACGGAAAAGTGTAGTGACCCCCGCTCCGGCTCCTACCTGGTGCAAAGGTTGTCCATCGCTATTCAACGCGGTAACGCAGCTAGAGTCATGGGTACTTTTGCGCCTGGTAAAGTTCGGGGCGGGCTTTTTGGCTGAGCTTAACTGAGCTTACAGGTTTTTTAATATATTATTAATGAAATGACGTTGTTGATGACTTGTAAACCAAAATAAAATATTCAATTTGAAATCTTGTTTCTATCTTTTTAGTTCTGCAATGAATTTAATAAAGATGGCAGATATTGACGCAGTTGTTTTTATTTTAATATTTTTATTTATTTTAAGTGCCGTAATTCTACCGTCACCTTGACAATATTATTTTCGAGATGGCGGCATGTTCAGTTTCATCAAAATTGAATAGTTTTCCAATCAGGTTCGTCATTATTTTAAACAAGAAATTTGTGGTATGTTTCTGATATTATTTGTTTTTCTTTTAAATGGCACCGTAAACCTTGTTCTGAAAACCAGCACACTGTAAATACATTTTTTGAAGCGTAATTACTTACTTATTTTTATGCAGTAAAAAGTGCTCAAGATACCAAAGCAAACGAGCCTAAACGGAACTGTCTTAGTAATTTCCACCTGGGTGTTCCAGTGCCAATCATCTGATACATTTGTCAGACTCTCGTCATCATATGTAGCAGAAAGTGCACAAGACACCATAAAAAACCAGCCCAAACTGGACTGTCTTAGTCCTTTCCACCAGGGTGTTCCAGTGGCAATCATCTGATACCTTCATCAGACCCTCATCATTATATAAAGCAGAAAGTGCATAAGATACCAAAGCAAACGAGCCCAAACTGGACTGTGTT
The DNA here is from genome assembly GCA_947563715.1 of Lycia hirtaria. Lineage (NCBI taxonomy): Eukaryota > Metazoa > Arthropoda > Insecta > Lepidoptera > Geometridae > Lycia > Lycia hirtaria. The sequence continues at coordinate 3,069,383 of OX387376.1, read as the reverse complement.
AGTCCTTTCCATCAGGGTGTTCTAGTGGCAATCATCTGATACCTTCGTCAGACCCTCGTCATCATATGAAGCAGAAAGTGCTTAAGACACCAAAGCAAACGAGCCCAAACTGGACTGTGTTAGTCCTTTCCATCAGGGTGTTCCATTGGCAATCATCTGATACCTTCGTCAGACCCTCGTCATCATATGAAGCAGAAAGTGCTTAAGAAACCAAAGCAAACGAGCCCAAACTAGACTGTTTTAGTCCTTTCCATCAGGGTGTTCCATTGGCAATCATCTGATACCTTCGTCAGACCCTCGTCATCATATGAAGCAGAAAGTGCTTAAGAAACCAAAGCAAACGAGCCCAAACTAGACTGTTTTAGTCCTTTCCACCAGGGTGTACCAGTGAAAATCATCTGATACCTTCGTCAGACCCTCGTCATCATATGTAGCAGAAAGTGCTCAAGACACCATAACAAACCAGCCCAAACTGGACTGTGTTAGTCCTTTTCACCAGGGTGTTCCAGTGGCAATCAGCTGATACCTTCGTCAGACCCTCGTCATCATATGAAGCAGAAAGTGCTTAAGACACCAAAGCAAACGAGTCCAAACTGGACTATCTTAGTCCTTTCCACCAGGGTATTCCAGTGGCAATCATCTGATACCTTCGTCAGACCCTCGTCATCATATGAAGCAGAAAGTGCTTAAGACACCAAAGCAAACGAGCCCAAACTGGACTGTGTTAGTCCTTTCCATCAGGGTGTTCCATTGGCAATCATCTGATACCTTCGTCAGACCCTCGTCATCATATGAAGCAGAAAGTGCTTAAGAAACCAAAGCAAACGAGCCCAAACTGGACAGTCTTAGTCCTTTCCACCAGGGTGTTCCAGTGGCAATCATCTGATACCTTCGTCAGACCCTCGTCACCATATGAAGCAGAAAGTGCTTAAGACACCAAAGCAAACGAGCCCAAACTGGACTGTCTTAGTCCTTTCCATCAGGGTTTTCCAGTGGCAATCATCTGATACCTTCGACAGATCCTCGTCATCATATTATGAAACAGAAAGTGCTTAAAACTAAGAGTCAATAGGTACCTTATAAAACTCTTTCGTCACTTTTCCATTTTTGGCCAAAAACAAAGCGTATCATTGGTAAATATATTTTATACCCTTGGCAACACCAAGCATTATGGCGCTATATTTCAATATTTTTTAATTCATTTAAAATTTCGGTTTGTCATTTTGCTATGAAATACATCAAAAAATTGAATATTTACTTAAGAAATGTGATGTTTACACACTTTTCTTTTTTTCCTGGATGTTTTTTACAGTACAAACTGATATTTTTTTATTAAAACATTTATATTCGTAATGTCATCACGCGGCGAGCGCTCCTGAATGACTGATTGGCATTTGGCGGGGGCCGGGAGGGGGGTCGATCGGAGATGTCAATATCAGTGCCTTTTTAGTGGAAGTTTTTACTGAGCGCTTACTAGGCATCTAGACAATATATAATCTAAGGCCAACAGCATGCCGCTTCGCACAAGCTTCGCGAAAACAGTACTTACAAAATATGCCTCTTCCAGACCGATGTATATCCCGAACGGTATAAGTTACAGTAAGTTATTATCTAGGAGAAGCTAATTGTGCCCTGTAGGCGGTGCTTAATGTGCTAGTTACTTAAGATTTCGCGTAAACGATAACTTAGCTTCGTTAAGTTACTATAAGCGATAAGTTAAAGTTCTTTGAAATTGAAGAAAAACATAAATCTTCCTGTTTTCCGTAAGATATTAGCATCATGTGATAAAAGTTTTTGTCACATGACTTTTTAATCCGTCCCTATTTTCTATAACTTACTGGTTACATACATATTTATTGTAGTTTAAAAAACTGAGATAACCAACTTCAAAAGCTCAATTTTGGTTTTGAAAGTGAATTTTTGGCAGTGTTGATTTTTCAGTTGTATCTAACATTTATTTTAACATATCAACAAAATTAACAAACAATAAAATTAACAAGGAAAGGGGATAAAAACGAATTACTTAGTATTTTTTACAGTTAACGTTTTTTAACCTTTAATCACAACTCTAACTAATACTACATACTATACATTAAAGGCTCGCGCGAGCTAATTTTAATTACAATTATACCTCATAATAATTTTCAAATAATCCTATTCCAAGCCCGTATACATTGTAAACTGCATGCGACGCCCAACGTCCACCGACGTGACGCGTCCGACGTAACGTCATGACGTTACGGGACAGTTCGACGGCTGCGGCGCCGGCGGCGGCTAGATAGATTATGACATGTTTAGTTCACTGTCAGATACTGTTTGAAAATATCTACACAGAACTGAGTTGAAAATTGAGGGTTGAAATCTAATTTTATGCTGAATTACGAGGAAATAGTGTCATAGACTGGTTATGGCGCTCGTCGATCTATAAGATATCTATTCACTCTAGCCTTGAAAATTACAAGATTGTAGGTCTCAGGAAACAAAGGTACCGGCAAAGAATTCCATTCCTGTGCAGTACGCGTCAAGAATGTGGATCGATATCACTGAATACGGTTTTTTGGCATTTTAACGAAAAATAGGTCGTAATTCGCCGACTTTCTGCTAGTCCTGTAGTGAAATGGGGAAGGTGGAATTAGGTCGTGAAGCTCTTGCGCACATTCCCCGAAATGAATCCTGTAGAAAATAGATAGACATGCTACTTTACGGCGGTGCTCGAGACTAAATAGCTTCTAAGACTGAATAGTTTTCTTCTCTATTACTTTATTACTGAGGTATAGATGACCACATGGTATAGTATTGGTCATTGGCTTTTAAACCGTTTCCATTTGAATGACGTTTAATCACACAATGTATCTACGTTTTGTAAAATGTTCGTAATTTTATCCTAAACTTTTTATTTCCAAAAATAGTTGGATAATTAAAAAGATTGGTACTCTTTTGTACTCATTTTACTAATGTGTGCAAGAAAGAGCCATATATTATAATTATAACATTAAACAAATTAATATTAAACTTTGATATCACAAAAATAACAACATAATTAACTATCACAAGGAACATCCAAAAATAACATTTCACACAGCATTTTCCCCCAAAACTGCAGCCACGATCAAAAAATAAGACAATAAACTAGAAGTCCCTAACTTTCAAAATATCTTCCGACCATAATGAGCTGTAAACGTTATAATAATCCCAAAAAACACGCTCAAGTTTGTTGGAAAGTTTGCGTGAGATAGGACTAGAACTTTCCGGGCAGAGGCTATGAGTAATTACAATAATTCACTTAATAACCAACTGTGGACTCGAAAGTCGTAGACATAGCCTCTGAGATTCGATGGACTGACGATATATGCATAATCTTCGAACTATTGGATATTGGAATGACAAATTTTGAAGTATTTCTGTATCTATAAATAATCTGATATTTTTTTTATCAGCCCTGTTTGTACAATTTGTCTCTCTGCTGGGCGCGGGCCATCTTCCCATTGTGAGAAGGGTAAGGTCATAGTCTACCACGCTGGCCAAGTGCGGGTAGGCGGACTTCACACTTCTTTCAAGATCATTGAGAACTCTCGGACATGTAGGTTTCCACACGATGTTTTCCTTCACCGTTTGAAGTTGGCGGCAATCAAAAATAATACGCACATAACTTCGAAAATACAGTGGAGACTGCCGCGAGATTCAAACCCAAGACCTGCGGATCGCAAGTCGGACGGTCTCCCGACTAGGCTGCCGGAAACTTAACCTGACATTTAATATTTGACATTCGTAATTTTCACTTGATATTCTGACATAATTCTGACTTATTTGCTTATATTTTAATCAATAAACTTGACTTGTATTTTTAGCATATGGCTTTAAATCTCATAATGTATTATTTATGTATGACGTGCGAATCTAGATAATTGGGCTAATTTTAATTCATTTAAATGTTTTTGAAACTGGAGATTTCTTTCGAATAAATTGTTTTTTATTTTTTTATTTGCATGCCGAAAGGTAGGATATGACGGTCTCATGTTAATTTTAATACCACTTTTGTAATCAATATGCGCAAATAAATGTATTAGGAATGACTAAGATTTCTATTTATGTCTAAATCTATGCGAAACGCAGTCAGGTAAGGCCCAGAGTTGGGTGGCAGTTGGCACCGCTGATTCGTTAGCACGCGATAATATTATTTTGGATATACTTATTTGATAAGTATTCGTTTTATAGCCTGTTACATAGCAATACGTGTAATAATGATAATTTTATTTGGTTATAAATATCTAAACGACAGATGACCTCATACAAGTGGCGGGAAGACGCTGGATGCAAGCCGCTTCCAATCGGTCTTTTTGGAAATCCATGGGGGAGGCCAGCAGACTTCTTACGGCTGAGATGATGATGATGATAATGATCCAAACGAGAATATGCGCAGCGTACGAATACCAGCCACAATGTGGACAGAAAACTTTATACAAGTGGCTGGAAGGTGGATGAAAGCCTGGACGAAAGCCGTTACCAACCGGCCTTTTTTTAAATCCATGAGGAATGCTATGTCCTATGTATGTATGATGATTTGTTGTGTATATTTTACGTCCATTTACGTTAATTTCGAAACGTCCGGTCATTTTCACTGGCCTTGTGGCTCAGTTGGTAGTATGTCTGCTTGCCGAGCTGTAGGTCGTGGGTTCGATCCCCACCCAGGCCAAACATTTGTGTGATGAGCATGGATGTTTGTTCTGTGTCTGAGTGTTTCTATGTATCATCTCTATATATTTACAAAAAAAAGTATATATGTATTCTATCAGCCATCTAGTTCCATAGTACAAGCTTTGCTTAGTTTGGGCTAGATGGCGTTGTGTGAAATGTCCACAAATATTTATTATTTTATTGTAATATTATAAAAATATACGTGATTAGTCCGTTAAAAATTGTTTCTTTTCAATGTTACAAGTAAGTTATAATTACAAAATTGAACAATTTTAAGCTAACCTTAACTTTGAACTCTTCTTAATGGTTCAAACTTGGCTAGCTAGCGCTCGTTTTTATCTTGATTTCTGTAGATCAGAAAGTCGAACTTAACAAACGTTCAACATGTTTTTTTTTTCAATTTCGACGTTTTTCCCGAAAAAGCTTAAAACTGAGCACAAGCTAACTTTGAACGTGGAATTTGATTTGATTAGGGGATCATGTGAACCATGATCCCCTAATCAAATCAAATTCCAGGCCCTATTTAGAACGTCACTTTTTCTTAGTTCTTCTTTCAGTTTCCCTCTGTTTCACACAAAACATCTAGGTACGGGTTGAATTGAAAGAGGCGTAACAATTTTTTCTGGTGTTACCATCTTTAACCAAATATAAAAGTTTAAATTCTCTGACTACTACTATCAACTTTTGTAATAGTCATAATCTTCCAAAGTTTCCTAGTACTATCTTTCCTGTATGGTACTAACTGAAAATATTTCAACAGAACAAAGAAAACTTGAAAGAAAAACTTTAATGCTTCATTTAGGACATAGTGCCGCCATCTATATTACAGCAGCGTGACCTCCATGCAAATGCTACCCACCGGCAGATGTCGCTACAATACGTCACCCGCGACATATTTATGGCCGAAAAAACGGCTTTTCGCTAGAAAACAGAATGGGTTTTAAATGACTGGATGAATTTGCGCGCGATCTCACGAATTTGTATGCAGATTTAAGTAGAAAGATGTCTGCCGAGGAGACAATGTGTTTCTCGCTCGTGCAGACAGATCCTTTATTTATTTCGTCGCGTTCGAGACAGGTTGCTTTTATAAATCTCTGTTTCTTTTATTGCCTAGGGTTTATCTCCCGTGAAATCGCACTGTTTTACATCTTGTAATGAGAATTTTAAAGAGATCCACACTCAAAATAATAACATTTTTATGTTTATATAAAATACTAACGTAATGTTAAATATGTACACATTGTACACACAACACACACACACTATTTCTCTATAGTATTATGATTATTACACAAATGTAACTGCTAGGTACATTTACTAGCTCTATAAAGTATCACAGTAGGACTATGTACAACATAACTAGCTACTAAAAATAAACTGTACCAACTTACGTTCTACTTACTAACTGAACTTACTTTTTTACTTCTCTTTTCAACGTTCCCACAAAAAACGGGGCTCCTTTCAAAAGAAAGAGTTAAATTCAAGAAGAGATTCTTGCTATTAAATTTATTGCAGGCGTTGTTGTTTTATATTTTTGGTGATATTTCACGTTTACTCTTGCTACTATCAACCTTTATCATATTCAATATAAACAACATTTTTCTTCGTAATATAAATAAATGTACATTAATAATTACTGGGCTGGAGAACAACTTTTGAAAACATCAACGCGCAAAGTAATCTTGCTGTAAGAAAAATATGGATATTCTTTATTTAGTTATCCAATAAAACTTGTTATATGACAGGCACGTAGGGGGCAGAAACCGGCCCCTTGCCGTGAAGTCCCATAAATATCGGGAGTCTGAGACATTGTCAACTGGCCACCCTAATTTACTGCCAGTAATTAGAAGTTTGCACTTTGCCAAAACGATTTGCATCGATCTAGGAGCTTTGCTCGGCGCTATTTCATTTGTTTTGAACTGGAGCGTTGCTCTCAAGTGAATTTCTTTTCGTACGAGCTTAAGTCAAGTACGATTATGTTTTGACTTAATAGTACCAAATTCAATGTTGCAGCTATTTCTGTAGCTCCTATAGATAATAAAAGAAGGCTAGCTGTCATTCAGTGTTCAGAGGTAGAGTAAACTGCATTTCTACTGAAATGGAGACGTACGAAGCAGAGTAGAGTATACGAAAAGCTTAGGAGTAGGCCTTACTACTTGCAACGAATGAATTAAAAAAAAACAATAGGCCGTCACAGGACGCCCGGTAGATGTGAAACAAAAGAACCGCGCGAGTCCAAGCTCTGTTAGGGGCAAAAACAAAGAGCAACAAAAGAATATTATTGTCAAAAATACAAAATGCGTATAGATACTAAAGACACATAGAAGTAACATAACGTACACTGCTGTATTTATTACTGGTTATTGTGTGTAATTTGTGAATCACAAACAAAATCAATGTAACAGAAAATTATCATTTTATCTAATTTTAACAGGTTTACGCATAGACTTCTGGTTTACGTCTATGTCTGTAGGTAGAATGTTGAGGATTGGAGGTGATGTTTGGAGAAAATATCCCAAATCCCTAAAAGTTGCACTAAAAGCTTTTTTTAATTATTTATATATTGCACATTGTACAATTCTTACAAGTATGTAACTACTTAAACTAAAATTAGTAATGTACAGTGCAAGGACCCCATTGGGACGCTGCTATGTAGCGAGCCTAGTTGTTTTTCTAAGGACATTTCGAGCTTATATAGTAATATTTTTAGTACTAGATATATTTTTAGCATTATTTCCTATCGTTGTGTCTATAAATTTATGAAGTTATTTCAGTACTCAATGATTTGGAAAATACAGAAAGGTAAACTAAATTGCAAATATTTATACACTGCCATCTATGGGAATTATAGTAGTACACTTAATTTACAGAAGCATCATCTGTGTAGAATTGTAGAAACTAAAATTATCTACCCAAATTGCAAGGGTGACACTACTTTTCAAAAAGTTTATGATAGACGTAATAGATGGCAGGAAAAGTACTTTATTTGAATAAATCCGTTTCAATAATAATTATGCAAGATTTGGCTGTATGATGTATGAACGATTGGCAATTCATGGTTTAAAAAATTAGATAGTAATAAATTGATAACTACTGGCCCTAAGAATGTTTACCAAGGTGCCACGTTTTAGTCCGCGACATATATTTTCCTTTACTGTTGACTGTGATTAAGACCTATATGATTCTTTAAATAAATATTTTTTATTCTCATAAAAGTAATAGGCTTAGAATCAAAACTATAACATTACCTACTTTATGGGAATAACGATTTGAGTTGCCTTTAGCTCAGTGAAGCAACTTTAAGCAAGCCTTATAAGGCTGGGTACGTTACTCTGCCCGTCACTATAATACAAGCATTTGGCACAATGTTGCTTCCTCGCTCTTTAACAAAAACGTCTATCCCTCTTGTTAGAGAGATTTTCTTTGGATTACTCATTTGAAAAGTCATATGCATGTCAAAGAATACCTAAATACCTGCCAAACAAAGAGTTTGTAAATAAATAAGTATTTATCTTTCTACAATAATCAACAATGTGATGATTATGCACATATATTGGCTTCAACTGTGAGTGGAATTTTGAATGAAACTATCACCCAGTGTCAATGTCTTGTCAACTCGCTTATTGTGTATGTCTCCTCGAAAGTGGCAAATATGAAAATCATGCAAGTCTAAGTTTTATGGAAAAAAGATTGAGGTTTCCCGCGCCGCGGTTCTAAATGCTTACCTGCCAATGGAGTTTTGGCGGGAACGTCTTAGTATAACGTGTTGTTGCTTTGTTTTATTTTCGTAAACTTGTGTTATAAAAATAACACAAGTTTACGATAAAAATGGTGGTGTTTTATTCATTAAGTGTTCGATAAAGTGCGTGAGTGTGGGCAAGTGAAATAAAGCAGTAAAACGTGTGATTTTACGTTGTCGGCAAAACTCCACAGAAGCTTCTAGTAAAGTCGCCACCACTTTACTGAAACAGGACTCGACTTATAAATTGACTGTATACGTGACATAGATTGTGACTAGAACATTTACAACTTGTTTTATTCAAGAAACTTGAAAAATCCTAATACACCTAAATCCTAATATCCTAATAATTGACACTGGCAAATGCTTTAATGCGGGTCCAATACAAAAAAGAAGAAGAACCTGCCAATGTCGTTTTATTTGACATTTCTTTGTTTTTGTTTTGATTTATGCCGGCTTCTTTCCTGTTTTGTCCTTAGTTGAACCTTGATTTCTAATATTTTTGTGATAATTTAATAGTAAATGGATCCCTGCGAAGTAGAATTCATAGGCGAAAACCGTATCATCAGCATAATACCGAGTTTTTCTTACGACAAAATCTACTTGATATGCGGCGAATTCGGCCCGTTTCGCGCTGGTTTACCACTGAACGTGCCACTATGGCTCGCTATGATGTTAAGACAGAAGCAGAAGTGCCGAATAGTGCCTCCGGACTGGATGGATATTGAGGTTTTGGAGACCATCAAGGAGGAGGAAAAAAGATCGAGGTTAGTTTCCCTTAAGTGCTATATTCTTGCAGAGCTATTCTTGCAGTGCTATATTCTTGCAGAGCTATAGTGCAGAGCTATTCTTGCAGTGCTATATTCTTGCAGAGCTTTGGTTCATCATCATCATCATCATCTCAGCCATAAGAAGTCCACTGCTAGACATAGGCCTCCCCTATGGATTTCCAAAAAGACCGATTGGAAGCGGCTTGCATCCAGCGTCTTCCTGCCACTTGTATGAGGTCATCTGCCCATCTCGTGGCTGGTCTTCCTACGCTGCGCTTGCCGGTACGTGGTCTCCACTCGAGAACCTTTCGGCCCCATCGGCCATCAGTTCTACGTGCTATGTGGCCTGCCCACTGCCACTTCAACTTGCTAATCCTCTGTGCTATATCGGATATATAGAGCTTTGGTTATTAATGATGAATCTTGCTTCGTGTGTAGGTATGGTATAACTTTGTGGACTTTTTAACCGTATAAGCAAGTCAGGTTAATTTTTTGTGCAGGTGTTTTTTGCTCTTACCATCTTTGTCAATACTAAATGCAGATTCCTATTGACGGCCGATATAGATTATTATATAGTTTTAAGTTACTTTGTATCTGTGCAATTATGGTCCATTCCATCATCGCTTTACACCATAAGCTATGCATAACATCTTTCATTCCACTACTGTACTTTTCTAACTTCTACTTATTTACACTATAATTTTTCACCTGCTAAATTAACTTAATTAATTAATTATTATTTATTTTATTTTTTCTTTAACAGGTAAAGCTTGGAAAATTAATTACTTAATTTAATGCATCCTGCTTATGCATGCCTCCATTTGTGACTATTATTTATTATGAGAAATGTGACTGTATTTATTAACTAAATGTACTGGAACTATGAGTCTTGACAAACTTAAAATAAACTTATTATTATTTCATTATTAACAGGTTCTTCACTAAAATGCCAAATGAACATTACATGGTAGAAGCAAAACTCATTCTCGGAGCAGCGTCCGATGACATTCCAAATGCAGCAGAAATCAAAACTATGATCAAAGACATTTGGGATATCCGCATGTCTAAACTGCGGACATCTACAGATGCTCTTATGAAATCTGGAGGAGGATACGGTAGACTGGACCACCTGACTATGATGGAGATCAATTCAGTAAAACCGTTGTTGCCAGCGGCTATGGATAATTTGCTTAAATTACAGCTGGTTAGTTAAAATCCTGTACATTTTGTTTTCTGTAGAGCTTAATACTACTTTCCAGTTACTTTTAACTTATTATAATGCAGCTGAAGATGTCATATTATGATTAGCCTAGAATGGGACTTGTATTGGGACTTTGAGAAAAACTTTTTTATTCAAATATAGCCTTGTGTGTGTGTGCTTACTTGTTAAGTGACAATTGCAGTATATGATGGAGCATTCTTGCCTAGAAGACCAATTTACTTCAGATTTTCGTATTTATAAATAATTTTCTGGTAAGTATAATTGTTAGTACCTGGGCGACCGAGCTCTGTTTGGATTTACTATGAGTGACATACCAAATTTCATCAAAATCATTGTAGCCATGTATCCCATTTGTAGAGGGTGAACTCTAGACTTCATCTAAGGTTGAATATTTATGAAAGCATACAAGAATTGCTTGCTTAAAATATTACATAGATAGAGCCACCTGCAAGTATTTTTGAGTTACTAAAAACTATATTAATCTTTAGATTCTAAAGATTAATATAGTTTTTAGTACACCTGTAATAAACTGCTACATTGCATAAATGTCGCCGTCGTCGTCGTCCCCATTCTGTAGAAAAGATTTTCAACAGCCTTTCACTTCACAACATATTAACATGTGTTTATGTATGTTCCATTGTTTTCTTCACTATACAATAGTTCACTAGATAGAATTAAATTTAGAATGGCAGTAAACCAGACCTTGTATCTTCGCAAACCTACTTTTTGCTTAAAAAAATGATTCTATGAATATAATTTGCTTATAGTGGTTGAATGTACAGTTTTCTACTAAAATAAATTATTAAACCGTTCCAGAAATCTAAGAAGACTGCCCCTACTCCAGCAAGCCTGAACACCTCGAGCTTCAGTCAATCAGGAACCTCACAGAATATCTCATGACACCAAAATAGGCAAAATGTTACTGCTCACAAGTTGTTATGGAACTCTAAGCTATCAAATTGTCAGTCATGGTACTGATTCATCCCATGGTTGTAATAGAAACTGGTTTTAAATGTAATTAGTTGTTAATTTTAATAAATTTAAGGATAATTTCTTGAGTAAGCTGCAAATGAAACTGGATAAAATGATTAGATGGATATTCCGAAAGGTTGAACGAAACATTTTCAGCCTTACTGTAAAAATATTACTCAAGTTTAAACATGTTTTGTCAACTTCTCACTGACACATAATGACACTTGTGGAAAGAAGAAAGAGAATTTGATACACTGATCAAAGTTAAGTAAATTTTTTCAGTTAAGCTGTTTAATTCTTAATTTATCGTACAAACTGCTAAATTGTGGAATATGCTACCTGAGTGGATTTTTCTCAAACGATCATTCTGGGTGTCTTTAAATTTCGAAGGAATCAATTCCTTGTAGGAAAGTGTGATCCAATGTGGTGCAGCATCGCTTAACATCAGGCGAGTTGACGGTAAAGCACAAACCTATCTTGAATTAAAATAAAACTAGACAAGTTCGACAAGTCAGACTAGTCTTTTTTTTTGGTCATAATCCGAAAATTACACATTATAAAAATAATTAAAAGGTAAATGAAGTTCTTTCATATGATACCCCACATGACTTACTCACTTTAAAATTTGGGTCCGCATTCCTTGCATAAAGACCATATTTTTTGTGATTAAATTAAAAATGAAAAGTTTTCGTATTTTTTCCCTTATGTGTACTATAAGATAATGCTTCTTGCCAAATTCATAGTTCTAGGTCAATGGAAAGTACCCTATAGGTTTTGATCCCTCTGTGAGTATCCAAATATGCGTTTTATTTACGACATATATATAATATATGGGTGTAACTTTTTTTACAATACCGGAGAAGTTTAATTTTTTCCACAGCTGCAAGGGAATACAGATCTGCATATATGGTTTTGAATTCAACTCGATATCTAAACGCGTTCCCGAGATAGAAAGTCTTGACAGAAGGACGACAAAGTGATCCTATAAGAGTTCCGTTTTTTTCTTTTGAGATACGGAACCCTAACAAAATATAGGGTGCTAACTGTGAGCATTCGCATATCCAGCAAGTCATTTGCCATAACCGCAGAGTGATCTCATTTTACATAAGACAAAAGAAAACTTCAGTAACTTTGTTATTTCTTAATGGATTATATATACCTACTTGTAATTTGAAAATCTCTTGCTTGCATAAGCCTCATTCTCCTGATATACGCTGTCTTTTTTATTCAGGATGGGTCCATTACCTAGCTTTTGACACTGTGTGTTATCAGAAGCAGCATATTCAATGCTTTAAACTTTTATAAAATACTAGATGACCCGGTGTACTTCGTATCACCTATCAATGATTGGACCCGATATTGTCTCAACGTTTAAACCTTCCCTGGGCTACGACAAACATTTCAAAACCAAAATCAGCTTAATCGGCCCAGCCGTTCTCGAGTTTTAGCGAGACAAACGAACAGCCATTGATTTTTATATATATAGAGATTAATTAAGGTAAAATATTTATGTTGTCTTTTTGTAAGTGAAACATTTTGTTGTAATCAAAGTGACAAATAAAAATATTTTATATTCAAATAGAAATATATTTATTTCCACCTTACTTATCTAATAATGTACAATCGATTCTTAACTTCTCTAGTGCGTACACGCTTTAACTTAATCTATACTTAGAATAGTTTTGTTAGTCTTATTTTCATTACAATAAGGTACTACAAAATAATACTAGACAATGCCTAGCTTAACTAATTAGAGAATTTAACTGAAATCATTACTCACAATATGAAAAAATATAATAAATACAAATTATAGGTACTTGAATGGAAAAGTTTAGAAAAGTTCCGATTCTGCCATACCATTATTTAAACTAAATACTAAACTAAAAATGTAGTCCGTTATTGACTAAACTTAGTTTAGAAAACAGTACAATAACATCAAACGGTTTATATGATTTTAAACAATTTGTTATCAGAATCCGAACTTAGAATAATGTTTTATTGGAATGTAAAATTGCAAATGAGATAAAAATATATAAAAGCGTTATAGAGATCTAATCAAATGTGCTTTTGAAAATTTTGTATGATACTTCACCTATGATAACACACGAGACCAAAAAATATACTACAAGTAATATGCTTATATGTCTAACATATAAAAATATATAATTACATACAGCTATAGCCGTGTTGTCTATTTGATATACTTTGCTGAAGAATGTACATGAATACCGCAAAGATATCATTACTTTGGTCTGTCTCCAGCTTAGAAAAAGTAATCATTTCAAATAGTAATTTGAATACGATCAGGCAGAAATTATGTACAACATAATATATTTTGTTTTAAACAAAGCGATATATATTTTTTGTATATTAAACAGAAAATATATACAAAGATCCGCCAATATAACAAAGATAAACATGTCTCAAAGCTTTTGATAGAAGAAAATGTGTGAGTAGTGATGGTTCCCTGCATTTTTCAAATGCCTTTGATTTTGTCTTCTCAAGGCGAATAAAAATGCTTCAGAACTGTTCAGTTTTTACACACAATTTTTGCAGAATCCCTATAAAAATGTGTGTATTTTATGGATTCTAAAATCCTGACATATTTCATACTTACTTTGAAATTAAATGCACAAAAATGGTGCTTTCAACGATGCTTTGGTTTATCTGTTTTAGTAAACGTGGCTTAGTCCAAATCCTTAAAAAAATATGGCACAGATGAAGCAAGAAAAGTAGATTCTTTGAAAGCATGCTCACTTTGCTATTATCTTCTGCCGGCAATGAAGTTCAAGAGATCTTTAGTGAAAGGATAACAATGCCACTTACTCGCTTCTAAATAACTATTTACAGAACTAAAAGCTACTTAATGTTAAACTATGTACAACTTATATCTATGACTTTTAAATATATCTAACACTAAATAACAATATGACTTTTAGAAATTTGTGCGCTGTGGTCAGCCTAATTTTGCTTAAATACTATGACATGGACCCGACTAACGGTCTGATCCTACTTCTGATAAGATACATAATAATGTAACTACCTTTAGTCATAAACTAAAACCAAAATAAAAAAATAATTCTAAAGAGCATAATCTTAAACGGCTACAATTTTACTCGGATCAACTTTCACCCTCAAAAACATGACATCGTCCCTGACGAAATTCCTCTTCTTCAACATTTCGTGGGAAACGAATCTCGGAAAGCCGAAGCCTAGCGCGTCAGGTTCCTTGGAAGGTCTCTGGAAGTTTTTCCACGTGGGGTCAGGGACGAAGCTCTCTACGATGTTGCAGGCTCTGTCGGGGCTTGAGCTCTGATCGAAGAGTGTGAAGGAGACAGTGTGGGCGAAAGGCCAGCGCAGTAATGCGTCATATTCTCCTGGCAGGATCTTGATGTAGACTGACATGTGGGTGGCTTCTCCCGCTCCATTGCCGTTTAGGAAAAGTGATGCCTGGAAAGAAAAAAAAGTTAAATATTTGGATTTGGAAGAGGATTGTTTCTTGAGTGAGATATTTAAAATCCAAATTCTAGATGGCTAAATGCGACGATAGATAAACATAAAAGAGTTAATCGACATAAACACTATCTTGAGATATAATTCTATATATACCTAAAATATATTTAACTGGACAAGGACCGAGTATCTCCTTGATTCCCCACCAAATAAACGTTAAACGATCGATAACTTAAATGACCAATTTAAATTATTTTTATAATGTTTATTTCAATACCGTGGGCATAATAAATAAAAATAATTCAATGTCATTATTGTAAAAATAAGTGGCTCAATGTTATATTTAAGAAAAACCAATTGGCATTCCGGATAAATCTAAAATAAACAAAAGAAGCACATCGTTCGTAATGATGGAATGTTTTTCTGACCCAATTCCTCATGAATGATTGTAAAACCAAACGCCGTAAACCAAATTCCCGCTACTAAAGTCCAAGAATATTATTGAAACTGAAATCAAGATGTCAGCAAAATGCATATCTAAAGGACTGTTACCACGTGAGTAACCACGCTAATTCTGTCCGGTACTACTCTTAGTCATCGTGGGTTAATCATACTACGCGAAAACAGGCGTGCAGCTTTGTTTACTAACAATGGATATGGTGCGAATTTGTATTAGCCAGTTTTGGAGGAAAAATAAATCAACCCACTCGACATTGGTATATGGAAACATAATGCAATATAGAGCACGTACAGTCGAGGAATGGTAATGGATAAATTGACCTTGGTATTTATCCATTTGCACTGTAAATCACTATTTGGCACATTATCTCCACTTTTCATTGAAACGCCGAAAATCCGACCTCAAAAATTTTGATCCACGTTCTTGATGCGTACTGCTAAGGAGTGGAATTACCTATCACGATCCCTGTTTCCTGAGGTCTACAATCTAGGAAATTTGAAGGCCAGATTCCTTTTTGATCGACGTCCTCTACCTTAGGCCACACTGTTTCATACCAATAGGCGAGTTGGTGGTCAAACCTAGGCTTATTTAGAGCAAAAATATAAAACATGTGAAAGAATCTCACCTGCAACTTATATCCATACTGGCTGGTGTAAAACGCAGGGGACACAAGCTCGACGCCATCTTTGCACTTAGCCTCCGCCATTTTCGCAGCCCAGTCGGCTATCTTCCAAACCATGGCACCTGAACAGTTGGTGGAGTTGGAAAGGCGAGCCACGGTGGCTCGGAGGGTGTCCAACTGACGGGCTTGGCGCGTGGCGAGAGCTGAGACGAGGGCTAGGTGCTGTTGGCAGTTCTCTTCTGTGTGACGCTCCACTGCTTGTCTTGTACCCTAGAAAATCAAAATACTTTTTAGTTTTTTTTTTAGATAGTATTATGCGATACGAGAGTGGATGTTTTAAGCAAATAATACACTATATACGCAAATGAGAATGCGTTTTTAAGAGACACTTAACAGCAAGAATGTGGGCAAAAAGTTTAATATCTAAAATAGATTCTCAAAATGTTATTTGCAAGAGATTTACCGACTAATCTAAAAATAAGAATCAGTCAATCCACCATTGGGGATCAGAACAGTCACTGATCGGTAGAATTCAAGGACACTTAATTATCAAGGGTTTTCTATCCTTACCTTAAACCGGCAGCCAGCATCTTTAAACGCGCATGGCACGCCGGCGGCAGCGCAGTGGTCTCTCAGGTGCGCGTCCAGCTCATCCCTTGGCAGCGGTGCCGCGGAGCAGCGCTGCGGGCAGGGGACCGGGGCTCTGGCACAGGTCGCCCCGTGAGCTGTTACTGTATCCTGAAAATAAGATGCGATTTATGAAAAAATCTGAAGTGGGATTTTAATACTTCAATATGTTTCATTTTATTACTATCAGTTTAAAGTGGAAGTATGTCGTATTATGAGATGATAACACATGCAACTTATTTGGATTGAATGAAAAGAAGGAAAATCAGAAGTGGAACCGCCTTTTAATAATTATATTCAAATTCAATAACATTCAATTTATTCAAATATATCACTTCGAGAAAATTTTGAAAAGAGTAAAAAATATATTCTTCTTTTATTTGTATATCATAGTCATAAAACAATCTCAGTTTATATTCATAGTAATTTATTTCTACATTCCATAATATAACGTAAGTGTTAAATAAAAATTCAGTTACAATTGTGGACCTCGTCGGGCACAGCTAAATAGGTCTAATGAAAAAGAGAAGAACAGCGTTACGTTATATATAAATTACATTTATAGTTTCTGTCATAATCCTAGAAAAAGTTGATGAGGTCAGGTATCTCGGACATATCATAACCTCCGACCTCTCGGATCATGCCGACATACAGCGACAGAGACGAGCGATCGCAGTACGAGCCAACATGTTGGCTAGGAGATTCCACCGTTGTAGCGAAGCGGTGAAGACTCAACTTTTTATTAGCTACTGTACGAGCGTGTACACCGTTGAACTCTGGAGCAATTACACGAAGGCCGCCATGAGCGAGATGCGCGTGCAATACAATGACGCGTGGCGCGCGATGTTCCGGCTGCCGCGGTGGTGCAGCGCCAGCGGCATGTTCACCGCGGGGCGCGCGCCCGGCTGGCAGGCGCTGCTGCGGAGCCGGTCGGCCGGCACTCGCGCCACCCTGCACCGCTCTGACAATGCACTGGTGGCTGCCGTAATGCACTGGGACGCTAGTCCCCTTCATCGGACGTGGAGGACGTATCACGCGCCTATCACTTAAACGGACTGATTTATGTATATTTTTTTTATCTACATTTATCAATTAATTAAGTTCATTTGCAATTATTTATTTGAAATTTACTGTTAATTTTATTTTAATAAAGATAAAGATAAAGATAATTTATTTGCATACAACACGAGAATTTTATACAACAAGTGCATAAAAGATGTTACACTAAATTTAGTCGCTTAAAATCATGTTGTGCCGATTAGGCGTACAAATGTCAGGTAGACAGCATCATGCACATGCGAAAAATTATAAAATAATAATAATTATTATTTGTTATTAGATTAATACACAAACCAAAAATATATATAATATGACAAAGCAGAAGCAATAAAAGATACACATAATGTCAAATAAAATTAAAATTTGTCATTTAAAAAATCATTGATAGAATAATAACACTTCTGCAATAACAATGCCTTCAACTTTTTTCTAAATAAATTACTATTCTGGTCTCTTATTGACTTAGGAATCTTATTGTAGATTTTAGGACCCATACATACGATGCTATTTTGCATCAGTGCTGTCTTTCCTTCATGTACGCGCCGTTTGTCTTGGTCGCGCCTATTTCTTACAGTAGTATCAGATAGTGTGGGGAATCGCTCCCGATTTGTTTTTACAAAAAGGGCCGTTTCTAAAATGTATAAACACGGAAGTGTAAGAATTTTATACTTTAAAAAATAGGGCTTACAACTATCTCTTTTTTTGAGTTTAAACATTGAACGAATACAGCGTTTCTGCCTTTTAAAAATAATAATTTTATTTGTTGAATTTCCCCAAAAAATAATCCCTCAAAATTGATTCAACTAACCCATAGTAGGCTTTAAGTAAAGATTCTATATTTAGAGTACGAGCTAGTTTGGCGATGGCATATGTTTGGCTACTTATTCTTTTCGAAAGGTGCTCTATTTGTGATTTCCAATTCAATTTTCGGTCAATATATAATCCAAGAAATTTTGAGCTTTCTACTTCATTTATAATGTTATTGTCATATGCTACATTAATATTACCTTTGTTTGTTTCTCTTTGTCTAAAATGCATTATATTTGTTTTATTTAGGTTAATTTTTAAGTTATTGTTGTCAAGCCAAGATATAACTGAGGTCAAAGATTTAACAATATCGTTTTCATAAGAGTCAAGTGTTTTACATGCTACGGTGATAGTGCTATTAATTATGGAAATGTTAATGTTAATTATTTTAATGTTGTAATAATTTAATTCTCTTCGATAATTTATTTTAATTTTAGTTTTAATTGTAATTTAATTTATATGGATGCAAATCATCCGGAATAAAATTATTTCATTTCATTTCATTTTCATTTCATAATTTAGTTTCATTTTGAATGTAGGTATTTAGTATTATTGGTAAGGGATCAAATATCAAAACTTTTCTTCTTTACCCCTTTAGATTTATTGTTGAGTTGTCTTACCTGTGTATACCTCTGGCCACAGTGTCTGCAAGGCACGAGCCGCTTGCTGCAGTGCTGCTGTAGGTGCTGAGCTGTGTGCCTCCGCTGCACCTTCGCACCGCACTTGTTCTCACAGTACACTGGTTCGTGGCCGCAGTTGCCTTGGTGTTCCTGGAAATAAAATAAAAAAGTTAAATGAGGTTTCTTTCAGAAGCAAGTGTAATATGAATCAAAATTCTTGACCTCCATATTTAGAGTTACTGTTAATGGGCATGTCATTTATTATATTTCGGAGGATGGAAGAATTATTATATATTAATAATTTCTATATAGATCCTCAATCCTCAACTCCTCAAGGGAAAAGTTATAGTTGGTACAGAATTAGAAGCATGAATTTAGACAACTGGTATATTTTCTACAAAGATCCGAGTATTGGTATAGTTTCATATATTGTTCAACGAATAGTTTGGTCTGTACAACAAAATTGTTAGTAGGCTGTGATTGCCGAGAATGTCTTTGCGCTGCTGTTGCGGAGTATTTTTATAGCGTATTATCGCTCGTTCCACTTGAATCCCCTAGTTCAGTCCCCCAGGGGATTGGAACACTCCCTATTCCACTTTCTATACTGGTTGATGGTTTACCTCAAGCGCACTGCCCGAGAACTCCTTATGGCAGTGGTTGCAGTTAGCGCGGCGCCGCGGACACGTATACCGCAGGTGGTCTTGCATGAGCACACGTGGGATCATGGCGCCGCACTGCGCCGCGCACAGCACTGCGTCATGCTTACATGTGTTCAGGTGGGCCTAGAATTGGGGAGGTGGAGTTTAGTGGTAAAGTTCCCAAGATATATACGCTCATCTCTTATAAACTATTCCAAAAACATAAAGCTGTATTAAGTATTAGTAAGTGTGAGGAATAGCACGAATATCCGAAGTAAACTTTTAGCTTAGTTTGGGAATTCGAAGTTCATCAATTGTAACTTAATATTAGTCATAGGTATATGGTGGTACCTATGGGTAATATTAAGATACTTGTGAATATTAGTTATAATATAAATGCTACTCTGTCTGTACATGTTTTTGAGTGATATATAAATTTGGTTTGTTTGATATAGCGATGCAAAGTTGGCTTGCGCTCGTTTTTATCTTGCTTTTTCTGCAATTAAAAGTTACAAAAAAGTTGAAGCGACTGTCACAAATATCACAACTTAAAGTAGGCTAATTTGAACTTTTTTCTTACATCCTTAGTTACAGAAAAGGCAAGATAAAACGAACGGAATCGGAAAGCTATAGAAAAGCAGTTACGTTTTCTTTCGAAATTGAAATAGGGAGAGCTGTGGTTCTTGGTTGTGATATATTTTGACGGTAAATGATAGAAACTATTTGAACGAAACTTAAAAGGGTCTGCTTTGGGATATTACTTACATATAAATAACAAAAATATTGAATACCACATATACCTATTAAGGTAATTGAATCTTAAAGACAGAATGAGACATGCTGTGGTCTGATTTTAGCATATATTTCGTGATGTACCTATATCTATGAACTCGAACCAATACTTTCAATGGGTAACAGACTATATGTTTGACCACAACTCATAGACTATCAAGTTATATTATGTGGTCGAAGATTGTAAATACACTTATCTTTGAATATAAATGTGTTTCAAATATATCTACCTGAAAAATCGTAAAACAGCGGAGCATTCATTAAAGGACGAGTCGAACTATCTTTTCTGTCACTCGAACAGCCAAAGTTATTTCCTACTTGAATCTTTCTCGAGAATTTCCAAACTTTACAGCCGCATAAAAGTCCTCATCCTACAATATGGCGTTCTAAATTAACTGAAGAATTAGTAATTTAGTGCCCGTCCAATACGTTACCATTAGTAGTATTAACATGAGCGCGTTAAACAAACACAGAAACGGGAACAACGCTAGAAATGTCGCTTCACACGTGTCATAAATTAAACCTGCCCTTATAGTTCTTGCGATCCAAAAGAGCTTGGACTAAAAGTGCCGCTAACTTATCATAAAGTTATCTAGTGGCGCCTCTGTCGAATTTTCTATGCAACTCTGACATGCATTAGTTGAAATGTTTAGTTCTTTCATTTGCACACTGATAAATCGGACAAGCTACATGTAACAGAGGCTCTGCCTACGCCAGTTGAGATAAAGAAATGTGTCAGACGTGACGTGAGGGGACACAGAAATGATGTATCGAATCGATCTATTTGCCTACTTAACTTATCTATTACAAATGTTTACTATTCACATACCTTTAGTTTGCGTAGTTCGTCCGACCACTGGCATCCCTCCTTGTGATGGATGCAGTACACCACAGATCCCATTATCGCCTTCTCTGACTCCGGATCTGGGTATATCTGTAACAATCAAAACGTACATTCTTACACCATTCCAAACTTAAATTCAAACGATAAATCGAACAACTTACAGCTCTTTTAATTTTAGAAACAATTAATTTTATCATTTTGAATTTTAGTTTTTTTTTTTTTCAATAACAGAATATGGGAATACACGACGTCAAAAGCAACGGTCGCTGCCGAGACTGATTGGGGCGCTGCGCTCGCACAACGGATTAAATAGGACAAGCGCGATTAAAAATAAACCACAACACAAAAAGTGAATATCCAAAGCGCGCTACGCACCGTACTTTCGAATATGGAACACATCGGAAATGAAAATATGCAAAATGGCCGCTGTGTTTTTCGCGCGTAATTTGTGACAGGAGTGTTCTCCACAAGGGACTGATACGAAATGAATGCGTTCCCATTTGTACAATTTCGTTATCTTTATGGGTGCAACGAACAGATGGCTGGCTGTAGACCACCGTTTCCTTGTGTTAGTGTCGAGATAAAGCGTGATTTTTCACTTCCCAAACCAGCTGGGTAATAGAATGGGCAAACAAGCCCGTTTAGATGCCTTTGAACGCGCTTCGTTCACACGCCACAGCTAATTTTTCTTTGAATCCGAAGAAATATTACGTTTAAAGCATATTTGTTGAAATGCTCTTTTGTGGAATCAAGTTTCGTGCATCTTAAATGTTTGTAAACAAGCCATCAAAGCTCTCACTAGATGTCACTAGATAACTCTGATCTTTAATCTCGACCCTCATTATTCACGTCAAACGACATCAGTGAGAGCAGTTTGTAATCCATTAAAAATGTCTTATTCCAAGTCAGAGAAACTGTGAAGAAAACCAGCGATGGACGCGTCAATAGTCCTAAAGTGTGAAAGATCACAGCAGCTTCGTAGTACGCAGTGTTCTATTTACAAACATTGACGCATGTGGTCATCGGCATGGCTGCTGCATAACGTACCTTAGCATCCATATTCTATTCAAGTGAGGCAAAGCAGGCGAAGTACCGTATTGCATTTACTGTCCGGTTTCAATCCATACTCTAAACAGATGCGTTAGAGGTGAGAATTGCATTCGAGTGCTACGCGAACATAACCTCTCAAAGTTGGTGGTGTATAAATTTTCAAATTTAGAATGTTATTTGTGTCGTATTCTAAAAAGATGGACCGCGATGTGTTCAGCTCTCCCGCATCGGTCAATTATAGAACTCGTTGTATCGTAAACATGGCAGGATCAAAACGTAACAGGTTACAGAAGTGGGTTGGCGTTTACGACATTTTACCGAGAACATGTGTCGGGCAGAAGGATGGACTCAGAATAAAGATGTTACTCTCTGCCATTTGTACGACTTCACATCAATAATCGTGAATTATGCGGGTAGTTTGAACAACTTACTAAAGGATAACTTTTTATGAAAATTCTATAATCTTATAACAAATTGTACGATTTTTTGCATAATTATCGAAGCCATAACTTCCATAACCTGTGAGGTTTTCTCAAAATGGCCCACAAATCTCACAATATTTTCGGTTGACTTGTAAACGTTAATAAATACTTTATCTTTATTCATACATTGTCAAAACTCGCATTAAAAGGTAATTAATCACAGTGTTGACATAATACATGCAAATGATCGCTGGCAAGGTTTACGAAATTCAATCAAAGCTAACAAGAAGCCGTAATTGGCAGTTGGACCTCTGAGATACGCCTACGTAATGGATACACCGTTGATAAATGTTTGATACTTCATCGGATAGTCAAAAGAATCTATCTTTGCGGAACTGCAAGACCAGACCTTGACATTTTAAGCAATCTGTTTCAGGAGATTATGACATGGTGAGAAAGACAAAAAAGACAAGTCATCTCAAATGGCGATATTGAAGTCTTGAGTAAAATGGGAAAGCTTGCATTTGTTTTTATTGGCAAATGGCAATGTATTATTACAATCTAATTGGAAAGTAACAACAGTAAATAAAAACAAAACGATAAACAAGACGACATTGAGCAATTTGCATACGTAGGCAATTATAATCAACTAACAAAGGAAGTTAATAATGAACAACGTTAGCAACAAACAGTACTTACCTGACATTAACAACAAATTTTTAAGTATTTTATCGATGCGAAAGCAAAAGTGGGTTAAAGTAATTATGAAAATAAGTAAGTAAGTAATAAAAATAAACCTGAAACCTATTCAGTATTACAGAAGATTAACGCAACATCAGCTTAGACGAGAAATAGGATTTCGCACTGCGGAAGCCTCACAAGCGTCTGTAGATTATTTTGAATAACTTCGCCGATACTATATCGGCTTACGAAGACTTAAGTGCCTTACAAGTGACACTGATTGACTACCACAAAAAATACGGCCCCGCAGCTATTAAGTTTAGTGATGCTTTTGTCGAAGATAGTAGATTTAACATGAGGAAGACAGATTCCTAAGTAGAACTTCCGAAACACAGAACAGAGTTTGGCGACAAATCAATATGGAGTTGGCGGTCGGCATCAGGGCATTAGGAAGTGATTAGACTATATTTTTCTTTCGATATTTCAACACTATCAACGAAATGTGTGAGCTTTTTTGGTTAATAACTGATTTTAGAAACGTAAGATCGCTTGACGTCATAGATGATATTGATATTGTACCAACCAATTTTGGTAAACTAGTTGGTACAATAACTACAGGACATTAACAATCGTGTGAAATATTAGAAAACAGTCAGAAATCGGAACATTATATACACGCTAGATAGAAGAACAACCAACAAGATCAAGTATAGTTGAAGTTCATTTAAATTTATTTCTACAGCTAGCAGAGAATACGGCTGCGGCAGAAATTGCGTCCAGTTTTTACCCAAAACTTGGGAGACTATCAAGCCAGTGAACTGAATAAACAGACTGATAATCGAAGCTGTTATATCTTTTCAAAACAAATCGTCTACCATTCATTAGATGCCAGTCCAAATCATTATCAATTTGGACAAGGCCTAACGGATCTAAGTTTGAGGTTATGGTCGTGTGGGCGCCATGATGCAACATGTAGTAACTTAGTTACCCAGAGTGGGTGGTAGTCGGTATTGCCTTGTAATTACATAAGGTTTTTATTCCTTAAACGTTTGTTTTATATTCTGGGTACTGTTTAACTTTAATAGTTCTTTTAACCTTAATGTTCGGCTTGAATAACCTACATAAAGTATGGAATTGAGGAAGGTGTTAGTCAACTTGTTATCTTTGTCTCTAACGAAGTGCTGATCTCAGTAATCGGATTACCATTGCTATTAAGTTTCAATTAAATTGGAATAGTAAAAAGTCAGTCTTAGTCAAAAACGTGCCTCAACTAGACGACAAAATAGAACTCCAAATAACCTTACTTCCAAATTTGGTCCAAGTGAATGTTTACTAAAAGTTCGTTTTTTGTCCCAAAAATAGTGTTCCACAAACCCATTATGAGCTGTTTTTATTTTCCCTCATTATGGTACATTTCGAGAGGTTATGTCTTTGACATTTCCACACTTGTGTTACTGTTTTCGGCCAGTTACACCGGCCGGTTGATTGACAACTGACTGCGCTTGCTCACGCCAACATAACCTCACATTTTTAAACTTTGGTTTTTCCTTATTTTGTTAGAGATAAGGTGCACAATGGTATATATTTTTGTTTATCAGAATGAAATTGTCATTTTGTATTTGATGAGCTATCGACACGCGCTGACGTGGGAATGTAAACAGAACTCTGGAAATATATACCTATCGGGGATTACTTTCAACTAGGTAGGTGCTAAACTTTATAGCGGAATTGTTGATATTGGGAAATATTTTCTGTAACGGACGGAAAACATAATCTCCATAAAGATATTTATGAAAAAAGGTGTTTTATCCGACTTCCGTAAAAGAAGGTTTTTTCGAGTATGTTTATGTCAGTATGAATGTTTTTAATCTGCCTTTTACATCATAATCGGCTTGATCGATTTTGATGTTTGGCTCTGACACATCAAATACAAAACTAATGACACCTCAAAGTGTGAGATGTTGTTAGATTCGTATTTGTCTTTTAAGTGTTATAACTTAAGTACTTTTTTCAAAGAAACAAAATTAATACATCATTCGCATAAAAAATTTATTTATAGAATTATTTTTACTAGGTACCTACAAATTGTAATCAACAACAGCAAAACAACTATTTTATTGGATCAAGCTTAGCTTAGGCATTATTACCAAGTACAAGCGCGACGCCAACCGGAACTGACGCCCACACTACACCGCTCCCTTGAAAAAGAACCGAATGCGATTGAAACTATTTTCTGACTTATACAAAGTATTTAAGTAATGTGATGCATCTAAGTACCTACTGGAGGTAAACGACGAAACGCAAATTTCTACAAAAAAAGGGTTACAGATGAAATGAAAACTATTTCAAACGGTAGCCAAATGAGGTACCTGCTTAATACAAATAAGGTGTCCTAACATGAAACAGTATGCAATAGTCATCTGCTCCGGCGGAAGCGGGTTCGACGGCCGCCGGTGCGGGCCTTACCGTGCCTGGTGTAATGGTCTAATTAACGTTACGCAACTAACTACCTGGACGTTAATGGCTTATAGAGCCTACAGTCATAACCATCGTTATAAAAAAATATAATTTTATGAACCTAGGTAAGAAGGAATCTTGCTCTATCAACTAAAGGGCAAAGTTCGTTATTTATGCGTTTTTTTAGTAGAAAATGGTTTTCGAGCCCTAAATAGGACAATATTTTGTCTCTTTCTGTATACTATTGGAACCATTAAAGGCCTCTACTATTTGTTTTTTTCTATATTTTTTTTACTTAATTAAATTTATAAATGATGAAACTTTAAACATGTAAACTGTAGAGGCATAGCCGTTATGATTCCAACCAATCAGATAAAAAAGAATTACTGTCAATGTGGGTAACTTTGACTCCATGCCATTTTACATCTGAGTCTGATTCGAAGATTCTTGATTCTTTTTCAATAAATTAGTAGTTAAATTAAGTATTAAAAAATCAAGAACCTTCGAATCAGGCTATCTACAATGTTTGACACGAAGTCAAAGTTTACTGTATCGTTTACAGTATTGATATCGGATAATGTTTAAGAGTAAAAAATACTTCAGGACACAGAAGTAGAAACCCTCTTGTATAGTTTAGGGAAATAAACAAAGCGGTAACATTTTTTCAAATGTCAAAGTACAACTTTCACACTGTACCCTGCTAACCCTCGATCACAGAACAAAAAAGGTTAGAGGCTTGTTTGCTTGCGTGGCTATACTAAAAATCTTGTACTAAATAATAATAATTTGTGCAACCAACCTACAGTAAGTAGATTCCGGAAAAAACGAGACTTTTGCTAAAAAATATGCGCGAAATGTATCCATTTTAAGATAAAAATAATCTAATTACGTTTTTATTCATTTATGCAAAACAAAACAGATACATTTTGCATAGTCTCGTTTTCTCGAAATCGGATACCATTTTCGCCTACCCTTTTTGTATAAATGGGTCTAGTTATTTCTTGAAACTTATTCATTATCAATTGTAACAGGAAATGACAATTACCAATTATCTAACATTAAACTAAAACAAATAGACATCTTCTAATTGTGCTTATTGTTACAAAAGACAATTAGATAATGGAATAATTAACGAAACTATGCAAATAACTACATATCTTAATGGACATCTAGTCGTACACACATCGCGTGCATTGTAATTCGTAATAGCAGGAAGACATAGTTAGACGTTCTACTAAATAATATAGACAAAGTTGAAGTTAATATGATAATCATTGTTTTACTAACTACTTAATTTACTAAGGAATTTGACTAACTTTCGTTTGTAGATTATTTTTTGTTTAGGCCACAAAATACCACACAGCTACCGTTTGGAAAATTTAGTTTGCGCATATTATACTTTTGTAGGCATAAAGTGAAAAAATGTTGATTAAACAATTAACTGACGTTTAAGAAAAGCCAAAAGACGACAAACTTTATTGTTTAGATATCAAGAGCAAATACGATTTAGGTATACTCACTAATTTTGACCAATTTTGCGTGGGTAGCTTTGACTCCGTGTCGAAAATTATATCCTGATTTAAAGGTTATTGATTTTTATTACCTACAAAAGATTACTAGACAAAAGATTGCTAATTAATTAGTAATTACTTACCTGTTAGTTAAGTTCACAGTTCACAATTATTATGAGAAAGCTTCGTTCGATGATTTATTTTCAATTAGCAATAAATCGCGCCTCTTTAGAGCTATTTACGATATTGCCTTTGAGCTAGACCAATGTACGGGATATAATATTAAGGCCTGGTATTATCACACAATTAACGATAAGAATCATTTTTAAACGCTCAGTGCGTTTAAAAATGGTTCTGCGTGCGTTTAAAAACAACCGGCATACTTTGAACGGTTATTAATGCTTAAAGTGCTTACATATTATGAACTACTTTAACTTTGGGACTTATCCTGAAATGGCGAGCCATTTTGTACCTCGACTTTCTTCATCTCACTTACACACACATGCTAACTCATAATTTCGGTCAAAAGAAGTTCACTGATGGATATTAGGCCTTCCCCATGGATATTGAAAAATACCGATTGGAAGTGACTTGCATCCAGCGTCTTCCCGCCACTTGTATGAGCAAGGTCATCCATATCGTGGCTGGTTTTCCTACGCTACGCTTGCCGGTGCGTGGTCTGCACTTCAGAACTTTTCGGCCGCATCGGCCATCAGTTCTACGTGCTATGTGCCCTGCCCACTGCCACTTGAACTTGCTAATCCGCTGTTAATGCAACGGGTCAAACTGACTTGGTTATCAAAAGTACTTATCTATTTTATTTAATCAAAGATGCGAGCGAGACAGCGGCACACTACAGTGCTTATGATAGCGTGAGTAAAGATACCTTAGCCAATTCATTTTTTTCTAAATTAAGATTTAAGGTTAAAAATAAAACATAACTGAACCATACAAAGCTTATTTTAATAGGAACCCCTATCTACAAACACGTATTTAATGTACAGACAGACAGACTGTCAGTCCAATCATAATGTGGCGAGTGCTAATGCATCTCGTGTTTTTGTTTACACAACCCACGATTTCTCGATTAAAGTTTAATCATGTTTGTAGAATAAAGAAGTTGACCCTAATTGGTTGTTAGCTATTTCTAAACATAACAATGTTAATTTGTTGTGTTAACTGCATTAACTCTTTTGTTTTTTGTGCTGACAACATAAAAAAAATGATAAAAGAAAAAAACAAGGATTTGTTGGTGGGAAAACTCTTTGTTTTCTTTTCGCGTTCTTTGTTTTCTTATGATTAATAACCTACTTGTGTTATTTCGTAATTTTAATGTTTAAAATGGTATTTATTCATTAGTTACTGGTTTATTACAATAAGATTTGTAGAAAAATTAAATAAACTGTACTTTACTGTACTGTGACTGTACTTTAAAGTACACTTCTCACCAAAAACATTTTCACAGAAGCTTCCACAGAAACTTCGGCTTTATTTTAAAATATACCTACACGGCATAATATTAATAAATGGCAAATACGATAATAATGCCCATAGGGAAATAGTAGAAGAAAATTTACCGCGTGAATTAAAATTATTCAAAAATAGAACACTCGGAAGGAGTTCGTAACACGATATCAATTAGGTTGTCTGTCATCGCGAAGAGGTTTCAAATTACATTGAATTTAAATTATATATTTTAGTTTCCTCCACTTGGGGTGTTTTCATTCATCGTAGCGTTTTGTTATTCTAAGTTTAATGAGGGATTAGAATCCGATTACAGTAGAGTTGTTTTGATAAAACACAAAAAAATAAATAGAAATAGACGTACGATTCGTAGAAAATAAGGGCCTTACCGGAAAAGGTTACTTAACTCTAACCATCGTCTTAAATTCTGTCTTCTTTCCGCAAGTGCTATTACGAATCAGCGAGAAGTTGACAAAATATGTTAAGCAATGGTTAAAGTTATGTAACGTTTTTCGGTAAGGCCATAACCGTTTAAGTTTTTTTAAGTGAAGTCAAATGAGCAGACCACTTTTATGAATACAAATATATGGTTATTTTAATGTTTCCAGAATGTGTACCGACATATGCCATAGGTGCACTTCTCATAACGATTCTCAAAGGCACATTTCAAAATCCAGAATGGTTTTCAGCACATTGCAACATTAAAGTTCTGTATCAGGGAAGGTATCTAATCAAATTGATTTGATTAAAGTACACAAATACGTCTTACTTAAAAACGCACGTTAAAATCTTATTCACCATTAATGGGTCATATTATTCACTGAATAAGGACTTGTCACTTTCTGTCAAACAGGAACTGTCACGTGCAAAAACGGAACAAAAATTTAAAATGCGCTTATTCAGCGTTTATAAGTAAGACGGAATGTGTGTAATAAATATATTCACTAAAGTACACATTTTAAAATGTGCATATATAATATATATATATTTTCGTTTGCTTAGGAGCTGTTTTTGTAATGTAAATTTTAGATCGAGCGAGCGAATCGTCTCTGCATCAACTGCCAAAATTTCTTTCGTCTGTCAGTGTTTGTGTGTTGTATATTCGAACTCGCGTACAGGGCGTAATTTTGAACAGATTTTGATGAAACTTGGCGTATAGGTTCTATGAATTATTATTTTTTATCGTCGGCGATTTTTGATGTTTCCTATAAAAAGGGGGGAAAGTTTATTGTGGCGCAAATTACCAACCGATTTTAATAATATTTGGTACGTAGATAAAGTACACAATTAATACAACTTGTGATAAAAATAAACAGAATTGGTCAAGTGGTTGTCGAGATATGACAACCAACTTGAGATTGCGCGTAACAGTGAGGGCGCGTGGATTGCTAAGCCAACTTTATGTAGGTATTTATTATTTACATATGACCCAAGGTGAACTTAAAATAAGCTCTCTCGCGAGGTCTACTGTTCGTAGAACTACTAGTTTTATTATATTTGCTACATCCGCATGTAAATGTAACTATCGCCAGTGGTTCGTCCAGTAGCCGCAGTAATGCGTTACTGCGCGCATTCCGACATCATCACGTTCCCACGATCTGCGCACCCGCAATCGGTTACGAATGTGGAACACTCGATTCTAAAATTGAATTTGAAAATCGGATAGAAAACTTATTTTCTACAATTACTAGTTTTATTCAATTTACTAAGTTTAAATCGATTGTACTTAAGTATACAAAACTTAAACCCTGAAAAATAACGGCTGAACCGATTTTGATGAAACAAAGCTAATATTAATTTGATGAAACAAAGCAATTAATAATAATTATTATTCTACTGTTTTAAAACTTAATTATATTTTACTTATTATTAGCGCGTGTCAACTTGTTACATATAACATGTAGGTACGTCTGCCTCGGGCTGCCAAGATACCGGCTTTGCCGAGTTTGGGGCTCACTGTGAAACCATTGTATTATATTAAATCTGACTGGAAATAAATCTTTACTTTACTTACTTTAATACTCTCGATAAAATCCTCTTTCAAATAAAAATATCTACTTAATAGTATCTTATCTTATCTTTATATACTTAATCTACTTAGATCAAAATCGATTCATATATTAGAGAGCTAACTTATAAAACTTTCGTTTTGAATCGGGAGTAAAATAAAAGACTATTATGCACACACTTTTAACATGATACACTTTACACTTTTAAAATGATTATGCATTATGCCGTCGGGTATTTTGTTTTCCTCATTGCACTGACAGAAGTATTTAGCCATACGAAACAAAAAAAAACTCCAGTAATTAAATATGACTACTTTTCCCTTATTGTTTCTTAGACGTAGCTACAATTTTTTTTCTAAGCCCCGTTATTTTGGCTGACGTGGGAAGCGCAAATTCAAGCCCTATCTCGGCAGTACACTAGAATTACGCCATAAGTAGATATATTACGTACTATTACTGACGAGTAATATCAGATTACGTTGCCGTGGCTAAATAAATGGACCATCGTTTGGGATTGCTTGTTACATGCGCCATCATTGATTTGGTACATTTAGGTTAGTTTGGTTTTGCAACGTTTGCAAAACAAATTAGGATGTGTGGAAATTCTAGCACAATTTTTGCAACAATGTCACGTGTCATACATACCCACGTATTTACATACGTATTATTGTACATCGTATTTTTCTTATACAATCTTATCTACTTCTTTGTAGGTATTCTGTAGGTATTTAATATATGTTTTAAAATTTAAAATCCGGCAGCAAGAAAGAGTTTAAAAACCCTAGACGGGTTCATGTAGTCTTTAAGCTCTTCCTGCTTACCTGAATTCTCTGTATTATGGCATTACTGGCATAGAGAGTTATAAGACAAGACAAAACCAAAATAAAATGAATGAAGGACAATAATTGAGGCTCAGACTACGGTAGGCCATTAAATATACCTACCAGGCCAGAAATCAAACCAGAGACCTTATTCTAAGACGCATGCGCTTATATAAATAGGTCGCAGGTGAAACGAAACTTTTTTTTAAATAAATCTTATTGTTGTCACGCATTTAAAAAAAACTCTAGAGCTCTACTTTCTAAAGATACGTTATCTCATTGCATTTATGTACGACGTATAATAACTGTCAGTCATAAATAGTGTACAATCAAACAATGCCGAAGTATTTCTACCAATAAAGGCGATAAATCAATTGGAAGCACCGGAAACCGCGAGAGGTCGCCTCGTGTCAACTGTCAAGTGCGCGGGCGCAGTTTCGTAACGGGGTCTTCGTTTGTTGCGCTGACAGACAATTAATAACTGTGATAAAAACAATAAAGGATTCTTTCAGCTGGTACCTGAAATTTCATATTCTGAGTGTGATTTCGCACGTAGGTACTTGGGAATTAAATTGTTATATCTCTAAATCTCTAAATAAAGTAATATGTAGATAAGTAATTAATTACCTATTATGTAATCTTAAGCATTGAGAAATAATATGGCATTTAAGAGTTTCTAATTTATATTATGTGGGTGCTATAATCTTTATTAGACAATGTGCTTAAGAGACGCCTACAATAAGTAACCACCAAGTCAAATTATTTACACATCTTTGATAAATGTCGTTAATCTTTGACAAAGCAGTTGTTATTTTTTTACCTGACAGCCAAAAGGGCGGGTTATAATAGCTGTATGTCTGTGTACCTACTTCGACTTGCGATCCACAGTAGTGCCGAAACTACTTATCCTCTTTAGACGAATGGGGTGTCAATATAGATTTCATTTTATATGGCTAAAATTAATGTGACATCTAAAATGTTGTATATTAAAAGAAAAGCAAAATCTCGACTGCAGAAAAAAGCTTTTTCAGTCTTACGATCACACTTACGATTTCGTTACGATTGATAGGCTGTACGTGTACAGTATGCGTAAAATCGCTGTACAATATTATAAATGTTTTACATACCTATTTAGAATAATTCACTTATTTATTACGAAAATGTTCGTTGGTGGTTTCGAAAAAAACGCATTTTTTATCCGAGAGACGTATTATTAATATTATTTAAAAATCTATGACACTCAGAGAGTGAAGACGAATCTAACGGCACCTCGCACCCTAAAATCGGTCAAGCCGTTTAGACTTTACATACATTTTTTTACGTCAGATAAGCAAATAAAATAATCATTCACTTAGAACTCCCTCAATTCAGTCACAGACTGCATTACAAGCAGGGCACTAACCGATTGGTTGAATTGAATAATGGCAAGTGAGTGCCCTTAGTCTGCGCCTGCGCCAATATTATTTAATTTGAGCTCGCGCAGATTGATCGATAGCCGGATGTCGACAATGCGGCTGCGGTCGCGAAATTGCTAGTTCCCTTTTAGTTTTAACGGTTGGCAACACTGGCTATTGTTTTCTTTTTTTAGCGTTGGCAGTAGAAATAACTTATGAAAATGAAGGATCTAAAGAAGATCTAAAAGAATGAGTAGATCATTTCTCTGGCCTTGTTCACGTAATTTTTGGGAACTATCAATTTTAGAGCATGGACAAGTATCTACATAAAATTAATTTTACTGTTAATGTTGTAGTTTATGGATAACTGCAACATGTGATGGTTATCACTTATCATCAGACAAACAGTCTGCCTGTTTGCCGCTTGTATATAAAAAGCTACCTATATACTTAGAAACAAGTGTTGATTTCTCTGCTTGGTAGGTATAGAAATAATGTGTTGTTTTATGTTTCTTTTTACTAACAAATGTAGACTGGCACCATGTAAGTACAAACAAATCACTCGGAAAACAATAAATACCCTCCTTCTTGTGTAATCGGATAAATAGTGTTACATATGGGCACAAAATAACCTACAATACACTCCAGCAGTATAAATCGGCTGAATGATTTACTTAATTCTCATATTATGTTTATTTTTAATTATTACTATAAAAATCATAAGAAATGTAAAGTAGCACAAAATAGAGCAGTTTAAAGTAACACAGAGTAGTTTTTAACCAAATGATAGTTTCGCAAACAAGTTTTTGCAACATTAATACATAACTGTGGTTTTATAGAGTTAACAGAACGCATCTCCGGTTAACAGGCAATTAGGCGTACAGATAGACCTACTCACACTCAATGTTTTGTGTAACTAATAATGAAAAACAAAAAACGGTAGAATTTATGAAGTTTTTTTTAATGTGTTTTCTATAATTATTTTATTGTCTGTTCGACTCGTTCGCATTTCATTGAACACACAAATTTTGTAACCAATTAAAATAAAAAATAAAAAACCGATCTAATGAAATTTTACTGATTTTTTTGACGATATAGTTTTTTTTTATAAACATGTCAAATCTTGGGTTGTCCATATGCATAGATAACAAATAAAAATAACAAAGATTTAACTAAACTAAAATTATTAACTCGCCAATCTACAATTTAGTTTATTCAATTTTTTCCCTGTTCAGTTGTTGTTGTCCCTGTTGTTTCAGCCCTGCTTGTACAAACTGTCCCACTGCTGGGAACGGGCCATCTTCTCATTGTGAGAAGGGTTGTTAGACCATAGGGCATAGGGCCATAGGGTTATTTTTTACTTTGCATTTATTATCCGATCAGAGAACATTTTGTGTTGGCTTTAAAAATTCTTGGCAATATTTATTTATTCTAGCAGTTATTTATAAATAAATTATAATATTATATTCACCTGTAAAATTTTACACAGAAAAAGAAAAATTAATTTAGATATTCAATGGATATAAATGAAGAAATAAAATCTTTATTTAGGAAAAATATTATACAGTGAGATTTTTCAAAATAATTACCTATTAGTTAAAAAAAAAACTGACTTCGAAATACGCAATTCGTTTACCTACTTGGATGTTATTTTTTCAGTTATTTTGTTGTAAAAACCTAAATACTGAACCGATTTTTATTAAATTTATATGGGACCACCTCTGAGGTGGTATTATAGGTATTATCTACCAAATAAAAAAAAAACATCAAAATTATTCATAACTAGCGTAGTAATCGCGTAACAAATATACAAAAATCATACAGTCAAATTGAGAACTTTCTCCTTTTTGGAAGTCGGTTAAAAATAATAATTATAATTATACAATAAAAAAAAACATCACATACAAATAAATAAAAACTAATCTTAAATGACCTAGCACTTATATGAATCACAACCTTAATTTTGATTAGCATCAAAAATTAAATTAACTAGCTATATTTTATCCAGAAATACTCCAAAAGCAGCATTAAACATTAAATAAACGTAAAATGAGTTATCTTCACCGTAAGTGAAGCATTCATTCTTTTAACACGCACTCCCAAACATAAAACAGAGCGTTGCCGTAACAACGTCATCGGCGCCATTTTATATCGCGCTCTCTTTTCAACCCTTTAGATTAGAAAGAGAGGGGTATAGTAAAAAATTAAGAATGGATATAAAGCTGTCTATTTACGTTATTTCTACTTATAGTTCGGTAATTAAAACAAGTTTAGTTGTTGGTTCTGCTCTGGAAGGTACGTTTTACGGTTTACGTTAGATGTATGATCAAAATAGACTATTATGGTGATAATATTTAAGGGGTGGAGGCGAAAAAAGCTAAATCGCTAATTATATGTGGCCAAAGCATTGGCAATAACTTCTTCTATCCAACAATACTGTGTCGAATCAAACCTAAATCAAGTTCAGGGCCAAATGAAAGATGGAAAATAAAGGGGGAACCTCTTTCCCATTTACGACAACCATAAAAATTAGACGTAAGTCCTCTTGAACTAAAATGTTTTTAGGTTAAAACACGGTAGAGTAGACTATCCAAGGCGATTTTTTAACTAAACAAAGAAGTGAAGCCTTATTGAGGCCTTACTAAGAAACACGACAGGCGACTCCCGCGCATACTAAGCAATGAACTCAACAAATGTATCAATGAAGAGGTTTGTAGAAACACATGAATAAGCCGTGAATCATGTATGTCTGTAAAAACTAGGTAGGTAGTAGATACATAAACTTACGAATTATGACTAAATAGCCATGTCAGTAGGTATTTCTGATCATTGGTCATTTTACATCACTAAATAGTTTCTGTGATGTTCAACTTCAGTTGTATACAAGTTTTTATAGCTTGAAATTTAATCAACATAATTTACTTATAAACTACTTTTTAAGCGTGTTTTTTTTCATTTTTATTTATTATCCTTAATTTAATTCATTTATTTATTCATATAATTTTTTTTTTTTTTTTTTGTGATTAAATGTTTAATATTCATTCACATTCTGTATTTATTTTCTTAATACATAGCTCAAAGTACTAGCTTTTACTGATGTAGTTAAAAGTTCTAACGGTGACTAAAACAATGAGCACAATCATGTATAATGGAAGGTATCCAAGACACCAACCTATTTTTTAGCTTTTAGTGCGTTATCTACATCATTGAGTATTATCTCTCTCTTTTTTCACTTAAACCTAAGCGGTTTATTTAGTTTATTTATTTATAACATTTTTTACTCATTTTTATTGTAAAAAATTAAATATAATCTAAGCAAATAAATGAATATATAATAAGTACTAATAAATAATAATACTTTTTGGTGTCCCTTTTTACCGCCTTAGTTACCACTTGTTTTGACATGATCTTATTTACGTGTGAATACATAACATTTGTTCCAAACAATAATCTGATCTATGACTGAAAAACACAAATAAATTATAAAAGTAACACCAAGTTTAGTTAGATAATCGGTCAACTCTGAAACGGAGACGTCGCTTGCTCGGTCAATTTTATTAATATTTTTGTGTTTATATACAATTTACAGTGATACGAGTAGGTATATTGACCGGAAATAGCACTCCGCTTATCAGTTGAGCGCGCACATCTCTTGCCTCGTCGAAGTTACTGTTTACTTTGTAGCCTTGATTTATTGCTTGCGGATTTATAAATATTTGATAGACATCATCATCTCAACTACAAGAAGTCCACTGCTGGATATAAGCCTCACCCAAGGATTTCCAAAAAAAAACAGTTTGAAGCAACTTGCATTCAGCGTCTTCCTATCACTTGTGTGACATCGTATGTTCACCTTATGGCTGGCCTTCTTGCTCTGCTGCAATTTATTGCTCTTTCTAGTCAATATTTTTCGCTGATATTGTTTTGGTGTCGTATTAATTTCTTCAAAATGTATTATAATGAATTCAAAATATCTTGTTTGAAACAAATGAATAATATATTTACATTTTTATTAATTTTCTGTTTGTATTTTCTTCATGATTTTATGCAATTTTTTTATTTTTTCTTTTATTTATATTGTCTTTTTCAGTTTTTTTGTGATCTTGCGGATAGGCATTGTACATTAAATAAAGTTTATTTCATTACAAAGTGAAGCATTTTATAATAACTTTTATTTGATTAATGTATTAATATTTTTAAAATAATTTAGCATGATATATATTGCAGAAAATATTTTTGTACAAAATTCTATAAGAATATTAAACGCCGGGAAAAGAAATTGACACCAAAATAAAATAAAAAGTATATGTATGTACAGAATAAATATCCTAGATTTATTTTCTTTTCTGTGTACATATGGAATTTAGTAGACGCAGTAATCATATTAAAACTGTTATTATTTTTATAAAAAAAAAAAAAACTCATAAGTATTCTTTTCTTTAATTCATTTCCCATCGCCTTAACCCTCATTCGTTCATAAAACCATTACATTACATTAAGTAAGCACAAATTAAGTAATGACTAAAGTTAAAGTTAACAAAATGGAATCGTGAGTGAATCCATTGTTATCTCACTGGACTGGAGTGGATTGTGCAGTTTACTTCACCGGGTTATGATTTAATTTGTATCATCAGTTGTATTGTTATGCTAAACGTCTGTAGTTATTTTTGTGCAGAACATTTTTGGTCTTAAAATTACGTAATATAATACAAGTTATTTAATTTTTTTTTGTTGAAAGAAGAACTTGCCTCACTCGCTCAAACAATCAAACGATACTCGTTTATTTATACTAAATTATATTACATTAAAAGATTCGAAATTAAAAGAAAGAATCAAAACATCTGATCTTTATCATTAGATCCAAATTACATTCAAACATAAAAGTTGTTTATGTTTTTGTAATTGCCTTTTAAAACTCTTCATTTGAATACCCCTTTCGATGGGATTGAGAATTTTGTTTAACATACATTTTACGCGATAAACCTGCCAATTTGTGTATTTTATCATTTTAAGACACAAAATAGTGACACTTGGGAAATAAAAAGGAATCTAGCGATATAACATTCTTTAAAATCGGCCCACGCGTTCGGTCTTTAGAGAGCCACAAAGAAACAAATATCCTACATAGGCTGATAAACACATTACTTCCTTTGCGCAGTCGGCTAAAAAGTTAAAAAAAGTATTAATGGGTAAGCGTAAGACCAAGGAATTTCCAAAAAGTGAGGTAACCCACCTGCATAAAATTTTGTCATCGTTTTTAAAACAGAATAATTTATTTACAACATAGTCATTTTAACAAGCCGTCTTACGACTGTATACTACATTCCTAACATATCTAGATTTCCAGGTAACTGAGCAAAACGATTGCCTAATAACCTGATTGATGTTTAAACCAGACGACTTGAGGAAAGTTTGTTAATGGAGACAAGGTTCTACGAACATTTGCCTTAGCGAAAAACGTTACTTAACTTTAATCGCGTCTCAAATTCTCTGTTCCATTTCTACAAGTGTCAATACGTGTCAACGAGAAGTTGACATGTATCATCAACTGTTGAGCATTGCTCAAGTTTGAGTAAAGTTTTTCAGTAAGTCCTCCACTTATTTAAGAAGGTGCTCATGTACCCTGCATGTACCTTAAATAAGTGGTGGACCGTCTTAACAGCGGAAGATTTCAATTCCTGGTAGGACCCATGTTTGAATGATGATTAACGTCTAATCGGAATGTAGATGACAATTTTCTTTGCCATTATACGATTTCCACAGCATCACTGACACGGGGAATCTTAGTTAGGAGCAGGTGGAAGAAACTACGTAAATAAAATTTAACATTTAAAGGCCACAGCACTCATTTGAACTGAACTACAGGTTAACTCGGTGTATAATCGATAATTTAACGAACGTATCTATCACTGAAGTTTCCCACTTTATCTGAAAATAGCGGCAAGTTATTTCTTAATTTCGAGAACGAATTTGTATTGTATAATTCAATATTAAATTACTTACTTACCATTAAGAACAAATATTATTTCCAACAAATAATAAAATAGACTTCAATATTATAACAAATGTTGCCATTCAAAAAAAAAACGTCGTATACTATCTTTTTAAAGGAAGTAGAGATTAGTATGCAACTCGAATGATCAAGTTATGATAATGATTCTAAATTATCACTTATTCTGTGTCGTTGTGTTCATGTTTAGACATGTATATTACTAAGAACTGAACCTGCTACTAGAGAATGTTACCCGATCCTTATTTGACAACTTGGTTAGTTAATGGACTAATTACTAATATAAAAACTTAATAAGAACTCAGAGAAAATCGCGTTTGTAACAAAAAATACAAAATTTTACTAACATGTTCTTTTGTTATTTCTGTGAATGTATATTGACGTAGAAATCGCAAAAAAAATATTTTAAGTTTCATTTGGAAAAAAAACTATAATAAGACTGTGTCTGATAGACACATATATTGTTAATAACCACGGTTATAAAAAATATCATAACGTTAAAACTAATGGTTTTATACTACTTTTTATCAACAGTTAAGAATATTGCTATCGAAAGCTTCCATTCACACGGTACTAAACAAACAGCAAAATTTCTCAGAACTATTATCTCAATAAACACTCTAATTCGGTAATAATTGCCTATTTACCTATTTAATATATAAAATTATAGTTCAAGATTTATAATAAAATTGATAGTGTTTGTCTATGGAACGAAGGTAAATAAGCTCCACTGTTAACAGTAAACCATAGAAAAACAGATGAACTTAATTAGTGAAAAAGTTACACAAAAGGTCAATGTAAATAAAAAGAAAACTTGCCTCTAGCAGATCGTATAAGAAAGCCACAAAACTCATGGTCACAAAACAAAACTTAATAAAAAAATAATGTCACTGACTTTACTAGCCCAAGTTCGTGCATAGAGTGGCAACTTAAAAATTACCAAACATTGTTGATGTGGGGTTGCCACACCCGTGTCGCCTACACAATTTTTATACGACACCTGTACGCCTAAATATGGGCACTAATCAGCCGATCTCTCATTAATATTGCCTTTTTATTTACATTTAATTTTATTTCGAGTCGTTTCGCTGACACATCCAGTTAACATCCTAAAAATTAAAATGGAAATCTCTTTTACGTTAAAATTACAAAATTGTCAAGTACACCGTTGAAATAACATTGAAATTAAGACGATTTTGTTTAGTAGACACATACGTATAATACAATTTACATTTTTTGTTTGTTTATTTCATAAAGTAACCAAAACATGCAGCTCACTTTACCGGTTTTATAAATTAATAGAAAGAAGAAGAATCAGTTCTGGTACACAGAAAATAAGTGCTAAAATACTGAAACAGAAATACCGAAAGCGCAAGGATCCTCGAGGAAACCGGTCTTTAAATAGGCTTGCAAAATATACCGCTTGGTTACAAACAGAGATCGTAATCGCACTGCGCTAAATGGCGTTTCGGATAAAATCTTAGACCATCTAAATATGGACGCGCCTTCCAAGAGATTTCCCCTCTGCCAAGTTCTATAAGACAAAATCTATCGCGTTTATAAAAACTATTTTCAATCGACATTCATCAGTCCTGATAACGATGCAGAGGTGTAAGGAAGTCTCTAAAAATGCCCAACTGTGCAGTTTTCGACTGTGGCAAGAGATCAAATACTTCTACAATCCAAAAAGATGGTGTATCATTTCATAAGTGAGCATTTTTTTACAGTAATTTTGGTTTACTTTTAATAAAATTGTTTAAAATCATTCTTATGAGCTCGTGATTCTAGACGCCGGTGAAATCTCGAGTACAAAAAGTAACAGAATATCCCTTCGTAGTATCTTCACTCAATTATGTATCTTATACCTAAATGCCAGAGTCTATATTTCTAGTGGAAAATAAATGTCTTGAAACCACAGGATTTACGTCATCTAACGGTTTTTTGAGTAACGAGACAACTCATTTTGATAGTCAATTTGTGACCTTATTTCGTTTACAATTAGTTCCATATTCGATAGCAAAGTAGTTGCTTTGTTTCTTTCTCTCACGCGCTAGTCTCGGCGGGGAATCCCAACTAGTGATGTACCTTATCACCTCACACAGTTTACAGTGTTGATATCGATAAAAGGTCTGAGTGAATTCCTTCCTCTGACACTTTTTTAATCTATTGCGGTTTTTCATTATAATATAATATTATAATGTGCGGGATATATACCGCGGGTTTAATTGATTTGAGTTCCCGATGTTTCAGCGCAGTTGCATTCGACATGTTCACGGGAAGACTAGAAAGTGTATGTTGATTGGAAAAACAGTTAAAAGTAGATGTAACGATCTACGTTTTTAAGTATTTTGCAGCGGAACTTGTTATCACCGGTTCTTTATTGCGCTTTAAAGCCCGAGAAAACACAATTATGGTAGAAATATCAGTATTATGAATATATTTTGGATGCTTTTCTATGTAACCTAACACTGATTACGTGACATTATTTTCATTTTATGACATTACTCAAATTATTATTAATCATCATTATAATACGACATTACATTTATTAAATTATTTTGCTAATGCAAGCTCTATGTAACTGTGTAAAAATTATATTTCTATGACAACATACCTATATCAATATTTACATTTGTTGCATCAAAAATGAGGAAGTTTCATACAAACTTTCAACATTCTCGTTAGTCTCTTAGAGGATGTGTTTATTTTTCATTAAAAACGTTGTCATTATTTAGCTTATATTCTATAACTTAAAATATAAAACACTGAATGAAATTAAAATATTGACAGGACAAAGTCAACTTATTCAGTGGTCAAAATATCGATAACATTATTATCGATATTTATCAAACACTATCGTCATTTGCAGTTTTGATACTGGTGTTGCCGCAGCTTATTTTGCTTCGATTATGGGTAAATTCTGCGCCTCCACTAGTCTGATAAACGCGGTCTAACTAACGCAAAAACAAAGTGACAACGAACCTGTAAATTTCAGTTCCCAAGTTTTGTCATCGGACTTTAAAGGTGGCACACCACCTTTAAACTCTATAAATGTATTGCTTCTTTTACAAAAACAAATGGACAAAATAGTAGTTCCCAAGAAGTTTAGCACCTTTTAGATTCCAAGTTTTGCCGTCGGACTGTAGTGGTGGTGCGGGATCTAGTCTCTATTCGATTACCTACAACACTTGGAATATTGTTTAGTTTTAAAACTAGGGTGAAATGAGGCCCTCGCTCCGCAAACGAAAACGCCACCCCCTTTGTTACTTACATCCCGCGAATAGTAGGTACTTAATATAGAATAGAATAGAATATATTTATTGATAGATGGAATTACAACCTTACTATGATTAAATAGTAAGTGTTGAGCATCACATCTATCTCGTCAATCGAATTAGTTTAAAATACAATTATACAGAATATTATACAGAATTAAATAATTAGAAATGTCAATTTTAGCTGTAAAGGGGCTATGAAAATGTGTCAATGTTTTATATATATTATTTAGTAGGCTCAAGATGGCTATAGTCATTCTCTAAATACTCTTTGAAAGTCTATATGGTTCTGTCTAAAGTGTATACGTCTCGTATATACTATTATAAAAGTACTGTTATTTTCTGAGAAAAAATGCTGTGTTATAAGGACAAACGAACATGGATAATTTATAAGGGTTCCTCATTTACTTTGGAACCCTAAAAATAAACCAAACAGACTTGATTATAAAGTGTTAATGATAACTTTTTCTAGTTACTTATACGATTTCTAATAGGTTTTCTTATAAGTATTTTTTATCAACTGCATATTTGGTCTAGGTACATTATTTTAACAATCATAAGGAAAAAATTGCATTTACATGGCAGCACTGTTATGCAAAATATTACGTTTATTTTGCATGTTGTATACGTCTCTTGTTTGTTTATGTAAATTTACCCTAACCACGCCCTTTTTTGTAAAAGTGTTGAACATTTGTATTTGTGTGCGAATATAAATACTAGAAGAGTTAATTTGTGTGACGATAGTTTTTAAGTGTGTGTTTGTCCTCGCCCCCCGCAAAAAATGGCAGAAATTTTTGTTCGTAGCATTTAAACTAAGGCGCGTCCATTTTTAGATGGTCTAAGGATAAAATGGATGTCACGTTTGCATCTACAATCATATTTACTGTGGCTTCAGCTATATTCATAGAAACTTTGTAATTTTATGAACTAGAAACACTGAAAAAAAAACTTTGAGAAAACGTCCATTCCCAAATAATTGCATCGTGTCTTTGTAGTTTTTCCCTTTGCTTGATTTGGCGAAAAATTAATCTGTGTATTTTAAATCCTTGTTTTCTTCAGGTTATGCTTAATTTGTAACGTATTAAATATTAATTTAATACGTTACAAATTAACAACTCAACTTAAATTAATATTTTTTATTTGTTGATGTCAACTTAAATTAATATTTAAGTTGACATCAACGAAAATTAAATAAAACACATTTAGCCTTCGTTAAATAAACTATCGGTTATATAATAGTGAAAAACAAAAATTATTTATTCCTGTTGGTCAACAAAACCGACAAATGCCAAAATGCCAATGTTCAAGGAGGATAAAGCTTTTAGAGAAGACATGTAAATTACTCCACAGAAAATATTTATGGTTGCAAATGCAAAAACTTCTATAAAAAATAATTTATCATACAACAAATCAATAATTGAATTTTACGTACCTATATCGAAAATGCTCAAATATTAAAATTCTA
The DNA here is from genome assembly GCA_947563715.1 of Lycia hirtaria. Lineage (NCBI taxonomy): Eukaryota > Metazoa > Arthropoda > Insecta > Lepidoptera > Geometridae > Lycia > Lycia hirtaria. The sequence continues at coordinate 3,025,504 of OX387376.1, read as the reverse complement.
CGTACTCGTGAATTAGAGTGACACAATACGAAAAAATAAATTTTCCAGCCTAACTCATCCTGAGATAAGTTGATCGAGGTGTACGTAATAAATTCTAATAATATGGTATCACAACATCAGCAACCGGCAATCAAACGTGAATCAAACGAAAGGAGTTCGAGCTCCTTTTTTCATAAGTAAATAACAGTAACACTTAACATTATACTATAACTAACCAACTTAACTTTAGAGTTCAGTGAGAGAGCCACTATCGCAGTTTCTCAGTAAAAATGATAGAAATGATTTACTTCCCTCATTCTGCTAACTTACACACGTCGGGCTGCAACCGCAGGCTTAGAATACTGAGCGCTTTGCCTCGGGCACGGATGTGATTTTTGAATTAAAAAAAGAAGAATATAATGTAGTCGCGTTCGCGTGCACGGTCCGTGGGAACTTCGAAACAATAAAAAGGATATTAAATCGGACCGATTATTCGGGGTTGCCAGTCGTAATTATGCGAAAAATGCTCGTCATCGCCAAATCGCCAGGGGGCAGCAATTTTAAATATTTTGAAGAAATTCTTAGGTTCACAAGAACATTGCCATTTCGTATATAACTTGTTACTTCAAAATTGCTTTTTAAGAGTCAATTTTAATACTTATTTCATTATTTCCTCTAATATATTGATTTACAGTATAGCTTTTTACATACTTTTGAAACTTTGTCAATAACATTTTGATATTTTAAGCCTTATAAATATTTCTAATTTAGATACTTTACACTTTAGAGGTTAGAAAAAACACAATGTCCGATGCAAATGGGACAACTTTTTGCCGTAAATATGGCGGATGTAATTACCCGCCAAATCGCGGCTTGGGTTGTTTTTTTTTTCTTGAACCGGTCGTTCTTTCGTCTCGGACCTTTTATCGAAAGGAAGGAGATGCGATTTTTTACGGAAATTGTTACATCTTTGTTTCAATAATATCACCTTTATCTTCTGGGTTACATTAAATAAATACAAAATACGTGTCTTATACAGTTGCTTTAGAAAAAAAAACATTTGATGATATTTGAAAATGTTTTTAAGGTTTTGCGGCAACTGAATACTAGTACTTAATATCTATTTTTTTTTGTCTTACATAACTTTCATTTAACGTAGTATTATTTTTTTTTTTCAGCCTTGTTTGTACAAACTGTCCCACTGCTGGGAACGGGCCATCTTCTCATTGTGAGAAGGGTTAGGCCATAGTCGTCCACGCTGGCCAAGTGCGGGTTGGCAGACTTCACACATCTTCAAGATCATTGAGAACTCTCAGACATGTAGGTTTCCTCACGATGTTTTCCTTCATCGTTTGAAGTTGGCGGCAATCAACAATACGCACATAACTTCGGAAAGACAGAGGTGCATGCCGTGGGATTCGAACCCAGGACCTGCGGATCGCAAATCAGACGGTCTCCCGACTAGGCTGCCGGAAACTTAATTTAACTTAGTTAATTTTACTGAACTTTTATAATTCTAGTATTGCCACTTCTTAAATTTTAAGCCCTAACAAAATACTTATTTTTCTTTTTAAATTTTAAATTCGGTTGTGCATTTTAAATTAAACTAATATTTAAGACAACTATTAAATATGAATTAATTGGACGAAAAGAATTCGGTCTTTCAGTCTTTGATATTTTTTCTTCTTCATTTTTACGAAAGCAACCTATGGCACCTATTTTTTCTTAATACATAATATAATGTAATTTTATCGTGTAATACTAGAACAAAATAAATATTCAGTACGTTCAGATATAAGTTATCGAGGTCACGTGTATCTAACTTCTAGTTTTTTGTCCAAGGCTGACTAGGATCGATTGAATCATCATTCAGAGATAACATTGATATTGGATTGAATGTTTAAAAAAATGGAATTCGTTATCGCGACCGTTAGATAAAAATAATATGACACGAATATAAATACGAATGGACATTTGTCAGTCGACATCGTAGAAATATTTTGTCAGTTTATTGTTTGTTGTTGTTCTATTCATTAGAACTGGTCTTTTTGGCTTTCATTTGTATGTGTGTTTATTTTTGTTGACAAATCGTATTTTACAATCTTTATGAAATTTGGTATTCAGGTTCTATGATTTAGGCATTTTAATCGTTTGGTTTTATTCGGTTTTTGATCACTTGCAGTGTGCCCAAGAGGAAAAGCATCTAGCACATTCTGTTTCTGTTTTACTCCAGTCCTGTATGTCAAGTATGGAAGATTAAAGAAGAGAAAATATGATTATATCTATGACAGATATTTAAAAAAATATATTAGTCGTGTTACCTTGAAATTAAATATGACTTGCCTATTTCCTTTGCCAGTGATGAATGCTTTGTGGCTGAGCGATCACACCGACTAATCGCAACTAACAGCTAATATATTCAAATTTCGAACGAAGCTTAGAATGATTCGAATTTCGAACACAGCCCGTTTTATTGAAAAGCAAGGTGCGTGTGCGCATTACAAAACGATGACTAAACCGCGCGAGACATTTGCGACTCTCCCACAGCTGAGTACCATCTTTGAATAGTAATCTTTAATTTGAATATGGAAACATTTTTTTATTTTTTGATTTAGCTATTTCTAGCAAATATCATAAATTAATTATTAACATTAAATGTGCAATATATACTTGTATATATATATTTAGAAATATTTTTGTTTATTTATTATATGTATGAAGTATTTTATTTGCTAGTTTTTACTGATTAGCGAATTCTAGTCCAACATCTATTTACATATTTTTATAGAAAAAACATCTTCTCATATAAGTTGTCAAGAATATTAAGATATTAATCTTTTTTAAATGTTTTATTTGTCTATATCCGAAAGACGAGGATGAGATGAGCAAGTCGCCTTCTTAAGTTGCACGGATCAATATGAAACATAACATGCTTGGCTTACATATTACTGCATAATCACTTAAAACGGCAAAATGCGTGTTCAGTCGGAAATGGATAACGTAATTAAATTTTTATTTTTATTTTTTTATCAGCCCTGTTTGTACAAACTGTCCCACTGCTGGGAACGGGCCATCTTCTCATTGTGAGAAGGGTTAGGCCATAGTCTGCCACGCTGGCCAAGTGCGGGTTAGACTTCACACATCTTCAAGATCATTGAGAAGTCTCAGACATGTAGGTTTCCTCGCGATGTTTTCCTTCACAGTTTGAAGTTGGCGGCAATCTACAATACGCACATAACTTCGAAAAGACAGAGGTGCGTGCCGTGGGATTCGAACCCAGGACCTGCGGATCGCAAGTCAGACGGTCTCACCACTAGGCTGCCGGAAACGTAATTACATATTTCAATTAATTTACTAGTGTAATTGTTTAAATAGAACGTCTTGAAATTAAATATATTGACAAAATTTTATCAAATTTGTTTGAGCTTCAATCTAACAGTTTTATAAGGTTCCGGTTCAAAAAATCTCCCACGAACTAAACATGATTTTTCTCATACTCTGTAATTGATTTTCAAACTTATCCAAACACAATAGAGTTCACAATAAACATCAGATTTGTAGCTATAATCACCGGAAGTCAAGTGCGGCTAGAATATTCGAATCGCGATCCGAGTTCAAGTATGGCTACGCATCCGGTCAATTGAGCGTCGTTTTAACTAATTAAGGAGGTTCGGCCATATTGAAAAAAATATATTTATTCCGTTGTTAGCGTAAATATACTTCAGCCAAGTCTGTCCGTAATGTTTATTTATCAGGGAAGGTAAAAATAGAAAGTAAAATAGCTGCTAGTAAAAACAATAACTAGAGCGTGATTTAAGGTATTTATTTGATTAGTGGTCGGCTTAAATAATGATAACTTTAACAAACTTTCATTTCTTACATTTTTGCTTGACTACCCAAGTAGAGCCATGCTTTTGTTGCAATAATACATTTTGAATTATATATTATTTTGTTAAATTATGTAGCAATTATAATATGTATATGCTTTATCGCTACTAACTCACAAACAAGTATTTGTTAGAAAAAATATTAGATTGAAAAAGTGGGCCGTATCTTTACCGGAAATTTAATTTTGAAATTTTTAACCCAATATAGGTATAGGGGCGTACAAGACTAAAAGCAATTTATATCATCCTCACATTATACTAAATGTCTACCCATTTAGTCAAAATTGATAAAGACAAACTTTTTCTTCGAAAATATGCCTGCGCTTGACCGTCAACTCGCCTGAATGATGGTAATTACTTTCGCATTATAATATTAATATGACTATACACAAAAAAAATCTTGTAAACTGATCCATAAACGCGCTCCCAGCTGTCATACATCTTCATTACCCTAATCATATCGTAAAATGCAGCAGTAAATCTTAATTACCTCGAAATAAAAGCGAAATTTAATACCATTTACGTCTACTCATCATACTACCGCATAGTGCTGCCCCCATTTTGTCGTAATTGTGAGCTGCTAAGTGGTTTCGACATGCGATGTTCATTTAAATATTACTATATTACAGTAGAAATGTTTTCGAGTGGACACCACGCATCTGGCAAGCGTGGACAGATAATCTCATGCAAGTGGCAGGAGCAGGAAGACTGCAGTCTTCCTGCTCCTGCAACTTGCATGAGATTGTCAGCTCCTGCCGGACGGCTGTCAGAAATGTTACTCCAAATTTTGAAATGTAAAATCACTGGACCCGCGAATCGTACCTTACTATGTTTTTGATACACATTCTTTATAAAAGTAACAAGCTTCTTTCTCACGTTGAATACAATACAAACACTAGCTATTACTACCGCGTCTTTTCAAACTAAACAATTCACTTCTATTTCAATTGTAACAATACAATCCTCGACATGAACAATATAATCGGAGGAATCTTTTGTGTAATTATGGTAGAACTTTACTGAGGTAAGTTCGTCTAATCCTCAATTATATTTGAGCTTACTAACTATGATTAACTAATCACGTAGCGTTTTGTCTAATAGCTATTGAAATTATATTATAAAAAATAACAAAAGAAAGTTTGATGAATTAATTTCTACTTTTGTTAATTCTACTGATTAGGAGCTATTCAAATTGAGTCCAAAATAGGGATGCTTAATAATTGTAAATTATATTTTATTAAGAGGAATTTTAACGCTTCTAAGGAAATTCCACACCGTTATATGGTATAATCACCAAGCAACAGTGTGCAAGAATTACTGGTTATAACGAGAAACTAACTTTAATATCTCAAAGGGCCGAGTACAGTTCATTTTATCACACAAGGTTTTGATTGAAGTACAAAGTATAATTAATGATACTGAACGCGTATCGGGTTATTGTCTGGCTCAACACTCACACGCTTCAAAATATATTTACTTTATTATATACATTTAATGAGATTACTATTAAAATCCCTTCTCATAACGAGAAGATGGGCCGCGCCTAGCAGTAGCACAGTTTGTACCAACAGGGCTGATAAAAAAAACTATTAAAATGAATAACGTTTATCATATCAGAAAGATTGACAGACAGACTTAAACACAAACGACATCGTTTGTGTTTAAGTATTGATTTTTAATCCTACTCTATTAAACAAAAACATCCCTTAAACAACTACATAAAAAAGCTGCTCTATATTTACAGCCCCAAGTGGGTTGAAAAGGGGCTTTGAAGGGGCAAAGGGCCAGACACGCACTAATAAACAGAGAGACACAAAACAGACACGGCCTTAGGAAGTGCCCTTTGTTTAGGCCTTCTATAAATATACTACACTAGGTACATTCCCTTTGAATGTTGCCAGGTCTATTAAAAAATGTTTGGGCTATGTCAGTGTGTTTGAATATTGATCGAGATTATCTTGTAAGAATAATAACCTCGATTCTGTGTAGCTTAGAAAAACTAATAAAACTATGATCAAACAGGTTTTATGGGCATATGTTCCTTTCTGATTTAGACACGATGTTTATATCCACACACTTTTTATAGTAAGAAAAAATGCGTAAATAAAATTCTTGAAACCGCAGAGATTGAACTTGTATAAAAAGATATTTTTTGATACTGGCAACAAAATAGTGAATCTAGGAAAAAGCCAGCTGTATCAGCTGATCGTACCGTTTGCAATAATTCCTCTCTGCGCAGGTAAAAAGAATCCAAAAAAGTCTTGGCATGCAATCTCCGTCAGCTGTTCCTTTTAGGACGCGCGTGCGTTTCGATTCTCCCAAATTTTATACAATTTAACATGGTCTTCCTTTATACCGAACATCTGCGTAAGCAGGTGCGGAATATTTGAACGAACAACTGCATTCGTAATCGATTCCTTATTTAAAGGCATTGGCAATTTCTTTTGATTCAGTCTGTCCAGTTACTTAATGTATCACAACATTAAAGTTTGCTATCAAAGTGGAAAATACGGAGTTTTGTTTGGTGGGTAATACTTCTGAGGTGGTCCCATATTCATTTTATCAAAATCGGTTCAGTACTTTGGTTTTTATAACAAAATAACTGAAAAAATGTTATCCGTGTAAACGGATTGCCTATTTTGGAGTTGTTTTTTTTTAGGTTTTTTATTCGGGATAGTAATTATCCCGAAAATTAGATGTTCAAAATTACTGAGAGAAGTTTAGCGAATTAGAATTTTAAGTTCAAGCGAAATACGGGAAGAAGTCTCGAATGCAGATAGTTCACAAAAAACCCTTATAAGTAATTCAAACAAAATCCGTAATCACAAACTGCATTTGCGTATCTTGCCGTATCGAATATCGCTGAACGGATATGTGATACGATACGCAGATACGTCAATGATACGGTACGGGATTCCAAGAGGATGCGGATGCGCAAAAAAAGTTGATAAAATGACGTTTCCGGCCTTATAAACTTTGACAGATAAATAAAAGAAAGGATGTGAGGTAACGGATATAAATTAAATATCCAGGGTTCAAATAAAATGAATATCAAATAAGTTACACTGCATAATTTGCTTCTCCCGCGAAATATAGAAAACAGTCGGCCACGGAGCGGCGCGGGCGGTCAGACCGTTGCAGGTTTTACCAGCATTGTGTTGTCACCCTGGGTGTCGAGTTGCAACAGCTGACGGCACAAAAACCACCCTCTTCCGTCACCTATTCAAGCCATTTGTATACAGTTCGACATCACATCTATGTAGGATGTAGGTTATAATCGGTATGTGTTGACAATGGTAAGGAGTTACTGATATATTTTTTTTAATAATTTTATAAACTGTCATAGAAATAGATTAAATATATATATTATTATAGGTACATTTAATGTGATACAGATGTTGAAGAACGTACGTAACAGAACGGAAATAAGGTTAAGGTATTATATACCTAGTTTGGTGGTAATTAATTTGAAAACCAATAAACATTATTACGTGTAAAAGAACAAAATATTTTTAGTTCTGTAACTATCACCATTCGTATTTTCAAGGTTCAATTTATAATGGTTTGGTTAAAAATACATTGGTCTTTTTGCCATCAATGTGTTAAAATCATTATTGTTAAAATTAGGCTATTGACTCTTACAAAATAATCTCACGAGATTTTGCACATGAAATCAGACCAAGCTGAACACCTAGAATGTTACAATCCATCTGAAGCAATCGAATAAAAATCAAATTAGAATTAATGGGAACATACCTATTTAAAATAAATGAAAATAGTAAAATAGATTTTTGAAAATAGGCATAATGTAGCGACTCTATGGTATGGTATATTTATACACTGTATTATTAGAAATGATTTTGCATGCTCCTTAAGGGCCTGAATATAGTGCCACTGGTGTATTAATAGGTATATAAGATCTGTACAAACCTACATTCAAGCAAATTAATGATTTTGATTTGATTTGATTTGGTAATAAAACGAACAAAACACTGGAGTGCTTATATTGCAACTTCAACGCGTGTTCCCGTCGTCGGCATAAATTAAAAAAACAATAAATTTACCAACGAATATAATTTCAAACATCGAATGCGGAAGACAGGCCACTAAAGAAAACAACACATCAACACACATCAGCCAGTAACATCGGTCGATGTGGTTCCATTTTCAAATCTACATAATGTTTTTTCCCCACGTGTTGCACGGTTCGCTTCCCACTGGCTGCACATGGCTCGAAGGAATTTGACACGCAGATGTGCGTTCTGGCGAGACAATAAAATACCTAATAAATATGGCCGCCTGTTGCTTTGAGGTCTGGCTAAAGGAAAGGCTCTCTGTAATTTCAATAATTTAGAAGTCAACGATATTATTTTATTCTTTAATACATAATGTATAATTCACATGATTTTAATATTGAAAGTTTTAATTTTAATGTTGATATTTTATGTTTGACCATAGCTTACTTTACGCTAATTGACGTTGGCATCAAGAAGGTAATACTCCTATCATGATTCTTTCTTTAGTCTGCCAAAACAAAATAGAAAAATAAAAAAAATAACAATTAACTTCAAAATGATTTTAGTCGCTAACTTTGACAGAATCAATGCCAAAACGGTTAACCGAACTTTAACAACACATTTTTTTATCTATGAAACTATATTCAGGCTTAGCATATTTTATTAATCATCCGGAAAGTACGAGTATCCGACAAGGTGAGATTACAGAATGGGATCGACAGTGAAAGCTGTGACATCCATTAGAGAATGAGTTAACCGCAACGTGGAAAACTCATCAGCGCATTTCGAAATATTGAAGAGACAATTATTATAAAATATATATATATATATAAGTATATATTATTTATAAATTTAATCCATTAAAAGATTTTGCAGAAGTATTCTCACATAGAAGTGTGAATAGAAGTCACAGTTGGTGTATCGAAGTTATCTTATTATGATTAAACGTCTGTTAAGTAATTTTTTGTTAAAAATTTACGTAACCGCCAAATAAGTTATGCTATTGAGTCCCTTCGAGTCGGATCAATACAAATTAGTGTCCATAGTAGTTATATGAATACAATGCATTTGTCATAGAATTTATAAAAATATATCAAGCAATATACCTACTAGGTACGAGTATGCTTAAGCAATTAAGAAAACCGATAAAATATCCCAGGAATGTTTGCAAGTACATCATAAACTAAGTTTAGTAGTAATTGACACCAGGATGTAATACAGCTACAATGTATCCTTTAGTTTATAAATAAAATTAAACTAAGTACAAATATTACAGCTGGTAGCACATGCCCTTAGTATCCAAAGGCCGGTTGCAAGCGCACGATCAACTGCCCAATCCGCGTTCCATTCTCAAAATCGCGCGCCGACGGAATTCGCGCGCATTCTCACAATTTACCGCCAATAAATGACGCGCGACTAAACGTCAAATTACTTTTTAAAAAGTCGCTGGCCATAAATCCAAAATGGCCGTTCTTATTGATGGCTTTCTTTACGATCACTGACATGAAATTTTATTGTGTGTTTTTAATTTACAGCAAGATGAGGTCATAGTTTGTCGTATGCGAAAAAATCATTGCAACTTGTTTTCGGATTGAAAAAGGATTATAAGAAAAATGTAGCTATTGACTCCATATTTATTGAAAATTTATCAGGATAGATTACTTTACTGTCGTTACAGCAAAAATTAAATATGCTGAAAGTCTAATTGAAAATTGAATACCTATAAACGAAATCAAAATCCGATAATATTTATGCAAATCAGCTAATTTGTTAGTAATATTACTATTTGTGTGCTTAAATACTTTTTGTGTTCATAAAAATAATACAGCTTAAATAAAATCAGTAAGACAATAAAATGATTCGGTTTGGCCAAAATAAACAATAAAAGAGACGCTGCGTGTGCTAATTCCACTCTTTCTATGAAGTGAATGACCAGTGACACTAACGTTAAACCTAAAACCTAATGGAGCCGAAACAGACTTCAGCATTTAGAAAGGCAGGCGTCTCAAGAGGTGAAAGTCATATGCTTTAAACCTTGCAAAAACTCGCATCTCGCGGCCTTGCCAAGGTGAGTGCAAGGGGGACATAACGGTGCGTCTGCGACGACGCCTCGCCGCCACCCATGACAACAACACGTACCCAACTGTACTGTCTCAACCATCGACGGCCCTCATCGCACGCTCCCACGCAAAACAAAAACAAAGCCGGCAATGACCAGCTATCGATACTAAATCAACTTCCAATCAACGTTTATGCCCGACGGAAACGAGGCACGTATTCGTTTCATTTCCTTTCAGTAATATTGTACAATTTAATGAGTGGCTAATAATGGCGAGGTGGGCTATAAAAGCACTTCGGATTTCACACACGTTTGATATTCCATAAGGGAAAGCGGGTCTAACTGTGGCGGACCGAATAAAGATCAGTTGCGAGCCAGTATTTGTAAACAAAATTGTATGAAACGTGTGACATAAAATCTAATGAACATAATAGCCTCTGTTGAAATCGCATGTTGCAATTTCATAACAAAAACAAAAGTTACATAAGTGTCATCAAAATTAAATGAGGCGTCGATATTGAGTTAATGTTGCGAGATCTTGTCCAAATATCGGTAGACAATCTCATTGTTATGTAGTGCAACCAACGTGCAAGAATCTCAAGGACGATTCCTAATTGCTAAAGTTGGACTTAAAACTGCGCGCACAAAAACCGCATGCGAAGTTGAAGAAGCATGAATGGTGAGAAAAGTTTAGCTATGCGCTCACAGGCTTAGACATTCTAGCGCGAAACAGTTATAGCAACATTTTGTAAATAATGAACTACTTAGCATGCAAAACGCGCATCTGCAGCTGCGCGTCTAAAGTCCCTTTAAATGTTGTTAACTGAAAATTAAAAAATTACTTACGATTTGGCTAATCTCTGTGATTGGTATGGGGGTGATGGTTTTCTCTGAACTCTGGGGGAGCGATGAGGCACTTGGAGTTGGTGAAACTCCTGGAGAACCAGGCTGGTTGCCCACGCTCTCCTTAGATGTGCTCTTCGGAGACAGCCTCGACGGGAAGCTCAACGTCTTCGTCCACTGCGACAAGCTTCGTACCATTTTGACTGTCCATTCACAACACTCGTTCACTGAACCCGGTAACGTACTCGCGAACGGTAAATACGTGCGCGCCGTGCGTCGGTCCGCGATCGAATGAGACCGGCCGAAGCGAAGGCAACAAAACTTCGAAGCCTGTGCAAGTTGCGACTTGATTGGTTTGGAGGGGATTGCAGGCCCATAGGGACGCGGAGGGTATATGCCTTGCCTTTATATCATCAGGCTGGACTTGGGCCACCTCCGGAATACGATTTTCTTTTGTTTGTAATATCGATCCCACATCTACTGATCGACTATCTACCAAGTATTTTATTTTGCTGAAACAAATGTTATCTTATCGAATAAAGGTCTATATTTAGTTGGATATTCTTCTTCTATAATTTAGTTTTGTAAATATTTAGAAGTTTTTGTGATATTAAAAATATTATCTACTTTAAGTAAAAAATATATTTATTGGTCACAAATAATAAATGTGAAATTATTATATTTATATCGAATCTACAACTTAATTACCTATTTATACAAATACTATAGTAGCGAAAGCGATATATAATAGCTTAATATTTTTTATGACTTTTTATTATACAACAATCAAAATACGTAGTAAAACTTTGATCGTTAAAATTCCATATACATAGTTAAATATCATCGTGAGGGCATTCGTTCATATCCTTCAACCCACGTCGAATTAGCGAGACCCCATGGCGGAAATAACAGAACGTGGTGAGGGTGCCACCCTCACATTCCTACCCTTTATGTCCTTTGCAAAAATACTTTCGAGATATTGCAAGCTGTGGGGGAACTACTACATTCTTTTGACTATCGATCGAATTCATTTCACAGAGGGACTAGACGTTATCTGCCATAATGAATTAGGATTGCGTTATGAGGCCATGAGTTTTGTAATAAAGTATCTGCAGGTATTCAAAAATCGTTGTGATTATTATGAGAATTCAATTTACGGTAATATCGATATTAGGAAAAATGTGCGAGTACAATGATAAAAGCTTATTGTACTGATAAAGTGTTACATAGGGAAGAACTACTACTATTATTTATCTATGCCACTGCCGTTTCATTTTTACAAAAAAGTCTTAGTTGCTGTAAAATAACAACTTAATTTGGACGTACTTTTAGGCAAAAAATCCGTAAATTTAGGTGTCTGTATCTGTAAAAGTATGTATAATAAAATTTGAAGAAAACAAACCCTGCCAACATAGCCATTTGCAGCACCAAACACATATAAAAAATCAACGAAATTGGACAATATTTAGGGAGAGGAATTAGACTACTCCTTTTGTGTTATTTTGTATCGGAAAAAACGTGACAACAAAAGACTTAATTATTCGGGACTCAATAATGAACATACAAGTATATAAGCCTGCCTATCAGAAAATCGAAGATTGTAGTTTAATTTCGTAATAATTTAAATATTTTGTTTAGTTTTATGATTATTGTGATAATATAGTGCGCTTAGTAGGGTTAACATTAGCAAGGTATGTACGAATCACACACAAAGATAGTAAGATAATTTATTTGTATAAAACATGAGATAAATTTACACACAGTAGCATGCAATTGATGTTATTCAGTGGATATGGTCACTTAAAGTCATGTTTTGCCTTCGTTAAAAGGCGTACAAAATTAAAGCTGTACAAGAAATGAAACTACTACTTACTTACCATAACATAGGTACATAAGAATGGCAAAACCAAACCAATTGTCATTTTTTTTTTTTTTTTTTCTATCTATATTTGATCTTTAAGTTTACACAACATTTCATATTATAAACATAACCAATGGTTATAAAAATATTTTTAATCATTACTCAACTCAACGGTTCAATAAACACGCAAGGTTATATTAACTCAACAAAATTACTTAAAAATTTAAGAAGAATTAAGTAAATAAATATAACTATGCAAATGTATTTATTGTATACGCACATGTGTTTCTACAAATTTAAAGATAGTAAAAAATCACACACATCCGATAGGACCTGCATCGCCATAGCCAAAATGGTAAAGGTAAAGCTACAGATCGGGATAATGCGAGTTCAGGTTCCGTCGGATGTGCGTTTTTTTTTTTCAAATTTATGAATAATATATAATATATAACATTTAATTGTGTAAAAAAACACTGAAAAACATCGAATACATGTATTTATTTTTTAAGACTCAAAAATAAAGTTATAATTATATCTAAACAAAGATGCTCTGAGTAAGCAAGATGCAATTGTTAATGGTTATGTAGTTGAAAGGAGTCCTGCGGGCATTTCGTTACATTAGACAATGGACAGGCTCGCGTGGCTTCCTTGTGACACGTGCTCGCGCAGCTGACTCCCGCAGGATACCTACTTGAGAATTTGAGATGTTCTCGTGAAAGAGGAAGTTAGCTTAATACTTAGTTACTCAAGATGAGCCTTCAATAACTCATTGATCAGAATACAATCAGTATTTCTAATTGTATTTAGCTCGGTTGATGAGAAAAGCATTATGAAGGAGATAATAAATAGTAATAAATATAGTATAAAAATAGATAATAAAAGATAAAACTTATATTCTAGAATTGTAATATGTAAATATTGTTTAACTAGTATAAGGTTAGAAAACTCAAAACCCCCCCCAAAAAAAAAACGGCCAATTATGATGAAACATAGGTAAGAACATTCCCGGCTAATTCACCTTTTAATCAAAATAAACAAAATCAAAATTGGTTCATCCGTTCGGGAGCTACGATGCCACAGACAGACACACACACACACACGTCAAACTTATAACCCCGTCGTTTTTGCGTTGGGGGTTAAAAAGAAATTAATTATTAAAATATATATTAAATAAAGCTAAAATTTCATATCCCTCGATCGACATAAATTGGAGATTTAACAAAATAGTTTAGGTATATGGAGATGTGCAGAAACTTATCAACCAAATACATTACGACTGAATTTCTACCTGTGAGTTATAAGATAACTGTACTTCAAAAATTAATTTACTAAAGGAATTAAGAGTTAATGTTAAAACTGAACAAAAACATGAGCTTATTAGAAAATAATTGGATATCAAACACGTGCTGTTGCAGCTGACGCCCGGCTTGATGCAAGTCCTTGAGATAAAAGCTCTTCCGAATAATATTGAGGAAGGTTTTTTGTAAAAACAACTTTTTAACGAATAAAAATTAACATTAAAAACAATGAAGTAGGTTTTGTCATTTGGCCATAAATTATGTCAGTTCTCATAATTAGTAAACGAAATAAACCACAAATTAAATTGAAAGTAAGGAAAAGTGTGTTAGTTATAAGCAAAATTTATTACTGACTTTGATCACTATCTTAAAATTTTATACCTCTTTATACTTATATATTTTTACAAATTATAAATGTAAATGTGAAAGTTGTCTGCTTATTATTTTTTACTACTAATATTGACAATACTTTTGCTCCGGAAATTACGAGTAAACTAGAAAATCATGACTAAGACCGTAATAGGAGTGTCTACAAAATGACCTATAAGACACAAATGACTGAATTGCTGTTCATGTTTGTAGGTTATTAAATGTCTGAACTTAGCGGCATCATCTATCTACTCTTTGAACATGACGTATATTTGTTACTTTTTTGTGTTGGCGTGTGTTGATCCACTGCTCGATAGGTTACCAATACATAATTTCTATACAACAAGTTGTATATTAAAATAAAAACAAAATATTTGACTGCAGAAAAGCAGTTTTTTTGCAGTCTTAACTTACAACTTCGTTACGCTTGACACGCTGTTGAGTGCACGTTTTTTGTGCGAAAGTATGCGTTAAATCACTGTAAAAGTTTATAAATGCGCGCACTCTTTAGAAAAATTCTAGTAAAATCACTTGTTTATTACGAAATAGTTCGTTGGAGGTTACAAAAAAACGTATTTTTTTTATTTAAGCAAGAGATGTATTATTATTATTATTACAAATAATAAGCCTATGACACTTTGGAAGTGAAGACGAATCTAATGGCATTTGCAGATCAAAATTGGTCAAGCAGTTTAGGCTGTAGGCTGTGATATAAAAATATACCCACATACATACATATAAACATACATATACAGGAAAAGCATAACCCTCCTTCTGACAGATAAAAATAAATATTACCTACTAAGTTATTGAGCTATTGACATTGCGTTGAATTTCCCTAGATTCTCATGCCCTCTTCATTATCAATATCATTATCCAAATATCAAACTCAAATAATTTTCACTCATCCCGTCCACCCCAAGTTTAAAAGAATGTTTTAACTGCTTCCAACTTGTCAATGCCTGAGTGCCCTTAGCAGAACAAAGCGAATAGACAAAGACACGACCCGCACGAAGGGTTGTAAACAACTTTTTTTGTACCGCACAATAGAGGGGAGTAAGCATTTTTTTGATGGGCTTATGGAGAATGTCGGCTGCTGGATGATTAGCTAATGAGGAAGACTATCCTTAGTTAATAATTAAACTAAAGCTTGTTTAAGTTATTAGTGGATTATTATTTTTTTTACTACATTTATTTATTTCATAATATGTTATGTATTATTGATACTATGGGTATGTAATGGCCTGAATTATGATTACTATTATTAAGTTTCAAAGTTATTTTTAAATCATTTAATATGCTTATATTAAGATATTATATTAGAGATTAAAGTATTATATGATTGATGGATGATTTGAATAAAAACAGAATAGGTCACTCAATTCGGAAATGAAATGCAATTTTATTAGTTGCTCTACATACAGTCGATATCGCAATCGCAAGTACATCAATAGCACAGACATAAGATAGTGTGCAAATATTAGTACACTATATGCTCGCTAGATGGTGCTCGAAGATAATACCAATAACTCCCACCAACCCACAATAAATAGTATATTCTTCCACTCGTCGGTTTGACACGCGCTCGCTTTGCTCTTTGGATTATAAAATATAAATCAATTTTTTTAAGTATGCAATTACATAAATAATAAAAGCACGAACGGAATACATACTTAGTCATATTTATATTACAAATTCATGTCAATGACATTAAAGAACCCGAAGAATATATTCAAACCATGAATCTTTAGTTTGGGTAAAGGTCCGTGGTTGAACCACGCAATTCAATTAAAATTTAGGTAGCGTAAAAGGAAGTATCGTAACTATTACGTTTATAGCAATTTAGTCTAATGTCAATAACTTTTTGAGCACCGGAAGGCAAAGTACGTGCTGGCATTAACAAACACCTTATATAAAAGTTGGCAAAAAATATCCTCTGCCTAACATTTTATGCCATACTTTTGCTGTAATTTGTGACTGACATTTATAATTCCGTTTACATTTTACAGATACATTTGTACTTTATGTATTTAATACGATTATTACCGCAGTAATCGTTAAAACCAAAAATAGGTTTAAAACTAGTGAGTTCTTACTTCGAATTAGAACAACCCATGCATTAATGAGTACCAATAAATTTGACACTGACGTTAACTGTCAATTTTTATCGGTAATAATTTGACACTGGCGTTAACTGTCAAATGTCAAACGAGAATGTCCAAATAAAATCGCAATTCACCGACACCCTGCTCGCGTCGCGGAGGGTTGTTATTATTAAAAACTAGTAAAAGCTTGTACAAAATTAGTTACACGTCACTCTCTTTGTCTCATTGCGAGTTGCGACCAACCACGAAAATTATTTTAAACTCTAGCTGTAACAAAATAAGGGTGAATTATGTGTGATTTTTATTAAATTTCTCCACAAGTAAGGGCTATTTCTGTGATACTCGTAAATTATATTCTCAGTGCGTAAAATACCAAAGTGGCGTTGCCATAATAAGATAATTACGTGCTTGTAGGTGGTTAAATATTTGTGGCCCTTTGTTCTACAGAAATAGGTGATTGGCTTCTCCAAAAATAAATACTTAGCTAAAATAAAACAGTTGTAGGTACCTAGTTAGATGGTGCGTGGAAATAATCTCCCGGAAAATTATGACGTTAATTTAGCTAAAATCAGTTTTTTAACAACAAGCAAGTCGTTTGACCACTGAAATCGTTTGGTTAAACGGGCTAGGAAGACGACGACGAAACTAATATTTTTTTAGGTAGCCCTGTTTATACAAACTGTTCCACTGCTGGGCGCGGGCCATCTTCTCATTGTGAGAAGGGTTAGGCCATAGTCTGCCACGCTGGCCAAGTGCGGGTTGTCAGACTTCACACATCTTCAAGATCATTGAGAACTCTCAGACATGTAGGTTTCCTCACGATGTTTTCCTTCACCGTTTGAAGTTGCCGGCAATCAACAGCACATAACTGCGAAAAGACAGAAGTGCGTGCCGCGGGATTCGAACCCAGGACCTGCGGATCGCAAGTCAGACGGTCTCCCGACTAGGCTGCCGGAAACTAACATATTATGTCTATATTAAAAGAAAAACAAAATAACCGACATTTTAAATAAAAATTACGGGTCATTCACGTCTGTTTGTTTTGAACCGAAAAATCTGACTATAGTTTAGACCCGTAGCTTTTATTTAAAATGTGTGAAAGCCACCTTAGTTTCCATAGTAAGAATACCCGACTGTAGAAAAGCAGTTTTTGCAATCTAACTTACGATTTCGTTACGCTTGATACGCTGCTGAGTGTGAGTTTTTTGTGAGACATGTGTAAAATCTCTGTAAAAAATATAAATACGTATATATAATATAATTACTAGAATCATTCTAAAAATTTTTAGAATGATTCTAGTAATTCACTTCTTTATTATGAAAAAGTTCGTTGGAGGTTATGAAAAAAATCTTATTCTTTGCGAGAGACGTATTATTATAAAAAATACCTATGATGCTCAGGAGTGAAGATGAATCTAACGACACCTCGCTCATCATAATCGATCAATCCATTATGTACCTACATACATGCAAACATATGTGCATACACTTGAAAACATAATCCTTCTTACGCAGTAGAGTAAAAACTTAAAGTTGTCGCACACCCCTAATATTTTTAAACACACACGATAACAAGGATTCCCATCACGATGAGATAGATGGGAAAACAAATTTAGCCCACTTTATGTGTAGAAAAGATAAGTACCATAAAAAAAATTATTCAAGAATGTATTCTATAACTTTATCGGCATATTTAATATGTATACCTATGGTAAATTACAACTTTCTAGTACTAAGAGTCTTTGAGGTAAGCTATGGACAGACAGCTAGACAGACGGAAATGACATGGTGAAACTATAGGTTCACTACGGAATCCAAAAAATGCAAGCTTATATAAGCAGCGATGATCTCTTGGAACCACAGCTTGGAACTAAAATCTTTCACATAATTTTGTTTGTTCATAAAAACATCAATCGTCAAGCCAGGTCAGGGCCTTTCGGCGGCTTAATAAATAAATAAATATTTGTGGACATTTCACACAACACCATCTAGCCCAAACTAAGCAAAGCTTGTACTATGGAACTAGATGGCTGATAGAATACATATATACTTTTTTTTTTTTTGTAAATATATACATATGATACATAGAAACACCCAGACACAGAACAAACATCCATGCTCATCACACAAATGTTTGCCCTGGGTGGGGATTGAACCCACGACCTTTCAGTTCAGCAGGTAGACGTAAACACACTACCAACTGAGCCACAAGGCCAGTAATAAGTCTGACACTAGGGCTGGCCACTCAGTCTATACGAACTTAGGTACTTACTTTTTGTTAGAGCTTCACTACAAGTAAGTCCGTATCCATTTTGTAAAAAAAAACTCTCATACACGTATATTTTCCCATAGTCGATATCACGTGCAAATAGCTCACAATTGCTTCCAACTAGTATAATTGACGAAGAAGATGACCCGCGCCCAGCAGTGGGACAGTTTGTACAAACAGCTGATAAATAAAAACATATTTTTTTTCATTTTCATTTTCACTGCTCGACCGGTAATAGGTATCTGCGCATAATAGCCAAATGCAAGCAGCCTGCAAAAACCTACAAGATACAAAAAATAAAAAGAAACACCATATGTGGCACGAATTGGTCTTAAAAATAGATTAGCAGCCCCCATATGCGCGTGGTTTGACCACCATGCCTCTACGTCCCTTGGCCCATGTGGGCAAACATTATAAAGTAGTTTAATGGGTTGGGGTTAGCTGTAAAAATAAAGAGGAAGCTCACTGATTTGTGTAATGCTACTTTTTAACCTCCTTCCAAACATCGAGAGGTTTTGAGAAGTATTAGGTATAACAAAGTTTAAATAAGTGGTCAAAATCGTGTCGAGACACCCTGGTGGGATTTGGTAGCTAATGTTATAAACTAAAAGAAAATCACTTTGCGAGTATTTGTGAAAACTACTTTGCAATAGTACCTAATTATAGTGTAAAAAACTGACAAAAAAACGACTAGAATATACGCAATTCGCTTACTTGAATTTTCCAGTTAGTTTGTTATAAAAACCAAAGTAGCGAACAGATTTTGATAAAATTTATATTAGTTCCATATAAATTTTATCAAAATCTGTTCAAAATCCTCTGAAGTATGACCTACAAAACAATAATGAATCACTAAAATCATTTCATAATTAGCGAAGTAATCGCTGAATAAATATACAAAAAACATACAGTCGAATTGAGAACCTCCTTCTTCTTGGAAGTTGATTACAAAATCATCCCTTCAATGGACAGCGCGAATATGGAACACAAAAAATTCTAATCTCTCTCTCTCTCTCTCACTCTCTCGCTCTCTAATAAAATAATTATGTAATTGGAGATGGATATCAAACTGCTGAAGCAAAATTGATCAAACTATTGGGCCACTTGTAAAACAAGTCAAAAAAGTGCAAATATGAACACTGTAGCTTCAAGGATTCCATAGTAAATACTAGCCTGATTTTACCAAAGTGTTTTATTGACGGAACTGGCTATTGAACTTTGTTGCATGAAGACAATACAAAATTATAATTAATCCATGAATTAATCAAAACATCCTGATCCTCCTGTCACGTAACGCGACGCGTGCGCACGTCCATAGGCTATCGAAAATAAAATGGCGCCATCATACGTACTTTTAAATATAGTGTATGTATAGTCTGTTATTGAGAATTATGAGGTAATTTATTAATTTACATATGACGTATAAAGTATAAGGTATAAATATGCTGGTGCGTATCTGACCAAACGCATAAGCATTGCCAATCAACGTGGCAGTGCGGGTAGCATGCTGGGTACGCTGCTAACAGGTAGTGGGTTTGAGTATTTAGATTGTCTTTAGACCTTTATCGGTATGGGGTAATCAATTTACTTTTTGTGTAGTAGTTTAGTAGGTTAAGTATGTGTATAGTGTTTAAAAAAAGCCATTTAGTAGCTTAGATCTTCTTGTATTATTAGGATTCCATTCCTTGAATAAAGACCCAATTTTGTTTTTGTTTGTTTTGATAATTGTTTTTAAAATGTACAGTTTTCCGATTTTTGCCTTTATTTGTGCTATAAGACAATGCTTCTTGCCAAATTTCA
This sequence comes from Lycia hirtaria, assembly GCA_947563715.1. NCBI lineage: Eukaryota > Metazoa > Arthropoda > Insecta > Lepidoptera > Geometridae > Lycia > Lycia hirtaria. The sequence continues at coordinate 3,005,018 of OX387376.1, read as the reverse complement.
AAGTTCTAAGTCAACGAAAAGTATCTAATAGGTTTTGATTCCCTTGTGAGTGTCGAAATAAACGATTTTTAGCGACATATACGATACTTTTTTTACGATAACCAAGAAGTTTTTTTTTCCTGCATAGGTATATTGTTTTAATTTCAACTCAATACCTCCACGCGTTCCCGAGATAGAAGGTCTTGACAGACGGACAGAGGGGCCACAAAGTGATTCTATAAGGGTTCTATTTTCTTATTTTGAGGTACGGAACCCTAAAAATTATCAAAAACAATTCATAACTGGCGGCGTAATCGCTGAATAAACATAAAAAAAATACAGTCGAATTGAAAACCTCCTTCCTCCTTCCTTTTACCAGTAAATTAATAACATATCCCATGACACTCGAGACATAAAGACAAATTAAAAGACACGGCACATCAAAATTGGTCAAGCCGTTTAGGCTGTAGAAGATAATATGGAAATATACATATTACAACATACATACATCCGAAAAATATAACCCTCGTTCTTGCGTAGTCCGGTAAAAATAAGAAATAAAGTTCAAATAACAAAGTAATAAATCAAGGTTGCCTGGAAGAGATCGCTTTTAGCGATAAGGCTGCCTGTTGTTTTTGCTAGCGTGTAAGCTCTCTCTTGTTAATTAGTGTTTTAGTGTAAGTGGTGTAAATAATAAAGAGTTTATCTATCTATCTATCTAAATATTTACAGTTACATAATTTGAGGACCTATTTAGAGAATTTGAGGACCTATTTCGAGTCATTAATAGCATTACATTCATTAGATTCCTATAAAACAAGTACTTGTTTTAATTAATAAATGTTTCCCGCTTGGCGCGTGTGACGAGCACACGACTTCGCCGTTTGTAGTCAATCATTGACGGTAACTGACGCCTCGACTCGAGCCTTCAATGGAAGGGCTCGGATTCCTGGCCGGGTCGTGAACACGCGTGCCTTGGAGTAGCGCACGCATTTATAACAGACTTAATTACTTTATTATGAAAACTAACGTGGTTGTTACACTTTTTTGTTTTGTGTACCAGTGTGATGAGTGACGTCTGCGCTGCTCCTTTTGAAGAAAACCGCCGTATGCGGTTGAAACTATAGTCGGAGAATTTGGCACAGAAATAGACGTGAGATAACCGGTTTGTTCATAATAACGACTTAATTATATTTTAAATAACTGAAAAAACTGACTTCACAAGTGTAAGTTTAGAAAACTCAAAAACCCACGACAAATAAAAATGGCTGAACCGATTTTGATGAAACGAAAAAACTAGATCAAAATCGGTCCATCCGTTTAAGAACTGTGATGCCACAGACAGATATACTTATACAGATACATACATCAAACTTATAACACCCCTCTTTTTGATTAGATATGGACAAATTTGGATTATATGCGCAAAAAAAACCTCTTTCTTGCGCGGTCAGGTAATGACAAAACTGCTGTAGCAATTTTTGCAACAAAAACAACAGTGTGAAGAGCATCGGGGCGTTTCTTTATGGTCCGAATCGACCTATTCCAAAATATGTCTTGGGCCATTCGCACCGCACCAACGACTGCGGTGCGAATCGGCCCATTCAGAAACAGTACATGGGCGAGTCGCACCGCGGTTCGAATCAGATGCGGTGCGAAACGCCGAAGTACCCGATTTAATGGGAAATATCAACGAAACTTGATGTGACATGGTTTTATTTTAATCCGTGTCGAACTTTATACAGACAGATGGACAGACGTCCCATATACGGCGTACAGTTATTGAAATTAAATTCACATATATAGTAAAACTGGTCAAATTTATTCTGATGTGATGAATTTGGTGATCGGTATGCAATAAATGCTTATTTTGCTTTTTTGTTATTAAGTTTTCTTTGTTAGATCCTAAAATTGCTAAACCACTTTTGTAGCCGATTTAGTCTTCATCTTTGCATGATCTCATTCTTTCGTGCCCATTTTCCTATCGGATAGTAAGAAGCACGAAAAAGCGACATAGTTACATGGTTGATATTCCAAAACCACGTACGAAACGCTTTGGCTTCACTTTCATTGTGCGTACCGCCAAAATGTGGAATGCGCTTCCTGAATGGGTCTTTCCGAATAGATATAAGTAATCTATGTGTCTTCAAATCGCGAGTAAATAGGTTTCTTCTAGGCAAGCGCGCTCCATCGTAGACCGTAACTGTCGCTTAACACCAGGTGAGTTGACGGTCAAGCGCAAGCCTATCGTCGAATAAAAAAAAATCTTATCCATTTAAGGTAACTAACATAAATGTATAAACCAAATTTTTGAAGTCGATTAAAATTAGTTTGTATTATCACTTTCCTGTGTTTTCCGGGTGTATAGCTTCCAATTCAGTGTAAACTCGAGCAGTACTTTGTCATGAATTAGGACATCCACCATCTGCTGAGAGCACCATAAAACGTGTTCTGTACAAACAAACAATTAGTTCAAAGGAGATCCTCATGTGGAGGAACTACGCGGAATTGGGTCAGATATTTTGAGTGCTTCACTTGGAGATTGTGACATCTTGGGCTTTTAAAGGGATATCAGTATATACAGGCCGACTTTTTAAACTCTAGCAATTTTCAAGGGCATGTTAATTAGTGGTATTATGACACGTATAAAGTAATAAAACCGAAACAAATAAAAAAAAACTATATAAACCTCGGTTAAAGTTTTTCCCAAGAGTCCAGTCACAGACATAGTAGGCGACGCATGCGACTTCATTTATATATAATTCTCGCATGCCATATTTTGGTATCGACTGTGACGTCACATAGGCTCACGTTTTATAGCTTCAAATGAAAGATTTGTATCAAAAAAATATATAAGTGGCCAAGACCGTGACGAGACACGCGTATAGTAGGGTTCCATAGCTAATGCTGTAATTAAAAAGAGAACTACTTGACGAGTATTTTTGTTTAGACTACTTTACGAAAAGGTCAACGACCTTTATAAATCTTGAAAAGTTGTAATCACAGAGTGTTCAAAACAATTTTCATTTAAATTGCGCGAAAAAAAAAGAAAATTATCTTTTTTTCTTTGAAATTTATTTTCTTAAAGACTACTTCTTTATTTCTCTTTTCGAAAATAAAAACAAATCTTTGACATAAAAGTACCGTAGAAATATACGTCTGCGCTGATTTTAATTTTAAAATAACTTCGTTTGGTGTCAAAGGTTGCATCGGAACCGTTCCATAATTTAAAAATCGAAACAAAGAAAGGGCATGGAACTTTTAAATCACGAACTAGTGAGGTGACATCGCCGTTAAACAAAAAGAAAATAAAGCCAATGACACATTTATTAGTGCTGTCACTCGCTGGTACTTATGTTTGACAGCTCATAAGTTTCAAAACTTTAATTTGTGATAGATAAGCTAAATGCGTGTTTACGGATGGATGGGCTACTGGATTTTGACTTTCACATTTTAACTTTTGTAATGTATGGTTTTATCATAATCACATTTTTACTTTGTTTTGGTAAAAAAGAAATATGTGAGAGCTTTCATTACTTTATCTTTTACAACACAATGTTTCAAATTCATGTATGTAAGTGCTGACTTCCGTAAAATACTTGTTGTAAGGAATGCTTATTTAATAATAATAATAAAAAATAATAATACCATTTAGTTCATCATTTAGAGTATTTTAGAGCATTCAATTGATACTATTTTATAAACTGCAACGTCGCTCAACATCAGGCTAGTTAGCAGTCAAGTGGAAAAAACACGATGTGTACTAGGTTCTCACACATCTAGACTAGAATGGAGATATTGAAAGCACTAGGTCCTACCGTACTATATTCGATCGTGTATTTATATTTTACCCGACTGCGCAAGGTGATGTTTTTCGAGTGTATGTATGTATGTATGTACGTTTCTATATGACAGCCAACAGCCTAAACGGCTTGACCGATTTTGATGTGCGAGGTATCATTAGATTTGTCCTTAGTTCGAGAGTGACTTAGGCTATATTTTTTTGTAATAATAACAATATTTCTCTTGCAAAAATAAAAAATGCGAATTTTCGTAATTTGTAACGAACTATTTCTTAATAAACAAGTGATTTTACTAGAATCATTTAAAGAATGCGCATTTTTAGTATTTTACAGTAATGTTACGCATACTTTCTCACAAAGAAAACGTAGACTCAACAGCGTATCAAGCGTAACGAAAACTTAAGTTAGACTGTAAAAACTGATTTTCTGCAATCGGGTATTTTGTTTCTCTTTTAATATACATACTTGTTACCAAATGTCAAGTCACTGCCACCGCACCAACCTAATGGCATTGACAAAATATCGTCACAATTTGTAAATGTCATCCACACAAATAAAATTACCACCCTAAGTTATTTATTACCCTTTTATTTTTAGAGCCTTTATTGTCCGCCTGTTAAACAGACTAATTACGCTCGCTGACAAGGTTTAAGGACATTAGTTGGCTCGACCACAGATTATAATAAGGCCACATCGTAATCTCGACTAATTCGGTTGACGTGACGTCCGAGACATAATTGTAATCGAAGTAATGCCCCTCACTACACGTTGACAGGTCATGGCGCCATCGCTTCTTTTTTTTCGATGACATTGGACTGGACATTAAATATTATTTATCCACTAAAGTAGAGGTGTAATATTAAAGACGTTGATTAGAATTGTACTTATATTTGACACGCTTCATGCAGACAAAAATGTTATAACCTATTTTATAGTGTGAATAAACGTCTATATTTAAACTAAAACCGGAAATATATGGAATTGCAAACAATTGCTAAGAAAACGTGGGTGGGTAATTCTAAAACAAGTAGATCTGAAACAAGTATTGCCTAATTTTTTCAAAAATAAGTGGCCAAGAACGTATCGAGACACGCATATAGTAGGATACCGTAGCTAGTGCTGTAGTCTAAAAGAAAACTACTTGGCGAGTATGGTTTTCAGACCACTTTGCAAAAAAGTAGAGCAGTATGCATGCACTCTTATTTTGTTACAATGAAATTTAATATTTAATGTCACAGTCTATCGAGCGCAGTGCATTGCGAGAGACAGGATTTTGAATTGTCTAAGTCCAAATTATATATAATTAAGTTATATTATAGTGATGCTTAACATCATGCTAGCGACTTGCTCGTTTATTTAATTAATCACAAAAAAAACTAAAGTAGGTATTCGATTAGTAGATAGTAAAAATATTGTTCATAATAATTTAAGGTCTAAAAATGTTAAATAAACAATGTTAATGTTGGTTTTTAATTGAAATATTAGTGTAGATAGCCCATAAGGTACAGTTAAACAATTTTTTTCTAAATTGTTTTTTTTTTCTAATTTGCTAATTGTCAACTACTTGATTATGTCAGTTTCTGCAGCTAATTTTAAATTTTTAACCGACTTCCAAAAAGAAGGAGGTTCTCAATTCAACTATGTTTTTTTATGTTTGTACGCAATTGTGACTTGATTTTAATTTTTCTTTTTTATTTGGTAGGTACCTAATAGTTCAGAGATGGTCCCATATAAATTTAATCAAAATCGATTCAGTAATGTGCTTTTTATAACAAAATAACTGGAAAAATGCCATCCAAGTAAAGTAAATTGAGTATTTTGAAGTCGGTTGCTTGAGTTTTTTAAGCTATAATTATTAGCTTAAAGTATAGGTAGGTATGGACTCAAGAAATGTCGTAATCAAAAGATAATAAAATAAATTTTTGACAGGCACGCAAGCTGCGCGAGCGCTTACAGACGCGAACAATGGAGTTTGCTAAAATGTCAGGGTTTGAGCGAAGACATCTTGATTATGAGAATCATATGGCAACGTACGTAGCATAAAAAATATAATTTAAAAAACTGATAAAAACAACTTCAAAATAAGCGATACAAGACATACGCGACTTACTGTTCATATTTTTACAGGCACTTGATATTTTACCTGTTATTTTGTCATAATAACCAAAGTACTGCATCGATTTTCATAAAATTTGTATAGGACCACCTCTGAAGTATGATCTATCAAATACAAAAATAATCATCAAAATCAATGCACAATTGGCTGAGTATACAGATACACACATCACAATCGGTGAACAAACATACAAAAAAAACATATAGACCGAATTGATAACCTGCTTCTTTTTGGAAGTCGGTTAAAAACAATTATCCAGTATCGCCGAGGGCAACGCACGTGATATAGCGTTATGTAACTGTATTAATTCATTTTCGCATCAAGTAATCATGGACAATTGCTGGCGGTTATTGCCATGGGAGCCATTGTCGTAGATCTTACTGTTTTCACGGTTTGACTTGAAAAACATTACGTATCCATACATAATTCATGTTCAGAACTAAGTGCATTATGTTACTTTGATTGTTCTCTGGTATTTTACCCGACAGCCTAAGAGAGGTAATGTTTTTTCGGATACGTGTCTGAACGAAAAGAATTAAAGTTTCTTCATATTATTATTTTCATCTATATAATAATTTAACGTGTCATCCGGCCCACGGTAGCGCTCAGAAAGAATTGCCACTCGCGGTCACCCATCCGAAGACTGACCGGTACGTCCGTTGCTTGACATTGGTGATCGTTCGAGAACACCTAGACAAGCTACGCCACGAGCGCTACGTTGCGCTACGCCCGGTTGTTTGTTCTTAAAAAAAAAAACAGCAATCGTCAAGCCAGAGGACTTGCGGCTTAATGACTCTGACACTAGGGCTGGCCACTCAGTCTATACGAACTTACTTACTTTTTATCTATATTATATGGTGGGCTCACTTAAGACGAATACGTCATGTCGGTTCTGCATTTTGAAGCAACAAACTTTGAGTACCTATCTACTTAGGTACTTATTGAAAAATGTCAACGACTAATTATAGTTATAGTTTAAAAAAATATACTTTAAAAAAATTATAGTTTAAAAAACTACTATTATTACTTTGATTTAAACTAATTATAGTTAAAAAAACTGAATAAAAGTAATTTAAGAAAAATAAACCGACTTCAAAACAATCTAATTAACTGAAGAGTGAGAAATAACACGAAAAAATCAAAACTGGGCGTCTACCTAAGTAGGTACGTAAACCAACTATTTTTGAGGTCGGTGAAGTCACCGACATAGCACAGCGGATTAGCAAGTTAAGCTGGCAGTGTAAATTATTATTGTGTAGAAGATAAGTAGCGCATAAACCTGGGAAACATCACAAAATTATAAATCATATATTTAATTCAAACACCCAATTATAAAAAAACAATTATAAATCATATATATAATTCAATCATATATTTAATTTGTTTAATGAGTTCAACAAATTTATCAACCATAAATAAACATTTCGGATAAGATTATTTAAATATTTTCATCTTAAGATTTCAAAGTACCGTTTAAATTATTTGTCAAAGGTTAGACAGAGCCTTTTTTCCAAAGTTTTCGTTTCCTCATTGTAACAGATCTGCGATACTTATTATCACCGTGAGTATACAGGGAACATTTTGCATAAAAATAGTAGGGGGTAGTAATTAATTTTCATAAGATAAAAGAAAACTGTCATCTAGTCACCTGTGACCACGGACGCTGCAAAGTGTTCAAAACGTCAGCTCATAAAATTATGTAAATACGCGATAAGTCCGTTAAAATTTGTTTAATTTCGATGAGGTTTTTTTGCCGACACGGCCCAACGGCCTTTGCCTATGAGTCACAAGAAAATTATCAGGCTTTGCCTTCATTCATAGCAAACAAGGTCATTACTAGTTTTTATATTTAAATATAATCCGTTAATGTTTAAAAATCGAACGGACGAAAATCAAATTCTATTGACATACCTTATCTTCTTCTTTTTTGTATTGGACCCGCATTAAAGCATTTGCCAGTGTCAAGTATTAGGTTTTTTTTCAAGTTTCTTGAATAAAACAAGTTGTAAATGTTCTAGTCGCAATCTAAGTCACGTATACAGTCAATTTATAAGTCGAGTCCTGCTTCAGTAAAGTGGTGGCGACTTTACTAGAAGCTTTTATGGAGTTTTGCCGACAACGTAAAATCACACGTTTTATTGCTTTATTTCACTTGCACACACTCACGCACTTTATCGAACACTTAATGAATAAAACACCACCATTTTTATAGCATTAATGTTCTCAATAACACAAGTTTAGGAAAATAAAACAAAGCAACAACACGTTACTAAGACGTTCCCGCCAAAACTCATACCTTATCTATTGAATATTAAACTAATATAACAGTGTTATCATTTGCCGATAAAGGATCTATTATTGGCGTTTTAGCTAGCTGGATTATAAATAGGGTTGGGATGTTGGGAATGGGTTGAATCTAGATTGATTACTGATCTAGATCTTTTTTGTTAGGACTGGACTAGCTTTCCCTACATAAATGACAGCTAGACTGCTTAGGTATTAGGTATAGGCGTACCAATTTGAAATCCCAAGAAGGTAGACACATTAGTTACACCGTAGTTACATTTTTACCTTACTTTTGAAGTAGGGTAATATTATTCAAGCAAATGTACCAACGTACAATATTTCTTTAGCACGATCTACAGCAACAATTTGACAGATTTCGACATGTGATATCTGTGATTGTAGAGTAGTTAGGTACACTTAGAGTGATAATTTCCTTCAAAATTATGTTCATAGGTGAAGCCAAAAATCAAAATGTGTGCATGATCATCGTGTGTTTACTATATTTGACATGCATATTATGAGCGTATAATGATGTTCAAGTGAGTAGACGTAATTGTAACCGAGTTAAGAAGTGAAATTATGTCAAATGCTTATCTACCTATCGCGTGTAGCGACGAGAAGATTGGGGTTACAGCCCGTAAAAGACCTGTTAAACATTTTTCACTCGACTCGCACTCAGGGCCTTACCGAGAAACGTTACTTAACTTTAACTAACGTCTTAAATTCACTGTCTTCTTTCCGTAATTGTCATTACGTGTCAGCGAGAAGTTGACAAAATATGTTAAGCATTGCTTAAAGTAACGTTTTTCGGTAAGGCCCGAAGTTTATTACTTACGTTTATGCATGTGATTAGATTTGTCTCAACTGTGCTAATGAATTATTTCAATACAGTGTCCGCTAAAAGGAATTGCGGCATAAATCTTCGTTTTGATGATGAGTATTGTTTTTTTTATTATGTAGGTATTAATTTACTAGTACCCATTCGCGTCTGTTTACAGCGCTTAAATAGCTATAATTAGTCCTTGAATAAATATAATTCACACCATTCCTTGGTTGCCTGGAAGATATCGCTTTTAGCGATAAGGCCGCCCGTTGTTACACTTGTGTAAAAATTATTTCTTTTTTGTACGTGCTTTTGTTAATTTTAATGGTGTGTCAATAAAGAGTTTATCTATCTATCTATCTATAATTTGAGTAACACGGCGGCTTATGGATAAAGGTCCTTATTTGCGATTGACATTTTTCGCGCTGACATTTAATGTCAAAATGTCAATGCATTTTTAGAATGACCGTTCGATAAACTGAAATGTGAAAGGGTTTATCGGCGAAATTATAAAAGGTTTGACAATGATTTGGGGTTGGAAATTCGGGCCCACATTTGATTTCGTATTTTTGTACCTATATCGGTACTAGCATGAGTATTCCGTGTGCTTCATCTTTCAACGTATCGTCGCTTTGCAACAAGTGAGTTGGTGATCTCATCAATTTCGCCTCTTTCGCCCAAAACAATACAAACTGTTTTTTTCTACACAAGATCTAGGATTGGCAACCAACTCGCCTGGTGGCCGAGGATGGAGCTTGTCGATCTAGAAGATATCTTTTCACTCTAGCCTTGAAATTACTAAGATTGTAGTTCTCAGGAAATAAAGATGGTGGCAGAGAATTCCATTCCTTTACAGTACGCATCAAGAACGTGCACCGATTACGCAGAGTACAGATTTTTGGCATTTCATCGATATGTTGATAATTCGCCGACTTTCTGCTAGTCCTGTAGTGAAATGGGGAGGGTGGAGTTCGATCGTGAAGCTCTTGCGCACACTTCCCGAAATGAATAAAGACAGATAGACATTATAACGAAAATCTATTTCAGTTATCTAGTGTTCCATTTCAGAATCAGTTAATTTGACTTTCATACTATTTCTTTACTATAACCTACGAACAAAAGTATGTAGGTATGTGTGTATTCTATGTGTTTGTGCAAATGCAAGTATGAGTGTGATACTTGCGGGTGTAAATGTGTGTGTTGCTGGCGTGTATATTATTCATGATTGATAATCTCCTTATTTGAAATGTATTAAAAATAAGAGAAATATTTGATATTGACTCAATGTGGAAGATACAATGACTATTTTATAAAGACCCCGTAAAAAAATAATTCTTGAATAATACCTACTTACTCACGAAATCTTTTCACAGATCTATTACAGATATGTAGTTAAAATAATTGTAAATCAATAATGGGACTGATTGTAACTTTTCTGTCCGAGAACTTTTAAAGCAATGACGAAACACAACTGCCTTACAAAAAGATGTAACCAACATTTGTCAACATCCCATCGCTCTGTATTAAAACATATTTTATCTGTGGACTAATCTTAGGGCCAATTAAGGCGTATTTGTGTAACCCCCCGGTTACACCCCCCGGTGGTCTGGAGGTAGTAGAAAATATCTCCTTTGTGTCGCCCGGTGACCTCCGTCAATTAGACATGTCAGTTACTGTATTATGTTGCGGGCGGTGCTCGCGGTAAGGTGGCGGTGTTAGACGCTTTTGTTTTTTACCCAGCTGCCGAAGTAGGGTAATATTTTTTTCATCTTACCAGCTTGTAAAGTTACGTTTCCAAGGCTAATATTGGCGTGGAAAGGTTTATTTTGCTCCCTAGGGTGGAAAGTAATTTCAAAATTCGAACACGACGGAGCTCTACATTTTCAATACAAAATAATTCCAACCTATTTTGTATAATACCTTCACAAAATGAAGAAAAATAGTTCGATTCAAGGAGGTTGCTGTCTTAGCTTAAAGAAACACTAAATAGTATATTAAAATAACTTAGACATATTGTATATTTACGTAAAATGTAAATAAATATGTACAATTTACTTTCTCTTAGCAGTATTTTGAATCTTTAGAACCATTTACACGAAAAAGGTTTGGATGAGTAAAGAAGAATGCTTTCAACCCGCTCCTCAGGCAACTTCAGACCTACTTTCAGAGTATGAGTAATGAAAAAAAACTTTGTACTACGTAATTTTGTTGTAAATAATGTTCAAAATTAATGAAATGTCTACATGTAAGTGAACTCACGTGATTATAATGTAACTTTAGGACCAGTAAAGTTGCATAAATGCCAAGCAGATTTTTCTACTCGAGAAAATAGGTGAATTAAAAAACTTCCTCGCTACGTTAAGATGAAAATTTTTGTATTGCACTCGGCTGTAAAGTTATTTTATCTCGTGTCTTCTTGAATCCTTCGCTTGCTCTAGATTCAACTGTCAGACACTCGACGGTAAAATACAACTTTCCAGCCTATTACAATAAATAAATATAGCGTATGCATATTTAAATTAATTCTTTGGCACGTTCAGCGGCCTAAGACTTTTGGCGGATTTAAAATATCGTGAGAAAGTACTTGTATTGTGCAGTGCCCTTGGACAATTTGTTTTCTTAAAAAAATATTAAAAATTTTGGTATCCACATCACTATGAAATAATATACTAAACTATGAAATAACTATTTTTTTAACTCGATGACTATTTTCTTTATCTTTATAACCATATTTTTCTGTACAAGCTGTTCTACTATGAAATGTGCAGCCTGTTTATATCAGGTATCCCTAAATATTTTTAAGAACCTAGTTCATAAACATCTCGTTCATAGTCTATTATGTGTGTGTTGTTTATGTTAAATATAATATACGCTATATATTAGTTTATTGATTTATTAAGTATTTAGTATGTAATCTTTATTAGACATTATAGGTATATTGTCATACGCATTTTGTACTGTAACTTCAAACCTACTTATTCTAAATTAATTTACTTCTTGAAATCACTCTATGCGATAAGGCCGCCTTTTTACTTACATTAAATTTCATTGTTTATTTTTAAGTTTCTCTGTATGGTTGTGCAATAAAGTTATATTCTATTGTAATATTGATTATATAGCTAAATAGTGGAATATTATTTTTTTGATGACAAGTTATCATAGATAAAGTCGCTTAGCATATTGCCCGCATTGCTAATATGCTTAGATCTTAGACTTCAACAATTTAAAGCTCTGTGTGCCAAGTGCAACGCCGCACAGAGCTAAATTGTTGAAGTTAAAATTTTGCATAGCATTCGTGTAAGCACATTAGCACGCTCGTCACTCTTCATTATTAGATATAAAATCTCGTTATAGTAAAAAATACGCTGGAAACATTAAAGCAACATCAATATTTTATCAGGACAGTAAAAAAAACTTATACCGAGTTCGTTAAAGGTCAAACTCGACAACATTAACGTAATAGTCGCGCGCGCCTCACATTTTTTCAACGTTAAAATTCGTCATACAACTGTCATACAAAATACAAGCTGCACGTTGTATAGACACTCATACAGAACCACATTCCGACATCAAATGCCGATGGTATATACTCTCCTATTGTCAAACAAGACTTGTTCCTCTTTTTATAATTGCGTGGGACATTTTAACTCTTTATTGTTTTTTTTAACCTACTTCCAAAAGGGAGGAGGTCTTCAATTCGACAGTATGTTTTTTTTTGTTAGCAATTACTTAGCTACCAACTATGAATTGATTTTGATGATTATTTTTTGTTTGGTAGGTCATACTTCAAAGGTGGTCCCATACAAATTTTATCGAAATCGGTTCAGTACTTTGGTTTTCATATTACAAAATAACTGGTAAAATATGTCATCCAAGTAAATGAATTACGTATTTTGATGTCGTTTTTTTATCAGTTTTTGAACTAATTAATTATTTTATTTCGTATGGTAGATAAAAGGTTATAATATTGGTACCGTTGGAAAAAAAAACAATGTTTGATGGGATTCGAACCTGCAACCGTCTCTGTCAATACCAGGGATGCTATTTCGAATTGGCAACATATGAAATTTTTCAACGGCTTGCATTTGTGGCTAAATTGAATGACGTCCTTGACTGGTAAATTGCTACAATTTTCAACCTCAGTAGTATGATCTTTGATACGTTACTTACCCCATCAGATGTGATTTAATGTTTTTTTATAATAATACCTACTGCTCATTCATTTCGGCTTAAAGTCGAAATATCCGACTATAGTTTCAACCGCATTCGGCGCGAGGTGCGTCACTGACTGAGAGTGACGTTTGCACTGTTTCTTTGAAAAAGACTGCCCAATACGGTTAAAACTATATTCAGATGTTTTGACTTACAACCGACGTGAGTAGCTTTTATTTAAAAATGTTTTTTATTTGTTACTTAATTAGTCGTTAAAATACCTCTGATGCAAGGTGTGCTACATCTTAGACCACATTTTCACATCATTGGGTGAGATTATGTTCAAACGTTGCAACAGATGTGTTGCAGAAAAATATCAATTTTCATTTATTTCTAAAATTTATTCAATTGTATAATTTAACAGTTTTTGTATATAATCGCTATAGTGTGGATGCTCGCGGTCTCGCCTCCATATCATATCAATAAAAAATAAAACTGAAAAAGAACGAGTTTGACTTGCACACCAATGGTTCCGCTTAAAAAGTAAACACTGACAACTAGTGACTCGGCCAAACAAACATCATAATTATCAACATTTATAATAATATGATATTTATTTATTGCTTATAAAATAAAATAAAAATAATAACATATAATAAATCTATTTTATTATTAAAAAAAAAACAAGAATAATAAAGTTACAATTATTAATTTCATATCAGACATCGTCTGACATAAAATTAATGCGAAATCATCACACCAAATCATCGCGAAAAATGACGTCATCAAACGAGTGCACCGTACAAATTCAATACAAACTGTCGTTTCGCGGGAAAGGGACAGAGCGAATCCCACAAAAAAAAACGATTTCGAAAAAAATCGAATAACGTTTCGATCTCGGAACTTTTGGACCGATTGAAATAATTTTTTTAGTATATGTATTACTTTTGTATATTATCCAATTATTACTGTTATTAAATAAAGTTAACGCATATTACTTATTGTTAAAAATCAATTTTCTATCTTTTACTTTTCTGAAGTCAGGACAAACAGCGTAGGCGTGGACTTATCTGGGATCCGGTTGCCGGAACCAGTTCCGCCTATTGGGTAATCTGTAAATCTAGGTTTAGTAATAGGTACTACCCCGTTGAGTACGGAACCTTAAAACATTTATTTCGAATGTGATCTCGTATTTTAATTCATGTTGAGACTTGTCGATCAGGAACCGGATCGAGAAGGTTCGTTATGGTGTTTATTTTTTTATATATATAAACCGTCTGGCATTTTTCTATACTGGGCTTGTTTACTTTACGCATACTTTTCTCGCTTTTTAGGCGCAGTCTAATCGAAACCTACGTGTGTATTTTTTTATTAACTTTTTCGCTTCCATAAGTTTTTTTTTGGAATTCCATGGGAGAGGCTGCGTCTAGCTGTGGACATTTGTGGCTGAGACGGTGATGATGATGATGATGACTATATGTTACTAAATTAATCAGTTATGTTCTTATAACTACTAATAGAAGTCATCTTTTTTGCAAATTTACTTGTAATTTTCGGCACTTTAACTCTTAGCTAAAAGCTTAGCTTTCTTTAGCTACGGTTTTCTTAATAGTAAAATATAGTACATGTTAAAGTATTTTAACTTAGATGACTAGAGGTTAAGCACATAGCATATCGCGACAATAAAAATGACAATTTAGTTTGCTTTTTTTTGCCAATAATCTTTACACAAACAAAAAAAAACAATAACTTCCTATCAATAGTATTATTATTTGTAATAATTATACCTACATAAAATTAAAAATGTTTTGTCTTATTTGATAACTTTTAACTTTTTGATACCTAACTATTAAGGAACAGACAAAAAATATGTTTTCTGTTTATACAAAATTATTTCTTGATAATTTGCTTGAGGTCAGTTTTTCTGGTGTGTATATTGTGATAAAATTGGTCACAATAATAAAATTTAGTCATTACCAAAAATAACCGATTACATGATCATAAATGTCGTCAGAATAATAGCATAATAACGGAATGGTGCGGAAGAATTATTGAAAGCGGATAATGTGTACTAGATTTCAGTTTTCTTCTTATGTATCAGTTTTATTAACCCCCGACGCAAAAACGATGGGATGTTATAAGTTTCACGTGTATGTGTGTGTGTCTGTCTGTGGCATCGTAGCTCCCGAACGGATGAACCAATTTTGATTTTGTTTTTTTGTTTTTGTTTAAAACGTGAATTAGTCGGGAGTATTCTTAGCTATGTTTCATCAAAATCGGTGCAGCCGTTTTTTTTTTTGTCGGAAGTTTTGAGTTTTCTTAACTTATACTTGGACTTCTGAAGAAATCCATTCTTCTTCAGAATTTCTTTCTTTATGGTGCTAAATGTGTTCAACCCTCTAAAATAAGTCACACCTTACATATTAAAATTCACCATGGGTCCAAGGAGAAACTCCCACCTTATGACAAAGGTCATCCAACCGGTTAAACCAGTAAACAAAAGTTATGTACGTCCGTTTTTCCGTTAGTGGAACCTGTCGGAATCAGCTGGTCGCCGCTGGCCACTCCTGCGCAGAGGCCACTGATCACACTAGTGGCTATCCGGACAGCTCTTTGAATGGTAATTTTGACGACGGGTTTTAGTTTACTAGGTTAATGGTTATGGACTGGCCTCGTAGTCGGTAGTATATCTACCTGCTAAGCTGTAGGTCGTGGGTTCGATCCCCGCCCAGGGCAAACATTTGTGTGATGAGCATGAATGTCTGTTCTGTGTCTGGGTGTTTCTATGTATCTTATGTATTTACAAAAAATAAAAAGTATAATATGCCTACTATTCTATCAGCCATCTATAGTTCCATAGTACAAGCTCTGCTTAGTTTGGGCGAGATGGTGTTGTGTGAAATGTCCACCAATATTTATTTATATTTTATTTATCATTTATGGTGACATGAATATTCCTTTAGTCTAGTCTGTTTCTTCGGAGTCAGTGGAACTAATATTTCGGTATCTTATTAAAAAAATATAAATTAAATTAGTCTAGTCCAGGTATTTGACCATAGCTCTCATGATATATACTATATGGTCCGAAACTGCCATTTCTACTTGCTAATCCGTTATGCTACTTTCGATATCGCAGAGAGATTCCGAGCATAGCCCTGTCCATAGCTCGAGTATTCACCTCTTTAAAAACAATTTCTCACATATCGTCCATCAAGAAGGTTACAGCCCCTATAAAACATATTATTTACGATGTTAAAGCACACAATAATGTGTTTGCGCGTCCGTTTGGACGTTTCTTTCGGTAATGAGTCACAAAGGAGCCGCCCTTACAATATTACCAAAGACAACGTTACCAAAGTTACCAAAGACACCGAATGTCGTGAATGGCACGTTACTGCGTGTATAACTGCACTTATCTATTGTATATTTCGCTTGTTCAAGGGTTTTGTGTTTATTTGTTTTGTGATGTTTTTAACCGACTCCTAAAATGGAGGAGGTGCCAATTAGACTGTTTTTTAACACGCTTTTATTAGCTTCACCTGTATACATGTTTGTTTGTTTGTAACCGACTCCTTTAGACTTGATTTTGACCCACTTCGAACAATCAGATTTCATTCAAACTTTCTGGACTTATCGAGGACCGATGACAATACAATAATTTGAAGCGTGTTTTTTTTAGTTTTTTATACTGTAATTATTTAGTATGTTTGTTACGCAATCACTGCGCTAATGTTTATGAATTGATTTCATGATTATTTTCGTTTGGTATGTAATATTTAAGAGGCAGACCAGTCCCATATACATTTTATCAAAATCAGATCAATACTTTGGTTTTAAAATAAAATAACAGTATTTTGAAGTCGTTTTTTTTTTCAGATTTCAAAAATGAAGGAGGTTCTCAATTCGACTATATTTTTTAAGTTTGTTACCTCATAACTTTCGACTAGGTGAACCGATTTTGATGGTTCTTTTTTCATTTGAAAGCTGGTGCTTCCCGTGTGGTCCCATTTCCAGGTCCAATTTGGTCCAGTTCTGACAATGGCATCAATGTTGCTTCAGTTTTTTAAACTATAAATTATTAAGTTATTCATAATATACATAATTTGTTTCTACTCCTTCACGCAGAAGAAATTGAATAGATTTAACTGAAATTTAAATAAATATGAAAGGACATAATATGTAGGGTCTCATAATATGCGTAGACTTTTTTATCCAAATTAATATAGAGTGATTTTTGATCCCTCCCAGAATTGATTACAAAAATGGAAATCGTTTCAACTCTAACAAATCTACTATTTACATATAAGAACCAGTATTTTCATTAATCTTGTCCGTTGTAATAATTATAGACCAGAACACCTTTTTTTTTTAATCAGCCCTGTTTGTACAAACTGTCCCACTGCTGGGAACGGGTCATCTTCTCATTGTGAGAAGGGTTAGGCCATAGTCTGCCACGCTGGCCAAGTGCGGGTTGGCAGACTTCACACATCTTCAAGATCATTGAGAACTCTCAGACATGTAGATTTCCTCACGATGTTTTCCTTCACCGTTTGAAGTTGGCGGCAATCAACAATACGCACATAACTTCGAAAAGACAGAGGTGCGTGCCGTGGGATTCGAACCCAGGACCTGCGGCTCGCAAGTCAGACGGTCTCCCGACTAGGCTGCCGGAAACTTTTTGAAAATTTTCACCTTTATTAATTGCTTATTAATCTTTCCCACTAGCCATATTTAGTCACATAAGGTGGTCTCGATCACGGCGACACCAAAGTGCGAACTAACTTAAATTCACGCGTGTGGCCACTCCCGAGAACTAATGTCTGCAATTTTATCATTTGTCCCGATTCCAGCATATTTATGTGTTGTCATCGACCAATTGATTCCTCTGTCGCCTTCCCGATGCCGCATTACCAAAACAGATACGGTTTTTAAACAAAATCTCGCTCTTATGTTTATTATTATAAGATTGTACTTGACTGCATTTTTATTTGTAAACAATCAACGTTGGTGGTTCTATTAACCTGTATACCACTGCTTGACACCTTGTTACTACAGAAATCTTTGCTAAACACATTATCTACCTTCTTACTGTAATATTAAAGTTTCAATTTAAATAATTTAATATATTTTTTTAACTTTCATTGGAAAATCAATTTTAGACTTTATTGGATGAAAAATAAAGATAGAAGTTGGTTGTTTTGACATAATTGCTTCTATTTGTTGTATTTTGAAGCCGCCTTACCAGCGGGAGATTTAGCGGCTCGATTGAGCTATTTCTACTGAATCCGATAGGTTAAGTAAAATTTACGTTTGTTTGTTTGTCTGTATCTACCGAAACTAATGGGGGGTCTTAAGGTTCTAAGTAATGTTATCAGAGGCGTGGTGTTGAGAGAAATAGAAAGATAAATCAAGGTGTGCTTTTACAAAAAAAAAACGTCACGTCCCAGTGTTAAGAGATAATATATTGGGCAGTAATTTTTTTTGTTATTCTAGAATGAATATATTGCATCAATAGAAATCAAGAATTTTACTATGGAAATTAACGTGATTTTCACACATGTTTAAATAAAAACTACGGGTCACTCACGTCTGTTTTGAGCCGAAATATCTTATATAGAATATAGTTTCAACCGCATTCGGCGGTCTTTTTCAAAGGAGCAGCACACACGTCACTCTCGGTCGGTGTCGCGCCTTGCCTTGTGTTCGGCTCAAAACAGACGTGAGTGACCCGTAGATTTTATTTAAAAATCAAGAATTGTAAAATTAAAAATGTAAATGTGCGATATGAAAATAACTTAATATATATAAATACATATATCTGTTTAAAAGTAGAAATGAACAATTTGCAATAGATCCCAACGAAAGATAACTACAAATTTATAAAAAATCGTAATAATATTTGACAAGTTTTCTATCCAAGTCATCTCAAGGCGGTGAAGTTCAAAGACAGACCACTCTACCATCTGCAATAAGTGTTCCTTTGTTGTGGTCTCATCCCCACGCTCACAATCTTGAGCGGTGGCTGAAACGGTAGCCAATATTCAATTGTTTTGACTTATGCTTACAATAAGCATTTTTATGTTGGACTTTGTATTGGAATCTCCGGAGAGAACATTTTCTTTAGTCTTGAAAGTAGTTGGTATTTACAATTTACTTTTGTTTTTTTTCTCCCTTGTTTTTAATATATATTCAGAAATATATAATACAAATATTAATTAATATAATTAACTTATATTGATAAATTTTATTTAAAAAAGTCACTTTACTATAATTATAATAATTGTACAACATTCCTATTTGTAATATAATGTCTGATATATTATTCTTTAACAAGATTTTACTATACAAAATGAATGTCCAAACTCGAATCCAGTGTACGGACTCCAAACTACATACTGGATATGACGCGTCATAATGATTTGGCACAGTAAGATTCTTTGATCTCTGCCACCTTTTCATTTAATAATTGTCAAACTTTTACTAGAAATCACCTCCCAGCACGCAGAAAATCATCTGTAAAGTCTCCTCCATCACTTTCGTCACACCTTTCAACTTCATTGTTCCTTATTATGAAACTCATGCAATTTAAGGCTGCCATCGT
The DNA here is from genome assembly GCA_947563715.1 of Lycia hirtaria. Classification (NCBI taxonomy): domain Eukaryota; kingdom Metazoa; phylum Arthropoda; class Insecta; order Lepidoptera; family Geometridae; genus Lycia; species Lycia hirtaria. The sequence goes on along the minus strand of OX387376.1, from coordinate 2,985,258 downwards.
AAATAGTTTCGTTTCGATCTTGGTTTCGTTTTCGTTCCGCTCCTTGGCTACAATCAGGATTTTTGCATTGTTTACCTGTTCTTTTTTATTGCCTGTATTGTTTACTTGTGTTAATATATTGTCATCCCTTTCAGTAGTCTTGTTAGTAATGCTTTGTTTGGTAACGGGATGGTACTGTTTTGTATTATCAGTGTCAATACGTACAATATCTTCAACCATGACAGTTACGTTACGGTTTTAGTTTAAAGCTTAATTTACTGTTTTTTGTTAAGTCTTCAATGGAATTATTGACTTTGGTAGCTGATTTGATTTCTTTGCTTGTTTCTACTGTTGACATTTTCAGATTGCCGTTATAATATAAAATATTAATGGTATTGGCGGAAATAACTGTTTGATATATGTTTTTTAACAAGATTTTTCACAACTAAACAAGTTTTTTCTTGTACCAAAGTTCTGTAGCTTTGATAAAAAAAGAAAAAAGGAATAAGTCTGTCTGTTTTACAAAAATTTCTAAGTAGATAATTTGCTTCATCACGGGAACCAAATCTCGGAGATTTTGCTCGATTTTTTTTGTGAATAAATTAACGAATACTTCGCTTGTTTCTTGCTAAATTTAGTGATTTAAGGTCAACTGTTAACTTCAGATTACTACGTAGTAACTTTCCTTTAATCGCTTGAATATCTAATAACGCAATCTGCCAATTTCGCGTTTTGGTAACTTTTAACAATTTGCAAGGTTTAGAAATAAATTTTGTAAAGCATATAAACTTCTAAATGTAGCAAAACAACTCGAGGGTCGCATTTTCCAAATGTAAAAAGTCAAAACCGAGTCGAAACCGGTTACGAGACATTTATTTTATATCCTAATATGGATGACACCGCAAGGCCGTACATTCCCCTCGCCGGAACGACCACAACGTTCAGACCCTTTACTGAACACAACTTGTTTCTCAAATCAGTTCAAAGCTTCTTGGTTGGTACAACGTAATAGACCATTAAGTCGAGACCTACGATTAGTTCGACAATGACGCTTTTGATTGCAATTTAAAAAGAGCTGAAGAAGCTCGAAGAGGTCTAGTGAAGTTGGTGATGGTGTAAAAAAGCTATCGTGTGCAGCGGTCATCGACAAATCTGCAAAAACGCCAGCGGAATGAGATCTTGAGAAGGTGAGAAATCTAGAACTGGTTGATAACATACCTAAGCTAGGTGTATTGTACATACATTCACATGACTTGATATTTATATAGAAAAATATTAAGACTATTTTAATAATAAAATTATGATTTAGATACTAAGTAAAAATGTGTAAAAGCAAAAATTGCTAGAAAATAATAATTTGTAATATAAGTACATACTAGAGTGAATAGATATTATTATTTTCTATATCGATGTCCTCAAGTTCAGCCACACTTGCTATCAGGTTAGCGACCAAACGTAGATCTATTTCATATGAACAAGTATCTGTATTAAAAGAAAAACAGACAGAATAGGTTCTCAACTGCAGAATAGCAGTTTTACGCGGTGATACGCTGTTAAGTGTGCGGCGTTTTTTGTGAGAAAGTTACATTAAGCGCATTCTTTAGAATAATTCTAGTCAAATCACTTGTTTATTACGTAAAAACACATTTATTTTTATTTTTGCGAGAGTTGTATTATATATATTTATGTATTTATTCAAATGTATACACGGGTCTAAGCCCGGACCTTTGAAAGGCGTCAGTGGGGCCGGAACCAACACTGAGAGGCCCTTTTACAATGTATAATACAAAATACAGATTGGGTATATGGATGGACTATGAATGGATTATTGTACAATATGGAATTTGACAGATCTTGGCTATTGTGTTGGAATGTTAGTGACTTAAATAAACTAGGCTATAGGCTGATGCTCTCACACAGCAGGTAAGATGAAGTACCTCTGAGAGATGTGAGAGCACCAGGATGAGAAAACGGTACCTGCCAATTCCGTCTCATCATGCAAAAATACCTAGGAAGGTGATGACTCGCCACCCACTAGATGGGCCCTCCATAGTGGCGCCGCATATTGGCGCCGGAGAAGCAACATCGGTGTGGGTGGCTAAGGGTGTCGAGAGGTGTGCTGCGCGTTAAGAGCTACTAGCGGCGTTATGCCCTTTAACACTTCCACCCTGGAGCTTAGGTAGTTAGCTCTTACTGATTCCACCATCCAGACAGCCAATTAAGGCAAGCTGGAGGTCAGGGGTCTCATTTAGCCCCAGGGAAACATCAGGGTACGCGGTGTCGCCACTCACCAACGGCTCGCCACAAAGCCGCCCCTGCGATAGTATTATTATTATATTCTTTATTCAATTTAAATCTTAAATCTAAGTTTTTTACAATAGAAATACAAAAATATAAATATTATAAAAAACTTAAGCCTATTTATATTTATTTTATGATTATATTTAGTAGTTCTGTATTAGTATACATTACTTTTTCTTTATATATTTTTAAAGGTTTATGCTTATATTTAGTTTTTAGTCCAGATTTTACTAAGTTTTAACTTACTAATAATTTTACAGATCACTGTTTAACATAAGACTGTATAAAATAGATTCCTTTTAACTATAAGACTGCCATTTTTACCGTCTTATGTGTTTATTCTGTAATTACTTGCTTTTATGATGTCAATAAATTAATGGAATATTAGAATTATTTATCATCGGAAATATTTATTACTCTTTCTAATCCTAAAAAAAACTTAATGTTACTGATTTTAGTTGGATGAAACACAAGCAAATTGAAAGTCTTAGATTTCAGACCATGTCAAAACCTACTGAAATTGTGTATTTCGTTAGCCTTCTGCTATTAAAACAATCATCTTCACTTTCGATCCCAACCTCCTCTAATAAAAAAAAAAAAAAAAAAAAAAACTACTGAAAATGCATAAAACAAAACTTTAGAACATGTTCAATCATGTTATGCATCAACATCGTCGACTTCACCACTTTTGTACTTGTAATCTGTGGTCTTCACCAATTAGGGTAAGAATGCTACCAACCAGCCCCAAGACAAGTCATGACAAGTCCGTCTAAAGTCACAAAACATTAATGGTAAAGCTTACAATAGAGTTGAAATTTGTACCAAATATTAGCGATACATAGAACATGTTTTAGAACAGGGGGCCTGATGGACGACCTTGCGTTGACCTAGACTAGAACAGGCATGAGGTTCATCGCACTGCTGTGGGAGAGGCTTTGATAGATGTCGCAGGAAAACGAGCAGGTACAACATTGTAATTACTGTTCTGGGGAACTGTATAGCACTTATTTTTGACCAACTTCCAAAAAGGAGGAGGTTCTCAATACTATTGTATGTTTTTTTTAGATGTATGTTACTTCACTCACTTAGCCAATTATGAATTTTGAGATTTTGATTGCCGTAGATCGACCATCGTCCGTCTCGCTCGTGCAAACCCACATTTTTGAAGATACAAAATGACTGAATGTTCTTTTGAAAAACCGTCATTTGTAAAACTAGAAAACGACATCACAAATATATCCCAGTCAATTTTCATACATAAAGATCATTTTTAACCGACGAAAAAACGAAGGAGGTTCTCAAGTCGACGCCTATATTATATAGTTTTATGTATGATCACGCATAACTTTTTATTGCGTTAATAATTTCTAAAAATGATGTAAAATAATTAAATGTATGTTAATTTAAAAATATCCTCTTTAGCTGTCTATTCGCCTTTTTTTATCCATTATGAACTTTGTGGATCAAACGATTTTTCCACTTCTCTCGCAGTTGATCTAGTTTTTTTCCCCTTATTTTACAATGAGTAGTACTTTCCTAACTTGTAGAACACCAATTTCTTATTTATTTAGCAGTGTTGGCCTTGAATTTGGTCTAGACAAAAGGATCCCGTTCCGAACGAACGTTGGCTGCTTTAGATGAATTTGTCATGGGAATCCGAGCCATGGCGGATTACCTACTATAGCCGGTTCAATGTCTGCCGTTGGAGAAAAGTGTTTTTAATATCTACTAAAATTCTACACCCGTAAAAGACTTTCTCCTGAGTGACTGATGTTATTATATAACGTAGTTTTAGATACATGAAATTCAGAGGCTGGCTCCTTTGTGAAGTGTTATGCGTAACAAAATATCGATACCATATTTTTGTTACACTTATAACACAAATTTTAAGCCATATTTTTTTTATTTGGTGGTCAATAGTAGATCTATTTGATGAAAAAACTATAATGGAAACGTTGTAAAACAACTCGAACCTTCAATTTCAAAAACTGCCTCCAATTCGACGAAATCGTGTAGCTACGTAGTTTCAAAATAAACAGCTTATTTAAAAAATGCCAAAATAAAAACCATTAATCTGAAGCAATGTAACTTTCTCGATACTTAATTTCCGATTGAAAGCTAAACTTTAACAATAACCATGCACACGAACGCAAAATAGCTAAAAATAAAGGCAGCTCTCTCCTGCGGCCGCACACGTGTCGCGCCACCTTGCGCAGCTGCGCACGCGCATCTGTCGCGTCGCCCTTAAATCTCGCACGAGTGCGCACCTTGGCCTCAGAGCAGGGAATCAGTTCAGAGAAACAGTTCAAGATTTACTGTGAAAGCTCGCTATCTTGCTCACAAATTTCCACAATAAAAAAATACAGACAGCTGATTTTTAATCAATATGCTTGCAGCAATGCGGAGTCTGATTAAATCAATGACATTCCTTTCACATGAAAGTAAAGTCTAAAATAAAAATAAAAATCACGAATATGGTGTCCTGAGATGATCGATACCAACAATATACCAACGACAACGATAAAATAAGGAACTTAAATATATTGATATAAGAACTCTATATTAAGCCTAATTTAGATTGAGAAGTCTAGCGACGTCTATTTTGCCGCTTCGAATTATTTTGAAAATGGAAATTATTTTCATCGTGTATGGGGTCTAATTAGACCTCATTTAGCTCGGACGTTTTGGACTGACGCTACATCCTGTTGATACTTTATCAAAGGATTAAATGTGATTTAACAAACCTAGTGGCAAATGACAATAAAATTAAACTATTAATTAACCACTACAAAAAAATTGTGAGTGTGTAGGTAGGTATATCAAGATTAACCTTACAACTCAATCGGTAGCGTGCTTACTTGTGAGTTCCACCGAGGACAAATATTTGTATGATTAACATGAGGTCTGTTCTATGTTTAGTGTTTCTATATATCATAATTAGGTACGTATTTGCAAATAAAACACCACTAGATATATCTGTTAGATTTAAGTTTTTGAACACGAATTTTCGTTAAGTAACGAATTAGCTGTCTGTTTCACAAGCTTTGCTTAATTTGAGGTTAGATGGTGTTGTGTAAAATTGTAAAAAAAACAGCTTGTAGACCACTAGAACCATATATTACCTAGAATTAGCAGTTAAACCACGAGACTTAGTATATTTAATAATATTATTTGACTCGCCTTCCATTTGTATAACGGTTTTAATTGTATCTCTGTAATAATTATCTACTCGGTGCTTTGGCTTTTGATTCGTCAGATTTTTTGCTTGTCACGGCAGAGGTTACATTTGGTGCTCTTACCTGAAACAAAAAGAAAATCACTTATAACATTATACTCTACAGCTGCCTACTTTAATTATACCTAATTGTTTTTTGTCTGAATGATGATTGTTGTTTGGTTGTCTTGTCTGAAATAAATCGCATTAGGCTTTAAAATCCCTCAACATACTCTAGACTCTCTTAAATCAAGGTAATTCCAGTGTAAATAAGATTTCTTTTCGTTTTTAACTGACTTCCCAAAAGGAGCAGGTTCTATTCGACTGTATGTTTGTTACACGGTTACTTCGCCAATTATGAATTAATTTGATGACTCTTTTTTATTTGGTATACTTCAGAGGTAGTCCCAAACAAATTTTATCAACATCGGTTCAGTAATTTGGTTTTTAAAACAAAATAACTGGAATAAATGTGTTGTCGGTATTTTTTTTTACTTTTATCGTGTTTTGTCCTGTTTTATGAAAAATAATAATCCTAATTTTGAACTGTTTTATAAATATAATAATGCTAGTTTTGTCCTGTTTTATAAAAATAATAATACTAGTTTTGACCTGTTTTATAAAAATAATAATACTAGTTTTGTTCTGTTTTATTAAAAATAATTATCCTAGTTTTATGCTGTTTTATGAAAAATAATAATCCAAGTTTTGTCCTGTTTTATGAAAAATAATAATCCAAGTTTTGTCCTGTTTTATGAATAATAATAATCCAAGTTTTGTCCTGTTTTATGAAAAATAATAATCTAAGTTTTGTCCTGTTTTATGAAAAATAATAATCCAAGTTTTGTCCTGTTTTATGAAAAATAATAATACTAGTTTTGAACTGTTTTATGAAAAATAATAATACTAGTTTTGTCCTTTTTTATGAAAAATAATGTATACTTTTGTCCTACTGCATGAAAACATGCGAAATAATGTTCTGTTGAAAATTACGATCTCAATATTTTGATAAGCGAAATATATTATATTAAATAAAATAAATAGCAAATACGATGAATATCAGATAATAGGTATAATAATGGTGGTTGCCAAACTGTTTCGCAAACTTGCGTATTAATTTCATCGATAAGTATTGCAACATGAAGACGGAGTATTTCAACATTTCGGACGATCTTTTAGAAAGTACATAGGTATTTTAATTCTGGACCTATCCAGTCGACCAATCGGCCACATACGTACTTGTGAGAATAAAGGTTGCAGCCCGTTGGAAAGCCTCGAAGCAAGACCAGACCAGCATCCGACCAGCGTACGATTGTTTTGGCAACGTTTCACTCGCGTAGTTATGAAAACCGGTGATGATTATGATGATGATAAGTAGCTTATGTCCGGCTCCGTCCAAAGCTATCCCTATACTAATTTTCATACCGATCCAACCAACCGACCAACTCCTATTTTTAACCGACTTCCAAAAGAAGGAGGTTATCAATTCGGTCTGTACGATTTTTGTGTTTGTTCACTGATTACTCAGCCAATTTTATATTGATTATGGAGATTCTACAGAACACCCTTACCCTTCTCACAATGAGAAGATAGCCCGCGCCCAGCAGTGGGACAGTTTGTACAAACAGGGCTGAAAAAAAACCATGATTCTGCTTGTATTTGGTAGGTTTTATTATTTATTTTTGTACTTCAGAGATAGTCCCATATAAATTTATTCAAAATCGATGCAGTGCTTTGATTGTTATAACAAAATAACTGGTAAAATATCATCAAAGTGCCTGTAGAAAAGTGAACAGCAAGTCGCATACATATGTATTGTATTGCGTATTTTGAAGACGTTTTTTTTCAATTTTTTTAAACTATAATTATATAGCCAAAAAGTGGGGTATTATAGTGTGTCTGTCTGCGGCATCACAGCTTTCAAACGGATGGACCGATTTTAATTTAGTTTTTTATTTATTTAAAGAAAACTGGATATTTGACAGACATTTTTTTAGAACAAACCACTGAACAGATTTTGACGAAATTTCGATGGACCTATCTGAAAGATTATTCTCACAAAAAACCCAAATTGGTTTCTAAATGACGAAGTTATGCGGTAACAAACATAAAAGGAAAAAAATACAATCAAATTGAGAACCTCCGCCTTTAATGAAGTCGATTAAAAAATAAACAGGCGCATTGTGAGTAAAAAATAAATAAAATAAAGATTCGAATATTCCTCGCGATCAAATAAATCAAAACACAATAGCGTTAAAGAGTAACTAGTAATATAAAACGGTGAGGAATCTATCATAGTCCCTGTCGCGTGGAGATTGTACTCTTGTATGAAGTCCATATTTAACGAGAATAATCATAATCTATCATACTGGGACGTTTATAGCTTTAAAAACTAGCTGTTGGATGTGGCTTTGTCTGTCGTACTCGACTGCCTAAAAAGGATGATGTTTTTCAAATCTGTGTACATTTTTAGGCCGTACTAAAGGTGTGGGAGCCTATTCGTGAAGCTACGGTGTCTGTCTGTCTGTCAGTCCTACACAAATACAAAACTCAAAATTGAAAAGATTATAGGGTTCACTTTGATGTAAATCAACAAATAATATCTAATTAAATAACAAATACTAGATATCAGTTTATTGTCATTTAAAAAATTTTACAAATTAATTCACGTTGTCGTAAGACATAAACTAGTGACCCTAGATGGCGCTTACTTCAACTTTAGGTAGGTATGTAATTGCGCACATCACACAGTCATCTTGTTTTATAAAGTCAGGCTAGATGACGCTTTTATCAATATTTTCTTTAGATATGCCTACCGTTTCAGAATATTTCTACTGTATCGAAAATATATGAAATTACAAATATTCATAGATTTATAGCATATTTCGCTAATTAGTCCTGTTTTCTGTGTTAACATGTTGCATGGGAGAACGGAAGCCTCGGTGTGCGAGTGAACTTTGCTGGATTTATTTTATGACACGGAGTAAAGAGAACTCCGTTTTACAACGAACGATGATCAAATAAATATTTAATTGTTGTCGCTATTTCCAAACAGGTGAGAAATAATTAGTACATATATTCCTATTGACAGTCAAATGAATATTTTTCTCTGTATAATGACATAATAATTAATTTGACATCGTAACATTGATGATTATTTTTATTTTTAATAGTTTAATAGTACTATTATTTGTAAAAAAACATTTAAAAGACAATGTAGGTACTATTATGTATGTCCGATGAGTGTAGACAGATAATTTATTTATTTATTTATTTTAGAAACACCATAATATCTACCTATTATTGCATCAAACATTTTTCGTGATATAAAAATGTTAATCAGTTAATCAATAAACTGTTTCTATTTTATTTTAAAAATAATATCGGGATGATAATATGAGCTACAAACAAACCAACATTTAGAATTTGTTTGGAATGGAAGAAAATGGAGAGCAGAAGTTAAAAATGTTGGCGGGTCAAGGGTGAAGCATTTGTCCACGTGATTGGTGAGTGTTATTAGGGCTATTCTCAATATAGAGAAAGAAGAATGTAACTATTCGAAGATGTTTGAATTTGATGTTTATAGGACAAAAGTCTTTATAGGAATGAGAGCTACATATTTAGTGCGTACAATTTTGAATTAGAACAAAGTGGTTAGCTTAAGTGAAATTTGCACGAAAATTTCATTTTTTACTTTTGTAAGTACATTTTCTATGCTGTTCAACTATTACTAGTTAAATTGTAAACCCCAGTAAGCCGTGATAGTTTTCTTTTTAATTTCATTATAATTATGTGCTAATAGTTTGAATAGATTTTGTTCTGTTACTTTCTTGGCATAGCTAATATTAAATCCATGCCAAATTACAGGTTTGTTATTACTCTAGTACTAATAGTATTTGAGCAAAATCGACAGACATGGCGAAACTATAAGGGTTCCTTGTTTATTACGGAACCTTAAAATTTTTTAAAGATGTAGTACTTATTTTTTTATGCTGGCCCATTTGCGTAAAATCCACTACTACTACGTACTTGTTCTATTACTATTTTAGGACATTTTATATTTAATGTCTATGTTTCACAAAAATCATAAAACAAAAGTTGTTTGTTGTTTCGGATACCATAATTTAAATTAATTCGAATATTTTAATTTATTTATGCTTTTATTATAAATTTTAGTTACCTAATGAATAAAAAAATAATTTTAAAATAAAAAAAAATATTTTATTTATTCAAAAATAGAGGAAATAACAAAAGATCTTACATTTATATGGCTTATTCTAAGTATATAAATATTATACATTATCTATATTATATTTATCATAATATGTATAATTATTACTTACCTGTAACATGTTTGTTATTCAAGGTTAATAAATATTCTTATTTTTTTCTTATGTCAAATATTCATTATTCAACAAGTCACTAACGGCCTTACCGAAAAAACGTTACTCAACTTTGATCAACGTCTCAAATTCTCTGTCTCATTTCTGCAAGTGATATTACGCGTTAGCGAGAAGTTGACAAAATATGTTGAGCATTGCTCAAAGAGTAGTTTTTCGGTACCTACGCTCTTACTAAAACTTTTACAGGTAAGTCCGTATGTATATTATCCTACGCTCTTACTAAAACTTTCTATTAGATCCGTAAAGGAATGCTCCCTCCATTTTGTTCTTTTAAAAAGGCGGCAGTATGTGACCTATGCCCGCATGATTTAGTCAATATGTAGATGTGATGTCCGTTCGTTTGTCTGTCCGTCCGTCCACGGTAAGCTGCCAACTGATATAAATTGATGGTTGATGTATAGAACTAGATAAAATGGTATTCAATGTGTGGTAGAAAATGACGTTAGAGATGTAGATTTTTTGTTAAATAAATTAACAATGTAAAAAGTATGACAATTATCCAACCAATCACAAGCCTGCGCATGACATTTCTAGGGGTTGAACCCATTGAGAAGCGTGCCAAGAAGCTAGTCAGCAATGAGTCCCTTGTTCAAACTAAGCTCCGAAGTTTTCTTATACGCAAAGTGGTTAGTTTTTTTAATATACCTATGATTCAGTGATTATACGCGCGTAATTTTATTGGTATGTACCCTATTTTCTATCCAATAGCTAGAAAATTGAACGAGTACCTATTTATTAAAGCATAAACAATATACCCAACTGCAGAAAAGCAGTTTATGTAGTCTAACTTACGGTTTCGCTAAGCTTGATTTGCTGTTGAGTGTACGTTTTTTGGGAGAAATTATGTGCAAAATCACTGTAAAAGATTAGATATTAAATGCGCATTCTTTAGAATAATTCTTGTAAAATAATTTGTTTATTACGAAAAAGTTCGCTGGAGATTACAAAAAAACACATTTTTTTTTCATTTCTGCGTGAAATGTATTATTATTATTACAAAAAAAGTATGTTGTTAATGTATGTTATGACAGTCAAGTGAAGACGAAACAACACCTCGCACATCAAAATCGGTCAAGCCATTTAAGCAGTAGCCTACCATATAGAAACATACATACATAGATACCCACATTACATACATTCGACAAACATAACTCTCCTTCTTACGCAGTCGGGTAAAAGTAAATGTTTTGTCATCCATGGATAGTTGTATCTTGGATGCCCCGAAAACCCGAGCGAAACGCTTTTATTGCACTTCCATCGTTGCACTGCTACATTGTGAAATACAGTTCCTAAATGTATCATAATTATATATTATGATCTGGATATCTTTTAATCGCAATTGAGTCCATTTCTTCCAGCCAAGTGCGTTTCAGAAACTTTAGAATAATTTCGGTCGAGTGCAGTTGATAGTTTTATCAATGATGGAAAAACATAATATGTCTTCGAAGTTCGAACGTGAACAAGTGCACACAATCATACCGACAGTTTCGTAATTATCCATTTATCATGCCATCTCGTATGCAACTCGGTGCATACCGCTGCTTTCACCCTACTTTGTAGGCCGAGAGGTAACCACTACTCCGGTTAAGAGCATGGAAATAAATTGCATCACCAATTGAAATACTTCGTAGATAGACCAGCAATATTGACTAGATAGCCGATAAGGCCACACGCATCAAAATCTCACTTCAAAATCATGTAAACGAAAAGAAAAATAACTGCGATGTTTATATTATATGTTTATTCTACAAGTTCCGTGTAGCTCAAAAAGCGTGCGGTTTATGCGCGTGGCACTCATTTGCACCTCATCTAAACCAAAATAGAATGAAATGTAGGTTGCATTTCTACTGAAGCGATAACGCGCAAAACAGAGAGATGAATTCTGTTGGCCCAGGACGTGGAAGAATTGGACATATCGACATTGACGGCCAACGGAGAGAGATTGCATGCCCGCAAAAGGACAAGGTAAATATTTTATATCCATAAGTTAGCAGAATTAGGTTTAAAGAAATGGTTTTATCATTTTTTTTGTAATTTTTTTCTGTTCTTTAATTTGCTCATATCATTATTTTTTGTATGGCTTTGAGTTACAGGGTAACGTAGTCACGTAGCGACGAAGCCCTTTATATAAATAAAAAACATATTGAGATGTGATATACTGACGATCTGATTTATTCACAGATACAACTTATTGCTAATGTTTTTATTGACGAAAAAAACAACTTATAAGATTCACTCTGAACTTAAAAATACATAATAAGCCATTCCCTCGTTTGCCGCACCTATGAAAAAAACGCATACGCATAACACACGGCTAGCTCTTAGTCTATATGCATGACAAATAAATTCCACACGTGAGAAAGTCCCCGATAAGAGCTAAACGTCCCTAATGCTCACTTAGATAACTTTATTGTGCGCTTCTGTGAACTTAACTCCAACTTACGTTAACTTGGACTTGTTATGAAATAAGGGCTATTAAAAATAAGTGCACCATTACGGTCGAAATGGTAGAATATGGCTTTGTTTTTATGGTAATAATTGAGGGAGATTTATTATTATGTTATGACATCGTTGTGTTTTTTTTTTTGGGTCGTTTTATTGATGGTCTTAAACATTATTTAAATGATACTTTGAAAGTAAATTTTATCTGTACTTACTTTCTATAATATGAATGAAAAACAATAAAAAAACTCATTTTTTATTTGAATTTTTATTTCATGTTTTTTTGTGAACGTCTCGAGTGCTTCGTCTAGGTAAGTGAAGATTATGTAATAAAATTTATCAGACGATTTTACGTCAGGGTATTTCTTTTATAAAGTACCATTAGATCTGTGAGTATCCTATATTCATCTCCATTGAAAAAATATATAGTAATTTCATATATGCAATAGTTTAGTTGCGAAGAATTAATAGATACTGTCTGTTGTTACTCAAAATTCAAAAAAATCAAAACTCAAAACGAACTCTGTCTTTCTGTTTACCAGACAGAGTTAATTTATGATATTGATAAGGATTAGGACTAGTTACAATTAACGTCTTCAAATTAATAATCTCAACATAAATTTATTAACCATTTAAATGAGGTGCATTGAACACACAACGAACTTCGAAATTTGAATAGATCTCAAGAACGAATCAACTTAAATAAAAATCTACTAAACTAATATGAATAGGTTCTAATGCACCTATTTAAATTATACTTCTCAAAGAAATCAATGCGTTATCCGAACAAGCGACAGGAATAACAAATACACGACGGGATATGCCACTAATATTTTGCTATATTTAGAAATAGATAAATTAATTCAGATTTTCACATCAGTAATACAATACGATTGAATGTAATAAAAAAAACAATATCTTACCTAAACTGATCAATTATTACATTAAAATTTAGCCAATATTATAAACGAATGTAACTTTATATCGATACGTTGTCTGTGTGTTACCATTTCACCAATAAACAAACGACGTTTAGTGCTGATTATGACATTCATTACAGTTAATTATGATCTCTAGTTGAACCCTAAGACATTGGTGTAGTTTACATTTCGTGATCATCACAGTTTTTTATCACCACGCGAAAGGAGAATAGAAAGAATTATCGAAACTTTTAAGCTTGCTAAACAAATAGATTTAAAATATTATACGCATGAACCGCTCGTTTGTTGAATGATCAAAGTTCAAACAAAAAATCGTTGAGCATAAATAGTTTTTATGGGTACTTGCGCATATTTTTGCGCAATTTTAAGATAAGATGGTTCAACCGTTTTATTGTCTATAGTATGTACAAGCGAGACAAAAGAAGTTTCAGCTTCATATAAGTTATTTTCAGTATTTTTGCTTCAGTCCGTAGCGAGAAAGAGTAAACAGATAAATCAAATGATTTCGTTACGATTTGCCCACTATCCCATTTACATAACTTTTTGACGTCCATGTCCCGATAGATATTCGTCCCTGGACTGGTAAGATGGCCTAGCTCGTCATGCGTCCATATATCTTTTGTTAGAGATATTCAAATTAGAGATTAATATCTTTTATGTAGAGATACCGATGGCGAGCCACTGACCTCCACTGAAAAGGACTAATTTTACTGCGTACAGACTTGATTTACATTTCGGTCACCAGCGTATGATGAAAAATGTTCACTGTTTTAAGGGTATGGGCAGACTGTCTGTGAATATTTTTTTATGATACCTTAATAAAATAAAGAGGAGGTACCCGTGGACCAACTTAATAGCACAACCGGTTGCCTATCGAGACGTGCTTCGGTAGATTTGTCCCCGTGACACGTCTATATTAAAAAGAAACCTAACCTACTGGTTGTGCCGCAGGTCCATCATTACCGAATTATAAAATGATCGCACAACTAATGGTGTTATCTAGCTTTTTTTTTTAGTTGGTCCACGGGTACCTCCCTAAAATAGCAAGCATTTTTTTACTAACGGATCTAACTAAGAAACCTACATGCCATATTTTCTTTAAAAAAACACCTTGTATCCCTACAACGCTATTATGCACTTAAAAGTGTTTTTGATGTACGTTTGTATTTAAACTGTTCTGACAAATTACTCGTACAAAAGACATCAACGCGCGCTGTATTTTTAAATAAATGTTTTCTGAGTATTAGAATTTTGTAATTAGCGTGCATAGAAAATATTTGCACCGTCTTTTTTTTATTACTAAAATAAAACTTATAATATGTACAAGGATTCAGCACAAACACTTACAAGCGTATCAGGGTTCAGCACAAATAATTACAGTCTTAGTAAAGAAAGTAAATCAGTGCTTTTTAGTAAATAATAAAAAAGTCCTTACGGATTTTATTAATTTTAGTTTTATTCATAGCCTTTGTGTATCATTTTAAATAAATTTTAATTGTAGTTTCAGGCTAACTTTATTTTTATTTCAGAGTAATATTAATTTTCAAAGCAGATTTTATTAACTTATTTTTTTATTGCAGATTTTATATACCTACGTTTGAACACTAACTAGCCTAATTGTTAATTAAAATATGGCCTAAGACATATCACGTCAATCAGGTCGATACTTTATCTCTCTAACCTTGAAAATTCTAAGATTAAATTCTGTACCTCTCATGAAACAGAGTACGCGACAGAGATTTCTACAATTTTTTATTGTACCTAAATTTTGTTTTATTTTAATTACATTTAATTGATTATATAAACGGCAAATCCATAATACGTGATTATGTATTGAAATGGAAATAAATGTTTATTCACGACCGGTTGTGATTTTAAATAGAACTTCCGCAAAAGGACGGTTGCTTCAACACGTTTCAATTAAATTAGAATGTATCCAGTGTACAACTGCCCTTAAACTGTTATTAAATATTGAACAATATAAAACGGCGTCCATTCTGATGTAAAGCAGAGGTAAACAAAGAAATGGGAACACGTGAAAGAGGTATGTGACCGAACCTCACGTCTGGGTGACTAATATTGGGTTAACGACATCTTCTGAATAGATTCCGGGATACGGACTAGATAATACAATAATGTTAAAGATAAAGATGGATTCTTATTTAGGAATGCATTTTTATGATCAGATAAGTTTAGTTATCTCTGATATCTTCGACATTTTGTCAACTGATCTAGATGTGCGATGTCTTAAGGATGTGGTCTTATCCTAAAGATATGTTTGTATTAGGCAAATAATATTATGTATATTTATGTAGTTTTAGTGCTTAAAGGTGTATATTATCATTAAAGTATTAGGAACTTGCCCTAATACTTTAATGATAATAATAATAATTGTGTATTGCATGCCCGATATGGGTACGCTGTTGAGACTTGTCTACTTATAAGAACTTGTACACAGTGAAGCATTAAACGTATTCTGATTCTGATTCTGATTCAAGAGTGCTGAACTTAGATTTACCATGCTTTTACTTCAATTCAATTCGTATAACCTCTCTATAGATAAAATCTCATTGGTTAACATATATTATAGTAACATCAAAGCTTCGTGAATTTCAGTTCAGTAGTTTTTAACCAGGTACATATTGGCATATGTTATTCGGAATTAATTATGTATGGCCTGTAATTTATGTAACTTTAAATTTTTTTTAATTTCAATTGTACGTATCATATCGTAGAATGAAGTCCTCTAAAAAAAATTTGGGGGGTACCCAAATTTTTTTTTTTAGAATTTCAATACACTTAAAGTGTGGATGAACTATTATTTTATCTACCCCATCAGGCGGGGTGTCGGTGGATAGGTAATCAAAAAACTTTGGGGATGTGTGTAAACCATTTTTCAATTTAGGAATCCGTTTGCAAAGTATTAAGCTTTGAAGTGATATTTTTTGTTAAAGTGAAGAGTTCCTCCCGCCCCTCTACTGGCTAAGCGGTTGACATATGAGATACAAAAAAATCATGCTAGTAGCATATATAATGAAATTCAAAAAAAACTATCACGGCTAAGTAGGCTTTACAAGTTAACGAGTAATAGTCGAATGAATATTTCATTTAAAAACATAAGTCAACTTGTACGTTCATAATACCAAACAAGCGACCCCGTTTTAAGTTCACATAAATTAGGACGTGTAACTACAGAATCCTACATAGCGCGTGGCACGACACGCACTTGACCTTTTAAATGATACAAAAAAACTTCAGACTTAGAACAAATGTCCATGTCACACACACTAGTTTGAATCATTGAACCCATGACCTACAGCATAGAAGGTAGACACACTACCAACTAAGCTGTAAGACCTCTTGATATCTTTCTGTTTTTACGTTCGATTTATTTGTTCTTAATTTTTTTATTGTACTCAGATTTCATCAGATGATACGTTAATTTAATGTAAAGAATTCTTTTTAAAAGCGAGACCGATCCAAATTTTTCCCGTCTTCTAAAAAACTATTAACACAACAATGCTCTTCATTTTCACGGACCGTTGACAGATAAAGGATCAAGTTAGTTGGAATCAACAGCTACAATATGGATTTGAAAGGGACAGAGACTCAACTCTAAAAAAAACTTCTGAGTTGCTTAAAATAGGAACATCTGCTCTGGGCTTCCAAGATACCGACCTAGCTGAGTTTGAGGCCCACTAAGAAAGCATTGTGCTATGAACTATACTTTGAAAATAAATATTTACTTTACTTTACTTTAATAATATTGACATTTTTTAAGATAAAAATTTAATAAATGCCTTACTTTTATTTAGCAAAATCAAGTAGGAAATCATATTATAAATGTTCAATATACATTTCATTTTAATACAACTAAGATCACATATACAGAAAAGCAATTAGATATATAGTTTTTTTTAGCTTTAATGTGACTTTAATTAGTTCAAATTAAAGTGAAATTCTTATTTAACATTGTTAATATTATTTCACATTAGAAAAGTTAAATTAATTTATTATTATTAGGCATGCTTGACGAACGTTTCGTAAGGCCATTTATTAATTTTATATCTTCAAAAATTTTAACAAGCGTAAGCGAGACAGAAGTTGTTACTTATGATAAATAAGAGTTTTCTATATACGCTATACTCATTTTAAATAATATAATACGTATAACTATTACCTGTCATGTTAAGTTAGGTTATATATGTATATCTTTATTAACTTTTCCTAATGTCCATTTCAAAATCTAAAATATATTATTCATTCATAATACGTGTGGCATATTCATATTGATACTCCTACTCGCTTGGAAATTGAAAAAGGTAAGATGTGTTTCTGCTTGTTTTCTAATCTTCCAGTAATCACGCTCTCTAACCCCCTAGAAAGGGGTGAATGAAGCTAGAGATAGACGTGTCCTATTCTATAGTGACCAGTTCCTATTGTCGAGGATCGGGTTCCTTTTGTGATGGTAATCTATTTATTTTGATCTTAATTTTAATATCCGTGCGATCGGGTGAAGGTCTTTTTATGGGAATGATTGAATTATTTTTTAATTTAGAGGTATGTGAGAGAAATCCTGTCCCAATATTAACCTTGACAATGTTAGGAGAGGAAAGTGGCGTAGTCATCTTGCTAAATACTAGAAAGCTAATTAATGTAATAGCTATGTAACTAGCCATCTAACTACTATCCTCGAGCTGAAATCTACAAGCGAATATGTTGAAAAGTGCAGATCTTGTACCCTTAAATCTTTTGTATCTGACTGGAATCATAAATGGATAGGCTCCTAGATCGCTCCTACAGTTCCATTATCATCATCTCAGTCATAAGAAGTCCAGTGCTGGACATAACCAATGGATTTCCTTTGAGAATTTTGAATTTGTCTGAAATAATAGACAATAGACAACGGCTTTATTTGTACAATTTAACAAAACCGAATGATTTATGACCATTTCCAACTCTAGAAGCCGCTAAAGACCCAATTCCCAAAGGAAAATCGTAATTCAAAAAACAAAAAAAAATGCCAAGCGCTTCGCCCCAACCCACATGTCTTAGCATTTTGTCATAAAACAATAATCACCGTCTTTCCCCCGGAGTTTTAAACAACAATAGGTTGTAAAAGTACCACAGATCGTGTAGTAGTGTGTACATTCGTCACATGTGCTCAACACGCGGTGTTTTTATGTCTTCGTTTGCGACGATGCTAAATCTGAATTATTTGAGACGTTTATGCCTGTTGACTAATTTTACAGTTTTTTTTTTTGGTTATATAAATGAAATTTTTAAGTTCAATTTATTTCTTGGAGTGAAGTTTATATTGAGCGCTTGTGTTTTTATTTAAACGACTGAAATAAAGAATGTATAATCGTTGTGAAAAAAAGTTTTCTTTTTCAGGAAATAATTTAACAAATTTCTATTTATATTTTATCAAAATAGGTTTAGTAGTAGCTAGGTTTAATTTATTAAACAAAAATAACTAGAAAAATTATGGCAAAATTATGCCACTCAAATGTTATCGAAATTGCTTATTTTGAAGTCGATTGTTTCAGTTTGAACTAAGTACTATATGACTAAAAGAGACTATCGTAGGTATTTTAAACTGTTACGCTTGATATTATGATGTTGAGGTTACGTTTGATTGTAAGAAAGTTTGTCATTATCATCATCATCTCAGCCATAAGAAATTCACTGCTGGACATAGGCCTCCTCTATGGATTTCTAAAAAAACTGATTGGAAGCGGCCTGCGTCCAGCGCCTTCTTGCCACTTGTAAGGTCATCTGTCCATCTCGTGGCTGGTCTTCCTACGCTGCGCTTGCCGGAGCGTGGTCACCGCACTCACGCGTGGTCCGTGGTCGCCCGCGTGGTGGTGCACGTGCGTGGTCACCACTCGAAATCTTTTCAGACCCATCGGCCATCAGTTCTACATGCTATATGATGAGGTGAAGTGGCAGTGGGCGCTCTGCCCACTGCCACTTCACCTCATCATATAGCATGTAGAACTGATGGCCGATGGCACTTCACCTCGCTTACCCGCTGTGCTATGTCGGTGACTTTTGTACGTCTACGGATCTCACTTCACTGAAAAGGACTTGTCACTTTCTGTCAGACGGGAACCTGACACGTGCGCAAACGGAACAAAACACTTTTTAACTTGTGCTTTTTACATGCGCTTATTCACCTTTCTAAATAAGACGGATAAAGTATCACCATAACCATAGAAAGTATGTAAGTACACAGCATAAATTGTACTCGTTATTTATTCGAATGTTCTTTCTTCAAAATAATTCTTGTAAAATTACTTGTTTGTCAGAGTTGACTATCAAAACGTGCTTTTATTTTATTTTTATTTAAGAGTTACGTTTTTTTTAATAAAAAAATATGTTTATAATCACTTGATCCTCAGGAAGTAAAGGTGAATTTATTGACACCGCGCACATCGAAATCGATCTAGCTTTTCAGGCTTACATAAAATATGCATACAAAAATATTCCCACATGCACATACACACCCGAAAAACATCACTCTTTTTGCACAGTCCGTTAAAATGTATTTATTTTATCATATTAACAACAGCAGCCATCTAGCGGCAACGGCTCAAACCAAAATGGCACGAAGTAAACTGTTTGCCAACGTGCTCAACCAACCGGTCGGGTCGCCCGACCAAGGTCAACTACAAGATATGCTAAAAATAGATCACGCTCGTCGACAGACTGCGATCGGCCAACCACACTTTGGTCGTGCTTTTGTTGGATTTGTAACGTTATTATTTTACTTTATAAAAAAACTATATTACCTTATAATATTCTATCTTTCAATTCAAAATAACGGTTAGGAGCGCTGTTGTAACCAAAATAAATAAGTGTAAGTTTAATCTGAGTGAGTATTAATGTTTGTGTGTAAACGAAAAGAAACAGTCAACACATTACTCCCTTTTTGTTATAAAACGTGTCATTTTAGAATGTTTATGTCTAAATGGATAGTTCAAGTGTTGTTATAGTGAAAATGAAGTAATGTAGTGAAACAAAAATTTTCATATGGTCGACAATTCGGGTTCCAGTACCTAAAGCTCTAACTCATGACTGCATAGTGCATGAAGCTTTACAATTATTAAGCTTGACTCTGACTGTGCTGTGACTATGATTATGCGTTAGTACGTGTATAAATAGTTTCTTTACCATGTTTTGTAATGTTTTAGAACAATGAATAACGAAAGAGAAGTTATAGCAGAGTTAATAAAATTATATTCGAAATTTCCGTGCCTTTGGGATATAAAAGACGAGAGTTTTAAGGATAAGGATAAAAAGGCTGCAGCATGGGATATATTAACTGAAAAATATAAGGAATTGGATCCGGAGGCTTGCGTTATGAAAACAAAAAAGAAAATAGAACATTTGCGTACAGCGTATTTCAGAGAACTGAAAAAGGTTTGTACGTATTAGTATTACGATGGGTAACTTTGAATGACCTATAGTCTATACAATGCTAGTTCCTCAAATAAAATGGTCTTTAATTCGATGTTATAATACGTACATTGTTGTGAAGATTACGCATTTGACATTATCGTGGAAACATTGAATATAAATAGCATTTTCGCGATAGTTCAAAGTTACCTATTCATTCAAAGTTATCCACAATGGCAGGGCAGTACTTTGACATATAACAACGTTTAGGGACTTGTGATAAATAATGTTTGTTTCTAATTAATAATATGTATTACATTTTTAAGTTAAAATATGTAATACAACTAAGAATAAAGCGCTTGC
This sequence comes from Lycia hirtaria, assembly GCA_947563715.1. NCBI lineage: Eukaryota > Metazoa > Arthropoda > Insecta > Lepidoptera > Geometridae > Lycia > Lycia hirtaria. The sequence goes on along the minus strand of OX387376.1, from coordinate 2,964,214 downwards.
TATACGGTTGTTAACCGAGGCCACCGTGAATTTTCGCCAAGTTAACGTTTGTAGGGCATTGGAAGATCAAGCGAAATTTGGTTGCAGACCTCTGTCGATCTATTATATAGCAAAGATAATCCCTACGTCACATTTGTTGGGAAATCGCTATATTTCTATTGTAGTCCGTATTTGAACCATAACTAATTAATTAAAATGTAAGTATAATATTTGATATACCGTTAAGTATTTGTGAGATTGTGGTTAACTTTGAATTTGGTATTGTAATTGCTATTTCTAGTAAAAAATACTGTGTAACTGTCTAATAGGACTTTACTTTTTTAGATAAAACTATCAAAAATGACAACCACAACCGGAAATTCGGTCCATGTACCCAATCTATGGTACTTTAATCTACTCTATTCGTTTATACGTTCAAAACCCAGACGACCGCGAGACGACCTAAGCGCATACAACGAAGAGAGCCTACCAAGCGATGAGGTATACTATCTAATAATCTATATCTTTAGGTTTTCTTTTTTCTTGATTTTTATTGGACCCGTACCATGTACCATTATCACATTTGTCTTATATTTATGTTATTGACGTGACAACGTCTAATAAGTCGATGAACGCCGGCTGCACGCACGAAAACGTATGACTCATTGTCCCGTTTCATCATTTCAACAATGTTTTGTTATGACGTTGTCACGTTAAACTATCGTCCGTAAACCGACTTTATAGACAACCGATTTTTTATGATTATTCTTTCAGGAATCACAACACTCCGAGCAAAAAAGATTAAAACTACAAGAGCTATTGCAGCAAACCAAATCAAACTCTTTTGGAGACTACATAGGAGAACAACTTGAATACGTGGACACGATGCAGCGACATTTCGCTGAAAAACTCATATCAGAAATATTGTTTTTAGCTAGAACGAATAACCTAGACTTTAACACAAAAATTGAATCGACGAGTTTAGTGAATTCTTCATCTTCGTCGAATCCTAACTTCCCTATATCGTCTGTATACGTTCATTCAGCTTCAGCGTCCCAGTACATCCTGCCAGTATCACAAACTGTTGAAACCTCTTTGAATACTTCTACGGGTGTAAATTCTTATTCTAGTTCAGCTATGGAGGTGCCCCTACCATCTCTTGTTCCTATTTCGCATCCTAAAGTTAAGGACGATCCGGACGTAATATTAGAATAGTGTGTTTATTGATTTTAACCACCATTTTACTGAGGCGAAACTTGAGCTTGAAAATGACTATTTACGTGACTTCTATTGTGACTAGATCATTTATTACTTGAAAAAATGTCAATATTTGACACTGACAAGTGCGTCAATCGCGGGGATCTAATACAAAATAAGAAGAAGACCTCTGGCTGTTAAATACAATTGTCATCGTCTGGTTCTTGTGTTTAATTCAAATGTCATTGACTCAGAGAGATTTTTCGGGAACAAATGAATTGTCTGTTTTTCAGACATAGTATATGATTACAGCGGGACATATAAATTACGTAATAATTAAAGCGTAAAAGCAACGTTAGTAGTTAGCATTTTAATAAGCGTGAAGTTCTTTTTTTCTTCATCATCATCATCATCACCTCAGCCTTAAGAAGTCCTGGTGGACATAGGCCTCCCCCATGGATTTCCAAAAAGACTGGTTGGAAGCGGCCTCCATCCAGGGTCTTCCTTCCACTTGTATGATATCTTCTGTCGTTTTTTCTTACAAAAACTAAAATATTCTTGCTGGCAACACTTCATACATAATACTAAGAGCGCTGTCTGAAAATATCACAATCTCTGGAACGACTATATAACTAATTGATAACTAACGGACTTTATAGGTCCGTTTCAACGAGCTTAGCGAAGAAAATCTCTATATGGCGTATAAAAAAGTTTTTTTTTAATATGCCTAAAGAAAACGTATTCCTGCGCAAATGAGAGAAAAATACCACTAATAAATGTGCCAGGCAGAGATGCAGAGAAGCCGCGATACCGGTTAGCATTGCAAGGTCGTCTCGTGAGGTAAATGACACAACTTGCGAATTGTAATTTTTAATAACTTTATTGTAAAGTGTTAAGGTTCTATTTAGCATATTTTTACTAGTGCAATCGCGTGCTAATACACTGTTTATTATTTAATTACCGAAGTGATTGCTCGTGTTGTATTGAAATACAAGAAATATACAAATCAAACATCTCAGAGGCAAAAAGCTTTAAAAGCTTGCAATTAAAGCTCTTGTCCTCATACAAGTAACTACCTACTACTAGTAATTATTTGAATAGTTCTACACAATACTTACCTATTATTATAGAATGTTATTATATAATAGCCTCAATAGGAGAAAAAAAAGTTGTGTAGGTGGGTAACTTTGATTCCATGTCAAACATTGTACATAGCTTGTTTCGAAGATTCTTGACTTTTTCCCCAAAAGAACTTCCAATTAAATATAAAGTAATGTGACTACTAATATTTTAGGAAATAAAACAAAAAACCTTCTAATCAGGTTATGCACAATGCTTGACACAGAGTCAAAGTTACCTGGCTCCCACCTCTTCATGATAAAAAGTTACCCACGTTGACAACTTGACAATAGGTCTTACCTACAAGTCTCTTGAGAGGACTGCAGAGGATTGTTTGCCGCGCATTTATGGCTATTTTTTCATAAAACCTAGCCTGATATAAATTTTTGTTTTGATATAATTAAGTACTAATTAAAATGAAATTTGAAATAAAAGAACACACTCAAAAGGAAGTCGAATAATTTCAGAGGTATAAATATTTGTTTTCCTCTTGTACGGACAAAAGCTCGGTAACGATAAAGACCTAAAAATATAACAACTATTCATCTCAGCCATTGAAACAACTACTTTTATTTTACGACCAAAGATGTTGTTTCGACAGCCGTCATCAACAAGCTAGTTTATCCACCACAACTTTATTTTTATAACAGCGCCATCTGCCCGAGGGTGATCGTACTATGATGTCGGCCACCCGAGTTGAGTAGCGACGTGCGCGTTGATGTCTTTTGTGGGCACGTTTTCGTTGCTACGACTTTCTTCGATAAACTGGGATGGCGCTGTGAACCTGACGAATATTCAACTCATTTCGAAATAATCGACTGCCTCTAGTATGAGTGAGTTTGTCTTGCGCTTGCGCTTACTATTGAGTATCCTATAAAGCGAGAAAACCGCTGTAATATATATTTATTGTTAGTAATTTTTCATTTTTGCGAAAGTTGTACTTATTATTCCCTTTATTTCAACTCATACACGGATCAGCAGCAGCCGTACTCACAACTTATACTGCAATGCTTAGTTTGCTCAGCGCTCGTTTTTATCTTGCCTTTTCTTTATAAAAAAAATCACAATTTAAAGTACTGCATTTGAACTTTTTTCTCACACTCATAATTACAGAAAAAGCAAGATAAAAACGGGCGCTGATCCAACTTTGCTTCGCTGCATGCTTTGGAAGGTACCAATGGGGCCGTACCAACACTGAGAGGCCCTTTACACAAAATATATAAAAATACAGCTGTTGTTATATGGATGAATAATGGAATTATTATACTTTTTTTTTTTTATATTGTATTATATGGTTGTGGCTTAAAAAACTAGGGTATAGACTGGTGCTCCCACACAGTAGGTCTGCTGCGCTACTTCTGTATGGATGCGATGGGAACAATATTTAGAAATCTGTCTAACGGTATAAGCTGCAGAACGTGCCAAATTGCCAATTAGAAGAATTAGATATACATTCATACATTACTACGAAAAACATAACCCTCCTTTTGCGGTCGGGTAAAATTGACATAAGCGCCAACCCAAGCGAGATCCCATTGATTCTCGAAATTTTGCATGAAATTACTTGCATGCTATGTTAGCGAAAACAGAGGGCCTTGATAATTATTATTTTAAGATCACAATTTACTGTTTCACCTGTTTTGCAAGAAATAAATGAATTTGAATTTGAATTAAAAATAAAGATCTAAGAAGTATGTTCTTACAATGAAAATAATAAGCTTTTACCTTGGCGTAGTCGACGGGAGAAGTGTTTACGGGACAGGTGAAGAGACCCTCACTGAAACAAAGAATATGATATGTTAGAAAGAATGAAAGAATGAATGAATGAATGATCAAAATATTGTAATAACAGTAAAGTGAACAATATCATCCAAGTAAACCAAATGCGTATTTTGAAGTATGGTTTTTTAAACAATAATTATAAAACTATAATAATTATTGAATATCGTTACACTACCATCATCACATATAGATTACAATTGATTAGTATTAATTAAACAAACCAGCTGTATCTTACACGGATCATTTATTAAAAAACTATTAATACATTAATAAGTACTTAATCATTAATACCGCCTCCGGATATTATTATTATATTATCATGATTGATTATTGCACCATAAATTAATAGCATTATTTATTATCTTTAAAATGTACCTTATGGATATTAGTGGTAAGGATCAAAGTAGATGTATCGATGATAATACAAATATCTGTAAAAGAAAAACCTATTTTTTGCGGAGACGTTTGTAATTAGTCGATAATGGGAAGGAAATTATAGACCATCTGCGTTTGGTGCGCGTGCGCATGCATGAGATATGGCCTCAATGTTTACAAGAACAGTACTCTATCTTTATTTTTAATCACCATAAATATGTAAATAATATAGTTAAAAAAATGCAAAACAACCGACTTCAAAATAAGCAATTCGTTTATTTAGATGATATTTTAAAATACCTAAGGTTCTGGGGAAGCCTCACCTTAAGCACACACACTTTTTTGACGTGATAACGTCTTATAAATCGATGATGCGCGTGCAGCTAGCCTGGCTGCACGCACGAAATAGCATGCATGACTCATTGCCACGTTCCTCCTGAGCCGAGCGTGCAAGCGAAAGCGCGGAACAAGTGATAGAGAGGCACGATCGGCCTAAGCGTTCGACTTGTGACGCATCGTTATCACGTAAAATTATCGTTTACACCTTTACAGACAACCATTTTTTCCTTAAAAATTAATAAGTACCTACTTTTAAGCTTCAAAAGTGATAAAGAACCACTGGCTAATATAGTTAAATAAATTCAGCCTGGGCATCAATACTGCCATTTCGTGTAGCTCGGTCACTGTGCCCTAGTACAGTGCGGTCGGAATGGGCGTTTTTCTGCGATGATCTGCGCCCGCGCCACTTCCGAGCGTTTTGCTCGACAATCAGCATAATCGCTGTAGTGGCGCGTGAAGTTTATTGACGGGATTTATTGTAGGTGAGCGATCCGTGCAATGATGCAGCGGGTTCTGTGTAATAAATAGATAGATGGATATGTCGTCTTTTACAAAACAATACTTAATGCGGTACATGTTGTTCCTCATCATTAATTTTAATTTTACGTCATATTCAAAAATATGTGTCGCATTTAATTACAAGTATTAATTATTTAATTAATTAATTATTTATTGTTTTATTTTTCGAAAATAAAACAATAAATAATTAATAGTTATTCAACTTTCTGTAGATCTAGATAAAACTCTTCTTATCCATTGACCGAGCGAGCGAAGTGTTTTTTAATAAATAATAAATAAATATTTGTGGACATTTCACACAACACCATCTAGTCCAAACTAAGCAAAGCTTGTACTATGGAACTAGATGGCTGATAGAATACATATATACTTTTTTTTTGTAAATATATACATATGATACATAGAAACACCCAGACACAGAACAAACATCCATGCTCATCACACAAATGTTTGCCCTGGGTGGGGATTGAACCCACGACCTTTCAGTTCAGCAGGTAGACGTAAACACACTACCAACTGAGCCACAAGGCCAGTCAAGTGTTTTGATAACATATTACATAAATGACAACTGTACTACTACTCTGTGTACTTTTATTACTTATCTTTGTTGATGGGGGTTATGGGGATACAGTTCGAGCTATTTGGGTAAGTGTGGCTCACTCATTTGGGTAAGTGTGGCTCACTCATTTGGGTAAGTGTGGCTCGCTCATTTGGATAAGTGTGGCTCACTCATTTGGGTAAGTGTGGCTCACTCTTTTGAACTGTTCTGCTTCCAAGCTCTTTATCGGATTTCCAATAAGGAGGTTCTCAATTCGACTGTATGCTTTTTTTTGTATGTTTGTTCCGCGATTACTCGGCTAATAATAAATTGTTTTTGATGATTCTTATTTTCTCTTACCTCAGATGTGGTACCATATAATTTTTATCAAAAACGGTTCAGTACTTTGGTTTTTATAACAAATTAACTGAAAAAAATCATCCAAGTAACCGAATTGCGTATTTTGAAATCGGATTTTGCAGTCTTTTAAACTATAGTTACCTATTCATTTTTCACTTAAGAAAAACGCTTACATTTTTTACAAGTACATGTCACTGTTGCGTATATGGAATTTATACCTTCAGACAACGCTCATGACGTCAGAGACCGTGTTGCTGTCGGGTATATTTTCAAATCCAGAAAGCGAAAATCTATTAATTAAAGCCTACCTTTACCTAACATTTGTGACGTCACTGGTGCGCGTTGACTTCGGGTATACTTTCAGTTTGGAAACGCCCGCGCAGTTATTTAAAACATACCCGGCCACAACGAAACGAGTAAAAAAAACCTAACCTAACTCTTTGTCCTACATGAAAGTATACCCCAAAAAAATGTTGCAGTCGGGTATATTTTGAAATCCTTAATACGGCTATATATATTTTTATTGTATTTCCGAACTCAACACTATGGAGCGTTGTGTAAAGGTATAAATTCCAAATACGCGTCACTGTTCCTAATTTCTCGGATTGGGCACGAAACAAAGTGTCTAGTTAAATTTGAATAATTTTAGTTTTAAAAACTGAAGCAACCGACTTTAAAATACGCAATTCGTTATTGCTTCCTCTACACGCGACATCATATCAACAGATATCTTTAAAAAACCATTAAAAATCTCATAAATCCATAACATAATAAAGACGTCGACATTTATATGTTTCATTTGAACGCATCAAGCTCGCAAAGGTAATGAACTGCATTATTATGGTAAATAAGCGCTCATCTCTATAATTTACCTATATATCAGTGTTGCCAATGACATGACTACCAGCTCGGGCGCTAAAGTGGTCTGCGTGCGGTGCTTTGCATGTCTTCCTCTACGCTTTCCAAGACAACGTCCTTGAGCGTAATATCTGTTCTTTTTTCTTTGTATTGGACCCGCGCGATTAACGGATTTGGCAGTGTCTTGTATTGAGATTTATTTAAAAGTAAACTACAGTTCTGAAACGATTATTACGATTTTTTTATGGAACCTATCTGAAAATAAGTATATGTATTTTCAATAAAAATATTTTTAAATGAGTTATGAAGCCTTTTTTGAAGTCAGTTAAAAAAATAGTTCCGTTACCTAGATAGGTATATATGCATATTAAATAATTGAAAGATACTTATTGAAGAGGTCACCACCTCAGTTCACGTACTTTTCAAGCTGCAACCCGATCCAGCCATAAACAAACAAAACAGGCTGCGCTGCTGTAACCCACACCGATGGGAAACCGCGGCGAGACGTCGCGACAACGTGCGGTCACGCTGCGGCACACTGCGGCACGCTGCGGGCTCTATAGCGGTATCGAAGTTATCACACCAACGTGTTAACACGTCATGTCACATTGTTGTTGACATTATTTTTATTTCCAAATGAACGGAGGACTAATGAAAGTTGTAGTTTTATTTACTACACTACATTATCTACAACAAAACATTTATTTATCCATTTAACACTTTATTGCACACATACTCGTAGTAACAAGCTGTACAATAGAAGGACTTAATGCTAATGTAGCATTTTCTGCCAGTAATTCTCATAATAAAAAGCAGAACATTATACAAACTACCACTGGCGGATTTACACTTTTGCCGCCTAGTAGGCTATAATAAATTTTTGCCGCCCCTACTGATCTTGAAAATCGATACCCTAGTTCAAAATCACATTAATTACGTATAGTACGGAAGCGCACTGCAAAAAGTACACCTCATCGACTACCAGGATGAGACCTATAATTATTAGGGTTGATAATTTTCGATAAGAATGAGTTTCTATAGGGATTTAACGTATTAGTATAAAAACCCATGAGAAAACCAGTGAACTTGTTTGACTTTTATCCTCTGAAATCGAGTGGGCGTCCTCTGAAATGTGCCGCCCCTAGGCCGCGGCCTATACGGCCTATATATAAATCCAGGACTGCAAACTACACATATATAACTTAGGCCAATACATAGTTCTGTATTTGTCTATGCTACAACTTACTAAACAACTAAAATTCATCTCAGCGCCTAACCTGTGACCAAAATGCTGGTGCGTACCTGACGCGACGCATAAGCACTGCCAATCAACGTGGCAATGCTGTTGGCATGATGGGTACTAATTAAGTGAGTTTGAGCAATTAGATTATCTTCTAGACCTACTAGTTGTGTATGTAGTAATTTAGTTAATTTTGTGAGACGCGCCACGGACCTAAACACAGCTATATCTGCTTACCATGCCTACGCCTCGTCGTGGTTGCGGTACGGCATATTACTGTGGGGCAACTCTGTGGATGCAGATCAACTCTTTATTGCCCAGAAAAAATGTATACGTATCCTTGGCAACATAAAATCACCTGACAACACAATACCTCACTTTCATAATGTCATGATTTGAATATTTGTTGTATGTGGTGTGCGGTGTTTTCAGTGTTGCGGAGTGGCAGCACTGCTATTTTCTTAATTTATATACTCTGGAGAACGGTGATCGAACAGAATGAACGCTACCCCGGATGATGGCGTGATGTTGTAATTCCGGGGAGGGGATATATCGCGGGCGGACGAGCGCGAGCGGCCCTTCGAAAAAGGTAGTCGCGGCGTAACTCGGGAGTAAAAAGGCGGTCTTAGCGTCAGACCGCTCAGTGCAGTGAAATAAGTGCAGTGTTATAAGTAATAATAAAGCGTCATAAAGTTCAGACAAGGAGTTTTCTTCATATATCAGAAGTGGGATTCAACCTGCGAGCCGAGCCCGGTAAAATCGTGAGTCACTTGCGAGATTATATTTTACCCTCCGATTATTGAATATTGATGTTAAAAATTTGTCACGCATATCGAATTGGAAAAATGGTTCTTAAAAGAGTTGAAACAGGGTGCTAAAATAATTATAACGGGATATTCTTAATACGGGTAGACAGAATCTGTTAAGATACTGCAATGAGATGTGATCTGGGTTACTCCCAGATTATTTTATTGTAGCACAATCCGACGATTTTATTATAACCTAATGAAATTTTGATAGTGTGGTTGGGGCTACTCCCCGATAATTTTATCGTAATTTAAACGAAATGAAGTCTGTTGTAAGTAAGTCATTAGTAAATTATTTCGTTAACATCCCGAGAGACAAGTATACGAAAATATGTTTTTCTTGTTTGAGAACCATTTTTACTTTTTGTATTTGATTATGCTGCAGCCATTCAGAGGAACCATAGCGTGGTAATATTTTTTGGTGTGATGGTGAGAGTAGTGTTTTTAATAATACAATGGCTATGGCATATCGGTCTGTGGCCGTGTCAGCGATCAGCAGTGTGTTATTTTTCTAGAAGACTAGTAAAGTGCTGCGAGTAAAATATTTTAATTCGGTAACTGGGCTACATCAATACAGCCTCTAAATGTAGTTTTTCTAGAATATTGCTAACAGTAATGCAAATAAAATATTATGGTAAACTTAACAGCTTATTATCTAGCTGTTAAGGTTGGGCTCCACTAAAATTGTGTTCAGATTCAGAACACTTGTTGATAAAAATTTGGTGCAGACCTTTTGCAGTGCGCGAACTTGATCACAATAGTAGATTGCCTGTGTCCACCACCTCAGTTGTGCGTAACTTTAGTATGCGTGCTGTACGGTACATTTGTACACGAACATTTATACCTCGGAAATGTGCTTTACTTTCAGTTTAGTGTGTAAACATGTGTGCGAGTGCGTCCTCGCGGGTACAACGCGAGACCGAGGAGTGCGCGACAAAAGTTCACGGTTTGTCGAATAGAGTGCGCGCACAGTTTGCTGGTGCTGCCCGTAAGAGTTCACCAAGAAATACATTTATGCTGCACTCTGTGCGGTACAGAGCCGCACACTGGTGGAATCCTGTCTTTACAGTTACGGCCATTTAGGGCGAGTTGTACTGTGTTCATTTTTCTGTAAGGCTAATAAAGTACCGCAAGTAAAATATTCTAGTACGACAACTAGTCTACTACAACTAGTAGCACTGTCTTTAGTCGTGTAAGTATGCTATACCATGAAGCGAAATTTTGGTATTGTATCTCCACCTGCAACACTATAACTACTTTGTGACGTAACTATTGTAAGATCTTGAACCACATAAGTGTGTCAAATGAAATTTTATATGAGTAGAGCTACAATATTGATGGATTTACCAGAGTATCACTGCGTAAATATTTAATACAGAAGTCTGTTTATGAAGTTGAATTATACAGAGATAACATAGTTCGATTGACTTAAAATCTTAATTGAATTTCAAAGGCATGTATAACCTCAGAAATAGTACCATTGTGTACCGGTAACTTGTCGCGAATATTTATCCGTTGACGCTTTGTAATCATGGAGGCGGAATTTAAAGCCGCGCTAAGATATCAGAGTATCGACAGTGCTGAAAATTAAAGTGCATTTCTTAGTGTTAACAACTACACTTAGTGTTACTGCGAGTTTGAAATTCAAGGATTTTTAGTGTTTATGAGTTTGTTAGCTGCAGTCATGTAGGTGAACTGCAGGGAAAATGTTCCAAAGAGTGCCATGTATGTGTGCCGTAAAGTTGAAGTTCGTAGATTTGATGATGTTATCGCTGCAACCATGTAGATGAGCTGCAGGGTAATATTCTAAAGAAGTATGGCCATGTAGGTGTGCCGTAAGGAAAGTTCGAAGATTTTATGATGATTTCACCGCAGCCATATAGGCGCGTTGTAAGGTTGAAGTTTGAAGATTTGACGATGTTTGAAGTTTGAAGATTTGACGATATTTGAAGTTTGAAGTTTTGATGATGTTTGAAGTTTGAAGATTTGACGATGTCGAAGTTTGAAGATTTGATGATGTTCTCGTTGCAACCATGTAAGTGAGCTGTAAGATTTAAGTTCAATTATTCAATGATGTTTTAGCTGTAACCATGAAGGTTTGGTTTCAGGATGATAATTTTAACCGGTCACGGAACACTTAGCTTCCAGCCATGAACGTTTTAAACTGCAGCAGGTCAAGCCTATTCAAAGGAAAGTAGAAGCTCCAAACTGTATTTAATCCAAAATAACTTGATTAACTAAATTTTGTATAATATGTATATGGTGTGCAAGAGTGTACACAGATCTTGTATTTTAGTGGATTTGATTAATCCAGTCGATTAATGATCATTTTAATGTGATTATGTTAAGCGTTGAATAGCAGAATCATTGATCGGACTTTCCCAGAACCTGAGCACCTGACTTTTAATGAAGATATAACGTTATAATTCCAGTTTTGATGTAGTTTCGAGTTTCATAGAGAAAATTTAAATCATATATGAGAGATCAACCGATCGGACACGCAGCAAGTAACCTTGACGTGCATAGAAACTCAAAGAGTCGAGGGAGGAGTCTTGACAAATGCCACTATGCTTGAAATTTCCGAAACGTACTAATTAGAATCGACTTAGAAGTGACTTACACTTACTTTTGATAAAACGCGCATAGTGCGTTAGAGCGAATAAATTTATGAGTAATCTGTTTGCAATTATAAGATTCTCAATTATTATGGTTATTATTATTAGATTATAGAGAGAATGGAAATTACTCCATCAATAAGATTCATGAATTGATAAATGAGTAAGCCTAAGACATTTACCAAAAAATACTATTCGGTTAAGGATTATTATAAAAATATATATAGTTATCAGCGATCTGTATGTGCCAACGTAATTAGATGTCATGTTTTGAACACCCACGTTATTTTTGCAACTGCAGAGCAGTGTCTACACTTTGTTGAATTGTCCGCTGGACAGTGACGTAAGCAGTGATGAGCGTTGACAATTATCGTAAAATATATATAAACAAATCTGTATGTTAAATGAACCACTCGATAATATTACAAAACTATTAGTCGAGAGTAAACGTACGTAGTAAACGTTTCTTTGAGAGAAACCTATTTTATGCCTTGAATGAGTTGATGAAAATAGATCTTGCTGAATTCTCGTTCTAATGGAACAGCGGATCATATTTTCTACTTTCTTCCATAAGTGGATTGGCATATTTTTTATTATTCTATTTTGGCCTTTTGAACATTATTATGAATATTGACATAAGTTTGACGACATCCTTTTATTATTTATTATGTTATTGGATATAAAAATGACATAAATAAATAGAATATATTATATCTAAATTAATAAAAACTACGTTAAATTGTATTTTATAACAGAAAAAGCTTGGAGTACAAACGTAACAAAAAATACTAATTTGAAAAGGGCTTTTCTAATATAACACTTTTGTTACAAGCCCAAGAAATAATTTGACTTTGAATTTAAGCTATGACCGAAGTTTCTTATCACAAACTAAAGATAATTCAAAGAGATAAAGATAAAGATAAGATAAAGATAATTTATTTGCATACAACACGAGAATTTTATACAACAAGTGCATAAAAGATGTTACACTAAATTTAGTCGCTTAAAATCATGTTGTGCCGATTAGGCGTACAAATGTCAGGTAGACAGCATCATGCACATGCGAAAATTAAAAAAAAAAATAATTATTATTATTTGTTATTAGATTAATACACAAACCAAAAATATATAAAATAAGACAAAGCAGAAGCAATAAAAGATACACATAATGTCAAATAAAATTAAAATTAGTCATCAGAGAGAACTGATTGATCAGTTTCATATTTCAAACAAAGTAGCCTCAAAAATAGATTGCACCGGTGGCGGTTTTATTGTAAAAGTACAGTTTATGAGTTCAAAAATTAGTCAAATATAAAAACTGAATATTCATAATTAATTTATTTCTTGCAAAATAGGTATACAAATATGTGGTCTTATGATAGTAATAACATTTGGTCCTCTATTTTTGCTGTCAAAGCGTGCAAGTATTTCTAGGTTCTAGATCAATATCGTTAAATATCGTTCGTGCATATGAACATTTTGATAAATCTAGTATAATTTTGGTAAGCGTATAACAGAATTGGATCCAGCATACGAAAATTAATCGATAAATAAAAAAATATCTTCATTAAAAATAAGCAATATTTGATAGGACTGGTAACGTTTCCGAAATATGATTTTTAGTTGAAATAAAACGGCAACTATCAAAATCACCACTGGCTTGTACTCAGTGCAAGAGCAGTTATGATATGACTAGTCGACATTATATAGACCTTTAAAAAAAAAAACAACAGAAATTAATAAGACAAATATTGAGACTAATTTTATTTATGGAAGTGATTACCTGCTTCTTCTCTTTTGATGCTTTAGTATTAGTTCAGGTGTGCACTAAAAGGAATTAAGTATGCTTCTGTGTATAAACATTCTCTGTCTTTACCTACAGCTAAGTTTATTAAAACCTAGTCAAGTAATTTCTGCTCTACTGTTACATCAGTACTATAAATATTGGATGGGAAAATAAATATGTCCACATTCTCGGTTTGAGTACTGTTAGTATGTAATGTGTACAGTATTTTTTCTAGCTAACGTGTCATCAAAATAGTGATGACGTATTTGACAAACAACCAACAACTCTATCCTCAAAGAGATTCATATACGAAATAGATTATCGTCGACTGGGCAATTGCAAATACTGAAGTTCTTTGCGCAGATCTCAAGAAAAGAGCACTCGACGGAGAGCCTATCGCAGCATATGCATGGCCGTTTAGAAGGCAAGCGAAGTCCTGGACGATCACCAACACGTTGGACCGACCTCATTAGAAAAGCTACGCAGTCCACCGAAGTAGAGTGTACTCGCAATGCAACCGACCGGCAGAAATGGAGAAGCATCGCGAGAAGAGCAGCTGGCCTGGAGAGTGACGGTGACGGCGAGGAGCCACCGCCATTGCAACCACGACCACTCTGACTAGAGTGTACGATTAAGAAGAAGAATTTGGCAAACAACAGATTAAAATCCGACAGATGTCAACTCAGGGCATCTGTGATGTGAAGTGATTCAACTTGATAGTACATCAATTTAATGGTAAACAGCAACAGGTATACGCCAGTCAAATAACGGTTGGTGAAGGACTGACAATGGATCAGCTACCTGTAGTTTATCGTGACTAATTTGTCCCTATGATAATGAAATTTAGTGATTAGAAAATAATAATACTTCTGACATTCTAAACTGACAAAATTTTGCTCATGTGCTTTGCCGATCATCCACAAGCTTGACAGAAATTAATGCGGTTGTAGCGACTTGCTAAAAAAAAAAGGGGGTTTGGAAAATTATTTCCGTTCTCTTATTCTCTGTATTACTCGGATTTGGGGAGTATACGTTACACAATTTTAAAATGCTATTTGGTAATGGCAGGACAATGACAGAAATACAGTTTAAAATGTTGATTCCTATGAGAGCACTTACAAAATTAACGTACTCGTGTCACCATATTATTACTGGAGCTGGTTTGAGTTCTTAATATTGGATCTAAATATTTGAATTTATGTGTAATTATTTTTGGACGAAATTTGCTTTCATTTTATTCAAGCTTTGTCGTTGGTCATTTTAATGTTTGGACGAATAACAAAAAGGAGTATTTATAGAGTTTTTCATAAAAAAAAAGTCTACAAGTCCAAGTCTACAAGGTTTGAATGCTACTTCAGTGGCCACTTCAACATTGGGACATTTATATAATGATGCTGCCGTTCGCAATCACTAAGCCAGAGGAGGAAGTAATTGAGTAACCGACAGTAAATTAATAATGCGAATTGAATAAGTTTTTATGTACTTTTTTTAATTATATACCAAACCTCTGGAAATACCAGAATATATACTCGATCCGTACAACATATTTGTACAACAATGATTTATCTGCATAGTGTACACACGAATAGGAAGCCTCCGGTTCCCAGACCAGCTAGAATAAACATAAAATAATTGTCATATTTAAAAACGAATCCGAGTGTCATGATTATTTGTATCTACAATAATAACTAGTTACGACAACGTATACTACAAAGTTTAGTGTGCCATAAGTAGTTTTATAAAATTAGCATAATAATTACTGTTTAACTATTTTATTTTGCAGCAAATCTTTAAGGAGTCCAAAGGGTTCGATATGATTAATCAGACTTGCTTTTAGAGAGTTGTTGTGCATCGGGACGTTGCACAAAAGCGGATGGCCGAGTGTCATGATTTGAATATTTGTTGTATGTGGTGTGCGGTGTTTTCAGTGTTGCGGAGTGGCAGCACTGCTATTTTCTTAATTTATATACTCTGGAGAACGGTGATCGAACAGAATGAACGCTACCCCGGATGATGGCGTGATGTTGTAATTCCGGGGAGGGGATATATCGCGGGCGGACGAGCGCGAGCGGCCCTTCGAAAAAGGTAGTCGCGGCGTAACTCGGGAGTAAAAAGGCGGTCTTAGCGTCAGACCGCTCAGTGCAGTGAAATAAGTGCAGTGTTATAAGTAATAATAAAGCGTCATAAAGTTCAGACAAGGAGTTTTCTTCATATATCAGAAGTGGGATTCAACCTGCGAGCCGAGCCCGGTAAAATCGTGAGTCACTTGCGAGATTATATTTTACCCTCCGATTATTGAATATTGATGTTAAAAATTTGTCACGCATATCGAATTGGAAAAATGGTTCTTAAAAGAGTTGAAACAGGGTGCTAAAATAATTATAACGGGATATTCTTAATACGGGTAGACAGAATCTGTTAAGATACTGCAATGAGATGTGATCTGGGTTACTCCCAGATTATTTTATTGTAGCACAATCCGACGATTTTATTATAACCTAATGAAATTTTGATAGTGTGGTTGGGGCTACTCCCCGATAATTTTATCGTAATTTAAACGAAATGAAGTCTGTTGTAAGTAAGTCATTAGTAAATTATTTCGTTAACATCCCGAGAGACAAGTATACGAAAATATGTTTTTCTTGTTTGAGAACCATTTTTACTTTTTGTATTTGATTATGCTGCAGCCATTCAGAGGAACCATAGCGTGGTAATATTTTTTGGTGTGATGGTGAGAGTAGTGTTTTTAATAATACAATGGCTATGGCATATCGGTCTGTGGCCGTGTCAGCGATCAGCAGTGTGTTATTTTTCTAGAAGACTAGTAAAGTGCTGCGAGTAAAATATTTTAATTCGGTAACTGGGCTACATCAATACAGCCTCTAAATGTAGTTTTTCTAGAATATTGCTAACAGTAATGCAAATAAAATATTATGGTAAACTTAACAGCTTATTATCTAGCTGTTAAGGTTGGGCTCCACTAAAATTGTGTTCAGATTCAGAACACTTGTTGATAAAAATTTGGTGCAGACCTTTTGCAGTGCGCGAACTTGATCACAATAGTAGATTGCCTGTGTCCACCACCTCAGTTGTGCGTAACTTTAGTATGCGTGCTGTACGGTACATTTGTACACGAACATTTATACCTCGGAAATGTGCTTTACTTTCAGTTTAGTGTGTAAACATGTGTGCGAGTGCGTCCTCGCGGGTACAACGCGAGACCGAGGAGTGCGCGACAAAAGTTCACGGTTTGTCGAATAGAGTGCGCGCACAGTTTGCTGGTGCTGCCCGTAAGAGTTCACCAAGAAATACATTTATGCTGCACTCTGTGCGGTACAGAGCCGCACACTGGTGGAATCCTGTCTTTACAGTTACGGCCATTTAGGGCGAGTTGTACTGTGTTCATTTTTCTGTAAGGTTAATAAAGTACCGCAAGTAAAATATTCTAGTACGACAACTAGTCTACTACAACTAGTAGCACTGTCTTTAGTCGTGTAAGTATGCTATACCATGAAGCGAAATTTTGGTATTGTATCTCCACCTGCAACACTATAACTACTTTGTGACGTAACTATTGTAAGATCTTGAACCACATAAGTGTGTCAAATGAAATTTTATATGAGTAGAGCTACAATATTGATGGATTTACCAGAGTATCACTGCGTAAATATTTAATACAGAAGTCTGTTTATGAAGTTGAATTATACAGAGATAACATAGTTCGATTGACTTAAAATCTTAATTGAATTTCAAAGGCATGTATAACCTCAGAAATAGTACCATTGTGTACCGGTAACTTGTCGCGAATATTTATCCGTTGACGCTTTGTAATCATGGAGGCGGAATTTAAAGCCGCGCTAAGATATCAGAGTATCGACAGTGCTGAAAATTAAAGTGCATTTCTTAGTGTTAACAACTACACTTAGTGTTACTGCGAGTTTGAAATTCAAGGATTTTTAGTGTTTATGAGTTTGTTAGCTGCAGTCATGTAGGTGAACTGCAGGGAAAATGTTCCAAAGAGTGCCATGTATGTGTGCCGTAAAGTTGAAGTTCGTAGATTTGATGATGTTATCGCTGCAACCATGTAGATGAGCTGCAGGGTAATATTCTAAAGAAGTATGGCCATGTAGGTGTGCCGTAAGGAAAGTTCGAAGATTTTATGATGATTTCACCGCAGCCATATAGGCGCGTTGTAAGGTTGAAGTTTGAAGATTTGACGATGTTTGAAGTTTGAAGATTTGACGATATTTGAAGTTTGAAGTTTTGATGATGTTTGAAGTTTGAAGATTTGACGATGTCGAAGTTTGAAGATTTGATGATGTTCTCGTTGCAACCATGTAAGTGAGCTGTAAGATTTAAGTTCAATTATTCAATGATGTTTTAGCTGTAACCATGAAGGTTTGGTTTCAGGATGATAATTTTAACCGGTCACGGAACACTTAGCTTCCAGCCATGAACGTTTTAAACTGCAGCAGGTCAAGCCTATTCAAAGGAAAGTAGAAGCTCCAAACTGTATTTAATCCAAAATAACTTGATTAACTAAATTTTGTATAATATGTATATGGTGTGCAAGAGTGTACACAGATCTTGTATTTTAGTGGATTTGATTAATCCAGTCGATTAATGATCATTTTAATGTGATTATGTTAAGCGTTGAATAGCAGAATCATTGATCGGACTTTCCCAGAACCTGAGCACCTGACTTTTAATGAAGATATAACGTTATAATTCCAGTTTTGATGTAGTTTCGAGTTTCATAGAGAAAATTTAAATCATATATGAGAGATCAACCGATCGGACACGCAGCAAGTAACCTTGACGTGCATAGAAACTCAAAGAGTCGAGGGAGGAGTCTTGACAAATGCCACTATGCTTGAAATTTCCGAAACGTACTAATTAGAATCGACTTAGAAGTGACTTACACTTACTTTTGATAAAACGCGCATAGTGCGTTAGAGCGAATAAATTTATGAGTAATCTGTTTGCAATTATAAGATTCTCAATTATTATGGTTATTATTATTAGATTATAGAGAGAATGGAAATTACTCCATCAATAAGATTCATGAATTGATAAATGAGTAAGCCTAAGACATTTACCAAAAAATACTATTCGGTTAAGGATTATTATAAAAATATATATAGTTATCAGCGATCTGTATGTGCCAACGTAATTAGATGTCATGTTTTGAACACCCACGTTATTTTTGCAACTGCAGAGCAGTGTCTACACTTTGTTGAATTGTCCGCTGGACAGTGACGTAAGCAGTGATGAGCGTTGACAATTATCGTAAAATATATATAAACAAATCTGTATGTTAAATGAACCACTCGATAATATTACAAAACTATTAGTCGAGAGTAAACGTACGTAGTAAACGTTTCTTTGAGAGAAACCTATTTTATGCCTTGAATGAGTTGATGAAAATAGATCTTGCTGAATTCTCGTTCTAATGGAACAGCGGATCATATTTTCTACTTTCTTCCATAAGTGGATTGGCATATTTTTTATTATTCTATTTTGGCCTTTTGAACATTATTATGAATATTGACATAAGTTTGACGACATCCTTTTATTATTTATTATGTTATTGGATATAAAAATGACATAAATAAATAGAATATATTATATCTAAATTAATAAAAACTACGTTAAATTGTATTTTATAACAGAAAAAGCTTGGAGTACAAACGTAACAAAAAATACTAATTTGAAAAGGGCTTTTCTAATATAACACTTTTGTTACAAGCCCAAGAAATAATTTGACTTTGAATTTAAGCTATGACCGAAGTTTCTTATCACAAACTAAAGATAATTCAAAGAGATAAAGATAAAGATAAGATAAAGATAATTTATTTGCATACAACACGAGAATTTTATACAACAAGTGCATAAAAGATGTTACACTAAATTTAGTCGCTTAAAATCATGTTGTGCCGATTAGGCGTACAAATGTCAGGTAGACAGCATCATGCACATGCGAAAATTAAAAAAAAAAATAATTATTATTATTTGTTATTAGATTAATACACAAACCAAAAATATATAAAATAAGACAAAGCAGAAGCAATAAAAGATACACATAATGTCAAATAAAATTAAAATTAGTCATCAGAGAGAACTGATTGATCAGTTTCATATTTCAAACAAAGTAGCCTCAAAAATAGATTGCACCGGTGGCGGTTTTATTGTAAAAGTACAGTTTATGAGTTCAAAAATTAGTCAAATATAAAAACTGAATATTCATAATTAATTTATTTCTTGCAAAATAGGTATACAAATATGTGGTCTTATGATAGTAATAACATTTGGTCCTCTATTTTTGCTGTCAAAGCGTGCAAGTATTTCTAGGTTCTAGATCAATATCGTTAAATATCGTTCGTGCATATGAACATTTTGATAAATCTAGTATAATTTTGGTAAGCGTATAACAGAATTGGATCCAGCATACGAAAATTAATCGATAAATAAAAAAATATCTTCATTAAAAATAAGCAATATTTGATAGGACTGGTAACGTTTCCGAAATATGATTTTTAGTTGAAATAAAACGGCAACTATCAAAATCACCACTGGCTTGTACTCAGTGCAAGAGCAGTTATGATATGACTAGTCGACATTATATAGACCTTTAAAAAAAAAAACAACAGAAATTAATAAGACAAATATTGAGACTAATTTTATTTATGGAAGTGATTACCTGCTTCTTCTCTTTTGATGCTTTAGTATTAGTTCAGGTGTGCACTAAAAGGAATTAAGTATGCTTCTGTGTATAAACATTCTCTGTCTTTACCTACAGCTAAGTTTATTAAAACCTAGTCAAGTAATTTCTGCTCTACTGTTACATCAGTACTATAAATATTGGATGGGAAAATAAATATGTCCACATTCTCGGTTTGAGTACTGTTAGTATGTAATGTGTACAGTATTTTTTCTAGCTAACGTGTCATCAAAATAGTGATGACGTATTTGACAAACAACCAACAACTCTATCCTCAAAGAGATTCATATACGAAATAGATTATCGTCGACTGGGCAATTGCAAATACTGAAGTTCTTTGCGCAGATCTCAAGAAAAGAGCACTCGACGGAGAGCCTATCGCAGCATATGCATGGCCGTTTAGAAGGCAAGCGAAGTCCTGGACGATCACCAACACGTTGGACCGACCTCATTAGAAAAGCTACGCAGTCCACCGAAGTAGAGTGTACTCGCAATGCAACCGACCGGCAGAAATGGAGAAGCATCGCGAGAAGAGCAGCTGGCCTGGAGAGTGACGGTGACGGCGAGGAGCCACCGCCATTGCAACCACGACCACTCTGACTAGAGTGTACGATTAAGAAGAAGAATTTGGCAAACAACAGATTAAAATCCGACAGATGTCAACTCAGGGCATCTGTGATGTGAAGTGATTCAACTTGATAGTACATCAATTTAATGGTAAACAGCAACAGGTATACGCCAGTCAAATAACGGTTGGTGAAGGACTGACAATGGATCAGCTACCTGTAGTTTATCGTGACTAATTTGTCCCTATGATAATGAAATTTAGTGATTAGAAAATAATAATACTTCTGACATTCTAAACTGACAAAATTTTGCTCATGTGCTTTGCCGATCATCCACAAGCTTGACAGAAATTAATGCGGTTGTAGCGACTTGCTAAAAAAAAAAGGGGGTTTGGAAAATTATTTCCGTTCTCTTATTCTCTGTATTACTCGGATTTGGGGAGTATACGTTACACAATTTTAAAATGCTATTTGGTAATGGCAGGACAATGACAGAAATACAGTTTAAAATGTTGATTCCTATGAGAGCACTTACAAAATTAACGTACTCGTGTCACCATATTATTACTGGAGCTGGTTTGAGTTCTTAATATTGGATCTAAATATTTGAATTTATGTGTAATTATTTTTGGACGAAATTTGCTTTCATTTTATTCAAGCTTTGTCGTTGGTCATTTTAATGTTTGGACGAATAACAAAAAGGAGTATTTATAGAGTTTTTCATAAAAAAAAAGTCTACAAGTCCAAGTCTACAAGGTTTGAATGCTACTTCAGTGGCCACTTCAACATTGGGACATTTATATAATGATGCTGCCGTTCGCAATCACTAAGCCAGAGGAGGAAGTAATTGAGTAACCGACAGTAAATTAATAATGCGAATTGAATAAGTTTTTATGTACTTTTTTTAATTATATACCAAACCTCTGGAAATACCAGAATATATACTCGATCCGTACAACATATTTGTACAACAATGATTTATCTGCATAGTGTACACACGAATAGGAAGCCTCCGGTTCCCAGACCAGCTAGAATAAACATAAAATAATTGTCATATTTAAAAACGAATCCGAGTGTCATGATTATTTGTATCTACAATAATAACTAGTTACGACAACGTATACTACAAAGTTTAGTGTGCCATAAGTAGTTTTATAAAATTAGCATAATAATTACTGTTTAACTATTTTATTTTGCAGCAAATCTTTAAGGAGTCCAAAGGGTTCGATATGATTAATCAGACTTGCTTTTAGAGAGTTGTTGTGCATCGGGACGTTGCACAAAAGCGGATGGCCGAGTGTCATGATTTGAATATTTGTTGTATGTGGTGTGCGGTGTTTTCAGTGTTGCGGAGTGGCAGCACTGCTATTTTCTTAATTTATATACTCTGGAGAACGGTGATCGAACAGAATGAACGCTACCCCGGATGATGGCGTGATGTTGTAATTCCGGGGAGGGGATATATCGCGGGCGGACGAGCGCGAGCGGCCCTTCGAAAAAGGTAGTCGCGGCGTAACTCGGGAGTAAAAAGGCGGTCTTAGCGTCAGACCGCTCAGTGCAGTGAAATAAGTGCAGTGTTATAAGTAATAATAAAGCGTCATAAAGTTCAGACAAGGAGTTTTCTTCATATATCAGAAGTGGGATTCAACCTGCGAGCCGAGCCCGGTAAAATCGTGAGTCACTTGCGAGATTATATTTTACCCTCCGATTATTTAATATTGATGTTAAAAATTTGTCACGCATATCGAATTGGAAAAATGGTTCTTAAAAGAGTTGAAACAGGGTGCTAAAATAATTATAACGGGATATTCTTAATACGGGTAGACAGAATCTGTTAAGATACTGCAATGAGATGTGATCTGGGTTACTCCCAGATTATTTTATTGTAGCACAATCCGACGATTTTATTATAACCTAATGAAATTTTGATAGTGTGGTTGGGGCTACTCCCCGATAATTTTATCGTAATTTAAACGAAATGAAGTCTGTTGTAAGTAAGTCATTAGTAAATTATTTCGTTAACATCCCGAGAGACAAGTATACGAAAATATGTTTTTCTTGTTTGAGAACCATTTTTACTTTTTGTATTTGATTATGCTGCAGCCATTCAGAGGAACCATAGCGTGGTAATATTTTTTGGTGTGATGGTGAGAGTAGTGTTTTTAATAATACAATGGCTATGGCATATCGGTCTGTGGCCGTGTCAGCGATCAGCAGTGTGTTATTTTTCTAGAAGACTAGTAAAGTGCTGCGAGTAAAATATTTTAATTCGGTAACTGGGCTACATCAATACAGCCTCTAAATGTAGTTTTTCTAGAATATTGCTAACAGTAATGCAAATAAAATATTATGGTAAACTTAACAGCTTATTATCTAGCTGTTAAGGTTGGGCTCCACTAAAATTGTGTTCAGATTCAGAACACTTGTTGATAAAAATTTGGTGCAGACCTTTTGCAGTGCGCGAACTTGATCACAATAGTAGATTGCCTGTGTCCACCACCTCAGTTGTGCGTAACTTTAGTATGCGTGCTGTACGGTACATTTG
Organism: Lycia hirtaria; assembly: GCA_947563715.1. Lineage (NCBI taxonomy): Eukaryota > Metazoa > Arthropoda > Insecta > Lepidoptera > Geometridae > Lycia > Lycia hirtaria. The sequence goes on along the minus strand of OX387376.1, from coordinate 2,940,869 downwards.
TACACGAACATTTATACCTCGGAAATGTGCTTTACTTTCAGTTTAGTGTGTAAACATGTGTGCGAGTGCGTCCTCGCGGGTACAACGCGAGACCGAGGAGTGCGCGACAAAAGTTCACGGTTTGTCGAATAGAGTGCGCGCACAGTTTGCTGGTGCTGCCCGTAAGAGTTCACCAAGAAATACATTTATGCTGCACTCTGTGCGGTACAGAGCCGCACACTGGTGGAATCCTGTCTTTACAGTTACGGCCATTTAGGGCGAGTTGTACTGTGTTCATTTTTCTGTAAGGTTAATAAAGTACCGCAAGTAAAATATTCTAGTACGACAACTAGTCTACTACAACTAGTAGCACTGTCTTTAGTCGTGTAAGTATGCTATACCATGAAGCGAAATTTTGGTATTGTATCTCCACCTGCAACACTATAACTACTTTGTGACGTAACTATTGTAAGATCTTGAACCACATAAGTGTGTCAAATGAAATTTTATATGAGTAGAGCTACAATATTGATGGATTTACCAGAGTATCACTGCGTAAATATTTAATACAGAAGTCTGTTTATGAAGTTGAATTATACAGAGATAACATAGTTCGATTGACTTAAAATCTTAATTGAATTTCAAAGGCATGTATAACCTCAGAAATAGTACCATTGTGTACCGGTAACTTGTCGCGAATATTTATCCGTTGACGCTTTGTAATCATGGAGGCGGAATTTAAAGCCGCGCTAAGATATCAGAGTATCGACAGTGCTGAAAATTAAAGTGCATTTCTTAGTGTTAACAACTACACTTAGTGTTACTGCGAGTTTGAAATTCAAGGATTTTTAGTGTTTATGAGTTTGTTAGCTGCAGTCATGTAGGTGAACTGCAGGGAAAATGTTCCAAAGAGTGCCATGTATGTGTGCCGTAAAGTTGAAGTTCGTAGATTTGATGATGTTATCGCTGCAACCATGTAGATGAGCTGCAGGGTAATATTCTAAAGAAGTATGGCCATGTAGGTGTGCCGTAAGGAAAGTTCGAAGATTTTATGATGATTTCACCGCAGCCATATAGGCGCGTTGTAAGGTTGAAGTTTGAAGATTTGACGATGTTTGAAGTTTGAAGATTTGACGATATTTGAAGTTTGAAGTTTTGATGATGTTTGAAGTTTGAAGATTTGACGATGTCGAAGTTTGAAGATTTGATGATGTTCTCGTTGCAACCATGTAAGTGAGCTGTAAGATTTAAGTTCAATTATTCAATGATGTTTTAGCTGTAACCATGAAGGTTTGGTTTCAGGATGATAATTTTAACCGGTCACGGAACACTTAGCTTCCAGCCATGAACGTTTTAAACTGCAGCAGGTCAAGCCTATTCAAAGGAAAGTAGAAGCTCCAAACTGTATTTAATCCAAAATAACTTGATTAACTAAATTTTGTATAATATGTATATGGTGTGCAAGAGTGTACACAGATCTTGTATTTTAGTGGATTTGATTAATCCAGTCGATTAATGATCATTTTAATGTGATTATGTTAAGCGTTGAATAGCAGAATCATTGATCGGACTTTCCCAGAACCTGAGCACCTGACTTTTAATGAAGATATAACGTTATAATTCCAGTTTTGATGTAGTTTCGAGTTTCATAGAGAAAATTTAAATCATATATGAGAGATCAACCGATCGGACACGCAGCAAGTAACCTTGACGTGCATAGAAACTCAAAGAGTCGAGGGAGGAGTCTTGACAAATGCCACTATGCTTGAAATTTCCGAAACGTACTAATTAGAATCGACTTAGAAGTGACTTACACTTACTTTTGATAAAACGCGCATAGTGCGTTAGAGCGAATAAATTTATGAGTAATCTGTTTGCAATTATAAGATTCTCAATTATTATGGTTATTATTATTAGATTATAGAGAGAATGGAAATTACTCCATCAATAAGATTCATGAATTGATAAATGAGTAAGCCTAAGACATTTACCAAAAAATACTATTCGGTTAAGGATTATTATAAAAATATATATAGTTATCAGCGATCTGTATGTGCCAACGTAATTAGATGTCATGTTTTGAACACCCACGTTATTTTTGCAACTGCAGAGCAGTGTCTACACTTTGTTGAATTGTCCGCTGGACAGTGACGTAAGCAGTGATGAGCGTTGACAATTATCGTAAAATATATATAAACAAATCTGTATGTTAAATGAACCACTCGATAATATTACAAAACTATTAGTCGAGAGTAAACGTACGTAGTAAACGTTTCTTTGAGAGAAACCTATTTTATGCCTTGAATGAGTTGATGAAAATAGATCTTGCTGAATTCTCGTTCTAATGGAACAGCGGATCATATTTTCTACTTTCTTCCATAAGTGGATTGGCATATTTTTTATTGTTCTATTTTGGCCTTTTGAACATTATTATGAATATTGACATAAGTTTGACGACATCCTTTTATTATTTATTATGTTATTGGATATAAAAATGACATAAATAAATAGAATATATTATATCTAAATTAATAAAAACTACGTTAAATTGTATTTTATAACAGAAAAAGCTTGGAGTACAAACGTAACAAAAAATACTAATTTGAAAAGGGCTTTTCTAATATAACACTTTTGTTACAAGCCCAAGAAATAATTTGACTTTGAATTTAAGCTATGACCGAAGTTTCTTATCACAAACTAAAGATAATTCAAAGAGATAAAGATAAAGATAAGATAAAGATAATTTATTTGCATACAACACGAGAATTTTATACAACAAGTGCATAAAAGATGTTACACTAAATTTAGTCGCTTAAAATCATGTTGTGCCGATTAGGCGTACAAATGTCAGGTAGACAGCATCATGCACATGCGAAAATTAAAAAAAATAATAATTATTATTATTTGTTATTAGATTAATACACAAACCAAAAATATATAAAATAAGACAAAGCAGAAGCAATAAAAGATACACATAATGTCAAATAAAATTAAAATTAGTCATCAGAGAGAACTGATTGATCAGTTTCATATTTCAAACAAAGTAGCCTCAAAAATAGATTGCACCGGTGGCGGTTTTATTGTAAAAGTACAGTTTATGAGTTCAAAAATTAGTCAAATATAAAAACTGAATATTCATAATTAATTTATTTCTTGCAAAATAGGTATACAAATATGTGGTCTTATGATAGTAATAACATTTGGTCCTCTATTTTTGCTGTCAAAGCGTGCAAGTATTTCTAGGTTCTAGATCAATATCGTTAAATATCGTTCGTGCATATGAACATTTTGATAAATCTAGTATAATTTTGGTAAGCGTATAACAGAATTGGATCCAGCATACGAAAATTAATCGATAAATAAAAAAATATCTTCATTAAAAATAAGCAATATTTGATAGGACTGGTAACGTTTCCGAAATATGATTTTTAGTTGAAATAAAACGGCAACTATCAAAATCACCACTGGCTTGTACTCAGTGCAAGAGCAGTTATGATATGACTAGTCGACATTATATAGACCTTTAAAAAAAAAACAACAGAAATTAATAAGACAAATATTGAGACTAATTTTATTTATGGAAGTGATTACCTGCTTCTTCTCTTTTGATGCTTTAGTATTAGTTCAGGTGTGCACTAAAAGGAATTAAGTATGCTTCTGTGTATAAACATTCTCTGTCTTTACCTACAGCTAAGTTTATTAAAACCTAGTCAAGTAATTTCTGCTCTACTGTTACATCAGTACTATAAATATTGGATGGGAAAATAAATATGTCCACATTCTCGGTTTGAGTACTGTTAGTATGTAATGTGTACAGTATTTTTTCTAGCTAACGTGTCATCAAAATAGTGATGACGTATTTGACAAACAACCAACAACTCTATCCTCAAAGAGATTCATATACGAAATAGATTATCGTCGACTGGGCAATTGCAAATACTGAAGTTCTTTGCGCAGATCTCAAGAAAAGAGCACTCGACGGAGAGCCTATCGCAGCATATGCATGGCCGTTTAGAAGGCAAGCGAAGTCCTGGACGATCACCAACACGTTGGACCGACCTCATTAGAAAAGCTACGCAGTCCACCGAAGTAGAGTGTACTCGCAATGCAACCGACCGGCAGAAATGGAGAAGCATCGCGAGAAGAGCAGCTGGCCTGGAGAGTGACGGTGACGGCGAGGAGCCACCGCCATTGCAACCACGACCACTCTGACTAGAGTGTACGATTAAGAAGAAGAATTTGGCAAACAACAGATTAAAATCCGACAGATGTCAACTCAGGGCATCTGTGATGTGAAGTGATTCAACTTGATAGTACATCAATTTAATGGTAAACAGCAACAGGTATACGCCAGTCAAATAACGGTTGGTGAAGGACTGACAATGGATCAGCTACCTGTAGTTTATCGTGACTAATTTGTCCCTATGATAATGAAATTTAGTGATTAGAAAATAATAATACTTCTGACATTCTAAACTGACAAAATTTTGCTCATGTGCTTTGCCGATCATCCACAAGCTTGACAGAAATTAATGCGGTTGTAGCGACTTGCTAAAAAAAAAGGGGGTTTGGAAAATTATTTCCGTTCTCTTATTCTCTGTATTACTCGGATTTGGGGAGTATACGTTACACAATTTTAAAATGCTATTTGGTAATGGCAGGACAATGACAGAAATACAGTTTAAAATGTTGATTCCTATGAGAGCACTTACAAAATTAACGTACTCGTGTCACCATATTATTACTGGAGCTGGTTTGAGTTCTTAATATTGGATCTAAATATTTGAATTTATGTGTAATTATTTTTGGACGAAATTTGCTTTCATTTTATTCAAGCTTTGTCGTTGGTCATTTTAATGTTTGGACGAATAACAAAAAGGAGTATTTATAGAGTTTTTCATAAAAAAAAAGTCTACAAGTCCAAGTCTACAAGGTTTGAATGCTACTTCAGTGGCCACTTCAACATTGGGACATTTATATAATGATGCTGCCGTTCGCAATCACTAAGCCAGAGGAGGAAGTAATTGAGTAACCGACAGTAAATTAATAATGCGAATTGAATAAGTTTTTATGTACTTTTTTTAATTATATACCAAACCTCTGGAAATACCAGAATATATACTCGATCCGTACAACATATTTGTACAACAATGATTTATCTGCATAGTGTACACACGAATAGGAAGCCTCCGGTTCCCAGACCAGCTAGAATAAACATAAAATAATTGTCATATTTAAAAACGAATCCGAGTGTCATGATTATTTGTATCTACAATAATAACTAGTTACGACAACGTATACTACAAAGTTTAGTGTGCCATAAGTAGTTTTATAAAATTAGCATAATAATTACTGTTTAACTATTTTATTTTGCAGCAAATCTTTAAGGAGTCCAAAGGGTTCGATATGATTAATCAGACTTGCTTTTAGAGAGTTGTTGTGCATCGGGACGTTGCACAAAAGCGGATGGCCGAGTGTCATGATTTGAATATTTGTTGTATGTGGTGTGCGGTGTTTTCAGTGTTGCGGAGTGGCAGCACTGCTATTTTCTTAATTTATATACTCTGGAGAACGGTGATCGAACAGAATGAACGCTACCCCGGATGATGGCGTGATGTTGTAATTCCGGGGAGGGAATATATCGCGGGCGGACGAGCGCGAGCGGCCCTTCGAAAAAGGTAGTCGCGGCGTAACTCGGGAGTAAAAAGGCGGTCTTAGCGTCAGACCGCTCAGTGCAGTGAAATAAGTGCAGTGTTATAAGTAATAATAAAGCGTCATAAAGTTCAGACAAGGAGTTTTCTTCATAATAAGCCATACTTCATTAAATTCAAAATTTTAACAGTGACATCTATATATATATTGGAATTATGTAAGTTCGTTAGGAAATATCCAGATTTATTTAAAAAAGTAGCAGACGGACCGCGTAAAATTAGACCCCAACATAAACATAAATTAGTAATACCAAGGTCAAATCTAGCAATGCATAGTTCTAGCCCTAATTCTATGGCAGTAAAAATATATAACAAGCTACCGAATTGCTTAAAAGATATAGACACAGATGAAAGCTTTATTTTGAATTTGAAAGATCTCCTAGAAGCTAACAGTTATTATAATCTTGACGAATTTTTTAAGGATAACTTTGACGAAATTAAAATTAAAATAGAACGTTCCGACTCAAGTGTTGCCATGCCCCTATAGGGCCATATGTATTCCCTAAATAAACATGTGTTATTATAAGACCTGCATGTACCTACATATGACGCAATAAATGATATGAATATGAATATGAATAGTTAAGTATGTGTAGTTTATTATATTGTTTTGTACATTATACTTTATTAAAAACCACATGATAACAAAATAACAGCCAGATAACATTAAGTATTAGGGCTGGGTTTTTAATTGATTATTGATTTAATTATTGTAGTATTGATTTATTTTATTTGTGTTTTGTGATATGTGTTTTGTAATTTAAGGTATATGGATATTTACTGATATAAATGATTATTATTATTTAATTGGCGGCCTTATCGCTTAGAGCGATCTCTTTCAGGCAACCATCAAGGACATGAATCGTATGTTAAAAAACAGTTTGTTGTTATTGGTTGTTTTTTTTTTTTTGTAATAAATAAATTTACGTTTTACCACCACATAGCCTGATGGTAAGCGACGGTGTGGTGGTGTGGTGTATCTGTGTAATATAGTGTGGCGATGTTTGCGTGTGTTTTTTTTTTAATTTTACTAAAGGTCATGTACCATGTAGAACTAATTTAATTATTTAATTATAATTTTGATAATACTTTCCATGTAGTCAAAGTCACTGAACAAATCGCAATCACCAAACAATATTTACCAAGCTATCCATGGGGGAGGATCTATGTCTAGCAGTGGACTCCATGTGGCTGAGATGATGATGATTAACCAAGTGTAATATAACACTATTTAACCATCCCGCCATCAAATACTCAAGTAAACAATTTGCAAGATTGCAAGTGTGTCAATTGGCGGAGGTAAATAACTCTCATGTTTCTAGGCACCTTAGCAACTGCTCGGGGGTTATCCCTTAATCACGGGAATATCGAAGACGGGAGATTCATAAAATAACACGATTTACAATTTTAAGCGTGGCAGTGGGCAGAATACGTAACACGGCAGAAATTATGACCGAATGAGCTGACAAGTTTTTTTTTTAGGGTTTCGTACCTCAAAAGGAAAAACGGAACCCTTATAATGATCACTCTGTTGTCCGTCTATCAAGACCTGTATCTCGGGAACGCGTGAAGGTATCGAGTTAAAAATTAAAACCATATACACAGATCCATAGTTTCTTGCTGCAGAGAAAAATCTAACGTCTCAGTTTGTATAAAAAAAGTTACAGCCGAATATGTTGCAAAAAACGCATATTTCGACACTCGCAAGGGAATCAAAACCTATGGGGTACTTCCCGTTGGTCTATAAGTGTGAAATTTAGCAAGAAGCATTGTCATATAGTACATATAAAAGAAAAAATCCTTAAACTGTACATTTATAATTGAATCACAAAAAAAAATATGATCTTAAAATACTTTAACCGTATATTTTTCGGTTTATGAAGGAAAATATTAAAAAAATATATAATTTCCCCCTTTATCTACTAGTTTGTACGGAACCCTCGGTGGGCGAGTCTGACTCGCACTTCTCCGGTTTTTTTTATATCTTACGGGTTACTCACATTTATTTTTGATATTCTGTGTTCATTTATGTTCCTGTTTTCTGTGTTATTCGGTAATAGGGTTGCACTTGACCGCCAACACGCCTGATGCTAAGCGATTTTGTGGCCCATGATAGATCGCACTTACCCAGAAGATATCGATCCAAGCACGACTTAATGACACCCAGATTACATCTATCAGAGTAGATATATTAAAGTGTATTCCACAGTTTATCAGTCCGCACGACAAAAGAGAAATTAAAGCGTGATTACAGGACGGCCCCCTCATGCAGTAGTTTTACTTAGTTGCTAAGAAGCTAAGGATGGCTAGAATCAGGGTCAATGGTCAGGTGTTAGTTTCACTGGGGTATCAGATTTATATTTAGAGAGATACTGTTTGGTGGATTTTATAGCTAAATATTTTGTATTTAAAATAAAAACTACGGGTCACTCACGTCTGTTTTGAGCCGAAATATCTGACTATAGTTTCAACCGCATCCGGCGGTCTTTTTCAAAGGCACAGCGCACACGTCACTCTCGGTCGCAGTGCAAGGTGCGTCACCGACCGAGAGTGACGTGAGTGACCCGTAGTTTTTATTTGAAAAATTTGTGAAAACCATAATATGTAATTTTATGTTTCTTTATAAACTGATTTCTAATTAATGTTTAATAAGATATTATCAACATTCTTCATTATTTTAATGTGACAGAAAGTACATGACTACGACATAAAATTTATAAAATGTTATTATTAGAGGTAAGTTCTGTTTTTTTTTTCTATCGAGGAAAGTTACTTGTTTTATGTTTCTGTCCTCGTATTGATGGAGGTAATATAGTCAACAAACACATATAAAAAAAATATTATTCAAGCAAGACCGGCGTGAAGTAAAATGAACATAAAATTTTTGTTTAATTACCAGGTAGCATCTTAAGGACAGATTTTTGACGCTATTCAAGAGCTAACTGTGGTTGTTTATAAATATGGTGGAATGTAGCAGTTAGACAAGCTCACAAACAGACGTCAGCAAAACTGGGGCATCGAGTACATCGACCAGCCGGTACTATGCGTTTGTCAGCATTATTTCTACTGAGGCAAGGTTACTTGTTTAACAGTGTGTCTAGGACTCATTAGGTTTTGTGTGATTGCAATTTATTATTTTATTATCGTTTTTTTTTTCTTTAAAGGGGGGAGTAATGTAGCCACATAGTTTAGTGTTCGAGATGCGTGATTATATTAGAATGATAAGTCATCTTTAGGATACATTAACGTAGATATTATGAGTATGACTGATATAGATAGGAGGCTTTTAGCGCTTAGTTATTTGTTACAATAAATTAGACCGATACCATCATGTGTGTCTCATTATCACCAACCCTCCAGGCTCCGGCATATATCACTTACGCTCACTCTTTAAAAACATCCAAACTATATCTACCCACTATGTCCTTCCTGAATGGGAAAAGTCCCATTCAGGAAGCTCATATGTAGTGGTTTTAATTCACATGTAATAATTAAATGTTATAAATGTTGTGGTAGTGGTCAATAAAGTGTATATCGAGACCGGTGGTCGCCGATAGCGGTGCGACTGTTACCATAATCTGTGGCGAGCAATAATGTCGCTTGTTTACGGCAACTCTCCGTCCGCGGAGATAAGGCGAGCATTGCACTCGGAACTACAACTTTACCATATTGCACTAAAAATACAAGTCATTTTATGTGAAATAGAATAAAGCATATGTGAAATAGAATAAAGCACGAAAAACCGACTTCAAAATGCGCATTTTTGTTCCGATAACCAAACTACTGAACTGATTTTGCTGAAATTTCTATGGGATTAATATAAAACAAAAATACAGCCGTATTTGTTAAAATATCTTTTTTTTTTAAGTCGGAAGTCGTTTTTATGTCTGCGACATTTACTAGCTGTGCCCGTGAATTATGATTTATGCGTGATTAAAAAAGTGTATATAACGATAAATCCTACTTATAGATGTTTAATCCTTTTGCAATATCTATGCAATCTTTATGCCATATTTCGTAATATTCAGCCGATTAGTCGTGGAAGGCAAATTAAAACTCTACATCTGAAAATATTTTTTATGTACCTATATTATGAAAATGCGGATATATAATTAGTGATTAAACGAACTTACCTGTAAGTGAAGTTCTATCATAATTATACGAAGGCTTCGTCCGAAGAAATCAGCAAATAGATAAACACTTGTAGTAACGCATAGAGAACTCCATTCCGCGAATGACTACTTAAATACTACTTTCAAAACTCCGGGAGCACTTGTGTATTCTGATTTATTTTTTCTCTTTCCCTTTTTTTTTAATATATAAAAAAAAAAAAAAAAAAAAAAAGTCTTTCGCTTTTAGTGTCGAATAATTTAAATTATCGATAAAAATACAAAGAAAGATGGAAATATGACTCTACTTTACCACTTTTAGTTTGGGTGTGTGCCTTGTGGTCTTTTTGGAAAAAATGTGCGTTAATTTAATTTTGATGTTGTTTTTGCCACGTGTGGGAGTCGATATGAGCCAAATTATTTTAAAATGTTAATTTTATTATGCGGTTGGTTTTATGTATGTTTGAAATTGGATTCAGATTCAGATATATTTATTGATAGCTAATACATACAGATATGCTAGGTAGGCATTTATAGAATTATCAGCTTACCCTCATCGGGCATTCAATATTGTCAGAAATTTACAGCATGCTTGATTACTATGATTTAATAAATATTCATAAACGATTTCTAAACTGTAGTAATGTCCTATAATTATGTCAATAAAAATTTAAATTTATCTAGATGTCAATATTAATGAAATAATAATAATTTAAATTGAATGTCAGATCATTAGAATTAGATAATGTAAATTTACAAGATAATATGACATGAGCAAGTTTACATAAGAGGAATCTGGTACCATAAATATGTTGAAATATCAACATGTGTATTAGTAAATGAAAATTAAATATGAATATAAAAAATATAATACTTATGTATTTTAAAACCAAACACTGAAAAATCGATGTGAGTTGTGTAAAAATAATTTATCAAATCAACAATATAATAATACATAGTATGATAAAATATATTACAAAAAAATATGTTTTCAAACTTCATAAATATAATCAAAATCTCACCTAACTTTTTCGGTGTTGTATATATAGCTAGTGTATTTATTATAACCAATTCTATATTTCTGAATAACTAAGTAATGTGAAAAATAAATAAACAGTTTTTCATATTCTTAGATATTTCTATAATTATGTATGATGAATGTTTCATATTTGCAAGAACAATCCTTTGTAATAAAAAAATTAAGCATTGTCTATTTATAAACATGGAAAAATAAAAACACAAACTATTTAATAGCATACTTAGCAATGCTAAAAGTTAGTTCTCACAGCAATTAGAGGCATCCACCTGTTAAAGTCCGAGCTTCAATTTCCTATGCATCTGTGACACGCAAAGTCTCCGTTATGATGACTAGTTGCAGCTTAATTGGTTCTTCCTTAAAAACCAGTCCCAGGCTCGCATAAGGCGGAAACCTCCCGTTTTATCATTTTCTGTCTACCAGTTATTTAGCCATAAATTAGATTAATCTTGACTTAGAATAGAAACGAGCAAGTTTATTTTATCCGACTACGCAAGAAAAGGGACGCGAGGGTATAATTTTATATCCTCCTACAACTGATCGATTTTGATATGTGAGACGTCATTATTAGTCTTTACTTAACGGGTGTCATAGGCTAAATTTTTTGTAATAATTATTCCTAATATAACTCTACAATACTCTCAAAAATTTTAATTTCGTAAGAAATAAATAGTCTTACGAGAATTATTATGAACCTACATTTTCCAATAGCTTTTCATATACCATCTCGCGAAAACGTGCATACATTCAACACCATATACCTAGTACCGTAAATTACACTACGAAAATCGTTCAAGACACTCAAATATTTTATTTTTCTTTTAATATAGACACTTGTCTAATAATGTAGCACTGAAGCAAAAGTTCTAACGGTCCAACTTACAATGCGATAAATGCTGCAGCTTAGGACACGTTGACTTTTTGCCGGACTGTCATTTAAAATACCCAAGTAACTAAAATAATATCTACCTTCACCTGTCTAACCATACCTCCGGACATTTCTTTTAGACGCAGCGGATATTCACCGGAAAAGCCTAAAAAATGCAACCGCTTCTTAGGGTGCAGAACTGCCTTGAAAAAACGTGAGTAATTGAGTATTAACAAGCACAAAAGAGCTTGTTGCCTTCTTGTAGTAAGTTTATAGTCATACCACTAGCCTTTTGGTAGTAACTGCTTTTAACTACTTGCCAGAATTCCATGTATACTTTTATGTCCATGATGTTATTTCTGTTTAACAAGTAACAACTACTTTAGTTGACGAAGTAGTAATATGCTGCCTTATAGTTAGTGCGCATTGTTTCCAACCAGTAACACGAAAACAACAGTGGTGTCCACAGAATACTAAACATTATGCAGCATGGCAGCGTATTAACACATCTTATATTGAATATTTAAAATACCTGCTCTGTATGGGCAAGTTCAAGTGCATACACTTAACGAGACGGTGCTAAAACTTACCTGTTCACTTTGAACAGAAGTCCGACAGGGGTCATCTCGGTACAATATCACACCACAAATTTTTTTAAGTCACTTTTCCAAAATATTTTGGCGGAATATTGTAATCGCGCGGAGCCGAAAGAAAGAAAAAAATATGACACTTATATTTTTATTTTTAGCGGGAATTTGCCTGTATTTTTTTTTTTCTCAAATCACCTAATAAGAAACAAAAAGTCAAATTTCGATAAAGAAAATGAATAGAGATGAGCTATTTTTTTCTCTAATTTATCGATTCAAATCGAACTCTTTCGCAGAGCGATTGATCGACGCGTGGTTACCGAAGCGCGGTTGCGAGTATTCTGTCCCGGTGACAAACAATAGGTACATTTCAACTAATTATAATGCAGCTACAGGTAGTAACTAATATATTATCTGTGGTTCAGGTGGGAGCCCTTAAACAATGTACGAGTAAATGGGTAAGTAACGGTTAGCTTCATCTCAAGTACGTTTAGTAATTGCTGTTCGCAGGTAACTAGGTTCCCTAGGAGATGGAATACAATGCGTCGTATGTGGGTACGTAATGTTTAATTGATGTTGGAATGAGTATTTAGTGACAGGAAGCGTAGATTTATGGATTTGTTTTTTTAACGACTTTTGATGCAGTCATTAATATGTAGGTATTAATTGCACATGCGTCAACTCGTGAACGGGTGCACTTGCGGGAGCTGGACTGCTCGGCGTACACACGCATGCATGTTAGTTAAGTGTAAATTAAAATTTTGTCTTCCTCTTGCATAACTTAAAAAAAATGTAAGTAGTTATAAATGCATATATTAGTTCATAAAAGGCACGGACCCTGGAGTCTGTGGAGAATAAATTTGTTAATAAAAAAAATAAAAAATATGTAGTATTCAAAATTTCCCTTCCCTTCTCACAATGAGAAGATGGCCCCCGTTCCTAGCAGTGGGACAGTTTGCTGATAAAAAAAAACTTAAGTTATTAACTTATTACAAGAACAGCTTACAATAGAGTATAAAAATAGTGTCATTAATATGTAGTATTTAAAATTTAATTTATTATAAGTAGAGTTTAATAAAGTAGGCTGTAAAAATAGCACTAAATACTAAAATTTGGTTATTTGTTAAAAATATAGAATTTACATTACAATGTAGAATTTCTTAGAAAAAAAAACTATATTCTGAATTTATATGACAATTATGTATTTTTAGAAGGCTTAAGGTACTTACTTAATATTACATTTCCAATTCAATTTCTAAATAAATGGATATTTTCAGAATCGTGTTTAATTTTAGGTATGTATACTATATGTAAGCCCTCAGTGTAACAAGTAATCTCAAGTTGGTTGTCATATCTCTACAACCACTTGACCAATTCTGTTCATTTTTACCACAACTTGTGGTAGTACGTAAGTACAAAATTATTACAAATTGTGGTCCACAAGTAATAATTGTGTACTTTACTTATCTACCTACCAAAAATAATTAAAATCGGTTGGTAATTATTGCCGCAATAATCTTCCCCCCTTTTTATGGTAACTTGGTATGGTATGGTAACGCCGACGACATTTTTTTTAAAATAATCTATAGAATCTACTCGCCAATTTTTTTCAAAATTGGTTCAATATTATGCGCTGTAGGCGAGTACGAACATACAAACTCACAAACAAACTGACAGACGAAAGAAAATTAGGCCAGTGACGCAAAGACACTTCGCTCGCTCGGTCAAATACAACATAAGACAATTAAATTACCTACACGTATTCTAGGTGTGAGAATATATGAATAGATATACCAAATGGCCATCATTTTTGAGGGTATCGACTCCAAACTATTATGGTTTATTGCTTACGTTACGCCACATCCGCGCCTAGCCACAGGACGTGTAACCAACATTATAAAACCAACTCACAAACCCTTATGCCCAACGTAATAAAGTTAACTTTTAAAAACAAAACAACCGCTTGTAAATGGCGTCACGGACCTTTACGATGGTCATGGTCACATTTCCGTGATATAGTTATACTTAGTTATTGTTATAATATAAATAAATAGTTTTAAAAGTTCAAGGATGGTAAAAGTTCAACTGTGCATTAAAAGTAAATAAGATTAAATCGAACTGGCCATGTATGTATGTAGATACATCTTATTACACCTATTATCTTTGATAATGTATCAAATATTACATAGGTAGTAAAACAATCACAGGTACACCCATGCTAATAATTATACTTTAAAAATAAGCAGTTCGTTTATGTACTTGGATGTCATACTTTTAGTTATTTTGTTTTAAAAACCAAAGTACTGAATTGATTATGATAAAATTTATATGGGACCATCTCTGACCACCACCTATCAAATAAAAAAGAATCATCAAAATCATGTATTTACTGCGGATCACTGGGCCTGAAAGTGCGTTCCACTCTGTAGCAGTTCTACAGAAAACGCTTCATATGCGTCTCTTTTAAAGTTCACAATGTAAGTATGAAATGTTTGCCTCGATGCCCTACGGAAAATCAGATGACGGGATCAGCTCATGCAGTTCCTGTGCACATAGGGCTTCTTCTTGCTCAGTCGGGTAAAAACAATCCACAATACAGTAGCAGTCGAAGACAGCAACACTGTACGCGCTTCAGAAGGCTTGTTATCGCAACTGTAACCCGAGAGAGGTCACCCGGCACCCGGCACCCGGCGCGTGGCTATCGGCGTTAGTACTCAGGACGCCGGGTGTGGGTTCGATTCCTGTTTGCATTCCGCGCGCCTCATAAATCAGAACAATGGCGGCTTATTGACGAGTTTACATTCCGCACTTCGAGGAAGGAGGCCCTTTCGTTTGTCTATGGACATGTATATTTCAGCAAAAAAAATGGTTGTCTGTAAAGTCGGTTTACGGACGATAGTTTAACGTGACAACGTCATAACAAAACATTGATGCAATGATGATGATGATGATGTAACGGGACAATGAACGTAACGTAACGGGACAATGAGTCATACTTTTTCGTGCGTGCAGCCGGCGTTCATCGATTTATTAGATTTTGTCACGTCAAAAAAGAAATAGCGGTTCTACATAAAATTCTGCACATAAATTCTCGTGAAAACTTACATTTAACTTCAAAGTAACAACGTCCATTACGCAATGGAGGTACTGAGGAAGCGCACTTATTTTGTAATTGTTTGTATAAAAGCCATATTTTTTTTGTTTGGTACTTTAATTAACATTACAGGAAATCGGAAAATGTTTTTCTTCACGACTATGATACTTTCACTTCCTTCCATCGCTACGGAAGTAAAAACTGAAGAGCATTAGAACTGAACGTCTCTTTTCCACATTTTGAAATGTTGTATTTTTTTTTATTGATTCATATTATTTTGTATATAGAGGTAATCCCACATAAATTTTATCAAAATCGGTCCAGTACTTTGTTTTTATAACAAAAAATAACTGGGAAAATGTCATTCAAGTAACCGAATTGCGTATTTTGAAGTCGGTTTTTTAAGTCGATTGCTTCAGAAGGTATATAACACATCGCGCAAGCCGAGCGAGCGTAGCGAGCGTGCCGCGGCAGCGGCCGGCGAAGCGCTAACCGTACTACCGTACTACTACCGTACTACTAACCGTACTACTGAGACTTGTAAAGTCTCAGTAGTACGGTCAGCCGCCATTAACCGTACTACTGGGAATTAAAAGTCTCAGTAGTACGGTCAACTGGACTGGCAACCGTACTACTGGGAATAAACGTATTTTTAATACAAACAAAATTCTTATGTACTATTTTCGTTAATAAATTACCATCATCCAATTAGCTTGTATCGGAATGAAGTAGAACGCCGTGCGTCCTTGCTCAGGAATCCCACACGCCTGCACCTGGCGCGTTACTCGTCCCACCACCACTCTATAAGGGATGGATAACGGACTGTCATCATCAGACATTGTTGCCATTTTTAACCGACTCCTAAAAAGAAGGAGGTTATCAATTCGATAAGTATGTTTTTTTCATAGAGGTGGTCCCATATAAACTTTATCAAAATGATAACGATACAGTACTTTTTTTTTTATTATAGAAGATAGATCTACGATTGACCACCAACTCGCCTGATGTTAAGCGACGGTGTGGCCGAGGATGGAGCTCGTCGATCTAGAAGATATCTATTCACTCTAGCCTTGAAAATTCCAAGATTGTAGGTCTCAGGAAACAGAGATGGCGGCAACGAATTCCATTCCTGTGCAGTACGCAACAGGAATGTGGATCGATATCGCTGAGTACGGATTTTTGGCATTTCAACGAGAAATGGGTGGGTAATTCGCCGACTTTCTGCTAGTCCTGTAGTGAAATGGGGAGGGTGGAATTAGGTCGTGAAGCTCTTGCGCACATTCCCCGAAATGAATCCTGTAGAAAATAGACAGACATGCTACTTTACGGCGGTGCTCGAGACTAAGTAGCTTCTTGGCAGCTAGTTTATCGTCACCGATTAACCTCACAGATCGCCGGTCCACTGATTCTAAAGCTTCCAGCTGATACTTGGCTGATCCATCAAAAAGGTCGCAGCATTTGTTACTTTATTTTTTATAACAAAATAACTAGTAAAATATCATCCAAGTGCCTGTAGAAAAGTGAACAGCAAGTCGCGTATGTTAAACTATAATTACGTTTTTTATTTACGTTTTTTTTTTAAACTATAATTATTACCTGGCTGCCGTACGGAGGGAAAGTTCTTCGAGTGCGTATGATGTGCCGTATTTCATCCGCGTAGTGATAAATTAATACATTGCAGACTACCACTACCATCATCATCACCGTCCGTGTGCAGATTTTGAGCTATCTTTGTAATAAATTTCACAGCAATCCGTTGAGCCGTTTGATCGTGAAAAGGTAACAATACTAAGATCGCATTAATGTTATAAATTGTTTTGTTGTTTGATGCCCCTTTTGCCGCACTGACTTTGAAGAAGAAAAAGCGGCAAACTATAAATATAAACTGACACGATTGAAAAAAAAGCAAGATATATTCTACGACTTTTGGACAGACACATAGACAGTCGAACATGGCGAAACTGTAAGGGTTCCTTGCCTACAACGGAACCCTAAAAAATCACAACCGCATTGAGAACTTCCTACTTTTTGAAGTCGGTTAAAAATAAACAGTACGTACCTACTTTGCGCGTTAAACTGACTACAATCTCAGAATACAGACGTTTTCCCCTGGGAACGGAAGCTCCGCGCTGTTTGCAAGTAGTGAGTGGTGACCAGCAATTAGCCATGTGACTGTACGCGGACAATGTGACCATGTGAGTGGATAAATACAGCTTTCGGATGCTAGAATTACTTCGGGTCCGATGTAGCCATCTGTCAGGTAAGCTATGGTAGCATCGACGCACAGAATTCGTGGCATTATTTACATAGCTTCGGCGATATTATCTCTTTATGGACATAATGAGGTCTAAATACACAACCTTTACACCGCTTACACATTATTTCGGTTTTCAAGATAATTCGAAACGGTGTACTTATTAACAGACTGCGTAAAAAGGTGGGTTATATTTTTCGAGTGTATGTATGTATGTTTCTATGGGATCGCGTACAGCCTAAACGGCTTGACCGATTTTGATGTGCAAGGTGTCGTTAGATTCGTCTTTACTGAGCGTCATAGGCTCAATTTTTTTGTGATAATTATTATTATCACAAAAAAATGTATATCTCTTGCAAAAATAAAAATAAAAACTTTTTTTGTAACTTCCAACGAACGTTTTCGTAATAAACAAGTGATTTTACTAGAATTATTCTAGAGAATGCGCATTTATCAAGCATTTATAATCTTTTAAAGCAATTTTACGCATACTTTCTCAAAAAAAAACGTACACTCAACACCGAATCGAGGGTAACGAAATCTTAAGTTAGACTGCAAAAACTGCTTTTCTGCAGTCGGGTATATCGTTTTTCTTTTAATAAAGACTCTTGTTTCTATATTCAAATCAGGCTTCTTCTCAATTTAAATCAAGCTTTAGAACGACGTGACATGAGTTTGAATTGGTTTAAATCAAAATATCATTATTGGTACTTTTTTGTTCAAACAAAAAAAACCTATGTTGTTTTCACTAACTTTACTGTCATCTAGTTATCTAGTTTCACCTGTCTCGGTGTCGGTCTGTCTGTAATCAAATCTTGCACGTTAAATTCAATCTATTTCCCGGTTTATAAATTCAGCTGAAATTTTACATACAGATGTAAAACAAAGAACAATAAAATAGTATCACGACGTAGGTAGCTGATCTAATGATGGAACGGGTGTAAGAAATTTATTTTATTATTCAAAATTAGGCTTGCGTTTGACCACCAACTCGCTTGATGGTGATCGTTGCGGTCTACGATGGAGCGCGCTTGCCTAAAACGAAGCTATTCACTTACGATTTGTAACTTTCTGATGGAAAGAGTCGACAAGATTAGTCTAGTGTGCTTTGATATCTTGTACACCTTCCTATACAACTAATAATCGAGAGATTGAGACGGAAAGTGTTGAGACTCTGTTAGGGCTCATTTTTGCAGTCGCCGCGAGCACTTTTTTGTATAATAAAAGCTGGTTGTGCCTGTTGTAAGCTATTGTTGATTCGTTGTTAATTAACACAACCCTCATAATTTATTTAGTAAAGAAACAATCGTAAAGCTTATCGGTACGTATCTAAAGCTTACATTTACTTTAGCTGTCTTTGTAAGCACATTTCTCACGGGTCTCCAGTCTACTCTACTTTGGAACTATAGGCCGTAACTTAAGTATGACTACATGCTCAGCATTGGACTTGGAGAGGTGCTGTAAGTAATAGGGATTGTCACAATAGATCTGGAAAGGTCGCAGTGACCAGCCGGGGCTGTCTAAGCCCATTTGGCCCCCTAATGATCGAATAAAAAAAAACCATATGTACATGCAGATCTGTAAGTATCCGGCAGCCTAGTCGGCAGACCGACTACCTTGCGATCCGCAGGTCCTGGGTTCGAATCCCGCAGCACGCACCTCTGTCTTTTCGAAGCTATGTGCATATTGTTGATTGCCGCTAACTTTGAAAAAACAATCCTTCTTCTATCAATGACTACCTAAAGTTTTAACAACATAATTTTAATAGTTTTAACAACTTAGATAATTCTCGTTTTCGTGGGATTTCCGGAAACCTTAGTAGGCGACTCTAACTCGCACATGTCCGGGTTTTTTTTAATAGACGGGACCTAATAGACAACTAAAATAGAATAGAAATAATGTATTCATCAACTGATACATTTACATTTTTCACTTTTCACTAGAGATGAGACCCCAAAAAAATTGCCTCCTCAAAAAGTAGGTATAGCTGCGTAACCTGAGTAAATAAGAGGTAAGAATCAACTTACTACATTCTTTTACATGTAAGTAATGATAAAAGAAAATTGCGGCAAATAGAGAAACCAATCACAACAGTAGTGGAGAGATCGTGGGAAAAACACGAGAAATGCGTTCGACACCGTTTATATACTTACTTAGGTTTAGCTTAGCAGTAAGTACATTGAACCTGACCAGATACAACATACAAATTTAAACGGTTATCTATATATCATCCGAATTGTAGAATACAGAATATAATTTTCCCAAAAATTTAATTTATTTTTATCAAAATCCCGAAAACTCATTTGACAACTCGTCTGAAAACCGAATCTTTGTTATACGAAAGTTTATGTGTAAGCTAATAAAAGAAGACAAACCCAATAATTTAAATATCCGAAAACGGAACCCTTGTAAATATGTAGGTTTCTCTATAAAATAATCTTTCATTCTTAAACCTAACGAATTTAATGTCCATCTCGGTCGTCTCACTTGCAATAATAAATACTGTCAATGTCTCTTATAGTCAGGGTATCTTTGACTCCATGTCAAACATTGCACATGTGCACATTGCACACACAATAGCCTTTTTTAACCAACTTCTTTTTGGTTCTCAATTCGACTGCATATTTTTTTCTTTTTATTTTTGTAAGCTTTTATGCGATTTCTTCTCCATTTATGATTGTTTTTTGTTTGGTGAATTATACTTGAGGTGTCTCCATATAAATTTTATCAAAATCGGTTCAGTACTTTGGTTTTAAAACAAAATAACTAAAAATATGCCATCCAAGTAAATTAAGTTGCGTATTTCAAGCGATGATTTCAAGTCGTTTGTTTCAGTTGTTTGTGTTTAGTTTGTTGTTAGTTTTTAAACTATAAAATTATTTCCATAATATTAGTAATCATTACTTAATTAATTAACTAGCACTCATTTTAAATACTTGTATTTTGGGAAAAATCGAGAACCGTTGAAAAAAGCTACATACAATGTTTGACACGGAGTCAAGCTTAGGTACGTTGATAACCAAAAGGTTTTAACTATTCCAAATTCTTCAAATTCTTCGTCAAGTATCGTCAATTACATAAATGAAGCCATTTCAGAGTCATACACCAGTTCACAAAGGAGTCCCGCATGGAGACGCATTCCTGTTCCGCAGCGAACCGCAAAATTATGCAAGATGGCGGCCGATACCACCCCAGCCTCTAATTAAACTGTATTAATAGGATTATAATACAACGTGCGCTAAGCTTCACTTGATGACGTTATAAATCAAGATGAGAATCTAGATAGAGAAATAATAGTTCAGGTGCCTTGTGATTTTGTTAAAATATACCTATAAGTTGACAACTGGAAAAGAGTTTTGGCAGGCTGCATGCCGCAGTCGCAGACTGTGGTGTTGCTGTGATCGGAATCATTTTTAAACACTGACCCATAAAGAGGGGTATTATAAGTTTAACGTGTGTATTTTATACATGTGTATCTGTGTGTCTGTCTGTGGCATCGAGGCTCTTACACGAATGAACCAATTTTGATCTAGTTTTTATTGTTTGAAAGTGGATTTAATCGAAAATGCTCTTACCTATTTCATCAAAATCAGTACAGCCGTATTTTTGTCGGGAATTTTTGAGTTTTGTAAACTTATACTTGTCATATAAAGGAACCAGTAGTGTTGGTCGCGACATGCGGCTGCAATTTAAGACTTGCAGCCCGTCTTGGACTTGCAACGTAATAGTTCTCACAGTCCATTTCTCATTGAAATGCCAAAAATCCGTAGTAAGTGATATCGGTCCATGTTCTTGATGCATACTGCTCAGGAATTGTTTGACGCCATCTTTATTTCCTGAGAACTACAACCTTGGAATTTTCAAGGCTAGAGTGAATAAGTAGTTATCTTCTAGATTGATAACATCAGGCGAGTTGGTGTTCCATCGCAAATCTGTACATAAAAAAAATAGTTGTCTGTAAAGTCGGTTTATGGACGATAATTTTACGTGATAACGTCATGATAGATGCGTCACAAGCCGAACGCTTAGGCCGATCGTGCCTCTCCATCGCTTGTTCTGCGCTCTCGTTGCACGCTCGGCTCAGGCGGAACGTGACAATAAATCATGCTTTTTCGTACGTGCAGCCGGCGTTCATCGATTTATAAGACGTTATCACGTCAATAATATTAAAAAATAATACAGATCCCATCAGAAACTAACTTAATAAATTGAGCCGTCGTGATGACGCCGTGTCATGTGGGAGGTGTGTGACCAGCAGTAAAATTACGATAGATCCGCAACAGTCGCAGTGATGAGGATGAGGTATATCCTCGTCAAGGCGAGTGTTGGCTGTACTCGTATCTAATGGAATATAATGTCCAGCAGTGGACTTATTGTGATGGATATGATGACATAACAGAACAGCAGTAAAGTAACCGTTAATTTGTTGTATTTATCGATCGCTCAGGTTTCCGAGTAAGGCAAGCTGGCTCCTAATGCTTGCAGTCGTCGATACGATGCGTGGGCGCAGGATTTGGACCTTGGAAAGGATCTGGTGTGCCTGAGCTACTAACGGACGATGTGGTGATTTCACATAGACTGTGTCTGATATTAGCTAGGAACGGAACATGTGGTGATTTTTCACTTACATAAAATGTAGATCTAGTATTTTCGTTTTTATTAAACGGTTTTCTTTAGCTTGGCCTGTTTGTTTATTTATATGTTTGAGTCAAATTTAGTAATTGAAATTTTACCCCCTTGCAGTTGACGGATCGATCTGAAATTTGGTATACACACCTCCAACAGTCACAGTCCTGATGACAATACAATTTAGTATATTCTGTATTATTGTAAATCCAAGATGGCCACCACCACAAAATGGCAGATTTCATATTTTAACACAACCTCCACAATATGGGTATCAAATGAAAGGGCTTTTCTAGTAAAATACATCATTATCTTTCGTTTTGAATAAAACCGTCTTAAAAGTTTTTTTAAGTAAGTACTTGTTCATACGGAGAATAAATAGCAAACATGTACATATATAGATGGTGAGGTGTTAACAATGCTTACTAAAGTTGTGATTTTACTGAAAGCTAGAATGGAATTTTGTTGATAAAACAGAGTGAAGACAAATCTAACGACACCTAGCACATCGGTAATATAGAAACATATACTTATATATACATACAAACTTACATACCTTCGAAAAACATAACGCTCCATCTTACGCAGTCGGGTAATAAACATGTTTCTCCACAGCGTAGCGCCCGTTAATTGATGTACAGTGTACCTACACATTGTAATGTAAGAACACCGTCGAACGTCCCATATTTCACATGCGACTAGTTTTATGACAAAACGTGCATTACTTAGTATAATATTGGGGAAAAATGCGAATTTATAAACGACTCCGCAAACTGTTAGTCAATGTGGAAGTGGAGTAAGCATTCCATCAATCTTTTACGCAACTATTTAAATTATAAACGATATGAATACGTATATCGAAACGATATCTAACAGTATTGGAGAATAAAATAACTAAAATCTAAAACTACACGTAAACATAATAAACACAGAATTCGACCTATTTACATAGGACCATAATAAATAAATAATTTGATTCGAAACTGCGAGAGCAGTCAAATATTGTCGCGCGCAGCTATCTCTCTCGCGCATCACATCTCGCATCTCGCATCGCGCATCATCTCGCGCATCATTTTATACATATAAAATCATTTGTTAAGGATATTATGAAAGTAAGAAATGGATTTGTGAATATTGATAGAGAAAATATTTAAAAAAAGTTTTTCTTTGATATATTTTAAATTGGGTGAGGAGTAGGAAAATATATATGTTTTTGTCACTACTCCCCGTCACCAGTATAAGTGATATCTGAATAAAACTTTTTTTTTATATTTCTCCTATCTAAATAAACAAATTCATTTCTCACTTTTTTACTTCAGTGATAACAGTGTGATGCATGAGAGACGCACTTTGAGCCCAACCTTAATGGTTTTATAGCTAATGAAAGACTTAGGTATCATGTAACTACTACCTATTTCTCCATTTATGTTCTCAAAAATTCGGACATGTTACTTCCGCTCTGGTATGTTCGGTGCAAAGGCGATCGTCATTTAGCGCGATAATGTTGTCATTGCAATGTCTACCTTTGCACCAGGAACAGTCAAAGGCAAGTTTTTGACTAAGTTAGCTTTTAAGAATTTGACGAAAATTGTTAGATAATAAAGTGATTTATTACATTTATATTGTGGTAATTCTGAAGGCTAATTAACTAAATTAAAATTCTAAACTAATTACAATTCTCAAAACCACTAAATTCAAAACAAAGAACGAAATATATAGAACTAAATAAAATAAAAAAAACTAACTTCAGATTTTTTATTTAGCTATTTTAAACATAATTTTAGTAAGTTTAGCGGTGCCTCGAGAATTCCTCCCAATTTATAATATATATAAAATAAACTGAGCTTTAAAACAAAATAAGAAAAACAAATAAATTATACATAATATTCCCAGGTAAATTAAACACAATAAACACTTCGTACTAAATTAACATTCATACCATATACCATACCACATACCATATCAAATTATTCGCACATTATGTCCGTCCAATACTAAAATTCCGGGTAAATGAGATGATCCTCCATTAATTTGAAACAGCACACGTGGGCTGCGCCCGCGCCGGCCTCAGCGCCGGACAAAGGACCAAGTGCGTTGACTCGATGGACATCGCACAATGTTATACAACATACATAATTGCCGTGGGAACTTAAATGAAGGAATTTACTGATAAGAGAATCAAGAAATAAATAAAGTTTTGAAAGTAATAATTATAGTTTAAAAAAACTGAAAAAAAACGACTTCAAAATACGTAAACAATTCGTTTATGGATGACATATTTTTTCAGTTATTTTGAAAGAAGTTATAAAAAACATAGGTATTAAACCGATTTCTATAAAACTTATACGGGACTACTGCGGTATACATTACCTACCAAACAAAAAAAAGGATCACCAAAAATAATTCATTATTGGCGGAATAATCAATGAACAAACATACAGTCGAATTGAGAACCTTATTTTTGGAAGTCGGTTGAAAAGTCGAATTTTTCAACTTCTATCTTGTGATACTCCCTAAATAATAAACTACAGTAATTATCGGTAATTATAGGATTAATTGATAAAAATAAGCCGTCGTTACGCCGAGTACCAATCACTGGCGGGTAATAACAGGCCAATGATGGCCTTATTTTACGCCTCATTCGACACAGCCTCCGCACGGCTATCTTATAATCAGACAATCGACGCTTCACTGAACGCTTACTGCTGTGAAATTAGATAAAATGTATTGTAATCTTGTGTGACATTTAATATTTATAGGTAATGACTTTCCATCACGTGGACGCAAAGTCTAAAACAAATATAGTGTTCTGGTTTAACCGATGCTCATTTGATTTATAGACTATGTCGCCGCACTAAAGCCCAATTTAGGTTGAGAAGTCTAGAGACGTCTATTTTGCCGTTTCGAGTTATTTTGAAAATCGAAATTATTTTAATCGTGTAAGGGGGTCTAATTAGACCTCATTGAGCTCGGACGTTTTTAAGGACTGACGATACATCCCGTTGATACTTTATCAAAGTTTATAAGTTAAAAACTGCATGTCGCGTAGTGATGATAAATGGTGATGATGATGATGACGATGAAAAGTAGTTTTGTTAGCCTACGTCCACCTCCAGATTCACAACTATGTACATAGTCTCTCTCAGACAAAGATCTCAGCTGCAACAATTAGCAAAATTGTCAGATGTTTGTTGCTACTCGCATTACCTAAGTCGTATTTTAGCCGACTGCTGAAGGAGGATTATTTAGAGCAATTTTTACAAAAGTAGGTATAACAATACAGGTAATACATGTATAGGCTTAACAATTTTTACAGAATTTTAGCCATTGGGGATTTTTGATTAAGGATGTATTTCTCTCAACGCAACGGTGGGAAGTTTGCTCAAGTATCGTACTATAATGACCGATTTTCTTAATATTTGTTAGGAACGTGTAGTATTCATTTCTAAACAAAAAAAAAAAAATGCATACAACACGAGAATTTTATACAACAAGTGCATAAAAGATGTTACACTAAATTTAGTCGCTTAAAATCATGTTGTGCCGATTAGGCGTACAAATGTCAGGTAGACAGCATTATGCACATTCCAAAATTTAAAAAACAATAATTATTATTATTTGTTATTATATTAAAACACAAACCAAAAATATATAAAATATGACAAAGCAGAAGCAATAAAAGATACACATAATGATGCCGATTCGCATGTCAATCGCTTTAACTAAACCTAAACTAATTTAAAACTTAAATTTAGGTTTAGGTTAATCGTCTTACTAAATTTAAAACGGCTCCTAAATTGAATTCACAGACTAGTAAGAAAACGAATGTTTTTTTTTTTTTTTTATTAATGACCATGGTAACTAGCCCTTAAGTCGATCCGGAGGTTAATATGGGTGAGGTGTTGCCAGAACTATAAATTAAAAACTGTTATAGTAATTTCCTATTCAGGTTTTACATTTCTTTAGCTCTAAAATGCTTGAGGCCAACGGAGCTCAAATAGTATTTTTTTTTGGTTCCTTTTATTCTTATAAGGAAAGTAAAAGGACAGTCATAGGCTGTTGTAGTATTTTTCTTCATTATTGTCCTTTTTTTGAAGTCGGTTATCAATTCGACCTGTCAGAATTTATTTAAATTTTTATTTTATTTTGGCTGTGATTTATTTACTTTGACTGTGACTATAATTTTAGTAAGTTAAATGAAAAGTATCGAAGACAAAAACAATAAAGTAATTTTAACAAAAATAAACCGATTGCAAAACAATCTAATCAACTGAAATGGGAGAAATAACACGAAAAAATACCAAAACTGGGCATCTACCTAAGTAGGTACGTCAACCAACAATTTTTTGAGGTCGGTGTCTGTATAGGACTTAGTTGGTGATAGTTTAGGGCCTGACACCGACTTCAAAAAATATTTGGTGTACATACCTACTTAGATAGACGTTCACTTTTGATATTTTTTTCGTATTATTATCCCTTTTCAGTTACATTGTTTTGAAGTACGGTGTAATTTTTTAAATTACTTATTCGTTTTATCTTCGATACTTTTTATTTAGCGTCAATAGAATGATAGTCACAGTTAAAGTAGATAAATTACAGCCAAAAAAAAACACGTTATCGTAAGTAATTTTACCTCAATTTTAATCCTAATCACGCTTTAGTAAAATTACGGTGCCTTTACTGGGAATGTTTGTAATGTTTACCAATAAATATTAAATAAAAAAAAACATGTATGACTTACACCACTAATAACTAACATAAAATAACATACGGAATAAAAATAAATTATAGAAATAAAACAGAGCTACCATTGAGCTGTATGTACTTACGTACGAGAGCAGACACCATTCATAGCTACTTTGTTACATTCAACTGTGGCGAGAGCGCCGCACCTCACTCAGTGGCTTACTAGTAAAGTGAGTAGGTACTTCTCGCTGGCGAGAAAACACACCATAGATGTAATTTTGCATTCCAAGTATCAATCGTATCGTATAGTCGTAGATAAGCAATGTAATTATTATTCCAGCGCTGTAACGCTGTTTTGTTTACTTTACCAAAAATGGGACAATAATTTTGATTCAGGTAAGTAGTAGTAAGTACATACAGCTCAATAAGAGCTACATGTTTTTTACATTATCACAGCAAACTGACATTTCTAATTGTTTTCCAGTGTTCAAAAAATAATAAAATTACAAACATAGTGAATAACCGTGTAATAATAAAACCGTAAAATAGTTCAAAAATAGTTTCTTAGTGTTTTTTAAAGTTTCGTTTTTACATTTCTCTATATCATTGGGAAAGATGACAGAATCAAATAATAAAAATCTATGAAAAAAAATCGTTAATCGTGTGGTTATTTTCGGCAGACATCATCTGGCAACACTTTATCAGTTGTTGCCGGCCTCCTCCCAGCATTATGTTTACAATACAATTAGAATACATACTTATCTAAGACTATTAATATGTTAAATAGTATTGTTTTGTATTCAATAACCGATCCAGAGCTTTAGATCGAGGATGGAAGTTCCAGGAAAATTCGTGCCAGTGTTAAAGGCTTTTACGACGAAAAACAAATGGCGAAATTTGGGAACCAAGTGAAGCTATTTTATATCTTTTCGCCCAGAAACTAACCTCGGATGGGTTACGAATTACAGTTGAACCCTACGTTTTTTCTGTATCATAATGCAATGCAATCCTGTATCACTGTTGGGCTTTAGGCCACTCCACAAGAAAATGCCCATCTAAGAAAGTTGATGTATTGACCAGTCTAATTGTGAGAAAATCTCTTTTAAATGTGTTAATTGGGGAGTTAATCATATTATGTCGGTGCTCATGTCCAGCAAAGATAATGAAGAGAGAAATAAGATATGGAAAAGCAGCAAAGTTTAACAATCTGATACAGGTTGAAAGAAAAGTTTTCCAAAAAGGAGTAATAATTCAAGTTAAGGCCAGTTTGTTAGAGATGCATGCATGCATTTCATGTGGACACTTGATACCTACATTCGCTTACCTATTAGTTATAAATGCTTTTTATGAAGTGTTAAAATTATTAAATTTAGTGTAATTTTGTAGCTGGCCAATGGAAGCAGTCATGTCTGACAAACCCATCTATAATAAATAAAGATGTTAAAAATATTTCAATTGTTTAACTCACTAACCATAATGTCCTCATAAAAACCAAAATGGAAATATTTTAACTATTTTTTAAACCTTAACCCAAAAAGAGGGGTGTTATAAGATTGACCTGTATGTCTGTCTGTGGCATTGTTGCTCTCAAACCATATGGGCTGATTTTGATCTAGTTTTTTGTTTGAAAGAGGATTTCATCGAGAGTGTTTTTAACTAAACTTATACTTGTTAAAGTATACTTTCTTTATTCAATAACATACACGACAGAATGCAATAAAAGAAAGTTCACATTTAGTTGTTTTTGAATAAATTGTAACGCATTCTGAAATTATGTATGCCTAGCTAGATAAGCATAATTTGTAGAATCGTTCTATCTTCTTCATTCTGTAAAATCTTCTATTAGTACACGTTTAGAATAATGCCGTGAATGATATTAAACAAGTTGCATAACAAATATATCAAAAAAATGTCTAGGCTTAGCCGAGAACGTAAATCTACTTATTTTCAATTTTATCTCAATAATGTGGAGATATTTCAATATTGTTTCAATGCAGTTTTGTCACGGCAATAGGGGTGGTGGATATAGCATTGTAAAAAATTTGGAATTGTAGAAAAAAAAATCTTCCACTTTTAACGATAAACTACTAAAATTTACTTTTTTCTCAAAAATGTGAAGGTATTTCGAAATTCTTTAAATGTAGTTTTGTTACTTATATAGGTACAGTTCACATGGCATAACATAAAATTCTGAATTATGAAAAATATTTTTCTTCGAGAGAGGACGATGAAATCATTTTTGTAAATTTTTCTTAAAAAATGTGTAGTTACTTCAAGCTTATTATAAAACCATTGGAATACAACCATAAATGCAGTTCGAATAGTATTACTCAATCAAGTTTCTGATTTGTGAAAAAAAACAGTCTCTCCGGAGTCTTCGGTTAAAAATTACAAATTTTATAGAACTTTAATTTCCTCTCCACAAGGTTAAAATATGTCTAATTTACTATAAGTCATTCAGTGAGCGAGTTCATTCTGTGTTTTGTAAAAGTAATTTATTTTGTGATAATATGATCTAAAATTATTATTAATGAAGTTCTGTTGAATTATTCTTGCTTCTGTAAGGAAGTCTGATTAATCATTAGTCATCTTCATTCCGAATAACAATGACTGCTCATATCTGTATATTCTACATGATTTGTCCGCTTCATCTTCAACAGAATTATAAAAGGAATCACTGAACATATTGTACATTATGCAGTAATATTTCACTGCCTTTTGTTGATCATAACACAGGCAAGGCGGTGCAGGCATGTAAATTTGTTTTTTAAGCGACCAATTGTACATCTTTACAACATTTCATATTCGGTATGGGCACTCTTTCTCAGATTGTGTTTTGGAGATTCTAATAGTAATTTTGAGACCCAATTCTTACTGTCAGATGCCTCAGGCTCAAAATATTGTTTTGCCGAACAGCAGCTTGATAGCTTCATTTGTGCAAAAAACTGGAGCGCATATGTACCTAGCTATCTGTTAATTCCAAAATTTTGAACATGTCAATGAAATAAACATATATAAACAAGCACCAGATCTTGGAAGGCGAAAGTCTCCGGATTTTTTTCTCCGCCAATTCGATGGGGTTAGAAGCATCCCTTATTGCTTGTAATTAAGTTCATGGCTTGTAATCGTAGTGTTTCTTAGAAAAAAGACAAAATAAAGAGCAAAGACGATTTACTCAGACTCACTAATTTTAAGCGACAAGTTTTAGGTCCTGTCTAAATTTTACAGTAATTTGGTGCGAATCACTTAAAATTAGACGTTGTGAATAGTTTTTTCATTAAATTGAGTAATTTAAACTATTTTTAGTTCGTTCGCATCTAAATTTACGTAAAATATTAATATTTTGAATAGGAAAGTGGTGTTTGACAGGACTAAACCAATTTTACGCGAATTATAGTTTAGTGATTGACATGCGAATGCGGTTTTGACAGGACTAAACCAATTTTACGCGAATTATAGTTTAGTGATTGACATGCGAATCGGTGTCAATGTCAATAAAATTAAAAATTGTCATTTAAAAAATCATTGATAGAATAATAACACTTCTGCAATAACAATGCCTTCAACTTTTTTCTAAATAAATTACTATTCTGGTCTCTTATTGACTTAGGAATCTTATTGTAGATTTTAGGACCCATACATACGATGCTATTTTGCATCAGTGCTGTCTTTCCTTCATGTATGTGTGTGAGAGGTTGTTGAGACAAAAGGTTGTGAAATAAGTTTGCTACGAGGCCTGTTGGCGGATTTCGATAATATTTGGCGAAAACATTCGATACTCAGATACTCGAATTCAGATAAGAATTTCGAATAAGCAGAAGATCTCGGGAAACCCAATGATGTTTTATACTTATATAGGTTTCCCCGGCTCTGTGTGGCAAGCCTCAAGTAAGGCAATCGCCCGACTTGTCTTCAGGCGCGACACGTCAGGCAACGCTGCTAGACGCGTGCCGTGACTTGTGAACAGTGACAATGCCATCCTTTGTGTTTATATAATGTGCAACACCAAGATATATAAGGCTATAAGGCAAAGATACTAAAAGGCCTTAATAAGGCCATAAGATTGTCTTATCCTCGAATGTGCTGAGAACTCAATTTTGACATACTTTTACTGCATATTCAATAAGTAGGTACCTATAACCTTTCTAAGATAAAATCTCATTGGCGAACACAGATTTTTTATGCAACAATTGTTGGAAAATGTTTATGCACGCGAGGTCTACAGTTTGTAGAACTAGTAAATAAATGCATTGAAATCCGTCAAACAGTTTAGGCTTCACGTCAAAGAAATAGACACACGTATGCTCGAAAAAATCACCCTCCTTCGGCAGTCGCGTAAATGCTGGCGATTATTAACATGTGATTCCCATTCGCTTTCCTAATTTGTCACAATGGCGCTGTAAATCCAAGACGAACCATTATAAGCACTCGACACGTGTCCCAGTATGTTGCCTTCTACATCATTTGTATGTGTGAAGTGGAGCTGTGGACGAAATGGCAATATTACTGCTATGGAATTACAAACAAGCAAGCCAGGGCTGGCAGACGTCGAATAGCCCGTAGATTATTTTTTACACGACTGTGCAAGAAGGAGGGTTATGTTTTTCGAGTGTATGAGTGTTTGTATGTATGTATGTTTCTTGAGGATCGGCTAATGCCTAAACGGCTTGACCGATTTTGATGTGCGAGGTGTTGTTAGATTCGTCTTCACTTCCAGAGTGTCATAGGTTTTTTTTGTAATAATAATAATATATCTCTTGCAAACATAAAGAAATGTGATTTTTCGTAACCTCCAACGTACTTTTTCATAGTAAACAAGTGGTTTTACTAAGTTTATTCTAAAGAATGCGCATTTATAGTCATTTGCAGCGATTTTACGCGTACTTTCTCACAAAAAAGTTCACTCAACAACATATCAAGCGTAACGAAATCGTATGTTACACTGCAAAAACTGCTTTTCTGCAGTCGTGTATTTTATTTTTCTTTTAAGATAGATACTTGTTTATATTATATAGATATACGATTGACCACCAACTCGCCTGATGTTAAGCGACGGTGTGACCGAGGATGGAGTTCGTCGATCTAGAAGATATCTATTCACTCTAGCCTTCAAAATTCCAATATTATGCGTGCGTATTGTCCGTGAGCTTGGCGGTTGAGTAATAAGACAGGCTATACAGCCACGTGTCTATCTAGCCAGACTCAGGGCTACCGGGTGACAACCCTGGTGACCATTAGTGACACGTACGTACATTCTACTTCCTAATCGGGAGACAGGAAGCGCGCCGGACGAAAGCTCCACTGCTAGAACCTGACGGCATTCGACAGGAGGTGTTGTATGGTACAGTTAGATGTGCTTTAATATCTGATGTACTTGGCGATAAGTAGATAAGTACTTACATGACAGCCGGTCATACTGATGTAACAAAGCAGGTGGTGGTGGTGCTTTGTTTCTTAGATGACATTATTCATAGTAAACGGCAAACGGCGCGAAATTATTTAAATTAGTTGCATTTTCCCGGTAGTTGCAATTGCCTCCTCGGATCTTCCCGAATTCAAAAGCTCTATACGTTTGTAGCTTTGAATATGATTGGAATAATTAAATATTGATGATATACATAGATAGAGTATTATTGACATCTTTCGAGAAGCATCTTTAGAAGCATTGCCACAATTAAATTATAAATAAATAAATATTTCTTTAAATAATCTTCATCACTAGAGAGACCACGGGCACAGCTAGTGTGAAATAAAAGGCTAGATAACAATTAAACTCTATTGTCTCATCATCATCATCTCGGCCACAAGATATCCACTACTGGACATAGGCCTCGCCCATGGATTTCCAAAAACACGGGTTGGAAGCTAGCGGCCTGCATCCAGCGTCTTCTGCCACTTGTATGAGGTCTTCTGTCCACCTTGTCCACCTACTATGTTATTGCGCAATATGGTTTTAACATAAATATTATCACGAGCTTTCTACGACTCCTTCCGGTCCTGATATGGAAGCGATGCGCCGACGTGTCCAGGATGCTAATATAGAAGCTCATACTACACTATCTAGTACCTGCTCAAATCACCATATCTATAAATCTATCTATACCTGCGATAAAGATATATTGAGAATTTTAACGGGTCAAAATCTACGTAAAATATGATGTTCAGTACGTAAAACTGTTACCAAGTACCAACTATATAAAAAGTATCTTTACGAATAGGTATATCACGTGTACTCAAAAATATTACAGTGAAGAGTAAAGGACAATGAAGAGACGTGAGATAATTATAGTTTAATAGTTTTAAAACTGAAAAAAACTACTTCAAAATACGCACTTCGTTTACTTGGACGACATATTTGCAGTTATTTTGTTATAAAAACCAAAGTACTAAACCGATTTTGCCTAATTTAATAGAGGACCCCCTCTGAGATATA
Organism: Lycia hirtaria; assembly: GCA_947563715.1. Lineage (NCBI taxonomy): Eukaryota > Metazoa > Arthropoda > Insecta > Lepidoptera > Geometridae > Lycia > Lycia hirtaria. The sequence continues at coordinate 2,907,486 of OX387376.1, read as the reverse complement.
CCTACCAAACAAAAAATCATAATCGCTGAACAAACATACAAAAAAACATACAGTTGCATTGAGAACCTCCTTATTTTCTGAAGTCGGTTAAAAAGTACTCGCGACGACAAAAAAAATTGATTCCAAACTAATAAATGAATCTACTTGAAAATGCTGAAAATAAATGCTACTTCATAGGAATCTTCCTGATATGCCATCAGGAAGTTTCAATACCAACATTGTCATCAGTTCACTTCCGTCCATTCCTAGACCCTAGGCATATAGGTCTCTCCATAGGAAATCGAAACGGTAGAAATCAGTATCAGGTATCTCTGTAGGTATCATTATCTACTTCTTAGGTTTTGCCTGAACAAATACCGAGGCAGGTTAAACGAATAGTTTTAAAAAACTTAAAACCAATCTCCCACAGTAAAAAAAAACTCTTAAACGCATTAATTACCCGAGCAGGCGTAATTTTTACAAACAGACAGTCACACAGCTACTGCTTACGGTAGCTACGACAGGCGACAAACAGACATGCCCTGAGGGACTCCTCTATCTTTATCTCTCAATGCGTCGTTTTGTCAATGTCGTTAAAAAGCAGTAAAGTTAAAAAATACATTGGGTAGGTTTTTTAGGAGGTGATGTTTTTAGTTACAAATTAGTTAAGTAATATATAGTTAACTGGACAAATTCTGGCTGCACACTGATGCTGTACGTATCTAATCATTCGTTAGGAAATTAAAGTAAAAATAAATAACCTTTTTACTAAGGAAACAATAATAGACAAGGATCGAATGGAACGTATTTAGACATGAGATGGTTGGAAATTACACAAAAAATAATGAAAATCAGTGATCGGAAAGGTAGAAAATCACAAATATTTGGCCTTTGACTGAACAAATAAAAAACGTTATTCAATTTAATTCAAAATATCGTACCCAGTTTCATATATGTATATAGTATACATATGTGGTAATGAAAATGACCTTTTTTTCTTCTACTTACACTTACTTTACAATACTTAATTAGTAGTCGGCACTCGGGAGTATTTAATTAGTATAAAAATACTTTACATCTTTTTTTTATTTTTTTTAGATGTAGGTAGTGCTAATATAGTCTGAGTAAAATGGTTGTGACATGCGGACAGACGAGCATGGTAAATTTATAGTGGTTCCTCGTAGCATACACCAATTCTGTATTTGTCTACGCTCGTAGTTACTTCGGAACCCTAAAAATAGGGTAACTGCAAAGAAAAAATATCTTTGTCTAATATTTGCCTTAGTTCTTACCTGCTCAGTGAGACATATATCGGCAATGTCGCCATACTCGAGCTACGCCGATCTGTAAACAAACATAAAAAATAAATAATAGTAAAAAATACAAAGCCAAAAGCATGATAAGATAAAAATAGGCTTCGTCATTCGGTATCGACATTCGGCAGCCATTTTACCGGATGCGGATCCATAGACAATACCACGATTCGACAAGCGCGTCATCTTTTGTTCCGACTCAGATAACACAATGGTGTTTTTATCGCTTGGTTTAGGGTAATGAGGGTTTAATTACCTACACAGCTGGGCTAGGGAAGTTAAATACTCGTAAAAAAAGAAAGAGCATCGTTGCTTTTACGATTCTTCACTTCCAGAGCTTCCAATTTAGATGATTGTGATGATAATCACACAAATTTTCTAAATGTGAACGTTTATTTGTGTCCATGTTTGTTACTTATTCAGACTAAAATTCCTGAGCGGTTTTGAGTGAAATTTTGACTGAATATAGTCAGTATTTTTTACCTGACTCCGCAAGGAGGTTTATGTTTTTTGAGTGTAGGTATAAATATATGTATGTGGGTATGTATGTTTATTTGTTACATCCTACAGCCTAAACGGCTTGACCGATTTGATGTGCGAAGTGTCTTTAAGTTCGTCTTTGCGTCCCGAGTGCATATATTTTTTACTTTCCTGCCGCATGTTTTGTGTTTACCCACAATTTATTCACTTTATGAAGGTATGAAAATAATGAAGCTATTTTTGAAGGACGTTTGGATAATTCAACTGCTATTAGAAGCAGTTGAATTATCGAAAAGTCCCCCATTTGTTTCAGAAAACGCAATAAAATCACTTTAACGAATCCACTAGGGGAGTATTTGGAGAAACGCACGGGGCCGGGTGGTAGGGGTTGATAAAATCAATATCTTGTATTTATATTTACCTACGGGCGCTAAAAGCTGAGTTTAACCTTTATTTGTTCGGGCCGAGCCTACCGCGTCAATTTACTGTGAAAATGCCTAATTTAGCCGTTACTTAAACGTTATATTGATTTTTGCTCAATAGGATATAAAGAAGAGTTATTTTTTCAATAGTCTTTGAATGCATTTTATATATGTACTATGTTCCTCCAAAGTGAGCAAAATACGCTTCTAATTTCTATAACCAGGTGCCAATCGATTAATTATCATAGTAAGTGCCTAAAAAAAGAAAACACGGTAGTGTTAGGCAGGGATCTGATGTATTGACCAATACAATTTACACCTATTGCACTGAATAAACTGATGCCAAATTTAACGCTGTACAGCGACATCTAGTTAATTTTGTTGAGAACTACTTGTGAACTTTCACTTTGTTACGATTTCATGACCAAAATGTTGATCTGACCGTTACGAAATTTGGGAAAGAATTAGCTGAGGACCTGGAGAAGGACAGAGACTTCATTTTATCGTGATCATCATCATCGCAGTCTTTCATCACTACACAGATGGAACCAAGGGCATAAGCGGTCTTGTGGTTTCACCCGAGTAGTAATGAAAAATGGCGATTTGATGTTAAAATGTATAGGTTCTCAGCTATATATGCACCAAATTTCATAACAATTGGCTCAGCCACCTTAGTCATGCAAAACTAACATACAGACAGAGCGATAGAGATAGGTACTTTCTTTTTTATAATTTTTGTAAATAAAATAACGGCACGAACATATTCACTATAGTGGATTTTATGACCAAATTTTACGTCCTATTTAATAATATATGAATATTAATTTTTTACTAACTAAACTTGCACATTTCAAATAGATAGGTATACTTATCGTGAATGTATTTGTGTAAGAAATAAATACGTCCACAACTAAAATAAGTTTTTCTAGAAAAGATGCAGGGCAGTATAATAACTTAGGGTTTCGTATTTAACATCATTTAACTTGCTTTGTTTTATTGCCCTGATTACAACTTCTTTACGCTCAACACAATTTAGAGAGTGGAAGGTAACTTAAGATTACATTTCATTCACATAATATTCTTATCTTAATAATCTTTTTTACAAATCACACTGTTCTGATTTTTTTCTTTTAACTTAAAAAAATACAACCCTACAACAAAATAATAAAAACGCTACGTAGTACAGCAACGGTAGTTTAATAATTGTACCATTGACTATTACCTATGTATTGCTACAGTATATTATACTTACTATAGTGCCTGCTTAAAAATAGTTAAACTAGCAATAAGCACCCTGATGGTATCCGTCAGGATCAAGAGCACTGGCTATCCGGTCAATAAGTCCTCACTACTCAATTTAGATTAAAACTTGATTGTAGTCGTAGACGAATTTATAATGAAAATAAAAAATACTTACCTTACTTAATTCCACAATATCAAACACCTCACATCACACACAAAAAATCCAAAACATCTGGCACAAAACAAAATAAACAACGTCAGAAAAACATGCAAATTCAAATTTCGAAATAGACGTCGTACGTCACGCGCACGTCCTGCCATTCACTCGTTGTCTATGGACGAAAATGGCGGCTGTTTATTTTTATTTTTTCTCCTCGACTCGGCATGGGGTTGCGATGGTGTAATTTGGGGCAACAAGTGGTATTATTCGAGGCGCGCATGCGTGGTGGTCGCGCTGTGAGTACGCAAATAAGCGGGTATTTGTAGAGCGGTTTCGCGTGGGGTAGAAACTGGAAAGGAGAAAATTAATGGAGAACATAGATATAGGTACCAGACACCTTGTGCAGTAAAATTTTGCTGCTGGAAAGTTTTGAAATTAAAGAGCATACTCGAAACAAATTCAAATTCGTTTATTAGCAGACAACAAAGTCCACTTTGCCTGAAATTAAATTAAAAAACTATATTAATTATTAGAATTAAATTGAAATGTATTTCCGACTCTTCGTGCACACGATTTCAAACCTTTTTACACTCTCTTTTTTGGTCATCGTCTGCACAAGATGTCTGACTGATGGCGAGAACGGGTCCTCAGCCATAGTTCTTAGGATGATGTTGTCACTACGTCGCAGTCTACTCGTCAATGATGCAACTTTTTTTTTTAATATCGGCGAAAAAGCCGTCTGTTCGAGCCTGAGCAAACATCTCTGAGGCACTACAGAAGCGAGGTAGTTTCAACATCATCCTAAAAATGTTAATATATTGGACCCGTAGGGTCTCTAGCGATTTTTTAGTGTAACTACTCCACAGTCCACCCGTGTACATACCCTGACAAAACGCTTTAAAAAGCGTTATTTTGATCTGATCTGTACAACGGGCAAATCTACGAGCCAGCATATTTCCACGGACCGCTAGAGCCCTCTCTATATCTACATCGTCTTTAAGATCATCATCATCAGTAAGTATATGTCCTAGATATTTAAATTGGAAACGCTCTAACTGACTAACGTATACCTACTCAGGTAAAGCAAAAATAGAAGAAAATAATACGCTATCTATGTACAGTACAGTACCTACAGTAAAATATGTACTATGTAGCTTTGATAAAATATCAACGGGATGTAGAGTTAGTCCTCAAAAACGTCCGAACTCAATGAGATCTAATTAGACACCTCACACGATTAAATAATTTCGATTTTCAAATTAATTCGAAGCGGCAAAATAGAAGTCTCTAGACTTTTCAATCTAAGTAGGGATTTAGCGCGGCGACTGCGGCTTGAGCCCCTTAGCCCTGAACATCTCAGTTCTTCCATGACATATCTGGAATATATTTGATAATATGTATTCTAATGAAATTATTTAGCATTACAGTATACCTTATAAGTATACACGATTGGGGATTGATAAAACCATCATTCATTGGATTAACACCCCCCCCCCCCCCCCCCCCCCCAAACCAAAATCCTGAATCCGCCACTTCATCAACATCATCTCAGCCACAAAAGTCCACTGCTGGACATATGCCTCTCCCATGGATTTCCAAAAAGACCGATTGGAAGCGGCTTGCAACCAGCGTCTTCCCGCCACTTGTATGAGTTCATCTGTCCATCTCGTGGCTGGTCTTCCTACGCTGCGCTTGCCGGTACGTGGTCTCCACTCGAGAAACTTTCGGCCCCATCGGCCATAAATTCTGCGTGCTATGTGCCCAGGCACTGCCACTTCAACTTGCTAATCCACTGTGCTATGTCGGTGATTTTTGTACATCTACGTATCTCTTCATTTCCGATTCGTAGAGAGACTCCGAGCATATAGCCCTCTCCATAGCTCGCTACGTGACTTTGAGCTTCCTTATAAGGCCCATAGTTAGGTACCGCCACTTATTGATCCCTATAAATATACTTATCAGAATTAAACAATGATAATGTAATTCGGTCCGCAGCCGACGGGAATCACGCTCGACCGAGCGTAGCAGCCCGGAGCTTATGGCATAGGGGCCATTACTTGCATTGCACTTGCTTCGGGTAAAAACTATCTACTTACGTTTATAAACTTATACCTCTATACATGGTGATGCCAATATGTTTTTATGAATTTAAATTACGATGTTCGACCATCATCTGTCTTGCTCGCGCATACCGACATATTTGAAAATATGAAATGAGTGAATGAACATAGTAAAAATCGTCGTTTAGGAAACTAGAAAACATCAATTATATTTCAATTATCAAGTTGTAAACTTTTAAATTGACTCTTGACTGGCTGATAGGTAGTATAATAAATCGTCTCACATATTTCATTTTTAACCCCCAACCCAAAAAGAGGGGTGTTATAAGTTTGTATTCTTGCTATGTTTCATCAAAATCGGTTCAGCCGTTTCTTTATTTTGAGGACTTTAATGTATTCTAAGCCTTACCTTGGAGTCGGGAACGTCTTAGTAACGTGTTATTGCTTTGTTTTATTTTCCTAAACTTGTGTTATTTTGAACATTAATGCTATAAAAATGGTGGTGTTTTATTCATTAAGTGTTCAATAAAGTGCGTGAGTGTGGACATGTGAAATAAAGCAGTAAAACGTGTGATTTTACGTTGCCGGCAAAACTCCATAGAAGCTTTTAGTAAAGCCACACTCGCCACCACTTTACTGAAGCAGGACTCGACTTATAAATTGTATACACTGTATACGTGACTTAGATTGTGACTAGAACATTTACAACTTGTTTTAATCAAGAAACTTGAAAAACTCCTAATACTTGACACTGGCAAATGCTTTAATGCGGGTCCAATACAAAAAAGAAGAAGAAAACCTTACCTTATACTTAAGACTAGTGCATTACTTAACACTTTCTAAATTGAAAATAATAATTTCGTGCGCTTATCCTCCATTCATTAATTTCAATTTTCCATAACAAATCATACATATAGCTCAGAATAATAAAAGTTAATAAGCTAAAACTGAAACAAACCTTTTTACTCTAATAACTTTTTTCACCACACCCTGTATCTAAATAAAATAGAAGCATGCTTTCAAGCTAGATATGAATATGCAAGTTTTTTGCCTGACTACCACAAAAGAGGCTTTTTTCACTTCCATACTAATATTATAAACGGGTAAAGTTTGTCTGTAAGAATGTCTGTCCAGAGTTATCTCTGAATCTTGCTCTTACTTTTTTTTTTACCAAGAGAGTCAAAAAGTCGAAACAGTTACTGGTGAGTCAGTGCCACCTTTACAGATCTATTGTAACAGCCCAAATAGTAGTGTCTTTTCCCTTTGTAGTGTCAATTCCGACACTACAAAGGTAAATAAGATTTACTGTGCTGTAATACTAAATCTCTGAAACTACTAATAGTTCTCTGTCTTACGGGTTACTCATAGATTTTTTATTTTATTTTGGAGTCGAAATCTCCGACTATAGTTTCAACCGCATACCTACCAACTAACCATCTTCAGCCCCACCCTCTTGCAACCGATGACGTCACGCGCGGCGCGGGCTTTAGCTTATGGCGATGTCCCTCGGGAATGACGTCTGCGCTGATCCTTTTGAAAAAGACCGCCGTATGCGATTGAAGCTATAGTCGGAGGTTTCGACTCAAAAATAAACGTAAGTAACCCGTAAGATATTTTAAAGATATATAACAACCACGTTAGTTTCCATAATAGTGTCAACGTGGGTAACTTTGACTCCGTCTCAAACATTGTACGAGTACATAACTTTTTTCGAAGATTTTTGATTTTTCCCAAAAGATTAGCAATCCATTAATTAGCAGTCGATTTGACCACACCTTCAAATTAGTCCTATAGAAATTTCATCTGAATCCTTCCATGACAAATCTTAAACTTGATATTAGGTTTTTAATAAATATTTTTAACATGTTTGCACTATAGTAGACTCTCGAGATTGGAGCTATTTGATTTGATCGGGGATTAATAAAACCTACACTCACCAGGGTCAAGCCCGTCCCAAACCAAAATTCTGAATCCGCTACATTATTAATATGTATTAAATAATATATAAGCGCGCGAAGTCGCGGGAAGCAGCTAGTGTTTCTAGTGGTTCAAATGTTAGCGACCCGTAGCTCGTAGCACGCGTCATATAGTAACAGTTTTTCTAGTTTTCATTGATTTTCTTTTTACATTGTCATTACAAGATTCTGCCAAGCGGAATAATAAAATAAAAAACAAATCCTTACTCAATCATTTTAATTACTAATTGTTCTAAAATTAATTTAAATAATAAGGTAATACATAGTATCATTAGAAAAATCATAAGAAAAACAATGAAATGCAAAAGTAGATGCCATTGGTTTTCAGCGAGTGGAGGTTAAAGATACCTAAGGCTGTGATCCCATGTCTTCCGGCACGGCGAAGAATCGGAAACAAAAGCCGGCGTGGCGCCGAAATCCGACGTTTCCGCCTACTAAAAACGTCGGATTCCGGCGCTGCGCCGCGCCGTGCCGGATGACATGGGGCCGGGCCCTAAGATAGGTGGAAGGACCGTGTTGTTTCTTAGTTTCTCAATTTTTACTAATTTAAATTACATAAATAACTATTACAGATTTATGGTGTATTTTAGTCTAAACCCTGAAGCTACACTTTGCAGTATTTATTGTCACAGGCGAGATTAGATGACAGGTGTCTCAATTTTTGATTAGAAAATATTAAAATCTTCCGCCTATTACGTTAAAGTTTGAATAAAACGTGATTAATGGATGGCTCCTTATTTGACGATTGATGATGATGATTATACGTTGAAGCCTCCTATCTGGTAGCACAACTCAGGTTTGTCTGTGAGGCACTCCATCTTGTGGCAGTAGCAGTCCTCTCTTGGAGGATCTAGAAAGTTATTAAAAGATAATTAGCGTATTTAGCGTGGGGACTGATCACCAATTGTCACGCTTTTTCAGTGCTTCCCTGGACAATTTCCGTTTGAAATATTTCAGCAGTACCACTGCTGGGTTTTTGACTCCATAATACTAGACACTGGTTTAGCCCTCTCTATGAACCACAACAAAATGCTGTAGTAAATTCATAGTTAGGTATTCAAAAATATGAATAATAGGGAACAAACAATAAGGCAACAATAAGGGAATAATAATATACGTATAAAAAGAAAGGATATTTTTTTAATCCCATAGGATGAATAGGTCTCTTAAATTATGACTTAAGGTTTTATTTGTAATTTTAAAATCAGATATAGGCGGGCTATTATAATATGTGCGAGATATAGCCCGCCGAACCTGAAAAAAATATCGTGTTCCTCACCCGCTCCCCTCGTTCACCCTGTCGTTTGCCGTCGTGACTAATTTATACTCATACTCATATATTAATAACAAATTAGTTACATGTCAAATAATAAAGTTTATACGTCAGTCGAGGCAGGTGTTGCGGGCTATAAACACTCAAATCCCACTTGATGTCACGAGTGAGCGTCACTCAGCAGCAGTCAACTTGCGTATTCACTTATTAGCACGGAGTATATGGAGTGTCCGATGTATGCTATTATGTAATTATGATCCTCATGACTACATCAAATAACTGACCTTCAGTTAAATCGTCATTATAATACAGCAGTATGGCGGGCACATGCAAGTTGTCCGGCAAGGCGACGTCACTCAGTCTCTCCCTCTCGTCCGGGATGCCGTTCTCTTCTAGAGTCTTCTGGAAGCAGACCCGTTTACCCAGGTACCGCCAGGAGTAGGACATAGCGTGCGAGTTGTGAGGGAGGTAGCGCATTAGGATCTGGTAGACCGTCTCCTCAGAGCATACTTCTAGAGTTACCGTTGAACCTATGGGTAAGACAAATAGCATTCTAATTTCGTGAACGCCACGCCATCAGAGTATAAAAGTACGGCATTGACATTAGCTAACAAAATGTCACGTAACATCACGTCACAGTCACAGTCACACGAATCGCTAACAAACGTGACATTGGCGGAAACGCCATAGACAAGAATCAAACATTTGTAGAAATAGAAACCTTTGCCACTTGTCTATTAGAATTTTGATTGGAGATAAAACATTTTCAGGTGAAGTATCGAAGTAGCACATAACAGTTGTGGAAAATTTACATTACCATCAAGCGCTAGCCTTTCTTGTCTAGTTCATTTAACAAAGAAATCTACAAATATTTCTTTACAAATTAATAAGTACATTATACATATAAATAATATGTAGAGTTATATACAATCCCCAGTGACATATATGTAAATAAGGATGTTACAGCGACATATACCTATGTTGTTTTGTTGTGGTGAGTGAGAGGGTGTTTGAAGTTTTAAAAAAGTTGATTTCATCACGAACGTTTGCTCGAAATCTGCTCAGTCGCTTTTATGTTGGGGTTATTGTAAGTTATTATTTCTAACCCCCATCCCAATAAGAAGGGTGATATACGTTTGACGTGTAAACATCTTCTGTAAGTGATTCTGTCTATGGCACCATAGCTCTCAAACGGATGGATCTTTTTGTTAGAAAGAGGACTACTACCTACATGCAAACCAGACAACATAGACTGCAAATACCGAATATTCCTCACCAGTCATAGAATTGGTAATTCTAATCGGCCTCGTCTTCGCCGTGGCTTTACCGACAACCAGTGTCTCGTCCAGCCACCAGGGCCGCTCCAAGGGCCGCCACCTGGGCGAGGGCACCACTGGCTGCCGAGGGCCGGGTCCGAACCGCATGTAGGGCCCCGCCATGCCCGTAACAGGGTGCGTGTACTGGATCCACTCGTCGCCATTGAACCAATGGCTCACATCCTTGCCCGCAAACGCGAGGATCGTGTTAGCTAGCTGAGGAACAATTGAATAAAATTCAGAGCACCGGGTCACGAAATCGGTGTGGTGCCGAAATAAGGGGTCAGTGTCGACACCGTCACAGTTGCCACAAAAAATCCACCGTGACCAAGGTCGTCGCCAGCCCATGGCCCAGGGGGAGCAAGTTAATATTATGGAGGATGAGAAAAATATGAATTGTAGGTATACAGTCATGAAGCTTTTTTATCTCTAGGGGGGGGGGGGGGGGGCAGCTGCCCCTTGGCGACGCCCTTGACCGTGCAAGTGAAGTGAGGCCTAAGTGAAGCCTTTTCAACCCGAAAACTAGGAAGCTACCACTTCTACTTTCGACAAGATTGGTATTTTGATATTATCTGGAGTACCTACCTACGTAATAAATAAGAAAAATATTAGTTCACTTAGTCTCACTTTATTTGCACGGTCACTTGGTTTAGATAATTAACAGGCTACATCTAATATTATGTGTACCCATTTTAGTACATTACCCTTTTCCCGTCACAGTAAAAGTACCCCCGTTTGAAGCAGGGGCAAGTTTCGACGCACTCATCAGCGCAGTACCAGCTCTTGACGGCACATGTACAGTTCTTGGCCAGGCACTTGCACACTTTCAACTGCTCCTCCAGCCATCCAGTCAAGTCTAGCACCTTGGGCAATGTAGCAATCATGACAATAATCACAAACTTATATTTTACTCTAATACGGTAAGGAAGAGGTATGATTTTAGACTATGTTTGGATTATGAGAACTATTGTAGCTAAAATGGGAACTGACGTCTTGACGTTGTTGTTAGTCGAAGAAAATAATGAAACAAGGACAGCAGCGTCCTCTACCCCACATTAGTTCTCCTACCGAACAGACTATTTACGGACCACTGTAGCAGCTAAAATAAGTCATCATATTTTGACGAGGTAATATAAATAAATAATAAATAAATATTTGTGGACATTTCACACAACACCATCTAGCCCAAACTAAGCAAAGCTTGTACTATGGAACTAGATGGCTGATAGAATACATATATACTTTTTTTTTGTTAATATATACATATGATACATAGAAAACACCCTGACACAGAACAAACATCCATGCTCATCACACAAATGTTTGCCCTGGGTGGGGATTGAACCCACGACCTTTCAGTTCAGCAGGTAGACGTAAACACACTACCAACTGAGCCACAAGGCCAGTCAAAGTCAAGGTGTCAATCTATTCGTTAATGACATACATGCTTTATCTTCATGTCGGCCTTTTTCTTATTCTGCAATTAAGAGCATGACACAAATTGAAGAGACTGTTAAAAATGTCACAATTTATAAGTTCAAATGAGCCTACGGTCATTTGAACTTTTGTCTCACTCTTAAATTACAGAAAAGGCAACATAAAAACGGGCGTGAGCCAACTTTACATCGCTAAAAGAATTGAGCGTAACCCTGAAAGACATGGGCAGCCTTACCGAAAAACGTTACTTAACTTTAAGCATTACTTAACATATTGTGTCAACTTCTCGCTGACAGTAATGACACTTGCGGAAAGAAGACAGAGAATTTAAGACGATGGTTAACGTTTTTCGGTAAGGCCCGGGATCTCCAAAAAGACCGGATGTCGCGCGGCTTGTGTCCATCGTATCCCAATAGAACTCCAAAAAGTCCAATTGTTGCGCAGCCTAGAGGGTTACCATAATCTTAATAGCAATCTTATTTCAATATTACTTTGACCTTTGTCTTGCTCTCTCTCAACTGTAGAAAGAGCGAGACAAAATTCAAAGTAATATTAAAATAAGACTGCTTGAACGCTTGTGGTACGGCCCCTGTGTCCATCGTACCCCTATAGAACTCAAACAGACCGAATGTTGCGCGGCCTGTGTCCATCGTACCCCTATAGAACTCAAACAGACCGAATGTTGCGCGGCCTGTGTCCATCGTACCCCTATAGAACTCAAACAGACCGAATGTTGCGCGGCCTGTGTCCATCGTACCCCTATAGAACTCCAAACAGACCGAATGTTGCACGGCCTGTGTCCATCGTACCCCTATAGAACTCCAAACAGACCGAATGTTGCGCGGCCTGTGTCCATCGTACCCCTATAGAACTCCAAACAGACCGAATGTTGCACGGCCTGTGTCCATCGTACCCCTATAGAACTCCAAACAGACCGAATGTTGCACGGCCTGTGTCCATCGTACCCCTATAGAACTCCAAACAGACCGAATGTTGCGCGGCCTGTGTCCATCGTACCCCTATAGAACTCCAAACAGACCGAATGTTGCACGGCCTGTGTCCATCGTACCCCTATAGAACTCCAAACAGACTGTATGTTGCGCGGCCTGTGTCCATCGTACCCCTATAGAACTCCAAACAGACCGAATGTTGCGCGGCCTGTGTCCATCGTACCCCTATAGAACTCCAAACAGACCGAATGTTGCACGGCCTGTGTCCATCGTACCCCTATAGAACTCCAAACAGACTGTATGTTGCGCGGCCTGTGTCCATCGTACCCTCATGATGAAATTATAGTATCAACAATTGCTTATAAATATAGCCACAGTACAAACTTATCCATATTTTCTAAGTTCAACAGCAAGCTCTACGCATTGGCGTCTATGCTGAGCAACCTACATATTGTTGATCTTAATGAGAAACGAATAGAGAAAAACTATGATAACATCGCCTATGATGTAGCTACAGCATGCCATATTGGCCTTAATAAGAGTAATTTGACCGTGTTGATTGATGACACAATCTCACATTTGCCGCAAAATTTTCTGAAAATACGTACTCAGGAAAACGTGAAGTAAGATTGTGTCACCAAAATGTGCAAGGGATATATACAAAATCAAATAGCCTTAGCTTATTTTTGGATCATGAATGTATTGATATTATGTGTATGACGGAAACCTTTCTTAAAGAAAGTAAATTAAATGTATTTAGGGTAGAAGGCTTTAGAAATGCTTCTACATTCTGCCGGGTTAAACACACACAGGGTGGATGTATGATTTTGGTGCGCGATAATATCAAATTTAAAACGAGGGGGGACATTAATAATATATCTGTAGAAAAACATTTTGAAGTCTGCTGCATTGAAATGGAAACTTGTATAATATTAGTAGTATATAGATCACCGTCTGGTGATTTAAACATCTTTTCTGACAAATTAGAACAATGTCTTGACAAAGTAACTGAACGAAATAACAAAATTATAGTACTTTCTGGCGACTTCAATGTCAATTTTGCTTTAGATATGGAGCAGACTGGTATAGTATCGGATGTTCTGAACAGTTTTTGTTTAAAAAGGTTAATATGGGAATACACCAGAATCACCCAGAAATCCAAGACCTGTATTGACAATATATTTACTGACTCTAATAATATAATCAGCACAAGAGTATTACCGGGTGTAAAATCAGATCATACTGCTCAAATAGTAAAATTAGAGCTAACACTTGACTATGTGGCTAGTAGTAAAAAAATGTTCAGAAAAACTACGGATGGCAAGATTGATAATCTTAAACTTAGCTTACAACAGGCTTTGAATCATCCTAAATCTTACGACAGCTACTCTACATTTTTCAAGATTTTCTTGGAAAATTTAGACAAAGTTATGCCCGTTACTGAGTCAATAGCTAAAAAACCAAAGTTCTGTGAATGGGCCACTAAAGGGATTTTAATATCAAGACAAAGGTTGTTTGATTTGTATGCCTTGCATAATGAAGGCGGCAGTGTTTCTAAAGTATTTCTGAATAAATATAGTAAGATATTTAAAAATGTATGTCTCAATGCTAAAAGACTACACTTGAAGCAAAAAGTCATTAATGCTAATAATAAAATAAAATGTGCATGGCAAATTATCAAAGAAGAAACTGGGAAATGTGGTCAAGGTCATAATGAATGTGAAAAAATTTTAAACAATAATGGACATTTAGTGTATGATAGGAATGAAATATGCAATACATTTAACGATTATTTTATTAACATAGCAAATGATCTGACAAAAAATTTAAACTGTTCTACTAAAGAGTCTTTGACGTTTTTAGAAGAGTTTTCCTCTAGTCATAACTCCAATTTTACTTTAAGACCTATTACTATTAACCGTGTAATAAAAATTATTAGGCAATTAAAACCAAAGAAAACTAATGACTACTGGCACATTTCACCGTATCTCCTAAAAAAATTAGAAAATGTGATCGTGATTCCAATTGTGAATATTATTAATGATTGTATCAGCAGAGGGGTTTTCCCGGATGAGATGAAACTTGCCAAAGTAGTTCCTATACACAAAAAAGGCAACACCACTACCTGTAATAATTATCGTCCGGTTTCAGTTCTCCCAAGTGTAAGCAAAATATTTGAAAAGTACATTACAGAAGAACTGATGACGTATATGGCAGACGAAAAATTATTAAATACTCGCCAGTTTGGATTTCAAAGAAATAAATCATGTAAACATGCAATAACACAACTCATCTCGGACATACTCTCTGGCCTTGAGGGGCGACAGAAAACCTTTGGCGTTTTTTGTGACCTATCAAAGGCATTTGATTGTGTCTCACACGAAATATTAATTGCCAAAATGCATCATTATGGCATACGTCACAAAGAATCAAAACTATTAAAGTCATATTTAGGTAATAGAAAACAAGTTACGGAAGTGGGTGGATGTAGGTCAAATACGGATACTCTTAAACTAGGTGTTCCTCAAGGGTCTATCCTCGGTCCATTGCTGTTCATTATATACATTAATGACCTATCAGTAGTAACCAAAGAAGTAGATATAGTTCTGTTTGCAGATGATACTAGTCTCATAGTTAAAGATGAAACTGAGTTGGGCATCACTATGAAAATCCAACAGTCAATCGAAAATATCAAGCGGTGGTTTTCAGCAAATAATATGCTACTGAACGTCGATAAGACGCATGTAATTAATTTTAACTTAACCAAAAATATTCAGTCACACTCAAACACTATGGTTAGAGCTACTCTTGACAACCTGGATATATCACTCACAAACGAAGTTAAATTCTTGGGTGTATGGCTAGATAATAAATTAAAGTGGACAACTCATATTGGCGAATTAACAAAAAAACTCAGTTCAGCTACTTACGCTATAAAAAAGATTAAAGAATTAGCCGGGCTCCAGGCAGCAAAGACCGTATATTTCGCTTACTTCCACTCACTCCTAACTTACGGAATACTTTTTTGGGGATCGGCTGCTGAATGTCACACAAAAAGAATTTTCATTTTGCAGAAACGAGCTGTGCGGTATATACTAGGCCTAAAAAAGTTAGACTCGTGCAAAAATATGTTTAAGGAGCTAGGAATAATAACGATGACTGGAGAATTCATATATCAATGTATAATTTATGTATTGGAAAATGTACACAGTATGAAAATAGCTGCTGATTGTCATAACTATGACACTAGATATAAAAACAAATTACTGCCGCCACGTAGAAGACTCACTAAAACATCAAATAGTTTTCACAGTATGGGGATCGAATTTTATAATAAACTCCCCGACTATATTAAAACATGCTCCAAAGACGTCATTTTACAATATGCAAAAAAACATCTAATAGAAAAAAGTTATTACAGATTAAAAGACGCTAATTCTGACAAGAGCCTGTTCAAAAACTATGTGACAAAAAATACTAAATAAATAAAACTCTAATTTACTTCTTTAATAATAAGTTGGCTTCGCTATAATTAATTTAATATAATTGTTATTATTTTTTATTATTTTTTACATTAATTTTTGACAATGCTATTGCAGATACCTTATATTTATTTTACATTTTAATTTAATTATTTATTTTGCTATTGCAGACGTTACTATTTATAATTATGAAATGCCAATAATCATGTATATTTAATCAATAATTTGACGATGCCATTGCAGAAACTCTAGCGACATACCTATTTTGTAATTGTATTACTGTCTGACGCTTATTCATAAACTTTTTAACCTTTTGTTTGACGTTTCTAAGTGCATGTGACATGTCTACGGAAATAAATGGATTTGATTTGATTTGATTTGATTTGATGGATTTCCAAAAAGACCTGTTGGAAGCGTCTTACATCCAGCGTCTTCTTGCCACTTGTATGAGGTTTTCTGTCCACTTTGAGGTTATATGCGTTTGTAATAAAATTGTAGAAACCTTTCCATTTAGTGAGACCCAGCAGTCGCTCGGCTTGTTGTGGACAGCTATCTCCGCAGGCGTGTACCACTGTTGCTTCGTGTATATCATTGCGGTGTTTAACTAGTAAAGTGTTTGTATGAAAATTCTGTGGAAAAGTAGACAATATGAAAGGGTAGTGACAGCGTCACGGCATGATGACATTTATGTACTTACTTCAAACCATATATATAAGTTACTCTATACTTCATACCAACTTCAAACAGAGGTGCTATATAATCTATTAGACTTCAAATTTACTTACGTTACATAAATATTCTAGAAGCAAGCCATTATGGTGTGGACCCACAAACAACCAACGTCTGACTGGCACCTGACTATAAGTACTCCAGAATGTTAGCTGCACTCGTTTTTTCGTTCGTTTATTTTTTATGTAGTAATAGGTTTGCGCTTGACCACCAATCACCTGATGTTAAGCTACGGTGTAGTCGAGGATGGAGCTCGTCGATCTAGAAGACATCTACTCACTCCAGCCTTGAAAATTTCGACATTGTAATTCACAGGAAACAGAGACTGCGACAAAGAATTCCATTCCTGTGCAGTACGCGTCACGTGATCCGATGTCGCTGAGTAGATTTATTTTTTGAGTACTTAGCCTAAAATGTAGAATGGGTAACACAACATCACCAGACTATTCTAGAGTGATCGAACATGGAAATCATCATTGTACTCGTAGAGTAAGTCAAATACAAAAAAATACAACAATACATTGATAATTAAAATATAATTTACTAAACACAATTTAAAAATTGTAACGCAATTCCAGCAATTATGTACAATTTAGTAATGTTTTACAAAGAGCAGTCTTTTCCAAGAACAAACAATGTCGAGATGAATATTTACATTGAAATTCATATCACAAGCTTTGTGTAACAATTTAGATCATAACGTAACATACAAATTAAAATAATAGATTATTGTAGTATCAGCCTTATCGTCTAACTGGCTCTGACAATGAACTTCACGAACTGAATCAACAACAATGAATTTCGTTGTCATCTTAACGAAACCATAACTCACATCAAGCTTCAATACTCATTCTGATCGGTCTAAGTTACGATGAAAATCACAATTTCCACACAGCACTGTCTAACCCTAAAATAAGCAATTCTTGTACTGTAGGAACAAGATAACTGATAGAATACTTAGGTATATACTTTTGTAAATATGCTAATGCTACATAGAAACATCCAAACATAAAACAAAGATTCGTGCTCATCATGCCCTGGGTGAGGATCGACCCCATCACCTACAGCTTAGAAGGCAGACATACTGCCAACTGAGCTGCGAGGGCCGTCGAATTATCATTAGTAAGATTGTCTGTGGTCTGGCAATGAAGTTAATTGTCGAAACCAGTTAGCCGATAAAACCGTAGCTAAGGGTTATTCTGCAATTTAGGCATACTTCGGTAATTCTAAATCGCAATGTGTGGAAAATTTGACAAAATTAATGGAATAACTTTATAAACTGGAATATGTTCCTTATACTTTACAAATTCTTATCCCGAAAATTAAAAATAAGTACTCATTCACAACTCATTCTGTAGAGATTCTATATATCTCCATATCTGTCATTTTCATTCTGTATGGAAATGACAGAGACGGAGAGAGGAGATATAATTTCCTATCGGAATATCTAATGAATGAGTTGTAAATAAGGGTAAATAAGCGGAAAAGAGGTAAAACTAAAATTTATGAACTCTCCCCGTTCATAAATTTTAGTCACTCTATAAGGAACATATTTTTTTTAGATAGTTTAGTTTTATCTACGATTGACTACCAACTCGATGTTAAGCAACGGTGTGGACGAGGATGGAGCTCGTAGATCTAGAAGATATCTATTCACTCTAGCCTTTAAAATTCCATAATTGTAGTTCACAGGAAACAAAGATGGCAAAGAATTCCTGTGTACGAGGTGTAAGTCTTACCGGAAAACCGACAAGAATGGAAATTAATTCATAGATAAAATTAACGAATGAAGGAACATATCTAATATTCCAGTTCATAAAGTACATGCACTACTCCATAAATTTTACCAAATTTTAAAAAAGATTACATCAATACGCATATTTTAGATGTACGAGAGACGTGGATTGTGATGGGAAGGGACCTAACCCATTTCATAAATCATCCTGTTGTGCCGTAAGACTGCATTTTTATTGAAGCAGAGCGGAGCATGAACCAACCAATCACAAAGCTAGTTTTTTTTTTGCGCTGAGATATCGGGTAATTTGATTGGTCAATTCATGCAACTACGCTTCGCTCCGCTTCAGTGGCAACACACCCTCAATCTAACGTTATTCTTCATATTATGTAGTGCATAGTTGTTATTTTCGAAATAAACCACGTTATACGGTCGACCTCAGCTCAGCTGATGTCAAGTGACGTTGGAGATGGCAGCATAGATAGCATGTGAGTTTAAAATGTTATACTAGGGTCCGTCGTGTCATGAAGTTGTGGCTGGTTGGTGCGGCGCCTGTTATCAAAAAATAAACACAATTATAACTTTTTTTAGGCATTTTTTTTTTAAATACAAGATAGATCTACGATTGACCACCAACTAGCCAGATGTTAAGCGACGGTGTGGCCGAGGATGGAGATCGTCGATTTTGAAGATATCTTTTAACTCTAGCCTTGAAAATTCTAATACTGTAACTAGTTGTGCCCTGCGGTTTCACCCGCGTTGTCATAAAAACTGTGGTGATGATGATGATGATAAATGTAGCCTATATCCATCCACAGGGTCTCAACTATATGTATGTATTTGTAGAACCGTTTAATTGTGAAAAGGTAACAAGCCGATAGAGAGACACGTTTGCGTAATGATCATCATCATTTCAGACATAAAAAGTCCACTCCCGGGTTTGGCCTCCCCCATGGACTTTCAAAAAGACCGATTGAATGCGGCCTGCATCCAGCGTCTTCTTGCCACTTGCATGAGATCATCTGTCCATTAAGTTTCTCGAGTGGAGACTCGAGAGTATTTCGACCCCATCGGCCATCACTTAAACGAGCTATGTGCCCTGCCCACTACCACTTCAACTGGCTAATCTGCTGTGCTACGCCAGTGACTTCAGTACGTTAATGGATATCTTCATTTCAGATTCAATCTCGCAGAGAGACTCTCTCTCCTCAGACAGCCCTCTCCGTAGCTAATTGTGTGATCTTATAATATCAGTTAGTATTAATATCCTGACAATATCGGTCAGTGTAAAATCGTCAAGAATCCTAAAAATGATACTTATGTCGTTTAGACAGAAGTTTTAGGTTTTTATTTAATCTTAAAATATTACAAATAAAAACATTTTTAACAGACTTCCAAAAAGAAGGAGGTTCTCAATTCGACTGTATGTTGTTTTTTTTTTGTTTTATCAAATCGGTTCAGTACTTTAGTTTTTTTAACAATATAACTGGAATAAAACCGGCCAAGTGCGAGTCGGACTCGCGCACGAAGGGTTCCGTACCCTTATCTATAAAAACGGCAAAAAAAACACGTTTGTTGTATGGAAGCCGGGGGGGGGGGCTTCCATACATTTCATTTAAATATTAATTTTATTTTAATTTAATTATTTATTTTTTAAGTGAATAATATAACTCAATATTCAGTGAATATTTCAAGCGTCTACCTGTTGCCGTTATCAATATCGAGCAAAAAATTGCAATAAAATCACGTTTGTTGTATGGGAGCCCCCATGTTTGTTGTATTTTTTTATTTATTTTTTAGTATTTATTGTTATAGCGGCAACAGAAATACATCATCTGTGAAAATTTCAACTGTCAAACTATCACAGTTTATGAGATAAAGCCTGGTGACAGATGGACGGACTGACGGACGGACAGACAGCGGTGTCTCGGTAATAGAGTTCCGTTTTTACCCTTTGGGTACGGAACCCTAAAAATGTCATCCCAGTAGACAAATTGCGTATTTTTTATATAGAATAACTCTACGTTTGACTACCAGCACGCCTGACGGAAAACGATGCTATGGCTGGAGATGAAGCACGTATACCTAGAAGACACTCATGCTTCAGTTTTCAAACTATAATTATTTGAGGATCTGTCGTTATGAGAAAGGGATTTGATTGCATTATCAGTTCTAACCTGCGAGAGATGTTTCACGATATCAACCCAGTCCCAGCCGCGGGGCTTCTCCCCCCCTCGGCCCATCTCGGCGCGGTCCCACGCGCGTCGCTTCTGGGCCTTCGTTAAATGCTCCTTCTTGTCTACCAATTTCTTCTCGTTCTGGAACAGAACACATCGAGAGATTAGTCTTAAGAACGCCTTTCCCGGCGCGTCAAAGTTCAATGCACGAAATCTTGTTGTTTCATCCAACTACAACAATAACTTGCCCGTTTAGCAATTTTTAAGTAAGTTTTATAGATTGAATTATATGCATATATTTATTTTAAAACACTTCTTGTAAAATCATTTATTTGCTACCTCTGGAGTACATTTATTTGTTACAGAGGGCTCGATTTATATTTTTTAAATTCGACAATAGGCTTGCGCTTGACCGTCAACTCACCTGTTGTTAAGCGACAGTTACGGTCTACGATGGAGCGCGCTTGCCTAGAAGAAACCTATTCACTCGCGATTTGAAGACACCTAGATTTTATCTATTCGGAAAGACCCATTCAGGAAGCGCATTCCACATTTTGGCGGTATGCACAATGAAAGTGTAGCCAAAGCGTTTCGTATGTGTTTTCGGAATATCAACCATATAACGATGTCGCTTTTTCGTGCTTCTTTGTGATAGTTCGGTCATGTCCGTCATTTTATTACCTGTTCAGTGTCGGTGATGGCTATCTTCTCCACCCTCGCCACGACAGCCTCCTCCGTCTGCAGAGCGAGGATCTCCGGAATCTTCTCCTTGAGACATTCAAATAGTGTGTACGTCATGGCACAACCCACCCATTGCTCGGCTTCTTCATTCACTATTGAAAGGATTTTCTCTTTCACTGATGGATTTCTGAAAAAATAATTACCAAATTTAAAATAAATTACCAAAGAAAGTACATTGTAAACAGTAAAGTGATACAGGTTACTGTTCTATTGTTGACAAACTGTTTACTTACTGGTTAATCTAACTGGTTGGTTTGTCCAACTGTTTAACTGGTTGGTTAAACAAGTATATATCTATGTTAAAAGAAAAAGAAAATACTCGACTGCAGAAAAGCAGTTTTTGCAGTTTAACTTACGATTTCATTACATTTGATACGCTGTTGAGTGTACGTTTTTTTGAGAGAAAATATGCGTAAAATCGCTGTATAAAATTATAAATGCGCATTCTTTAGAATATTTCTTGTAAAATCACTTGTTTGTTACGAAAAACTTCATAGGAGTTTACGAAAAAACGCATTTTTTTATTTTTGCGAGAGATGTATTATCATTATTACAAAAAAATATTAGGCTTATGACAATCTGGAAGTGAAGACGAATCTAACGACACCTCGCACACCAAAATCGGTCAAGACATTTAGGCTGTAGATCATATAGAATTATAGAACATGCATACACTCGAAAAACATAACCCTCCTTCTTACACAGTCGGGTAAAAATAACAGACTTCAACAAATAGGAGGTGATCAATTAGAATGTATATTTTTTTGCATGAATTCAATCTATGTTTGACCATTAACTTGCCCCATGGAAGGGGAAAAACAAAACTCTGTATAATATGCAAATGTCATTATGTGTTAGCCAGAAGTTGACAAAATATGTTAAGCATTGCTTAAAGTTAAGTAACGTTTTTCGGTAAGGCAGTAATAGTGTGTTGTGAATGCCTGCATGTATGTGGGTGTGTGTTTGTGTGTGTGTTTGTATGTAAATATATAGTACTTACAAATGCTGATTATAAAAAATATCTAAATTAAGAGTAGGCTTTTCAGTTGGATATGTGGGCCCCCAAGATATCTCCAAAATAAATGATTTTTCTTCATCTATGTACTGAAATATAAAAGAGACATTTTAGCACATAAAATTTACTAGATTGAGGTATTTATTTTAAATTTTACTATCAAATCATATGTGGTGTGTGAAGGTCATAACAAACTAACAAAAACAGCTTATAATCCATGTAGTCTCTGCTTTCCTGTTTATCTTATATCATAAACGTCATGACCTATGGTCGGAAGAAGGAGCCGCTTCTTCATAATTACCTAATTGGTGGTGATGTTATGAAGCGAGTGACGACAATTAAGGATCTGGGAGTAACATTTGACGGTGCCCTAACTTTTAAGGATCATATTTTCGTTACAGCGAAGGAATCATATCGCCGTCTCGGCTTTGTATTAAGAAATGCAAAGGATTTCCGGGATCCTGCCGTCCTTCGGATTTTGTTTTCTACCCTGGTTAGGAGTAAACTCGAGTCGAGCGTGTGTGTGTGGAGTCCACATTGTGACACACACATTTTGTGTCTTGAGAAGGTCCAGAAGGCATTTTTAAGGAACCTTTACAAGAAAACTTTGGGTTATTACCCTTTCCTATACCCGACTGATTTTCTACTTGGACAGTTGGGCTTTAATTCTTTGAAAGTTAGGCGCTCTTTAGACCAACTTAAGACGGGCTGCAAGATATTGAGAGGCGCAATAAATTCACCGGATTTGCACAACAATATTTGTACTCTCTACGTACCAGATAAATATATGAGACATCGGCCCAGCCGAAAACATAAGCTGTTCTCCAATGGCTCTAACCGGACAACGTCGCGGAATTTCAGTCCAATGTGTCGCATCATTCGTGGACTCAACGCATTCTTAAAAGAGTTCCCAGATTGTGATATTTTTTGCGATAAGTGGCCTGACCTAATGCAATTTTTATTATTATTTTGTGAAAAACATTCCTTTTAATGAATTTAATTTATTACTTATTAATTTTGTACTTATTATTGACATGTTATATTTTACTTTAATATTTGAATTTTATAATTATGACTTAGTATAATATATGCAATGTGTAATTGGTGCCAACCGTTCATTGTAAATAAATAAATAAATAAATAAATAAATTAAAAAACAATAGCTGATTAGCAACCAAGAAGAGCATCAAGTTTTGAAATTACAAGATCGCGTTGTGTGCCATTCTGCCAATATAAGATTATCCCATTGTCATGTCCCTACATTCTAGAAACTGCAACATTTATTAAATCCTACCCACAGTTATTTGGTGAATGAACTACTGCCGGTATCAGAACCCGTATGCAGGAAGTGATGAAAACCAACACTGCACTCATGTGGAAAAGCATATTTTGTATGGCACCAGTAATATACACAAAAATACCTAAAGATTTAAGGGAATCAAACATTGGTATCTTTAAAAGTAAACTAAAAAACTTGTCATAACAACAATGTTATTATTCAATCGCAGATTTTTTATCAAACAAAAATATTTTGATATTATTGACACACACACAGCTACATTAGACCATAATAATGGCATAATGCCTGACTTATAGTTTTATGTATCACTGACTATTAAACTAAATAAAACTGTGTTGAATAGCTATTATAGCTACATTCTCATCTCCTATCTTAATATTTTTGACATTATTAACTCGGTTTTCATATTTGTACACCCCACCAGGAATGAACATGTGACACAACGTTTGAAATTGATACTATTTTTGGAATGTATACTGTACCAAACGTGTTCAACAAAATAAAGATTCTGATTCTGCCATAGTGTCGTCATTACATTAAAAGTACAGGTTGGATCATTTCAATACCTATATCGAACGATATCTAATCAGAAATGAAGAGATACGTAGACGTACAGGAGTCACCGATATAGCACAGCGGATTAGCAAGTTGAAGTGGCAGTGGGCAGGGCACATAGCACGTAGAACTGATGGCCGATGGGGCCGAAAGGTTCTCGAGTGGAGACCACGTACCGGCAAGCGCAGCGTAGGAAGACCAGCCACGAGATGGACAGATGACCTCATACAAGTGGCAGGAAGACGCTGGATGCTTCCAATCGGTCTTTTTGGAAATCCATGGGGGAGGCCTATGTCCAGCAGTGGACTTCTTATGGCTGAGATGATGATGATGATGAATACCTATATCAGAGAATTTGCACTACATGTGTAACCTTCTTATATCATAACATTTCTTTGCTTCAAGTGAGTTATATCCCCTTTATGTCACAAAGAAAGTCTGGGCACTAACTACCTTGTATTGATAGGTTTTAGGATCCAATTGTTTGAAATTATCATCTCCTTCATATATTGACTTCAAGACTTCAATCTCTTCTGCTTGTTGTTCTGCATCATCAGACATTCTTTAAGCAATCTGAAACTAATCATAGGTAAAAAACTATTAACTATCAGAACGGATCACCAGCTTTTTTTGTATTTAACTACAATTAATAATCATTTGTGGAGCTAATAAAAGAGGTCAATGTGGTACAGAAAGGTGAATATGGTCAAAGTCACTAGTATCGTGGAAGTTACTCCACCGACAAGAGCTATGCACTTAAATAATTATGAATGAAAATGATTATCTGTGAGAAATCGTATTTTCGTAGTCAGATGCTTAGGCTCTGTGCATTTTTGTTAATGCTATTGTATGATACATTATATATCTAACATTTTCATCATAGTATTCAAAATCTTACATCAAGTTGTGGAACGGTCCAAAGAATTATAGATTTGTAGTCGTAACCAAATCAAATGATGAATTTTATAACCTCAAAATGCACTTAGCATTATTTTTTTGGAGTAGTAAAAAAAAACATACTGTAGATGAAAGTACAGGGTTTTACTGAAATATGATACTGTATTTTATAAGAATATGGGCGTTCAATAAAATACCACGACTTACAAGTCTATCAACAGGTTAGTCAAGGGTGACCCTGTATTTGGTGTTCATACAAGGCTGTCTGGTCAAATAATTTCGTTATTTTCGGTTCGATTTACTACACCATCTACAACTTTCGTAGTAATTACATTAATCAAATATTACAACATCATAAAATTAAACATTAATGTTTTTGCAATATTACAACCTAATATTACAACTCAACTTTCTTCCTGTGTTCCATTTTATGCCAACAGCGCTCACTATCATAAAGATATTCAAATGATAATTGTCAAGTTACAATCAATAAAATTACGAATTAAGTGACTTCATGTAATCAATTCACGCAATGTTTACAATACTCAGCATGATTTTAACTAGTATCTTTGATATTCTTTGTTATTAGAAGAGAGTGATACAATAAAATGTATAAATAATTATGGCAATAAGTGTATACAGCATTATTAAAACGTATCGGAATACAGGTACATCTGACTGTCAAATAAATATTTGTTTTCAATGTCATTCCATGCTTTCTTCTTCTTTCTTAATTTAGAACCCACGATTACCGATTTGCCAGTGACAAGTATTAAAATATTTCCAAGTTTCTTGAATAACATGGATATTATTCAACAAACTTGGAAATTTAAGTACCTATAATTTGAATTTTAATAATAAGCCTAAACTTAAATCTAAAGGGTAAGTTTAGGAAAATAAAACAGTGCAACACATGTTGCTCTGTTTCATGCATGTTTCATGCTGCTGCCATTACAGCTGTCACCAAAGAGAATTAGCTGTCACATCACATCACAATTGTCATCACGTCACAAGCGTACAGCCGGCTGAATTCGTTAAACTTTTGAATTCAATTTCGATATTTAGTTTTCCTTCGTTTCTTTACAACTATATATTTACAATTCTGTACGGTTCGTGATCATGAACAAAGAGTTATGTCGTTGTAAGGAAAACCATTCTCCAGCTGCAGGTCGGCCTGTTTGCAGTTGCTCTAAAAATGTGCAAAAAACACCAATTGATGGTTTTAAAGTGCCAGCTTTACCAGCCTCAAGTCGCCCGCTTGCTCCTAAAGTCAACCATATCGACAACAAAGAACAACCCTCTGCTTCCAATGATCCAAAAGTAGACAAGAAGAAATCCTGGGCGATCACGGACTTCGATTTAGGACGTGCACTTGGCAAAGGTAAATTTGGAAACGTATATTTAGCTCGTGAAAAAGAATCACATTACGTAGTTGCTTTGAAAGTCCTTTTTAAAAGTCAAATATTAGACTCTGCGATTGAACATCAAGTGCGCCGAGAAGTGGAAATACAATGTCGTCTGCGCCATCCGAACATTCTACGCATGTACGGTTATTTCCACGACGAAAAACGCATCTATCTTATTTTGGAATACGCAAAAAACGGTGCTTTGTACAAGTTGCTGAAAGAACGAGGTCGTTTTGACGAAAAAACTGCAGCTATTTATGTACGAGATCTCACGAAGGCTCTGATATACTGCCATGACAAAAAAGTAATTCACAGAGATATAAAACCCGAGAATTTATTGCTTGGCCACAATTTACAGCTTAAAGTTGCTGACTTCGGCTGGTCCGTCCATTCTCTGTCTTCCCGTAGAATGACTCTTTGCGGAACATTGGATTACTTATCTCCAGAAATGATTGAAGGAAAACCTCACAGTTACCAAGTAGATATTTGGAGCCTGGGTGTGTTATGTTACGAGCTTCTAGTAGGCCTGCCTCCATTTGACTCTAAAGATAACTCTCACACATTTAAGAAAATAAGATATGTAATAATAAAATACCCAGATTATGTATCAGAACAAGCAAAGAATTTGATAGGCAAATTGCTAGTGATTGATCCAGAACAAAGACTGCCACTGCAAGGTGTGTTACAGCATCCTTGGATTGTAGAAAATGCCCCGGAAGGTGTACTACCTCCAGTATTCAATCCTGAACAGAAATAGTAAATTATTAGGTAGATAAAATGGTATTTTGATATAATTCTGGAACATTTTCATTGTATGTCACAACTTTATATGTGTGTATTTTTAATAATAATTGTAAAAATATATATTTAAAATCTGTATATGTTCAGATGCCATATAATTGTTGTTATAAAAACTTATTCATCAATTTAGCAACATAAAAATTAAGGTATATTGTTAGAACTAAATAAAAATACTCTCATTTAGTATTTGTAAGTAATATATTGGCTTTTACAATTTCTTTTTTATTCATACTTAATTACCCTGTAAATGTGCTTGTTTAGAAAATACAAATTCCTTCCCAATTTAAATACACTGATTATATTTATATGTCAATAGAAAGCTTAATATTTTTCTTGTTTTTTAGATTTACATAAAAAGTTATGTAACATAGGCATGTTGTTAATATGTAAAAAATATTTTATTGTGTTTTTATCTAAACTGCCATTTTGCAAGTACTGTGTTCGTTATAAGCAGGGCAGAGACTACTGTACAAAATACTAAATGAGAATATTTTTATTACATTTTTTAAACAGGTTTTTAACACAAGCAGAATTGGGGGTAATAATTTTTGGAAACAATAATTCCGAAAATTTCCAAAAAAGTTTGATAATTTTTGGAAACAATGCTTTCAAAAGTTATAATAGCACACGCATGGAGGGGACAGTGATATAGAATTTTTAACCATGTTTTGCACTCATCCTATCCTGTTATGTAAGCCGAGGTCCTAACATTAGCTATCATATTGTTAAATATGTTGTTGACAAACTATAACAGATTCTCATCTTTGGTAGATATAGACTAAATACGAGTATAATCCACAGCAATAACTATTGAGATGAACTTAATATTGATTACTTGAAGTATTGAGGAACTATCTTATTGTGTTCTTGCATGTAGATAAAAGGAAAGAAAACTGCCATTTTTAGAATTATGTTTAATATTAATTTTTATGATATAATTTTACTTAATTTATGATGTCTAAATGTGGCTTTAAGCACAAATTATGAATAAAACTAAAGACTTTGTAAGACCTAAATATCTGACTGAACATTAAGTATTCTAAAGTCTAAAATCATATTAAAATAATGATGTACATAATTTTAATTTGTAATACAGAGTCAAAAACATCACTGTTTCTTATTTTTACTCATATAGTACAAATCTATTGCATACTTATCAAAGGTAGGGTCTCGTTTTACTATATAATTCCAATGTATTAATTCACCAATCAAAGCAATAGCACTCAAAGTGTAGCCAATCCCTAAAGCAACAAAAGCTCCATAAAGCTTCTTCAAGTTCATCAAGGCTTTGATTTCCTCTTCGTTTGTTTCCAATGCTCTTATAGGCTGCATAGCGTCATTGAGCCATTTTTCCACCAAGCCAACTTCCACCACTCTCTTCATATAGATATCTGCAAGAGGTTTTAATGGAGAGTTCTTGTGGAATCCTATGGAAATAGGTATATGAACGACGCAATCGGACATAATATGCAAATTTCTTTCAGAGTCCGTTTTTGCAGCTACAACCACTGTTACATTCGTGGAATTATCCAGTTTGTCTTCAATAGATTGCATCACTAATGAATTCTTTCTTTTCACGCTGATGTATTTTAAAAAATCCCTATTGTCATAGTAAGCGTATGTCCCTTGCGCGACTTTATTTGCTGCTTCTGTGGGGTTGTCTATTGTTTCGAATCTTTCGCCTAGTTTTTGACCAATTTCATCTAGAGAATTGACGAAAAATTTTTTGGTTTCGCTACCCCAACCTCCACAAGTGACTTTGCTATCAACTAGCTCCTTTAGAGTGTCTATTGTTACTCTTGGTGCAGGATTAGCTAATATAGCAGTCATGCTAGCTCTGTAAGAAACAACGAGAAGTATGCAATACAGCCAGTACCATCCCGTAAGGAGTCTAATGGACCAGCCTGTAGGTAGTTTGGGAAGGGACACAACCAGTAACATTCCGTATGTGTACAGTATACTGTTGATTATTTCGCCAAACAGATAGAGGCCGACTGGTTTCTCATCTGCAAAAGTAAATAGTGCACATTCTTAACTGCTAAGTCAAGTGACTTCATAACTTAAATCTTAATACATTTGGAATAAAGTCGTTTGTGACTTGAAGTCATTGGCACGTCCAGTCTCATTAAAGGTCAACTGCGGTTAAAAACGTTAAGTAGCTCATGCCAATGCAAATGACGCTACAAAAATTAAAAGAAAAACATGAGATCGAACCTTCGAAATATTCTTGTTTCTCGCTTTTTTTCGTTTTTGCGGAGTTGGTGTAATCTTTTTTGTATTTCTGTAACGATTTGTAGTAATTTGCGAGTCCATAGAATATTGTCCCAGTTATCAAAAGTACTAGAAGAACCGCCACCCACATGTAAAGCCTGAAAAGAAAAATACACCCATTTTATTGTTTTTCCTACCTTTAGTTTCTGTAGGAAGTATTAGTATCTAACCTATTAGATAGGTACCCTGCAAACGTAAAGCATACACAAGTATATGTTTAGAAAACTCAAAAACCCCCGACAAAAAAAACGGCTGAACCGATTTTGATAAAAACATAGCTAAGAATACTCTCGATGAAATCCTCTTTCAAATAAAAAAAAATCTAAATCGGTCCATCCGTTTGAGAGCTACGATGGCACATACATACATATATAACACGCGTCTAACAAAATTATAACACCCCTCTTTTTGGATCGGGGGTTAATTCGTAACCTGTGAATATGAATCTAAATATCAAAATTGGTCAAGACATTTAGATTTTAGAAAATAATATACATATAAACACACAAAATGACAGGCTAAGTAAACCACCACATGTAGTTCTGCTTTAATTCTGGGAAAGCTTAGGTACTCTTAAGGGAATTCGCTAGGAAAGCTTAGGAGTGCCTAATTAAAACAGGAAACCATTACACTCCTTAAGCAGTCGGGCAAAAAAGTTTCGACGTCTTCCAGGAATTACTATATTTACTAAGTACCTACTCAATAAACAATACCTATGGATTTGCAATACTTACTTGAAAGGTAAAATGAGCGTCTTCCAGGAGTTATCACTCAGCGCTTCAGGCGTGACGAAGGTCCAACACTGCGAAGTGTACGGAATGCTCAAATCCGTCAACTCTAAATGATAAGGATTGTATTGAAGGTTCCCCAGAGCCACGTCTGCGTGACCGTTCACCATTTCGCCCAGAAGTCCAGAGAAGGAGCCGTTTGGTTGCTTCTGACCCCACTTGTGGAGTTCGGCGTTTGGGGGCTGGTACAGCTTGGGTATGAAGTTCATCTTATGAGCTAGGGTATTTAGAATCTGTAACGTGAATTTTAAAATATGATCAATATAAAAAATTTGAGGTTCTAACTGCACAATAACCGTATTCAGTGATTTTACAGTTAAGTATGATTTGGAATAAATCTTAAGATATATTCCAAGAAAAACTTATCATGCAAATGTAAATAGGCCTAGGCTTATTACATCTATGGTATC
The DNA here is from genome assembly GCA_947563715.1 of Lycia hirtaria. NCBI lineage: Eukaryota > Metazoa > Arthropoda > Insecta > Lepidoptera > Geometridae > Lycia > Lycia hirtaria. The sequence goes on along the minus strand of OX387376.1, from coordinate 2,876,571 downwards.
ATGTATTCGTCCCAGGACATATCCCACATCATTTCTCCTCATCGCGTACGGAATAGTCGATTAGTTGTGAAAAGATAAACAAACAGACAGGTGTGTGAAACTTTTTGAAGCATTTTATAAAATTATTGAAGCTTGGAAGGATTTTTGATAATGGCCAGTATTTCGGCCTGCTGTACTGCATCCTACAGCCTTGCTGTACTGCATCCAATCTTGTCGAAATTGTTAAAAAAAAACAATGCCCATCCATTGTAACTACCCATCTCATATTACACTATCTTCTAATTATTTATACATTCATATATTTTTCTGTCCACATTTGTTTGAGAATAATTTACGCTCTTCTTGTCATCATCATCATTATCATCTCAGCCATAAGAAACCCTCTGCTGGATATAGGCCTCCCCCATAGAGTTTCAAAAAAGACCGATTTGCATCATACAAGTGGCGGGAAGACCCTGGTCTTCTTGTGATATGAAAAACAAAGTTGCTCTCGAATATTAATTTTAGTGTTTACTAACTTCACTTTCAATGCCACCTATCTTCTTAGTGTCATTGCCCTGAGTGACGACCACAGAAGGCACGTGGTCCAGGTACACCACGTTGAGGGTCTCTCCATTCAAGTTGCTCGTCTTGTCCTTGAATAATGCTCTGTTGTAGTGAAACTTGCCGTTTCTCCAGATGTCTACTCTTCGAGGCACCAGCACACTCTGGAAAACGTATTTAGCCTCGTCATCTTAGCCTCAAGGAGACCACTGCTGGACCTCTTCCCACAATTTCCAATAAAAACGGTAGTTAGCGGCCTACACTTAGCATCTTCCTAACACGATTTTTCCACCTAGTGACAAGACGTTATCTTATGTTGTGTTTGCCGATGTGTTGTTTTCTCTGTAAACTTTTGTCCAATTTAGATGTTTTCAAAAGGTAAGGTTCAGTCTTTAACTAGGCTAGGCGTGATAGTTTCAACTGCATTCAGTGGTCTTTTTCAAAGGAACAGAACAGCGTACATCGTACCTATTACTAGATGTCTTACGCACTTAGCACTAAGACGGGGACGCCACAAACTATATTTTTTATTTTATTTAATTTTTTATCTCCACAGACACCAGGGTCCGTGACCTTTGTCATAATTACAAACTATTGTTTACTAATTATCGTTACGGGAAAATTATTTTATTTTAATTAAAGTAGGTACTTATTACTATGTTGCGTGCATACCGCGAGCAAACCAGCGACCCGCAAGCAGCACCCGATCACGAGTATGACGCATGTGCCAGACATCGCCCTCCTCAACCATATGTTATGGAAGAGAGAGGGCGACCCGCCACACGACGCCGCCGCTAGAAGGAGCCTTCGATGGTGAGCATGAATGCTCAAGGTGTGCACACAACTCTTATTTCTAACTACTGAAATACTAGTATTTCTGTGAATGCAGTCACTGGTAGAGCCCGGTTTTAAACGGGGTTTCCAGATTATCCCGTTTGCCCTCGGTTGATCGGACTCTATCAGCGACTGCACTCTCATCTACACAACTATTTAATTTTTAACCTCCGACCCAAAAAGAGGGGTGTTCTAAGTTTGACCTGTGAATCTGTCTATCTGTGGCCTGGTAACTCTCAAAAGAATGGACCGATTTCGATTTTTTACTTTATATTTTAAATAGAAATAGTCCTTGTACTGTATACAATTTTTAGTTTAAGTACTAATTGTAAGAACTGTACAATGTGCAATAAATAAATAAAATTCACCGAGAGTTTCTTCTTAGCAATTTTTGTCAAGCAAGTTCAGCCATTATTTTTTGTCGAGGGTTTTTCAGTTTTCTAAACTATACTTGTTCCAAGAAGAAGCGTAGGAACAGACAGAGACCTAGTTTCGTTTTAAGCAAGTATGTACAATTATTCTAAAAATACTTGCTTGTTCTATTTTTGCCCTATATACTTACCCGTATCGGGTTAGGAAAAGGCACAGTGGTGAGATCGAACCAGGGCTTGTTCTTCTGTGAGCCCGTTACTTGCGTGTGATACTTCAGGAAGATCACGTTAACGATCCTCTTCCAGAGGAAGTGGAGGTCGCTGTGGAACAGCCTGAAGTCGTGGAGGATGATGAACCGGGCTCGCGTGTCTATAATCCTGTGTCTGGAATGTTTTACTTATGATGTAAACATGCCTACAAGTATGCACTCTCTCTGGCTACCAAAGCGTTAGGGACACGGTTACCATCAGGCGCGCCGTCTGCTTGTTTGCCTTATATAAAAATGTAAACAAAAGCATGCTTGAATAGAACTGCTTTATTAATTGCTAGGCTTGCACTTGGCTGCCAGCTCGCCTGAAGAAACATATTAACTCGTGTTTTGAAGACACCCGAGTATCTTTCGCAAAAAGTCCTTATTTGACGTAATAACGTCATCGTGGTTGCTACTCCAAAAAACCCAGTGTTCATCTCACCCAATGTGGATATTTATTTGGTGTACCTATTACTCATATTTGTTTAAAAAGATAGATAAACTCTTTATACACCTTACACCTTAAAATAAAAAAAAAGTACAAAATGAAATAAGGAACACTAGTGTAGCAACGGGCGGCCTTATCGTCAAAACCGATCTCTTCCAGGCAACCATGGAATGGAATGAAATTTAGAGAGGAAATTAGACGGGTCGTGCAAAAGATCAGCGAAGAAATGTCCTTTATAAACCTGTAAATAGAGCAGGTAGTGCCAGTGCCAATTTTTAGCAAGGCGTCATATCGACTTTTCAAGTCACAACGAATTTTATGTAGATTTTATTTTAAAATAAATAAATTATTATAAACCTTTCCTGATCAGTCCTACTTCTTACCTGTCCCCGAACTTCAACAGTCTAGCAGCCTGGTAACCATTCGCCAGCAGAATGACGTAGAGGTTGCATCCGTCTTTCCGAGCTGCTCTCAGAGACTCCAGCGTGTAGAAGTTGGGAGAAAGCAAGTCTTCTCGGTCTTCTACTACTGTCTGAGGGAGTATGGCTATGATAAGTAAAGGAATATTGGTAAATATCTTAAATTATAACTTGGCGTTCTTCTGCATCTCTTAAAAAAAACATTTTCAACTATGTCTAATGTTTATATTTTTTTGTCTATGTATGTACTCACCCTCTCTGTCTTCTTGTTTAATCTGTATATCTCTCACTTCCTTTTTCTATATCCATCACTCTTTTTGTCTGGGGAGAAGGGAGGGGGGGGGTGTTACGAGTGTATGTATGTATGTCTGTATGTTTCTATATGATCGCCTATAGCCTTGACCTAGAAAAGGCTTGACCGATTTTGATGTGGGAGGTGTCGTTAGACTCGTTTTCCCTTGCTGAGTGTCATAGGCTATATTTTTTGTAATAAAAATCATACATCTCTCACAAATATAAAAAAACGCGTGTTTTTTGTAACTTCCAACGAACTTTTTCGTAATAAACAAGTGATTTTACTAGATTTTTTTCTAAAGAATGCGCAATAATCTTTTACAGCGATTGTACGCATACAAAAAACGTACACTCAACAGCGTATATATTAAGCGTAAAGAAATCGTAAGTTTAGGCTGCAAAAACCTCTTTTCTGCAGTCGGGTATTTTGTTTTTCTTTCAACATTGATACTTGTCCACCTATAGAGACGTATATACAGATTCTTCAGAAATAGTCTTTTAAAATCATCATCATCTCAGCCACAAGGAGTCCGCTGCTGGACATACGCTTCCACCATGGATTTCCAAAAAGAATGGTTGCGGCTTGCATCCAGCGTCTTCCTGCCACCAAAACCATACCATAACATAAGGCACCCTGGCCATCCTCCGAAACAAAGCACCATCGAACACGTTCAGATAGACCGTGTCACAGATGACTGCGGTGCATGAGACGTCGCGACGACGGGTCAGGGTCGAGAGTGTATCGATCAGGACGAACTGCAGGTCCTTGCGAGGTGGGTCGCGCAAGATTCTTGAGATGTCGGCGTTTACGCTGTGGAGACGAAAATCTTTTCCACCAGCACATAACTTAAGGCGAGCTCTAATCACGATTTCAAATTCGTTTTTCACCCGCTCACCCTTCAGTGGGAGGAGCGTAGCTACCAATCTGAGAGAGCAGCTTACAAGCAGTATATGCAAATAAAACAGAAACTTCACTTGTTTTATTTGGTGTTTGTATACTTGATCAGATATTTGATCGTTCCTACGAATATTAAGAATTTGATGAAGTTTAAAACTAGTAACAATTTAAGCTAACTGGAAAAAATCGATCTGAAGTTGACATAAAACGGAATACACATTGAAAGACGTTTTGTGTAATTTGGATTGGTTTAGAATATGAGTATTCCACAAGTTTAGAAAACTAAAATAAACCCGAAATACAAAACGGCTGCACCGATTTTGATGAAACATGGCTAAGAACACTCTCAATCAAATCATCTATCAAACAAAAAACTTCGGTATATCCGTTTGAGAACAACAATGGTACAGACAGACACACAGATACACACGTCAAACTTCATTTTTGGTCAGAGTTAATATCAAAAGAGAGAGCAACAAGTTTATCAAAAACCCCCGACAAAAAAACGGCTGAACTCTGAACTGTAAATTAGTATTCTTGGCCAAGACGATATTTCAGCAATATATTATATATATACACGGCCTTACCTAAAAACGTTACTTAACTTTAACCATCGTCTTATATTATTTATCTGTCTTCTTTCCGCAAAGTGTCATTACGTGTCAGCGAGAAGTTGACAAAATATGTTATGCATTGCTTAAAGTTACGTTTTTCGGTAAGTCGTTAGATAGGTACTTACCAAAAGACAATAAAAGCGCCCACAACGATATTTTTTAACATTGTCAGACCTTTCCTTGGAGAATGTGAGCACAAAATACGAAACTTTCTTCGACGTTGTTTCGTGCCGCAACCTTTAGTAAAGTGATCGACGTCTAATTTGCTTCTCATCCAGTATGCAGAGATCAATTACAAAACTTCCGAAGGTACACATTTTCCAGCGTAAACTATGCTGGGTGTAATAATGAAACACTGATATTCTTTTAAGGGTCACTGTACTCACTAGAGTGGACACAATCGTAATATTGCGAATAAATATTTTAATTAAAAAAAAACTGAAACAACCGACTTCAAAATACGTAATTTCGTTTACATGACATATTTGACATAGTTTATGACTTTTTTTTCAGTTTTGTTTTAAAAATCAAAGTATTGAACTGATTTTAATAAAATTTATATGGGACCACCTCTGAATTAAGCATTATCTATCAAATAAAAGCCGAAGTAGTTACGTAAAAAACAAAAAAAAAAAAACAGTCATATTGAGAACCTTTTCATTTTTTAAGTCTGTTAAAAATCAGCGGTAGCTTTCAGAATGGCTATTCTTGTTTAGTTTGATCTCTATATTTATTTATTATTTTCCTTAGTAGGTATACGTATTTATAATATTTTTGTATAAAACGTTATAAAACCTAGATTGCTGTCGGCAGTGGGGCAGGGCTCAAGCTGCTGGCAGTAGGAGTTACAGACCTGAAAATGCGCGCCGTTTCCAGGACAACTGCCTATTGTATTCAGCCCTTGACCCAACCATCAAGCGAGAGCCTCTTGAGATTTGTTTATTAGAAAATAGATCTAGGATTAACCACCAACTCCCCTGAAAGGGACGGTGTGGCCAAGGATGAAGCTCGTCGATCCAGATGTTAGTTTGTTATTAGGTGTTCAAATAATAGAAAAATTAAACAAAATAACTCATTTAATAAAATATAACAATATCTCTATCCCAATATAAAATAGTTACCCTGGTCCCAAAAATAAAAATATAATTCTTATCACAATTTTTCCACCGTCTTCCCTTTAGGAAGTAGGGTAATTAGTATACGCGCAAAACTTGTTGATATCTAACTGCATTTTAGCCCGCTGCACACATTGGACCAACATTAGAAAGATGTTGGGCGAAGATCGTCGGGTCACTTTAAGGTGCAACGATTTCCATACAAAAGTCTTTTCACCAAATATGGTCGAAAAGAGTTTTGCAATTAAGCAATTGTGGTTAGCTTCAATTCAGTCTTTATTAGCGGCTAATCACATTCGTTAAAGTAAACAGGTGAATAATACCAAATTTTAACAATTTTTTAATCTAAAATTACGGTTAAATATTTAATCGTAATTTTTGCTATTAATCTCAATTTTTCCCGTCAACAAATATGATTTATCGCCAATAAAAACCAATATTCATGTAGTCTGGAAGAGATCGCTGATAGCGATAAGACCACCTTTTGCGCCATTCTCTTATGTGTATATTTTTTTTATTTTATTACTTATTGTGGTGTCAATATTATTGATTGATAAAGCTAACTACAATTATTTCATTGTAAAACTCTTTTCGACTATATTTGATAAAAAAAACTTGTGTATGGAAATCACACCACCCGAAGTCGCCGACGGCATCTTGTTGGTAACATGATACCAAGTACCGTTGGTCCAATAATCTGGCCCAACGAGCTGGCCCAGCTAGTTGGCCCAATGCCCACACGCCTTTCAACACCGCTTGTTAGTGTGAGTGATGTATTCGAACAAGAAACACATGCACATTGCCGTCCACGAATCACACGCGACTCGTGCCTACATTCAGAGACCTCAAAAAGTTTTATGCGTTATATACTATCATATAAATAACACATTTTGTATCTTATTCTAATAAGTTACAATGACTCCAATGTACGGTCAACATACCCGATTTGGTATGTTTCTAGTGGTGATGCTTTTGTTGGACAATTTAACTATGGAAATTAAATACAATATTTTTGCTATCGATACGGTTTTTATATTTTGAAGTTAAATACTTCAAAGCTACGCGGTTAGTAAAGCTGTGGCGTCAAAAACTGTCCTTTGTCAATAATTGTCCTTTCGAGCAATTAATGATTCCCATTTATTTTTTATCAATTAAAATAGCTTTATTTTCTATTTAGTATATCGTAACAAAACGTTGTTTTGTAAATAAAAGTAATTATATTAATAAAGTAGTACTAAATCACAATGTCATTTCAAATTTGAGTCCTGGTTAAAATGTAAGGCGGTGCGCAAACGATGGCCAGAGCCGGAAGCTTTTGGTTTCCGGCACTGGAAATCACACATCGGGGTTTCACAGAATACCATAGTTTTTAATGCCAATTACCGGCAATTGAATATAGTAGTACATTACACAGTTCTCGGTACCTGTCCCGGCGTCCGACACAGGCAGTCCACATGTGCAATGCGAACAATTGCACTATTATAAAGTTGCTCGTTTCGAAACTGATATTTTTAATATTTATCCCGAATATTTTAATATCAACTTCATATGAATTCCACAAATATTAAATATGGATTGCTCGTGTCCGAAACCGGACATCAAGAGCTTTGTTTACGCGACGCCTCAATGAGTATATTCCGTCTGAATACATATACGAGTATATATAATAGTATAAAATCTATATTTAAAGTCTCTAGCGACAAATATTGGTTTCCTATAATAACATCCACGTATGACACGACACAACTTAAAAATTACATTGATTTAACAGTACGTCACAATTAAGATATTACATTGATATACACTGCGACACCATTAAGAAATTACATTTATTTAACTAATCAATTGAGCACAATTTAACACAAATTTTATTACGCGCTATTTACGCTTTACTCGTGTTAAGTCCAAAAATATCAGTCTCAGTTCAGAAGTAGCCTGTGTACATTCTTATGGACAAACAAAACGAACTTTGTACACGAATGTACCAATGTACAAATTTGTGTACGAATTTCATCGATGCGACTTCTAAATTGTGCCAACCTGTAGTGGCCTTATAACCAACTAGCCGATTTAATCACGATCAAGAAATCTTCTTTTTAGTAGAATATCATAAATTATAATAAAAATCTCTCTGAATATCAAGTCTTTAAGACAAGCGCTCATGTCTTGGTTAAGACCAGCGATTTCGACTATACGTTGGCTGTGATTCAGTCATTTAGGCCTTCTATAGGTATAGATCTATTATTATTTTTATGGTATCTATTATTATTTTTTAAATGACACGAGAGCAATATTTTTTTAAATTAAGAACTCTCTTTAATCACCAGATATGAGAGGTGAATATACATCCTAACTAATATTATAAAAGTAGCTCTGTCTAGCATAGCGAGCTCTCGTCTCGTCTGATCCACGCATCACGTGACCAGAATGTTGCCCTATACTTTACTCAAAAAAATATAAGTCATATAACGTGGTAATGGGGTCAGTATTCTGGGAACGATTCCCGCTGCTAACGGTCTTGTAGATAGTTTTATTCATATGTGTATAAATTAAAATTACAATAATTTTTTTTAATAATCTTTCTGTACAATATTTTTTCTGATTCCGTCTCTCTGTTTGATTATTTCCTTTTCACGATTAAACAGCTGATTTACTGAAACGGATTTATCGCGTATATTTTACATAATTAATAAAGAAAATAATGATAATTGTAAAATGAATTTGACAAATAAATAAAATAAAATAAATAATTTATTTTATTTTATTTTATTCCGTTAAAATTTGTTTCAATTCAATGAGTAACAATAGTGAAACACCATAGAAAACATTAGCTGAACCGATGGTTATGAAATTTAGCACAGAGATAGGTCAAAACTAGGAAACTGACTTTGAGACACGTTCTCCATCATCACTCACGGCCAGTTAATTACAAGCCAGGGTAGGTTAGGTCATACTGCAAGTGTAGTGTATACTCATCTCGCGTGTTCTAGACAGTTCTAGAGCTTGCTGGTGATGTAAGAGTCCCAGAAGACGACGTCGCGCCACCAGGCGGGCCGCGCCACCGACCCGGGGTACGTCATTACGCTCGTTTGTATGTGCTTGTACGCCTGCAATCAACACAACAAATTGTATCACCACAGGTGACAGTTGGTTAGTTCGGTGCGGGTGCGGGAGGAGCCAAGAGGGAGATACTATTTTTTTTTTTTATCAGCCCTGTTTGTACAAACTGTCCCACTGCTGGGAACGGGCCATCTTTTCATTGTGAGAAGGGTTAAGCCATAGTCTGCCACGCTGGCCAAGTGCGGTTTGGCAGACTTCACACATCTTCAAGGTCATTCTAATAAGATACTAATTACAAACTTTATATTAAGAGTCTGTAGATCTGTAGACAGTCTGTAGATATGAGAGTGAATGGTAATTGTGGTAGAGGTCGTTCACCGCCGTAAAGTAGCATGTCTGTCTATTTTCTACAGGATTCATTTCGGGGAGTGTGCCGCAAGAGCTTCACGACCTAATTCCACCATCCCCATTTCACTACAGGACTAGTAGAAAGTCGGCGAATTACCACCCATTTCTCGTTGAAATGCCGAAAATCCGTACTCAGCGATATCGATCCACATTCTTATTGCATAGTGCACAAGAATGGAATTCTTTGCCGCCATCTCTGTTTCCTGAGACCTACAATCTTGGAATTTTCAAGGCTAGAGTGAATAGATATCTTCTAGATCGACGAGCTCCATCCTCGGCCACACCGTCGCTTAACATCAGGCGAGTTAGTGGTCAATCGTAGATCTATCTTCTATAAAAAAAATAAGGTCGACCGAAGAAAGTATTGCGTGAATGAAGACATGAGGGAAAAAAGTGAGTCCAGATATGACGAATGACAGAGATGAATGGAGAGAACGTACATACTGTACCGACCCCACATAAGTGGGAACAGGGTAAGAAGAAGAAGATCGACCATCGTCCGTCTCGCTCTCGCATACAATGATTTCTATTTATAGATATAAAATTAGATTATATTGAAATTAGATATATTTTGGTTTTTATAACAAAATAACTGGAAAAATATGTCATCCAAGTAAACAAATTGCGTGTTTAGAGGTCGGTTTTTATTAGCTTTTTAAATGATAACTTGTATTAAAAAAAAAAAAATGGCCTAATAACAAGTTTTGTAAATTCTAACAGATCAATAATATCCCCAATTCAGTGAATAAGGAATATCCATGAATTTTATATAATAAGAATAATATTTTAATTGAAAACATACGAAAATGTACCGATACCGATTGAAATATTTATTTTAGTATTAAAATAAATATTTCAATCGGCTAATAAACTTCAGAGATGTAATATCATTTATGGCCTTACCGAAAAACGTTACTTAACTTTAATCAACGTCTTAAATTCTCTGTCTTCTTTCTGCGAGTGTCATTACGTGTCAGCAAGAAGTTGACAATTGCTTAGTTTTTTTTTAATGCAAGATAGATCTACGATTGACCACTAACTCGCCTGGTATTAAGCGACGGTGTGGCCGATCTAGAAGATATCTATAGTTAAGTAACGTTTTTCGGTAAGGCCGTTAAAGTTTTAGGGGACGGATGCTCTGTCCCTCTCTCGCGAAACAACAGTTTCCATTGAATTTGTACGACGAACACGAACCATGACGTCATCATTCGCTATCGAGCGCTCTCTGTCTAACATGAAATTAAAATGCTTATGACATTCTTCTATTTCAAGGTATTTTAATTGCGTATTCCGTATTGTACGTCCCGGCTCACCTCTCCGTCGGCGCAGCCCAGAACGGAGCGAAGACAGAAGTCCGGGGGCGCCAGCGTGTCCGCGAGCGCGACCGCTTCCGGAGATATCTGTCTGCACAGGGACAGGATCCCGTCGCGCAGGAGCAGGCCTTGGCTGCCAGACAAATATCCGCCCTGGAGATAACAATACAAAAACATAGTAAGTGTTACTAATATCCACCCTGGAGATAACAATACAAAACATAGTAAGTGTTACTAATATCCGCCCTGGAGATAACAATACAAAAACATAGTAAGTGTTACTAATATCCGCCCTGGAGATAACAATACAAAAACATAGTAAGTGTTACTAATATCCGCCCTGGAGATAACAATACAAAAACATAGTAAGTGTTACTAATATCCGCCCTGGAGATAACAATACAAAAACAAAGTAAGTGTTACTAATATCCGCCCTGGAGATAACAATACAAAAACAAAGTAAGTGTTACTAATATCCGCCCTGGAGATAACAATACAAAAACATAGTAAGTGTTACTATGGAAACTAAAGTGGTTTTCACACATTTTATACCAACTTCCAAAAAGAAAGAAGTTTTCAATCCGTCGGAATCTTTTTTTATTTTTTTTTATTGAAATGAAACAAATTTTTACGGATTTATCGCGTACATTATACATAATTTTATTTTGTTAAAATTTGTTTAATTTCAATGAGTAACAATCGCGAACACCTTAGAAAACATTTTTTACGTACATATATTCCCCTATTACTTACTCCTGGACAGATTTGTTGTTTTCACGTATATTCCCCGATTACTTGACTCCTGGACCGATTTGTTGTTTTTACGTATATTCCCCGATTACTTGACTCCTGGACAGATTTGTTATTTTTACGTATATTCCCCGATTACTTGACTCCTGGACCGATTTGTTGTTTTTACGTATATTTCCCGATTACTTGACTCCTGGACCGATTTGTTGTTTTTACGTATATACCCCGATTACTTGACTCCTGGACCGATTTGTTGTTTTCACGTATATTCCCCGATTACTTGACTCCTGGACAGATTTGTTATTTTTACGTATATTCCCCGATTACTTGACTCCTGGACCGATTTGTTGTTTTTACGTATATTTCCCGATTACTTGACTCCTGGACCGATTTGTTGTTTTTACGTATATACCCCGATTACTTGACTCCTGGACCGATTTGTTGTTTTCACGTATATTCCCCGATTACTTGACTTCTGGATCGATTTGTTATTTTTACGTATATTCCCCGATTACTTGACTCCTGGACCGATTTGTTGTTTTTACGTATATTCCCCGATTACTTGACTCCTGCACCGATTTGTTATTTTTACGTATATTCCCCGATTACTTGACTCCTGGACCGATTTGTTGTTTTTACGTATATTCCTCGATTACTTGACTCCTGCACCGATTTGTTGTTTTCACGTATATTCCCCGATTACTTGACTCTTGGACCGATTTGTTATTTTGACGTATATTCCCCGATTACTTGACTCCTGGACCGATTTGTTGTTTTTACGTATATTCCCCCGATTACTTGACTCCTGCACCGATTTGTTGTTTTCACGTATATTCCACGATTACTTGACTCCTGGACCGGTTTGTTGTTTTTTTGGTGATGATAAAATATAACCTATGTCTTTCCCCAAGCCCTAAAAAATCTCTATGCCAAATTTCATAACGACTGGTTCAGCCGTTTATCCATCGAAAGGTAACAAACAGACAGACAGAGTTACTTTCACTTTTATAATATTACTGGCTGCGCCCCGCGGTGTTAACCGCTGTTTTACATAAATTATATCAAAGTAGTTATTATTTTATTCGGGATAAAAAGTAGCCAACTGTTAATCCAGGGTGTCAGCTATCTCCACAAAGAATTTCATCAAAATCGGATTAGCCGTTTGTGCGTAACACATACACAAACACTCACAAATTATGGCCTGTATAATATTAGTGTAATTAGGATGTATGAAGATAACTTACAATATAGAGCGTGGCGAGGTGTTTCTCGAGCAGGCAGGCTCCGTACAGCGAGACGAGCTTTAGAAGCACCTGTCTACATGCCGCGTCACCGAACTCCAACGCACACTTGTAGAAGTGATTCAGAACGTAATTCTGAAAGTAAAACATTACGAAATCACATTACACTAACTCTATTAAGAGTATGTAGTTTGACTATCGTCCGTCTCGTTCACACATATTAACATTTTTGAAGATATAAAATGACCGAATGAATTTATAAAAAAAAAAACAAATATTTCCACAGAACACTAGAATGCAGTACACTAGAGTGCACTAGTATTTGTAAAAAAATCATTTTGATTCAAGTTAATTTTCATACGTAAAAATTATTTTTACAAACTTCTAACGCAAAATTGATTTAGTTTTATGGTAAACAACTTGGATCAAAATGTTTTTTTTTTAATTGAAAACTTGTAACGTTGCTTTCTAGTGTTATATGAACTTATAAAAAAATAGGCCCTATTTTTGTTTATAAGTTCATTCAATCATTTTATATCTATGAAAATGCTTGTATGCGCGATCGAGACGAACGATGCGATGGTCGAACTAGGTACAGACTCTTTAGCTAAGCGTCCACAGGTCGGTATCGAACGCACCGCATCAATCGCATTATTTTATCATAATGCGTCCACTGTATCGGCAGCGATCGGATTGCCGACGCAGTGCCAGCAATCGGATTGCCAATGCCAGTTTCATTTGGATTTTCTTAGTGATCGTACGTGTGTTTGTGAGAATAGAGGAAAGCGAAGAAGAATAATTTGTCATCATTGCTTGTTTGTTGTTGTATAGCAGAAGAGGAAGAAAATGCAAAGAAATAAAAAAAAACAGGAAACAAAATATCTGGATACACGATGCGTAGGATCCCGACCTGTGGACGCTTAGCTTTAAGGTGGTGTTTTCTAAGATTTTATTAAGGCGGGGGGGTACTACCAACGTTACCGGGTGTACCATTCTTAGCAAGCACGATACGTCCAATAACTCCTGTGAACATGCACGTTGCGAGCGCCTCGTTTCCCCGTACTGACTGCACGAATGCTCGCCAATAATATTCGCGAATAGGTTTGACTGTCAGTACATGAATCATTGTTGTATGGTTCATAGACTGACTAATGGTAATGTAAAAATAAACAAAACAAATGTTTATCTTAATATACAAACATTTGTTTTATTAATTTTTATATAATTTGAATGATAATTAATTGTAAAAATTCAAAAAAAACACAGTTAATTCATTGTAATTGTTTCTTGGAATTTTCAAGGCTAGAGTGAATAGATATCTTCTAGATCGACGAGCTCCATCCTCGGCCACACCGTCGCTTAACATCAGGCGAGTTCGTGGTCAATCGTAGATCTATCATCTATAAAAAAAAGATTATAATAATGTAATTTAATTTTTATGTAATCTAATACTAGTGTTATTTAATGTACCATCATCATCATTTTTAGCCTGTTATCCCCCACTACTGAACATAGGCCTCTCTTCTTGTGCTCCACTTATCTCGGTCCTGTGCCAATCTTGTCCAGGTTTTTTTTTATTGTTTATTAAGATCAACAAACAGTACACAACAAAGTTTAAGGTTAATACAGTAACCGTTAAGAAATATAGTTCGATGATGTACCAGCAACGTTGACCACGGATTCATTATTTATCAAATATATTTTTAAATAAAAACTACGTCTGTTTTGAGCCGAAATATCCGACTATAGTTTCAACCGCATTCGGCGGTCGGTGACGTGTGTGCTGCTCCTTTGAAAAAGACCGCCGAATGCGGTTGAAACTATAGTCGGATATTTCGGCTCAAAACAGACGTGAGTGACCCGTAGTTTTTATTTAAAAATGTGAGAAAACCACGTTAATTTCCATAGTAAAATTTGTCAAATATACTTCAACAGAGTGTGAAACATCTACATCTACTGCATAACAACAGGTTTACAATACCGTCGCCCAGCGAGCTGGTGGGCGCCCATCGCATCGTTTACCAGAATATGTACACCAATCCGTCAACGTTTTAGTCCACCTGCCATCACTCAGCCTGTCAACATGTCCTGTCCAACTCCATTTGAGTCTCGACATTGTTGTCGCAATATCGCAGACTTTAGTACGGCGCCTGATTTCTACATTTCTCACTTGGTCTTGTAATTTGATGCATATTTTTTTTATTCGACGATAGGCTTGCGCTTGACCGTCAACTCACCTAGTGTTAAACGACAGTTACGGTCTACGATGGAGCGCGCTTGCCTAGAAGAAACCTATTCACTCGCGATTTGAAGACACTTAGATTATATCTATTCGGAAAGACCCATTCAGGAAGCGCATTCCACGTTTTGGCGGTACGCACAATGAAAGTGGAGCCAAAGCGTTTCGTACGTGTTTTCGAAATATCAACCATGTAACGATATCGCTTTTTCGTGCTTCTTACTGTCCGATAGAAAAAAGGGCAAATTATATATATAGATTTAATATTCGTTTATGAATATTAAATCAAGCATGTTCCAAATTGACAATATTGAATGCCCGATAAAGGTAAGCTGATAATTCTATATAATGCACTATCACCTAGCATATCTGTAAGTATTAGCTATCAATAAATATAATAAATAAATATAAATATTTGTGAACATTTCACACAACACCATCTAGACCAAACTAAGCAAAGCTTGTACTATGGAACTAGATGGCTGATAGAATACATATATAATTTTTTTGTTGTAAATATATACATATGATACATAGAAACACCCAGACACAGAACAAACATCCATGCTCTTCACACAAATGTTTGCCCTGGGTGGGGATTGAACCCACGACCTTTCAGTTCAGTAGGTAGACGTAATCACACTACCAACTGAGCCACAAGGCCAGTCAATATATCTGAATCGGAATATTTTATTTTATATTATGTAATTTATGTTTTTTTTAAGACTTATTATTATTGTTGTAATGAACGGATTTTGAATTTGAATATGTAACTAATTATCTGTACTCACCTCTCCATAGACGAGTGAGAGCGTGACAGCGTTAAAGGACTGCGAGTCGTTTTTAGCATCGAAGCTGTTCTTCCCCTCGCTCTTCAGCTTCGCCACCTTCTCTGCGGTCATCTTCAGGACGTACGCCGTCAGCCATTTGTACATGTGGACCACATCTGGAAACAAGTATATCGATTAAATAAATCCGGCAAAGCACGTGTTTCACTCGCACACCGAGGGTTCCGTACTCTCATATAATATGAGCACGAACAGAGACGCCAGGACTAATTAGCAAAATGTGTTTTATATTTATTAATGTTTGTAACTTCAAGTAATATTTTCTATACAGTAGGAATAGCCTGAATTGCAAGGCGTTCTCTTAAATACAAAGTTGAAAAAAGGTAGTGTTATAGTAGTTAGAATAATACAAAAAAATCAGTCTCATGTTTTTTTTTTGATTGTATTTCGACCCGCTTAAAGCATTTGCCAGTGTCAAGTATTCATATTTTTTTCTAGTTTCTTAAATAAAACAAATTATAAATGTTCTAGTCAAAATGTCACGTATACAGTCATTTTCAAACTCATCATTCTCATCAAATGAAAAGAGATCATAGTAGGCCTGTTTTCTCTATCCAAAGAGATTGTAACATTACCGTTAACTCTATTTTAAGTTTATGTCACATGACACCAACTGTCTACAGAACGTTCGCTTGTCATTTTTAGTTTATTTTTTATGGGATCGAAAAAAAGGTTTTATTTCGCAGTTCTCGCACAAGAATCTCTCATTACTTTCAGTTTTCAGAATGGTTTCTTACTATGGAAGCATATATGTATTCATGCGTAAAAAGTTCAAGACAAACCCATATTCCCTTATCACCAGTATTTACTCACTTTGTGGCGCTATAATATCTTCGACATTGATCCAGGAACACTTCTCCCTCAAGGTGTCGCTCGCCCCTCTGAGGAAGGCGAGTGAGCCGAGCGGCGAGTCGCCCTCACCCACAGCGTCCCGTCTCGCCCACACGGATATCAACCAGTTGCTCGTCTGCTGAAGGAGGAGGCTGTTCTCGCCCTCGTATGTGCAGTTGGCGTCGTTATCGTTGCGCAGGTCGCCGAGACCGGCCGCTAGAAGCCGAGAGAATGACATTTTACTACAAATTATAATTCAACTGATTTAAAAAAGTTTTTAAAATTCAAAGCCCCCGACAAAAAAACGGTTGAACCGATTTTGATGAAACAGCTAAAACATTTTCGACGAAATCCTCTTTCAAACACCAAAAAAAAAACTAGATCAAAATCGTTCCATACGTTTATCGGTCAGCTACGATACTACAGACAGATATACAGATATAAACACGTTAAACTTGTAACACCCTTCTTTTTGGTTCAGGGGGTCAAAAACAGATTTCTATCTCCTGATTGAAATCTGTTTTTAACCCCCTCTTTACTCTCTTTAACATAAAATAATATGAGATTAATTGGAGATAGTTAAGAAACTACTGGAGCAAAATCGGCAAAATTTGAAAGAACTAAAGTTAGACAAATCGTGAAGCTCCACAGATACCGGGGTCCGTGAACTATGGACCTTTGTCAGATTTACAAACTATTGTTTTTTTTTTATACAATATAGATCTACGATTGACCATCAACTCGCCTGATATTAAGCGACGGTGTGGCCGAGGATGGAGCTCGTCGATCTAGAACAGATATCTATCTATTCACTCTAGCCTTGAAAATTCCAAGATTGTAGGTCTCAGGAAACAGAGATGGCGGAAAAGAATTCCGTTCTTGTGCAGTACGCAACATGAATGTGGCTCGATATCGCTGAGTACGGATTTTCGTAAATACATTGTTAGTGGAAGAGCCGGCACACGACGCCGCCGTACCTTTGAGGTATCCGTGTCCGCCGCAGGCCTCCCTGCAGTTCTGTATGGCGTCGCGCGCCGTCCACCCGAACAGCGGCTTCACGGCGGACGACAGCGCGTGCAGCTCGATACCGCGCGCCGCCGCCGACTCGTCACCACCTGGAATGGAGTTAGTATTTATAAAAAAAAAACATTTATTTCAGGCAACCAAAACCCATACAGTTGAAAGCAATAATATAATATACAGTAAAAGAATTTAAATCTAAACCGGATATTATTATAAAACTAGTAATTATACATATAACAAAACAATAAAATAAAAAAAAAACAAATTATTGAAATGAAACAAATTTTAACGGATTTAATATTAATATTTATTAGTGTCTTTAAATCGTGAGTGAATCGGTAGCGGATTTAATATTAATGTTTATTAATATTTTCTGCGTCTTTAAATCGTGAGTGAATCGGTTTCTTCAAGGTAAGCGCGCTCCATCGTAGGCCGCAACATCGCTTAACATCAGACGAGTTGGCAGTCAAGCGCAATCCTATCTTGTAATGAAAAAAAAATTGTGAACAATTCACACAACATATACTTTTTTTTGTGTAAATACATACTTTTTTTTTATCAGCCCTGTTTGTACAAGCTGTCCCACTGCTGGGCGCGGGCCATCTTCTCAGTGTGAGAAGGGTAAGACCATAGTCTACCAGGCTGGCAAAGTGCGGGTTGACAGACCATAAATACATACTTATGATACATAAAAAACCCAGACACAGAACAAACATCCATGCTCATTACCCAAATGTTTGTCCTGGGTGGTTTTGTCCTGGTGTTTGAACTGGGGATGGAATCCACGGCCCACGGCTTAGCAGGCAGACATATACTACTGAGTTACAACTGTCAGCAACGAAACTGTACATAAATTCCATTGTGTAAAGACAAACATTTTGTTATTTTTTTGTCATCTGGTCCTCATGGGGTTGTACTGATACAACAACGTTAATATTTGGAATAAAAGCAGGTAAATCAATGAGATTTTACTTATAGACAGGTTATACTCTTTGAATATGAAGTAAAAGCATGGCAAATCTCAGTTCTCAGCACTATCTCGGACAAGATACATCCTTAAGGCTTTATAGTATCTTGGCCTTATATATCTTGGTGTTGCACTTTCTAAACAAACAGAATGGCATTGTCACTTATCACAAGTCACGACACAAAGCGTCTAACAGCGTTGCCCGACGTGTCGCGACTGAAGACGAGTCCGGCAATTACCTTACTTGAAGCTTGCCATGCAGAGCCGGGGAAACCTAACTACGTATAATACATCATTGATGTAAATATCCTATGTAGCCAAGTTATATATATCTCTCTCTCTCGTACTGTTTATATACATCGTGCCATATAAAATATGCGACATTAACTGACCCATCATGTTCTGTATGGTCATGTTGATGTGTACTTCGGACATCCATACGGAGAATAACTTCATTGCGTACGCAGCCGCCAGGTACGGGAGCACGCGGATTTGCTGGGAAATACAAGATAAACATAATATTATTGGCTTGATAATCATAAAAACAAACATTTTTTTAACAGACTTCCAAAAAAGAGAAGGTACTCTATTCGACTGTGTATATGTTTTTTGTATGTAAAAATTTTTTTTACCGACTTCCAAAAAGAATGAGGTACTCTATTCGACTGTATATATGTTTTTTGTATGTTGGTTCAGTACTTTGTTTTTTTATAACAAAATAAATAAAAAAATTACACCTATATAAACGAATTGCGTTTTTTAAACTATAATAAAATTATTATACTATAACCACACGTTGGAAACTCCATACAACGGCGCTCTAATCATTGGCATATGCCATACGCATGGTAACGTCTGTATATAACACACACATACATGTATAAAGTTATAGTAGTCGTCCGATTGTCGCTCGCTCGTGACTTCAATTGGGATTGGAACGCTTGAAGCCCGCAACGCTAGTCTCGACTGACAAATTAACGAATCTTTTAAACGACAGGGCGAGCGCGGGGAGCGGGTGAGGAACCCGAGATTGGCGGGAGGTGGAGAGTATCCGTTCTGCTATGACAAACATTTAACTACATACAACTTAATAGCTGCTGATATTGGAGAAACTCTGTCTTTTCGAAGTTATGTGCGTATTGTTGATTGCCGCCAACTTACAACGGTGAAGGAAAACATCGTGAGGAAACCTACATGTCTGAGAGTTCTCAATGATCTTGAAGATGTGTGAAGACTGCCAACCGGCACTTGGCCAGCGTGGCAGACTATAGCCTAACCCTTCTCACAATTCGAAGATGGCCCGTTCCCAGCAGTTTAGCGGGACTGTTTGTACAAACAGGGCTGATAAGAGAAAAAATTAGGAGAAACTGAATTAGGAATTGTAATTACTACGGAAAATTGTCCAAACTCACTTGCTGTTGGTATTCGAGCACTGGCGTCTCTTCCGCGGCGTTCTCCGGGCCGAACTGCTTCCTGACCGCAGAGTATCGTACGCAGATCACTATCGCCTTGGTCAGGTAGTGGCTGGATATAGACATTATGTGCACCCGACCGCCTGCAATACGAGAACCAGGTGATCATAGTGATACCGGGTTAAGGTTGGAATGAGCATTTTCTGAAATTCTTCTAAAAGTACACCAATCCAAAATTAGCACTTCCAGAAAAATACTGTCGGCGTGGGTAACTTCGACTTTGTGGCAAACTTTGTACACAGCCTGATTCCAAGATTCTTGGTTCTCCCGACCCAAAAAGAGGGGTTCAAAAATCTTAGAAAACATTATCTGTGTATCTGTATATCTGTGTGTCTGTCTGTGTAATCGTAGTTCTCAAACGGATGTACCGATTTTGATGAAGGATGGAGTTGATTAAGTCTAAGTTACCCACATTGACAGCATTGAGAGAGGCACCCAGTTTTTAAGGTTCCTGGTGTTTATGTTTTTAGACTTGTAAATTCAATAAGTATAAAATGCAAGTCGAGTAAAACAACTTATTTTAAGGACTGTAACGTCATTCTGCTCGTTGCTACACACATCATCATCATATGGCCTTTACGTCTGTTGCAGACGATTTAAACTGTGTCTTGGCACCTTTTCTGGTGACTAAATAATCCGATACGAGAACGGCATAGTCGTCCACACCGTGAGCAAGCGTGTGCTACACACAAAATGTTTGGAAAATTGACACAATTTCACACCAGAAGTGTTTTCACGCGATCTTTTGACAGTCAATTACGCATTTTTCATACAACAGGAGACAACTGTTTTCTACCGCTTAATATTATCCGATTTCAACCATTCTCTTATTGTATGGTTGTAACCATTTATGGCTATGCCATTTTGCCGGTTTGCTTTTAAAAAAAATCAACACTTTTTTTTCTTTGGAACGAAATTCGAAAAAAAGGAAACCTCCACGATTTCCGTTTTTTACATTTAGGATTTAAATTTGATAAAAAAAGTATCATCGAAATCGATTAATGTTTATATGTAGAAAACAGTTTAGGTACTCTTATTTCTATGGATGATACTCCTAGTTCTTTTAACTCTGTGATAAAGCATTTATTTTCAACTCATATTTATCAGTGCGCCAAAATGCGCGATAAAAACAACCGCAACATATAAATTATAAACACAGAAATAAACAAAAACTACAGTCGTTTTTGTCACAAACCGGTTCCAACTCCTTTGTCCTACAAAATCCTTTTAAAAGTTGTTTAATTTCAATATTCAAGTGACAGGTTGCAAAACACCAACTTTAGTTTTGTTTTTTCTTTATAGGCCAGTATTATCAGACGGGTTACAAAGAAAACAACTTTAGTTTTGTTTTTTCTTTATAGGCCAGTATTATCGTAGGTTGCAAAAAAACAACTTTAGTTTGTTTATTATTATTTTTCTTCATAAACCATTGTTTTTTTATTTAACATACTATTCCTGTCCTTGCATGGTTGCTTGGAAGAGATCGCTTTAAGCGATAAAGTGATAGCTATCTATCTTAAGGTAACATTCTTAAATATTTACCGGACAGGATGCCGAGCGAAGCGCCGAACCTCTTGCTAGGATCCCGGAAGGGCGTCTTGTAGTCACCGGCGTCGTCCACACCGCCCAGCTTGTCCAACGCTACTTCTTTAGGCAACCGATAGTTGCTGAACATTACGAACCTGAAAGAAAAATTAGACATAAACATAAACATAGATAAACTCTTTATTGTACACACCATAAAATTTACAATTAAAATAAATTAATTAAAAACTATTGTAACAACTGGCGGCCTTATCGCTAATAGCGATCTCTTCCAGGCAACCTTAGGATGGAGAGGAACGCAAAGAAAGTAAAATGACGGGGCGTGCAGTAATAGAGAGGGGAGAAAAAATTATAATTTTAAATTAAAGTATTATAATCTTTTACATACAATATTTAAAGATTTAAGTATATTTAATATGAATAGACATACATTCTATTAGGCACATATTTTTGGTGCCGAAAAGTTCTCGAGTAGAGACCACGCACCGGCAAGCGCAGCGTAGGAAGACCAGCCTCGAGATGGACGGATAATCTCATACAAGTGGCGGGAAGACTGGATGCAGGCCGCTTCCAACCGGTCCTTTTGGAAATCCATGGGGGAGGCCTATGTCGATCAGTCGACTTCTTGTGGCTGAGATGATGATGATGATATATTTATTAAGCAACAACAAGTATCAGAAAAGCAGTTATTTCAGTCTAACTTACGATTTCGTTCCGCTTAATACGCGAATGTACGTTTTTTGTGAGAAATTATGCGTAAAATCTAAATAATAGGTGGACATTTCGCACAACATTTATAATAACTGAAACTAAGCAAAGCTTGTACTATGGGAACTATATCGCTGATATAATACATATATACTTTTTTCTCGTTAATACATACTTATTATACGCAAAAACAGCCAAACACAGAATAAACAACGATCCTGTCTGGGTCCATCCGTCTGCTCGATCTGGGTCCATCCAGAATCTACCACCAAACTAAAGCTATAATTTTGGATTTGGATTGGGGACTAATTCTCGATAATTTAGTAGGTATAATCTAAGTGATTTTACGTGAAAAATAGGCATATCAGCGAGTGGCGAACGAGTGAAAGTGCAAATAGTAGCCTTGAGGCCCAGAACCTTAACCTTATCTATCTATCTATCTTTGCGGTCTGATGGCGCGCTTACCTAGAAGAAACTAATTCACTCGCGATTTAAAGACATCCAGATTATATCTATCGGGAAAAACAAACATAAATCCTGAGGTTGTCTGGAAGAGATCGCTGTTAGCGATAAGACCGCTCTTTGTGCCATTGTTTTATGAGTGTTTTTTGTTATTTTATTACTTTTGTGGTGTCAATAAAGTGTTATTGATTGATTGTACTATTATTATAAGTAAATAATAATTAGTGGTTAAAGTTACCTACTAATTATTTAAATATAATAATGTACCTATAACTCAGTCTATACGAACTTACTTAATTACTTATAGCTATGGTACATTATTATACGTAAATAATTAGTATCACGAATTTCATATATTTATTCATAGATTTATTTCCTGCTGGGGATGAACTTACTTAACTAACTAAATAAAACAAAGTTTTAAACAAAATGTTGTTTATTTATTTTATTTTCCGACAAAATGATCAACATTTTTAAATTAAAATTATCAGTCTTAGTAAAATACTTAAAAAAAATCTTAAACAATTTAAAATTTTACACAAACTATGAGATTCTAAAATTACAAACTGATTTTAGTCAACTTCTTCGATGGTGGGTCCTTGATAACTTCCGTTCATGCCACCCATACCTCCAGGCATGCCTCCCATTCCTCCGGGCATGCCTCCCATTCCTCCGGGCATGCCACCCATTCCTCCGGGCATGCCTCCCATTCCTCCGGGCATGCCTCCCATTCCTCCGGGCATGCCTCCCATTCCTCCGGGCATGCCTCCCATTCCTCCGGGCATGCCGCCCATTCCTCCGGGCATGCCTCCCATTCCTCCGGGCATGCCGCCCATTCCTCCAGGCATGCCGCCGCCACCACCGCCGTGCATTTTCGACATTATCGGCGAGCAAATTCGCTGCACCTCCTTCATCTTATGATCGTATTCATCTTGCTCCGCCAGGGTATTGTTATCCAGCCATCTCAGTGCTTCTTCGCAAGCTGACCTCGCCGTGGTCTTATCAGCCTCAGAGAGCTTGTCTCCAGCGTCATCAAGCGCTTGTTTCACGTTGAACACGTAGCCCTCCAGCTGATTTCGAGCTGCAACTCTCTGACGTTGCTTTTCATCCTCCTCCTTGTATTTTTCGGCTTCGGAAAGCATTCGGTCGATTTCAGCTTGCGACAAACGGCCCTTGTCGTTTTTAATGACGATGTTTTTGCTTCGGCCGGTGCTGTTTTCCTTGGCGGATACGTTGAGGATGCCATTGGCGTCGAGGTCGAAGGTGACGTCGATTTTGGGGACTCCTCGAGGTGCGGGCGGGATTCCGGTGAGATCAAACGTGCCCAGTAGGTTGTTGTCTTTGGTCATGGCACGCTCGCCTTCGTAGACTTGGATGGTGACCGCTGGTTGATTATCTGAGTAGGTGGTGAAGGTCTGAGACTGCTTGGTCGGGATCTTGCTGTTTCGTTCGATGATTTTCGTCATCACTCCGCCGGCGGTCTCAATGCCGAGCGACAGTGGACTCACGTCGACTAACAATACGTCTTGGATCTTCGAATGCGTATCGCCGCTCAGGATAGCCGCTTGGACGGCCGCTCCGTAAGCCACCGCTTCGTCGGGATTGATGGAAAGGTTCAATTTCTTGCCACAGAAGAAGTTTTGCAGCAAGTTTTGTACTTTTGGAATCCGGGTCGAACCGCCGACAAGGACGACATCGTGGATTTGAGATTTGTCGAGCTTCGCGTCTTTGAGAGCCTTCTCTACCGGTTCCAAGGTTCCTCTGAAGAGATCTGAGCACAATTCTTCGAAGCGGGCGCGGGACACTTTCGTGTAATAGTCAATGCCTTCGTACAGCGCATCAATTTCAATGGTGGCTTCCGTGCTCGAAGAAAGCGTGCGTTTGCCGCGCTCAGCTGCAGTTCTCAGCCGCCGCAACGCACGAGGATTAGCACGCAGGTCTTTCTTGTACTTCCTCTTGAATTCTTCAGCGAGATGGTTCACTAGTCTGTTATCAAAGTCCTCGCCACCGAGATGCGTGTTACCCGCAGTCGCTTTCACTTCGAACAGCGATCCTTCGTCGATCGTCAGGATCGAGACGTCGAAAGTACCGCCGCCGAGGTCGAAAATCAGCACATTTTTCTCACCTTTCAAGTTCTTGTCTAAGCCGTAGGCTAAAGCGGCGGCGGTCGGTTCGTTGATGATTCTTAGCACGTTGAGTCCAGCGATGGCGCCGGCATCTTTCGTCGCCTGTCGTTGTGAGTCGTTGAAATACGCCGGCACTGTGATCACTGCGTCTCGACACGACGACCCGAGGTAAGCTTCTGCCGTTTCCTTCATCTTCGTTAGCACCATCGAGCTGATCTCTTCAGGCGCGAACCTCTTGGTCTCTCCTTTGAATTCGACTTGTATTTTCGGTTTGCCGCAGTCGCTGAAGACTTTGAACGGCCAGTGTTTCATGTCGGCCTGGATTTTGGGGTCGTCGAATTTCCTTCCGATGAGGCGTTTCGCGTCGAAGACTGTGTTATTCGGGTTGAGGGCAACTTGGTTTTTAGCTGCATCGCCAATCAGTCGCTCGGTGTCTGTGAACGCGACGTAGGATGGTGTAGTTCTGTTTCCTTGGTCGTTGGCGATGATTTCCACGTTACCATGCTGCCATACTCCTACACAGGAGTACGTGGTTCCAAGATCGATTCCAATAGCTGGCATTTTACTTGTTTATTTTCACTTGTAGATTGTAAACACTTGTATCACTTTCGTAGAGATTCGTAAACTTCGCTTCGGTTGTAGCAAACTTTGCTTCACTTCGTCTTATTCGTTTCGAGTTTCGTATTATACTGAGTTCCCGCCGAACTGAGCGCGCTTATATATTAAAACGAATAGACAACGAGAACATTCTACAAGGTTCCACCATTTGCTGGAACGACCAATCAGATCGCACTATTCAACGATCCCTCTAGAAAGCTAATCTATTCGACCAATCAGAAACGTGATGAAATAGAACATACTTGCTATCTCGCTCACACTTTAGAGTAGCAGTGTGAGCACCACAGAAACTTACCCCAGTTTTCGGGAGATTTTATCTATGCGTAGATATGTTTTCTAAGGTTCTCGCAATTTGTTTTTGTTTAGATACAAGAGTTCAAACTAAAAGTATGTATGACAACACATATATAAAAGTAATTATGGAAGTATTTAATGTACCTCCCGTACACGTTTAGTGGGGATGAATATATTTTCTCATCTACCTCATGTGGGATATCGTTAGATAGGTAATAAAAAAACATTGGGGGTGTGCGAAAACCGTTTTTTTTAATTTAGGGATTCGTTTGCGAAATATTAAGCTTTAAAGTGATAGTCAGACTCGCCCACCGATAGTTCCGTACAAACTAGTAGATAAAAGAGGGAAATTATATATTTTATTATACTTTTTTATATTTTCTTTCATAAACCGAAAAATATACATCGTAAAAATATTTAAAAACCTGTTTTTGTTCTAATGAAGCCCTTTCATAATATGATACCCCACATGATACGGTTAAGGTACTTTAGAATTTGAACTCTCCTTCCTTGCATAAGGACCCCATTTTTGTGAAAAAATTCAAAATGTACAGTTCTCGGATTTTTTCCTTTATGTGTACTATATGACAATGCTTCTTGCCAAATTTCGTAGTTATAGATCAAAGGAAAGTACGCCATAGGTTTTCATTCCCTTGAGTGTCGAAATATGCGTTTCTTGCGACATATTCGGCTGTAACTTTTTTAGAATGAAAACTGAGAAGTTTGATTTTTCTCTCTGCAGCTAGAGACTATGGATCTGCGTATATGGTTTTAATTTCAACTCGATACCTTCACGCGTTCCCGAGATTCAGGTCTTGACAGACGGATGGACGGACAGATGGACAACAAAGTGATCCTATAATGGTTCCGTTTTTTTCTTTTGAGATACGGAACCCTAAAAAGGATTCATCACGTACATGCGGATAAGCTTTCATTCCAGAAAAATATTAAAGAGATTATTTTTCCATAAAATGGGGTAGTTTTATTTTCTCCCACGATAATGGTATCCCAGGTCTTATCGAGAAATTAGAAATGGGGTCAACATTATCGGCTCGGCTCGCAGGTAGTCGGCTGGAACATTACCCATATATTGCTAGAAAGGGACGAGTGAGAGGGCATTATAGAAGGGCAGTAACGACGGAGCAAAACGGCAATACGTCTCTAGATAATGCCAGAAAAGACGCAATGAGTGAAACGGCGATATGAAAGCGCGTTGAAGTGAGAATAAGAGGGCAATAGGTTTGTTTACATACACAGCTGTTCGCGAAGGTCCTTCGACAGACTTACGTAGTAACTGTTACTGTTACTATCAACGATTTGTATGTACGTTCTATTGTATTGTGTTGTTGTTTGATAATAGGGCGCTCTAGAAATTTCGACCCCTTTTTATGGTTTTGCAGTTTTATTTCTTTGGAGGGTGGAAATAAAAACTATTGTGAAAATGTAAATCAGTTATATTTTTTACATTAGAGAAGGCCGTACTTATAGTTTTTTAGAGAATTGTAATCGCTATTGAATTTTTGGCTTATTTTTAGGGACTTCGATACCTATTTTGATCAACTGATCTATATTTTTTTTACCAAGATAGATCTAGATATAACCACCAACTCGCCTAATGATAAGCGATGTTATGTTGTAGCTAGACGACCGGGATGAATAAATAAATAAATAATATATAAATATTTGTGGACATTTCACACAACACCATCTAGTCCAAACTAAGCAAATCTTGTACTATGAAACTAGATGGCTGATAGAATACATATATACTTTTTCTTTGTTGTAAATATATACATATGATACACAGAAACACCCAGACACAGAACAAACATCCATGCTCATAACACAAATGTTTGCCCTGGGTGGGGATCGAACCCACGACCTTACAATTCAGCAGGTAGACATACTAACAACTGATCCACAAGGCCAGTCAATGGAGCATGATGGGGCAGAGTAGCAGAGCATAGAATAGATTAAAATATCGTTTTATAAATATTATAATTTTAAATAAAATAATATTATGAACGTTCCTGATATGGACACGTAAATTTGAAACATAATTTCTTAGAAGTATAAATTGGAAATAATACCTACTTCTTGTTTTGTGGTATCGCACTCAAAAGAACCGGACAAGTGCGAGTCAGACTCGCCCACCGAGTGTTCTATACAAACTAAATAAAAGGGGAAAATCATATTTCTTTTATATTTTCCTTCATAAACCAAAAAATATACATCGTAAAAATATTTAAATACCTGTTTTAGCTTATGCTAATAAAGCTCTTTCATTGATACCCCCCAAGATACGGTTAATGCACTTTAAAATTTGGGCCCTCATTCCTTGCATAAAGACACTATTTTTTGTGATTTAATTAAAAATGACCAGAAACAAAACACCGCAGTCGATTAAAAATAATGTTATTTCCTCACCCGTTATCGACGCCATTAAGGCCGATCTTCTCTCCCAAGTCCCCGACCAAGACGCCAGGTAGGGGGCGCAGGGTCTTCGGGTCACGGATGGGCACCACGAACGCATGGAGACCGTGGTTCAGCCCCTTGGAGATCAGCATCGCGTACACTATGGCGTGAGTGGCGCATTTACCTGTACACGTGATTATAATTTTAATAACCTGTCACCAATATTACATCTACCCTTTCATTCCCTCTAACTCCCCCCCCCCCCCCCCCCCACCCCCTCATCTAATCAACACATAACATCATCTATTTCCCCCCCCCTTTGCCTTGCCCTTTTTACTATCGGACAGTCTGAAACATGAAAACGCGTCACCACATGGTGGATGGTGGATATTACAAAAACCCGAACGAAACTATTTAATTTCACTTTCATCGTGCGGACTGCTAGATTGTGGAATACGCTTCCTGAGCTTTCTCGATAGATATAATCTGGGTGTCTTTCAATAGCGAGTGGATTTGTTTCTTCTAGGTAAGCACGCTCCATCGTAGACCGCAACGTGGCTCAACGAGGTTAACTAAAAGTACAATTTTTATTTTTTGGCAAAGTTGTAGTTGTACTATTGTTATTACAAAATATGTGACCTATGAAGTAGTAAAGATAAATCTAACGACGTCATATATATCAAAATCAGTCCAGCCATTGGGGCTGTAGGTGGTAATACTCGTATACATACAAATATACACCAGAAAAATATTACCCTTGTCTACGCATTTGGATAAGAAAGGGTCATTGAGTTATGAGACATCTACCGGACACGATTTTCACAATGGAATCGCTTAGGTATTTTTCACCATGGTGCTGTTAATTTATACAACGCGTAAAAGTTGCAACGTGGTTCCAGTAGATTTTAATAGATGGCATTCAAGGCAGTTTCAAGAAGCGTATACCACAATTTGCTGTCATCATTATCGACAATTTATAAGTCAGCTGCTGGACATACATATGCCACGCCATGGATTTCCAAAAAGACCTGTTGGAAGCAGCTTTCATCTCGTCTTCCTCCCTGTATGAGATCGTCTATCGCTACGCTATACGCTACAGTTGACAAGGTACGCAATGGAAGAGAAACTTTTGAAGGCAGACATCCCAACTTAGCGACGGGTGGTATTGCGCTAACTAACAAACATACATGTACATCGAACTGTTTTAGCATAATGCTTTTGTACATGGACGTAGCTGGCAGGGCAAATTTGTTAGTCAAAGTATTAAATTCGCCTGTTTTTTTATTTTTTCATTTTAACTCTTGACTAAAACCTTTTTACGTCCTGGAACATAATAAAGCAAAATAAACATTATTGCAAGCATGAAAGAGAAAGATGTATGTACTAGTTTTTTATCTATATCGGTGTTGACGGTATTTATATGGTCAAATACCTTCAGAGTTATATAAATACGCAGTGGAAAAATAAAACTATATTGTGAACGGTGTTGACACACATTTTTATTTTTCTCTTCATCAGACTTGGCAACTTCAGCGAATAAACTGTATGTTACCTAGCAACCAAATTCAACCAATATAATACCATATAACCAGTGCCAACATAGATTTGATAGACTATAGAGATTAAACTCTTTTTACAACAGGTGTTACCGTTTTACCCATGTTTGTCTTATTTGCTGTAGTACAAATCTTGGTGACATGTAGTGGACAATTTAAGATTAATTATTAGAGTTAGATTTTCAAGTTTTTTGACGATGATTGTTATTTATAATAACCTCTGGCCGTATTAGCGCGTTTAATTAAGCATATTCATACAACTTATTTTGCCTGCTTTCTACAGGAATGTATTTTAGTAAAGACACATCAGTATCGCTATTCCTCACTCAGTTACAAGGAATTTATCTTTAGCTAGATTTATTTATGTATGGCGGGAGCATACGGAGGTATAGTCATACATCTAAATAGTTCACGGTATGCTCACTAGATGGCGATACCAATCAGCATGAGGTCTACTAATAGCAGCGTCACTAGTATAATTTATAATCATCGAATGACTCGCGATATCGAACAGACCTTTGCATTTACATTCAATGGCTTGAATAAACAAAATCTATCGTCTACGTATGTTAGAATTTATAATAGTTAAGTTGGGAGATCTAACTTGCGTTCCATAGATCCTGGGTATAAATCCCTTAGACGTTGCTTCTGACCGGGACAGCTGTTCGAATTTGCATCAGGCACAGGTCCGTATATGTGTCGAATACTGCTGCCACCTTTATGACGGAGCAGCCAAGTATCCGCTGGAGGCTTTAGAATCGGTTGACCAGCGATAGTTAGGTACAACTGGTACAAGTCAACAAATTTTACTTGACACAATTGCCACTTCATTGACAATTGTATTTCATTCATCAAATCATTTCATTCAATTTTTACAATTTAATATTGTATATTATAGATATTTTATGTAATTTATATGTGTAATTTTTGGTCTGTCTGTAAATTTGTACATACTTCAGTGTCAAACACTAAAAAATATCGAATATTTAGACGTGCGACATCTATCGTCAGTTTAGAGAACCTGTAACGCAGGCTGAGTACCTGTAACGGGTGGCTTGAAGCGTGTGTTACGGGCGGCGCCACCAACGCTTGATTGGTTTAAGCAAAAATAACTGCTCGTAAGTTTCGACGATCCCACGTGCCACCTCCGAGGCCAAAATGATAACAGCTCCCAGGTAAAGATCGGGATAGAGCGAGATCAAGTCCTATTGGATGTGTGTAATTTTTGAACTGTATAATATAAAGTATAAAGTATATACGTGGCTTATCATTCACTTACCCAGTGATCCAACCCAGAACTTTGCCGCCTCAAAGTCGGGCGAGTGCAGGATGAACTCTTTGGTCTCCGGTACGTAGGTAGCCGTAGTCCGCATGCCTTTAGCGTTGGACCCGTGAGACACCTCCGTGAGGGCGAAGCACCCGCCAATCTTGCCTTTGTTGATCGCTTCTACGTAGTGATAGTGGTGGTTTCTGCATAACCCCAAGAAAAAATAAGTGGACAAGACCGTGTCGAGTTGCTTATGTTATGATAGTCTCTGAGTAAAATGACTATGACATACGGACAGACAGACAGACACGGTGAAATTATAAGGTTTCCTCGTAGTTACTACGGAACTCTAACTCAAAATAAAAAAAACATTTTTTATTAAGAGTATAGTTGTCGCATCTGTCTTCGCCCTTTCATTGCGCGTTTCTTCATACAACAGGGAAAAACCGTTTATTACACCTAAATATTATCCAAATTCGATAATTCTGTTTTGGTAGGATCAAACCAACATTAATGACAATGTCTCCACGGTTAGATTTTTACAGAATATTTTTTTTTTGTAACTCAGATAAATAATAATTGTAAAAAGTAATTTCTTGTATGATCTAGGGCTTACCTGCCACTGCCCGTGATGACGTTGCTAAACATGCGGAATGTCAGTGACACTTTGACAGCTAAGGAGCTGTCAAACATGAACATTGCCTCCGTTTCCGCTTGGAACACCCTCGGGTCTTCTGCTATCTGTCAGGAGAAAATTTTAAACTACATATTTTACGACCTCTAGACTCACAGGTTCGTTCGCGATTATATGAAACAGATATGAACAGATTGTTATGAAATTTAGCACAAGATAGGTTAGAACCTGCAGAAGAATATAGGCTATTTTTCATCATCTTCATCATCATCATCATCATCAACAACGGTTTACATCACTACACAGGTGAAACCATAGCAAGTATACTTTTATCAATTATGTGTGTATGTATATTAATTTGTAAAATATGTTTACTAATCATTCTTATTTAGTTGACCTTTTTTCTTTATAGGCCACTGTTTTTTTAACATACAATTCCTGTCCTTGCATGGTTGCCTGGAAGAGATCGCTCTAAGCGATAAGGCCGCCAATTAAAAACCTAGCCCTAAGTACTTAATGTTATCTTTGTTTTTTGTTATCATGTGGTTTTTAATAAAGTGTGTTATCTATCTATCTATACTATATATGTTTACACAGTTTAGATTGTTCATGATGAAGATATTGAATTAGTCAGTGACCAGTTAGGAAGTTTGAACTACACCAGATACTTACTAATAAAAGTTAGCTATATTTTTTTTTACTAATAATTGATAATACATTTTTTTTATTTATTACTTTTTACTTTGTATCAATAGAATTAACAATTTTCTTGTCATGATATATTAAAGATAACCAAGTAGAAGTAAACAATTGTTTTATATTGTTACGTCATAATAAGCTTTTATCTGATAAGTATAAATTAGTTGTGATTGGACTTTGAACAATAGAAGTACACCTACTAGTGTGCCAATAGATTTATTGCTTTTAGTGATAACGCTGCGAATAAAAAATTTGCTTGATAGATCTTTTATAAACTAAAGAATAACCATAAAGTCAAATTCTGTATGCTTTTTAGGGTTTCGTACCCAAAGGGTAAAACGGGACCCTATTACTGAGACTTCCCTGTCTGTCTATCCATCTGTCACCATAATCTGTATCTCATGAACCATAATAGTTAAAGAGTTGAATTTTTCACATATGGTGTATTTCTGTTGCCGCTATAACAACAAATACTAAAACACAGAATAAAATAAATATTTAAGGGGGCTCCCATACAACAAACATGATTTTTTTGCTAAATTTTGCTCCATATTGATATCGCTTGAAATATTTACAGAATATTGAGTTATATTATTGACTTTAAAGATAAATAATTAAATTAAAATAAAATTAATATTTAAGGGGGGCTCCCATACAATAAACATAATTTTTTTGCTAGTTTTTGCTCGATATTAATAATGGCAACAGATAGACGCTTGAAATATTCACAGAATATTGAGTTATATTATTCACTTTTAAAATAAATAATTACATTAATTTTATTATTAATGTAATTATTTATTTTTGTATTAATATTTTAAGCTTAAATATTAATTTTATTTTAATGTAATTATTTATTTTCCCATACAACAGACATGTTTTTGTTGCCGTTTTCCTAGATAATGGTACGGAACCCTACGTGCGCGAGTCCGACTCGCACTTGGCCGATTTTATTTTTGTTTGTTTTCAAGGAACTATGGCTAAGTGTATTATGTATCTTCTCTTCTCATATAGCATCATCTCTCATATAGCAGTGCAAAGTTGAGTTTATTACTTACTACTCAGTTTCTTTGCAACTTTATAAAATGTAAAAGCAGGCGTAGCTAGCTTTTTTTATATTATGTCTAGTATGGTTAATATATCTATACTCATTTTTAACTTTTGTTATTAATCAATTTTACCTTTTTACAGACCAAGTCTGGGTCAACATGATAAACACAGAGTTTATAAGCTC
This sequence comes from Lycia hirtaria, assembly GCA_947563715.1. Classification (NCBI taxonomy): domain Eukaryota; kingdom Metazoa; phylum Arthropoda; class Insecta; order Lepidoptera; family Geometridae; genus Lycia; species Lycia hirtaria. The sequence continues at coordinate 2,843,074 of OX387376.1, read as the reverse complement.
TGTGTTTATCATATGACCATTTGCAAAAGTAGGTGATAGTTAATCTTATGACCTCACTATCTGAAAGGAGTGGTCCTTTATGACAAATATATCAACCAATACTTTAAAAAATACAGGATTTTTAGGTTTTGCTTAGCATACATCACAAAAAAATTATATTGTGGTACTTGTAGTAGTTTCTGATAATTGAGTATGAAAATATTTGACAGGTGCCACAGGGTAATTGTCAAATATTTTTATACTCAATTTGTTTGTCATAATTCTTATAGGCACATACAAGTGATGATATAATTATGTATGTCTGTGCTGTCTCCATGAAACTTGTGACATCTGCAGTAGTCATTTGGAGTAATATATACTAATTAATATGCAGTCATATGAATGGGTATAATTTGGTATTAACAAAAACCAATATTTTATATTATAGAGACCACTATGCTGATCTATTTTCTATACACTAGAAGTAATATAACCTCAATAGCTTAGTAATAATAATATAATAAACAACTAAATAAATTACCCTTTCCATAGGTATGAAGTTTTCATTAAACATAGCATACATCCTCTTGGTTGTTATGTGCCTAATTTCATCCAAAGGAAGGGTGACGTCGGTGTGCTGGAATAGTGGATGACTCTGCATAAAGTTCCAGATGTCATGCTGGAAAAATAAAATTGTTATTCTGAGATCATCATCATCATCTCAGCCATAAGAAGTCCACTGCTGGACATATGCCTCCCCCATGGATTTCCAAAAAAACCGATTGGAAGCGGCTTGCATGCAGTGTCTTCCCGCCACTTGTATGAGGTCACGGCCACCACGGCCCATTCTGAGATTAAATCCAAACAAATGTTTACATAATTGTGTAAATATTTTATTATATCTTATTTTTATCCAGTTTTTAATACTCAATCGTCTTTCTCTAGAGTGTTCCCATATTTAATTGCAGTTGGCACTACTAATCCTCCTTCTCCAGAGACTAAGTTCCTGGGTTGTTTATTTTTTTTATGTTTATAATATTTTTTTGCATGTTATTTAATTTTTCAGCAATAAATAATGATCAGTTTATACAGTATCATATCAATTCTGTGTATTTGAAATATTATTACAATAAGTAATATTAATTTAAATTCTACCAGAATTTAAATTAATATTATTGTAATATTAATTATTAAGTACATTTAATATAAGCCAAACAATGGATTAAGCCCACAATAAAGCCGATAATATTGTTGGCAATAATTATGTAAATATTTAAGATATCCTAGTACAAAGGTCATTGACATTTTCGCAGTGGTGTTAATAAACAATAATCAACAAGCAGTCCTCTTTTCAATTATAGCATTAATTATAGAACCCTACCAAACATGGTCTAAACATGGTCTTAGCCATTTATTCTTTTAAAGGGGTTTTGTACAAACTACAAACTCAAAAGCCCGCCTTTGAATGAAATCAAAGGCTCAGCTGCTAAATAAACTGGCAGGACAATATCTGATGGGCTTTGCCATACAAATAGCAGTTTGTTAAATTTTCCTATAATAAGGGAAACTTAGTCATGAAATAACGTAGAAAAGTAACTTACTTTCAACTTAATAGTATTTAGATTTTCGTAACTAAGTTTCATCCGCCTCCAGTCGAACGTAGCCCTCTTCCTGTATTTATCTAGAGGCCCAGAAGGTAAATCAGGAAAATATTGCTTAAGAACTTCATCGGATATAGACATCTTTTCAGCTTTTATTTCACAACTAAAATCACACTTGATCACTTGTTGAAAGTACGCGGCCACAGATACGCGGCGGACTAAATTGAACTTTGGTTTATGTACAAGATACCTTTGCTGATAATGCAAATAAAAAATATTTAATCATATTCACAACTCACAAACTAATAAACTATTATGATTAGAGCTATAGTCTGTCTGTAGTGATTAAAAGTTATAACATTTAGTGAAATGTGCTATTATGGAATTGCTAATAACAATTAATATAATCCAACGAGGCAATGTCGTCAGCCTTTTGGGAACGTTGCCTTGGGACTGTGACCTGAAATCTGTTTTTTATCTGTAATATGTTTTTTGTTTATATCTGTAATATGTCTTGTTTTATCTTTAGTTATTTAGGTCATTTATAGAAATAAATTATTAACATAAAAAAAACAAATTGTTGTTCTAAAAGTTTATAATATTCAGATCTAGTTGTTTTCATTTTTATCTCAGCGACATCTATCTCAATATTCTGTCAGTAGTAGTGAATGGTATAGGTGTCACGGTGTATTAATTATTATTAATTACTAAATCACAGATGGCGTAAGTCGTTGATGGATTATTTCGCGACTTGGCCTTCTAAAATGAGTGATTGCACGAAAGATATAAAGCTTTATTTTATACATTGATTAAAATTAACAGTATATAATTTAATTAATAGAAAATATAATCTATTTCAAGCTTTATTATGACAACATCAAGGTTTATTTCAAATTGTGTTTAACAAATAACATTTAACTTCGAGAGCGTAAACAATAATGAATATCATTGCAACAGAATAGCGTTGATGTTTAATTGTATTTTAAAAATAAACTATTAACAGTTCATCCAAAACTTGATATTTTTTTCATGTTGTTGTTGTTTTGTAAGGTTTTATTTACATCCAAACGCGAATTTCTCTTTGGAAAATTGTGTTTTAATAATTGCAGTACTTTAACAGTCAAAAAAGTGAGTGATTAATAAAAGTTTTGTGAATGAATGAATAATATAAAAAAGAATACTTAGTCAAAAATCTTCAAAAAAGTTTAAAAATAAAGTATACATTTGTGTAATAAAAATACTTAAAAAAAAGTTTTTTTTGTTTTGTTTTTATAACAAAACATTTCAAGATGTTTCTTCATTGCTCCACAAAAAAATAACATGTAAAACACATGTTGAATTTTTGGCAGTATTGATTTTTGTGTTGTATCTAACATTTATTTTAGCAAATCAACAAAATTAACGTTCAATAAAATTAACATGGGAGAGGATAAAAACGAAACACTGCACGTATTAAAATATCAGTGTTATTTTTAACATTTTAAGTATAATTTAATTAATTTTTCTTTTCTTATTATTTTGACGTGACAACGTCTAATAAATCGATGAACGCTGGCTGCATGCACGAAAAAGTATGACTCATTGTCCCGTTACGTTACGCTCCTTGTCCCGTTACAACCGCGCGCGGTGGTTGATGAAGCGGGTGGGTGTGCGCCGCACCGTGCCCGACCGTCGCTTCAATTATCATTCTTCGGAGCTCGCGCGCGGACGTATGTTGTCCCGTTAAGCTATCGTCCGTAAACCGACTTGACAGACAACCAATTTTTGACTGTTAACGAATTTTTAACCTTTCATCACAGCTCTAATTATGATCAAAGAGAATTTAACACTAATTAAATACAGGTTGGAGTTTTGGCGGGAACGTCTTAGTAACGTGTTGTTGCTTTGTTTTATTTTCCTAAACTTGTGTTATGTAAAAATGTAACTTGTAAAGTGCGTGAGTGTGGGCAAGTAAAATAAAACAGTAAACCGTGTGATTTTACGTTGTCGGCAAAACTCCATAGAAGCTTCTAGTAAAGTCGCAACCACTTTACTGAAGCAGGACTCGACTTATAAATTGACTTGTGGCGACATACGTCACCACGCAACACACGAGAGCGCGGGAGGGCGAGTGAGGCGGGCGTACTTAGCCCGCGTCGGGATACGCACCCAGAACAGTCAGCAATCTCATGGCACGCGACACACACGCGGAGTGATTCTCTTGCGGTACAAGAGACGCGCGATCGAACGACCGAAGAGTGCCGATTATCTTACTCGTCTCGGTCTCCTCCCGCACTCTCATATCTTGTGCATCGCATTGATATTTGTGTTCGTGTTCGTGTCTTCTAAATACATAATTAGTTGGGACATGGTGTTTTATTCCTTGGAACCGGTCGCCTAAGGAGGCGGGTTCTCCACCATCCCGCGTGCCACGGCTGGCTCATAAAAGAAGGAACCAGAGACCATTGGGCCCCCGCCGTATCATCATACAGCGGTGGCTCCTCCCTGGCATCACCCATCATTGGTGACCCCGATCTACACGACGCGACGCCGAGTGAGTCAAGACTCCACCTCCGTTGCGCCGTGATACACGCTACAAATGTTCTAAAAACGCTCAGCGCTCGTGCCTTTACTACCCTCGCGGGACTTGCGGACGCGCAACCCGCCACCGCCACTGGCCACTTAGTACGACGACACCGCATAGCTCGCGGGACTATCCCGCGCTATGTAACTCGTCACCGCTACCACTGGCCGCCCGGCCTTAAGCATCGCTCGTCGACCCGCTGCCCATCACTCATCGTCAGGGTACCGATGACAGCATCATTCCATCATCCATTCCATCATCATCATTTGCGGCGCTCACGCAGCACGGTTTCGTTCATACCGCTGTGCCCTGCCGCCGCCGCTACGTTTGCCTCGTCACCGTGACGTCACGTAATAACATCGAGAACAAAAGCTGGATTGTGCCCCCACTGGCCCCGTGTCAGGGAGTACTTATGACTTCAATCCGGTGAGCGAACTTTATACCATTCACCTTTGTGTTAATAATATAAAGAACAAAGACAGTACAAAGGCACTTCTAACTTCGAAGCCATAACATAAACACTTAGTGAAGCAAAAACATAAACATCGCACTTCTTTTAACTTCGTTCGGGTATGGGCCTTACCGAAAAAAACCTGTCTGAAAATCGCTTAGCATCATCCTAGCTAACCGATGTTAAAACTCTTATGCAGTGGCTAACTTTTTTTTACCGAAAAAAACGATACACATCTGGTTAGACGTATAATACGTAGAAGACGCACAGAGAAACAAAATACATTCGGTCAGTAGAGATTATGGTTAGAATAATTGAATAAAGAACGATATCGGAAGGAAATCTTATCAAAGTTATCAATTTGACGTCAGGTACAGTGAAATGTCATTGTCATTTGACGTATAACTGTCAATTCCATATCGCGAAAACATAACATGAAAATAATTAATTCCCCGTTTCCCAGAGTTTAGGTTTATTTCTTTCAGGCAGAGTTGTATTCATATGAATCACAAGTTATAAGTTGAAGCTTTTTATTCCAAAATGAAGTAAACAAAGAAAAATCGTTCTCAAATTCGACGGAAGAGGAAAAGTTTTGTTGTGTGAATATCGAGGTTTGTTATGCTGGTTTAGACGAAGTTGAGCGCTGACAAAACACGGTGATGATGATAAAATATAGCCTATGTCCTTCTCCAGGTCCTAAAGAATCTCTGAGCCGAATTTCATAGTGATTGATCCGGTAGCGGTAACAGACAGACGATAGACAGAACTTTCGCTTTTATAATATCAGAGATTTAAAGGGCACTGGGCATTGCAAATTGTTCCCGAATTCTGTGGCTTCTGCATTCAACTAATATTAGTTGAATGCAGGAGCCACAGGGTTCGGGATTTAAAAAATAACATGTTAGTATATTCTAACATGTTATTTTTCTAGGAGGTGGATGTAAGAGAATAAAAATGGATCTACTAACACCAACTATGCTAAAAAAAAGCTGTAACTAGTATCAATATTTCTAATGCATTACGTTTTTACAGATATTAACTAAAAGTGCTGCATTCCATGCTATGGCATGATAATCCATGCCATGACATGATAATGAAGTAGATAAAATATAGAGAGGCAATTATGCATCAAGAAAACAGTCCATGAATGCAACATGACAAATGAGAGAAACGCATGGAAATGATTTAAAGACTATTATATATCCTTGAAAACATACTCAAGAAGCATACTATTGCAGTCCTGGTGATGAAAGGAGAATTTAAGCTTACTGTTCGCATGTTTGGAATACTCGTAGTGAAAAAATTACACTTATTCATGTTTGTAAACAGTTTTATTGTGGTTATCAAAGCATACATTAAAGAATACGAAAGTACATGTTCACATATTTATTTCTTTTTAAAAATATAATTATGTAAATAAATAAATTTTGATTTTGACAAAAGTTTCAGTAAATTTAAATGATATTACTAAATTAAAGACACTTTTTACAAAATGTGCCTAAAGTAAACACCATCAACAAACTTAATTTGTTAATTAATACTATACACTTATGTATAGCCAGCTAGTTCGGTCATACAATTACCAAAAAAGTATTAGTTTTTTATTTTATTTTTTAAATCATGTAGATATTTTATAAATAAAGAATATAGCCTATGAAACTCAAAGAAATAAAAGTAAATCTAACAACACTTCTTACACCAAATATCAGTTAGGCTCTAGTACATAATACAAAAACAAATGGTACCTGTAAATTTTCTCATTATTATTTTTCATTTATTTACATTATTATTTTCTGTATTCTTGGACAGTTGGGTAAAAGATAGGGTTTCCAGTAACAGGGCAGAGCTTGATTTCTATTAGGGTAATGAGCAAACATTGTATATGCATATAATAACCATTTGATACCAGCTGTGGTCCACAGTTTGTTAATATATATTATAGCCTATGTCCTTTCTAAGATTCTACACTATCTCTGTACCAGATTTTATAACAATCAGTTCAGGAATTTATCTGTGAAAATAAAAGAAACTCTTGAGTTATTCAGTTTTACAATATTACTTATTTTAAATTATTTCCTAGGTAACTGTTGTATCAAAGTCATCGATTATTATAGAAGATTCTGTACCACTGCCAACTTCTTCATAATCCAGAGGCACTGCACCTAAGAATAAATATAGTAATAGGTATAATTGAAAGAAAACCAATATACCCAACTGTAAAAAGAGGTTTTTCTGTGAGTGAGGCAACGAGCTCGTTGGAGTGAGGTACCATTTTTTTAAAGTAGCATACAACACTTGGAAAGTAACCTTTTTTAGCTTACAGTAGGTAAAATGGAAACATACACAGCCATCACATACACCAAAATAACCAAATAACCCTTGACCCAAAAAAAGGAGTACCGAGTGTTCTAAGTAAGATGTGTATATCTGTCTTTTATGTGGCATCGCAACTCTCAAACAGATGGATAGATTTTAATCTAGTTTTTTTGTTTCTAAGAGAATTTAATCGAGTATGTTCTTAGCTCTGTTTTATTGAAATCGGCCTGTTTTTTTATTTCTTTGGGGGTTTTTGAGTTTTCTAAATTTAACGTGTTCAATCAGATATTCAATAGATACCTATACACCTGTTTCATCTTTATGAATACCTAATTGCTATACCTATTATGGAGCACAGGACAGGCGACTTGGGACAATTGTACCTTTGATAGTGGCGTAGGTAGCTCTTTCATGGGGGTACACATGACACAAGTATGTGTCATAATTACCCCTTCTAATATTCTGAATCTTTGCTTCAAGATACCAAATCAATTATAGCAAAAACATTTGTGTGTTCATTGCTTAAAACGTTCCACTTCTTCAGTGTTAGGTTTCTGAACCGGTGTTATGAGATGAGAGATATATGGGTAGCCGGTATTATCGATGAGACTTCCTATAAATTACAGCTTATAGTATATTTTCTGGAGCGATGCCTCAGACGAAATTCGTCGTCGGTAAGATCTTGAAACGGAGTATTTCTAATCTTCTAAAGTTTTCTTCTTATCCTCAAAGACTGAATTGTCGTAATTTATCGACTTCGCTTCGAAAATGTTTGAAGAAAAAAGTTCAAATATTTGCGCTAGGTTAAGTACTAACACAATTTGGCACATAAAAAAAAAAAAAGCCGCCATAATGGCTTTTAGCGATTTAAACAACCTCCCGACGTTGTTTAAATTTGACAGCTAGTTAGCATATGCTGGGCATATTTATAACTTTCCGAAGCGTTTTTCGGTGAGATTTTCGCTAACCATTAGTCTAGCAATTGGCTAACTTTTTAAAAACTTTTTCCGGTAAGGCCACAGTGACCAATTTATAATGTAAACATATAAGTTACTCTTTAATATAAACAATTGTTATGAAAGGTAGACTTCTTTAGTACATTTCATAAAAGGTAGATTTTTTTTTGAAATACTTTTTTTACATTATTATATTACGCTGTTTTTCGGCTGAGATATTTCGATTGTGTTTTCTACTGTTCAACTTTACCTGTGTTTTTATTGTATTTTGTGTTTTTTATTGCCTCATTGTGTTTTTACTGTTTTTTATGTATAATTTTAGGAATTGTTTTATAGTAATCACTAACCGATTACCAACTCGACCCTGAGTGAATTGCGTACTTTCGGTTTCCATTTTTATTAACTTCCGGTACTTCCGATATTTTAATCTAGCGCTAGTGATCAGCTGATTATACTTATTTCTGGTCTCACTTTCCTGTAGTATCTTTGTTTCCTACGCGACAATGGCAACTGCCGAGGAACAAATTCAACTGCTGCAGGACCAGCTTCAAGTGCTTCTTGACACTCAAAATAGACAGGCAATGGCAGTGACTGTAAAACTGCCTGCCTTCTGGGCTGATAAGCCCACCGTCTGGTTTGGTCAAGTTGAGGCACAATTTGATATAGCTGGTATCAAACAGGACCGGACCAAGTACAGCCACGTCGTGTCTATGCTTGATTCAAGGATAGCCGGCGAAGTGGCTGACATCATTGAACACCCACCGGAAACCGACCGCTATCAGTTTCTGAAATCAGAGCTGATCAAACGCCTTTCTGCTTCCAGTGAAGATAGAATACGGCGGCTTCTCGGGGAAGAGGATATCGGCGATCAAAAGCCATCGCAATTCCTGCGTCGTCTCCGTTCCTTGGCAGGTTCCGAGTTTAACAACGATGACATCATCCGTCAACTTTGGATGCGCCGTTTGCCGGGGAACGTCCAGGCCATTTTAGCCGCACAGGAAGACCTGCCTCTTGAAAAGTCTGCGGAGATAGCCGATAAAATTATCGAAGTAGCAACACCTATGGTCCACACTGTTGCTAACCAGTCTTCCGGCCAGCCCTCAGACCTGACTCAACTTCCCCTTCGAGTTGAGCAGCTGACAAAAATGGTTGAAGCCTTCAGCGCCGACTCTCGTTCGCGACCACGTTCTCGTTCAGAGAGCAACGGGTCAAGGTCTAATTCCCGTTCGTCGTCGCGTTCCACGCTGTGCTGGTATCACCGCACTTACAGAAACAAGGCTGTTAAATGTATCAGCCCCTGCAGCTGGAAGGACCACAACCAGGGAAATGCAAGCAGCAGTCAGTAGACGCGGCGACTGACTGCGATATTTCCAGCCGCCGCTTATTTGTTACAGATAAGGCGACTGCACGCAGATTCCTCATTGACACTGGCAGCGACCTTTGTTGCTATCCTCATAGGTTAGCCAAAAGTCACGCGCAGTCGTCAACAGGATACCAACTGGCTGCAGCAAATGGCAGTGTTATAAAAACGTACGGCAGTATTTCCCTTCGCCTCAACTTAGGTCTACGTCGCGATTTTCAGTGGAATTTCACTATCGCTGACGTAGAGGCTCCTATAATAGGCTCGGATTTTCTCAGCCACTACAACTTGCTGCCAGACCTGCGCCACAAACGCCTGATTGACGGGAATACGACTTTATCAACTCCTGCTTCAATCGCAAAGGTCAACCAAGTGAGTGTCAAGGCAGTTTCTGTCGATGACTCCTCACCTTACACGAAGCTTCTTCTGGACTTCCCAGACTTGACTCGCCCTCCAGGTCTTCCACGGCAAGTGAAACACAGCACGGTTCACCACATCGTTACCACCGATGGTCCGCCAGTTTCCTGCCGTCCACGCCGCCTTGGTCCGCAGAAGCTAACCGCGGCCAAGAAAGAATTTGACGACATGGTCAACTGTGGTGCTGCCAGACCTTCTAAAAGCCCTTGGGCCTCTTCACTTCACATGGCAAAGAAAGGAGAACAAGGCTGGCGACCGTGTGGAGATTACCGGGCCCTGAATGCCAGGACCGTTCCAGATCGGTACCCCGTAAGACACATTGCGGATTTTTCACACAACATTGCTGGAAATTCCGTCTTCAGCACCATCGACCTGGTGAAGGCCTACCAACAAATTCCTGTCCAGGAGGCTGATATTTGTAAAACAGCAATCACCACTCCATTTGGACTGTACGAGTTCCCTTTCATGACTTTCGGTCTCCGTAACGCAGGACAAACTTTCCAGCGTTTCATGGATGAAGTTGTAAGAGGACTCGACTTCTGCTACCCGTATATTGATGACGTTTTAGTTTTCTCTCGCAGCAGGGAGCAACACCTGGAACACCTGGAAATCCTGTTCCAGCGCCTGGCCAATTACGGGGTCGTAGTCAACGCATCTAAGTGCGTTTTTGGCGCCGAAGAGGTAACTTTTCTCGGCTATCGGATCAGCAAAGACGGTACGCGTCCACCTACAGAGAGAATAGAAGCTCTGCAGAATTACCCCTTGCCAAAAACTGTGCAAGGCCTCCGCAGGTTCCTTGGCATGATAAACTTTTATCGCCGATTCCTCCCTCACGCAGCCGATTTGCAAGCTCCGCTTATTGATATCCTAGCTTCTTCTAAGCTCAAAGGTGCGAAGCCAGTGCCCTGGACACCCGAACTTGAAGCTGCATTCCAGAAATGCAAGGATAGCCTTGCCAGTGCTACTCTCCTTGCCCATCCAGTTAGCGATGCTGCTCTGGGTTTATTCACGGACGCTTCTTCAGTTCACGTGGGATCTTGCCTTCAACAAAAAGTTGACAACCAGTGGCAGCCCTTGGCCTTTTTCAGTAAAAAACTGACAGACAAACAAGCTCAGTGGCCCGCGTACTATCGCGAACTTCTCGGTGTATACGAAAGTGTTCAACACTTTCGCCACCTATTCGAAGTCCAACATGTCACAATCTATACAGATCACAAGCCACTCATTTACGCTTTCACGCAACGACGCGAAAAGCTTCCTCCTGTTCAGCTCAACCAGCTGTCCTTTATTTCCCAATTCACAACTGATGTTGTTCATGTGAAGGGAGAGGACAATGTGGTTGCTGACGCCATGTCAAGGATTGAAGCAATCTCCTTAGAGGAAAATTTCGCAGCGTTGGCCGATGAACAAGCTACAGATGACGAGCTTCAACACGCCAAAACGCACTCATCGCTCCAACTACAAGACGTTTACATCCCGGGCACCAACACGAAGATAATCTGCGATATGTCGACAGGGAAACCTAGACCATTCGTAACGCCTTCTTTCCGACGTAATTTTTTTAATAAATTACACAACCTCAGCCATCCTGGCGCGCAGGCCTCTGCACGATTGGTGGCTGAACGTTTTGTTTGGCCCTCTATTAACAAGGATTGCCGCAAATGGGCTCGCGAATGCCTATCATGTCAACGCAGCAAGGTGTCGCGTCACACTGTAACACCTTTAGGAAGTTTTACTGCGCCAACCAACCGCTTCCGCCACGTGCACATTGACATTATTGGCCCGTTGCCTCCAAGCAAAGGCTTCCGATATTGTTTAACCGCCGTAGACCGATACACCCGATGGCCTGAGGTTTGGCCCATGGTCGGCATTACGGCAGAGGAAGTGGCCGAAACATTTACAGCCGGTTGGATTGCTCGCTTTGGTGTACCTTCAGTCATAACAACTGACCAAGGCCGACAGTTTGAGTCCTCACTGTTTCAAGCTCTCTTAAAGCAGTGCTCAATTCAACGCACACGCACTACCAGTTATCACCCATGTGCCAATGGTATGGTGGAGAGATTACATCGCCAACTAAAGGCAGCACTCATGTGCCACGGAGGTACATGGTGTGCTGTTTTACCTCTGGTACTTCTGGGCATACGTGCAGCTTTAAAAGAGGATCTTCGAACATCAGTCGCTGAACTGGTATATGGTGAGCCTCTCAGACTGCCCGGAGAATTCATTAATCCAGCAACGAGTAGCCATACGTTAGTAGATGTACACGATTTTACGTCACAACTGAGAAACCACATGACCGATCTCAAACCAGTCTCGGGATCTCAGCATACTCAACGTCGGCCATTCGTTTTCAAGGATCTATCCACTTGCACCCATGTGTTTCTCCGGGATGACTCTGTAAGAACGTCTCTAACGCCACCCTATACTGGACCTCACCCAGTTAACAGCAGGGACAATAAAAACATCTGCATTACCGTGGGTAACAGGAACGTACAGGTTAGTTTGGATAGGGTGAAGCCAGCTTATATTGAAGAGGCACCTCTTCCAGCTCCACTTCACCATCCACCTTCATCACCAGCACCTAGCCCACAGTTCCTGCTCCTCCCGCTCCTCCTCAGTACACAACTCGCTCAGGTCGTCGAGTTCACTTTAAGACGCCTGTAGATGTTTAGTGTTAGTTTTATAAGCATTTTGTTATATATATTTTTTCTGGGGTGTATTTTTCTCCGTGGGTGGGTGGTGTGGCGACATACGTCACCACGCAACACACGAGAGCGCGGGAGGGCGAGTGAGGCGGGCGTACTTAGCCCGCGTCGGGATACGCACCCAGAACAGTCAGCAATCTCATGGCACGCGACACACACGCGGAGTGATTCTCTTGCGGTACAAGAGACGCGCGATCGAACGACCGAAGAGTGCCGATTATCTTACTCGTCTCGGTCTCCTCCCGCACTCTCATATCTTGTGCATCGCATTGATATTTGTGTTCGTGTTCGTGTCTTCTAAATACATAATTAGTTGGGACATGGTGTTTTATTCCTTGGAACCGGTCGCCTAAGGAGGCGGGTTCTCCACCATCCCGCGTGCCACGGCTGGCTCATAAAAGAAGGAACCAGAGACCATTGGGCCCCCGCCGTATCATCATACAGCGGTGGCTCCTCCCTGGCATCACCCATCATTGGTGACCCTTCAGACTGTATACGACTTAGATTGTGACTAGATCATTTACAACTTGTTTTATTCAAGAAACTTGAAAAAATCATAATACTTGACACTGGCAAATGTTTTAATGAGGGTCCAATACAAAAAAGAAGAAATACAGGTTTAGACCGGGTTTTGGCGGGAACGTATTTGTAACATATTGTTGCTTTGTTTTATTTTTCTAAGCTTGTGTTATTTTGAACATTAATGCTATAAAAATGGTGGTGTTTTATTCATTAAGTGTTCAATCAAGCGCGTGAGTGTGGGTAAGTGAAATAAACCAGTGAAACGTGTGATTTTACGTTGTAGGCAAAACTCCATAGAAGCTTCTAGTAAAATCGCCATCACTTTACTGAGGCAAGACTTTTTCAAAATGTTTCAAAGTGTTTTATATTTATCCCTAAGGGGTAGTAAAATTAATAATGTTTGGTATTATTAAAACTAATTTTCAGTAATATCTGAGAGGTGAGAGCATCCTCACCTATTAGGATCATCGCCATATAAAAGAAGAAATATTAATACTTGACACGGCAAATGCGCTAATCGCGTGACTTCAAAGCAAAAACAAAAGTTTTTAAGAAATTAACTATTTTTATTTTATATTTTGTTTGTCCAAGTTTTGTTTGGGACTTTGTTTGGGACTTGTTTGATTCGGTGAACCTAACTTTTTGCGATACGATTTGTGTATTTGGTTATTTGTATTAGGTTTAACTACCAAGGATCTTATATAGTTTAATAAGATTCTCTTTAAAAATACATTATACTAAACTAACCTAATTTGAGAACCGGAACATCCAGAAAAACTTCTAGCAGTTCTTTCAGCCATGGATACAGGTATTTTCTTAATTAATAAACATACTGCCTTCTTATTGAATGCTTATCTAATTCATTTAAGATTTAATACTCTAAAACGCGTACATGCCGTTTGTTTATGGAATTCTATTCTAAATTAGATCGAACAATATATGCTTCCATTTAAGCTTGAGCGTATTCGTGAGCCTACGATGTCTGTCAGTCTGTCCAACAATTAAAGGGCTGTATCTTCTGAACCGTAATAGATCGGAAATTGAAACTTTCTTATAATATATGTCAATATGGCTCATCAATAAATAATTAAAGCTGGTCAAGTGCGAGACAAGCTTACGTAAATAATTTTTGAAACAATGCGAAATTCTTATGTGTACTGAGAAATAAAACCTTGACTAACCTTTTCGATGCCATAAAAAGAAACAAAAAAAGACAAGAGAACAGTCTGTTGTCAGCTGGTATCATGTGGTATAAACTTATAATTATTTTTTTTAAACCAACTTCAAACGCAACTTACTAAATCCTTCACGATTGTAAACTTTTTAAAGAGACCTCTCTTCACTAGCTTATTTTTTCCTTTGTCGATTTGTCACTGAATGTCAAATGCTCGTCTTCGAAGATTAGAAAATGTGCAGATGTCTATATGATAATCCATAACATTTGACACTCTTGCAAAGAAAAACTTGTAGGTGGAACTCTGCGATTCTATAATCTGACGCACTTACTCAGGAATAAAATGAAAATATTTTCATTTATAGAGATTATTCAAAAATATAGCGATGCTTATAAAATAATAATGGGACCAACTTGGGAGCTTTCTCTATACACCAATTCAGGAAACACAAAAATTGGTTGTCTAATACCGGAGTAATTCGTGTACATACATTAAAAAAAAAAACGGTACAAATTGATAACCTCCTCCTTTTTTGAAGTCGGTTAAAAATAGAGTAAATGGTAATGTTACAATCTCTACTAACATATAAGTTGACATGTCTATCTGTGGCATCATATCTTTCAAACGGATGGAGTGATTTTGATCTAGTTTTTTTGTTTGTTAGAGGATTTGATTGAGAGTGTTCTTAGCTATGTTCCATCAAAATCGGTTCAGCTATTTTGTATGTCAGGGGTTTTTAGTTATCTAAATTGTGATATGATATAAATCAGTGATGCTCTAAATTGTACTATCAGTGATCAATCAACCACATAATTATGACACTGCAAACAATCTAATGCACTGGGGTGTGTCAACAGTAGTTTGACACCCTCCTCGGGTGTCAAACTGCTGTCAGCTCTTGTACTGTGTCTGTTGTCTCAATTTTTTCTAGAAAATCACAACTAAATGAATTTTTGAGTCATTTACTTGTTGATAATATACAGAGTTAGTCTTGAATTTGTTTACTTATCTAACAAGTGTAATAAAGTCCCCCTATTGTGCTATTGGAGAGATGATGCCGAGTATACTTCTGCGGCCCTTTCGTCACCATCACAAATAATTTAAATATTTTTAATTTTGAACAGGAATATTGTTGAAGTCTACACATTTGATTAGCTATCAACCAGTTGATCACGATGGCTCATAGAGTTGATTGGCTAATACTCTTATACCAGCAATATTTTGATTTAAAGCCGCATATCACCATAATCCGTATTATTATATTCTATTTCAATCGATTTTCGCAATTATAATTGTATATGATGTTAGTTTATAATATCTTTTTTAAACTTCAAATCGATCCAGTACATTTAGGGTAAATCGAATTCGAATTTGAATAGTATTAAGTAATAAACCTGCCAAATTTCGTCCAAATCCGTCCAGTAGTTTTGGCGTCCATTGGACACACCAATAAACACTAACAAATCCTGTGACACATTCATTAAAGTGAGAGCTACAAATTATGTTTCTTAATTAAATTGTATTTTTTTTTAATTGCCTTTGATATACATGTATTGTTTGGTGAAATATGTCATGTCCCTATTAGATAAAAGAATTTCATTAATATTGGCGGCTCATTCTCACGATTGGATTATAAAAGGATGTATTAAGTATTTGTGAAAACCTGTAAAGCGAAGATATTGTAATTACGGTTACGGGATCTGTACCAAGTGTTGAAGTTTAACAACGAAATAAGGGTTGGGGAGTCAATAAAGGAGTTAAAAATTTTCTAAAGGAGAGCAAGGTCAACATATTTGCGACGGATGTTAAGTAGGATTACCAAGAAATATTTTAGATGTTTGTCATAAGACGAAACGGCCCATGCCACACCTAAAGTTCACGATTCTTAAACAGCGTTTTTGAATACGCTCAATTCTGTCACTATGAACGCTGTAGAAAGGAGACCACAGACCAGACGGCACAATTATACTCTGTACACTACGTATGTATGACAGCATTAATTTGTTCTCCTATAAAGCCAAGCAATGACAACATAGATAAATATTATCTGCCCACTTCCGGAAATTAAAACGAATAGTTTGTTTTGCGTTCTGGAAGTGAACGGATTACGTTATACATCCATTTATTCAGATAAAAAAAATAAATCGCACACTCATATCAACATTGCATCATATCAAAATAATTCTTTTCGAACAGCCGAAAACCGCTATCTCCGATATAGGATATAACGGTTTTTCGGTTATTCTGATAGTTTGCTTTTAGATCTAGCAGAATAATAGAAAAACCGTCATGGTTAAACAGGAGATAATGATTTTTCTGCTATTCAGAAATAATTGTTATTATTTACTTAATGTAGTTATTGATCTGGGGATGTGGGAAATATATATTTAATTTTGCACCAAAACTCAAGCGTTTAAAAACCAATCATGAAATGGACGCTGCAATACGCACTTGCGCCAAGCTTTATGAATGCTCGAAATAAAGTCGCAGAAAGAGCCGTAATAGTGTACGCCTACGATATATCTATAGTCTATGTGCTGTCTATAGATATAAAATAACCAATTCGATATTCATTTAGTATGAAGTTTGAGTGTTTCGAGCCGTGAGTAATCTAATATTTACGCTTCCGCGCTGTCTCCAAGGCTCTGAGCCTAGAAATACCGCTATCATCAAACTATAGTCCTCAACCTGAAGTTTCTTCGCTGGGGCATATCGTATTATATGTGTCGTTTATTTAAGTTATATATATATATGTACATATATGCTCATCGTCGCGCAATAAAACGCCGGCTGGCGTCGGTTGCACGTCTATGAAAAGCAACTAACAATTATTATTGGTATTTTCTTATATAAATAAATAAAACTGCCTTTCACTTTTGTAATATCCTCACAGTGATTTTATAAAGCGCGAAAGGAATACCGCTGCGCGCTTTACCTTAGTAAATATTACGCCAAAAGCAGGCTTAGACTTAGAAATGGCAAACGTTTCTATTTCTACAAACTACAATCTTGGAATTTTAAAGGCTGGAGTGAATGATACCTTCTAGTATTTCTAGATCAACGAGCTCCAATCTCGGCCACATCAGCCGGTAGGCGAGTTGGTGGTCAATCGTATATCTATGTATATAACATAAAAAAAAGTTTATGCTTCGTAAGAATAAGAAACTGACGTTAGTCGCGTGACATTTCTATAGCTAATATCAATCCCATTACCCATCCCATTTACTTTTAGGTTTCCGTACCCAAAGATTATAACGGAACCCTATTACTAAGACTCCCCTGTCTGTCTGTCCGTCTGTCACCAGTCTGTAACTCATGAACCGTGATGAGTTAGACAGTTGAAGTTTTCACAGATGATGTATTTCAGTTGCCTCTATAACAACAAATACTAAAAAATAGAATAAAATAGATATTTATGGGGGGCCCCATACAACAAACGTGATTTTTTGCTCGTTTTTGCTTGATATTGATAACGGCAACAGGTAAACGCTTGGAATATACACAGAATATTGAGTTATATTATTCACTTTAAAAATAAATTATCTATAAATGATGGTTTGGTTTTTATAGATTATTGTACGGAACCCTTCGTGCGCGAGTCCGACTCGCACTTGGCCGGTTTTATTTATTCTACTGGCGCGTGGAGCCGGTTTCAGTATTAATATTATTCTACAGAAACTGTTCCGTCGCCGCAGTAAAGCTCCTCCACTCATAACTGGGGTTCTGCCTCGTGTAATATCTCGTACCAGCGACACTTCTGCTTTTACTGCATACGTGCATTTTGTCTCTGAACTCCTGTACACTCTGCTAGCTGCATCCTGTTGGATTGCTTGCTTGAATACTGTTCAGGTCACAGACGGAAAAATAAATTGTAACTTAGCGAATACTATAATAAAATCATTATATTAAAAAAACTGAGATAACCGACATCAAATTCACATTTACTTCGTTTTTTTTTCTTTCAGGTATTTTGTTTTGAACACCAAACGACTACGCCGATTTTGCCGATTTTTAGGGTTCCGTACCTCAATAGGAAAAAACGGAACTCTTATAGGATCACTTTGTTGTCCGTCTGTCCGCCTGTCCGTCTGTCCATCTGTCCGGGCGTCAAGACCTTTATCTCGGGAACGCGTGAAGGTATCGAGTTGAAATTAAAACCATATACGCAGATCCATAGTATCTTGATGCAGAAAGAAAAATAAAATTTCTCAGTTTACGTAAAAAAAAGTTACAGCCGAATATGTCGTAAAAAACGCACATTTCGACACTCACAGAGGAATCAAAACCTATGGGGTACTTCCCGTTAACCTAGAACTTTGAAATTTGGCAAAAAGCATTGTGTTAGAGTACACATATAGGAAAAAATCTGAAAACGACATTTTTAATTTAATCACAAAAAATTATGTCTTTACGCAAGGAATGAGGGTCAAAATTTTAAAGTGAATTAACCGTATCATGTGGGGTATCATATGAAAGAGCTTCATTAGCATAAGCTAAAACAGGTTTTTTTTAAATATTTTTACGATGTATATTTTTCGGTTTATGAAGGAAAATATAAAAAAACATGATTTCCCCGCTTTTATCTACTTGTTAGTACGGAACCCTCGGTGGGCGAGTCTGACTCGCACTTGTCCGGTTTTATTTGTAAAAATAAAGGGTTTTCAAATCGGTTCAAACGGACGGAGTTATGAGGTGACAAATAAATAAAAATACAACGGAATTGATAACTTCCTATCTTGAAGTCGGTTAAAAAGCGAAAGTAATTCTGTCTCTGTCTCTGTGTTAGCTGTTTACCAAACGGCTGTAATTATGGTTACGTGTGGTATAAAGATAGGTGTGAACCTAGTTTACCTTACAGAAAGTTTTTAATAGACAGTTCTTTTCAAAAAAACCTAATTTCAAAACTAAATTTTTACAAATTGCACACATAAAAAAATAAAAATATGGCCCCGTTATTTTTAAAATAATGAGGAGTGGTATTGAAATAGTGGCAGCTGTGGGAACGGCGGCGCTCCAATCAGTCTGATTGATTCTGCTCTTTCGCGGTTTTAAATTGGTCCTTTGTCAATTTGTAGCTTTTGTTGCAGATATAGGTTCCCAGCAGAAACATTTCGGGTAGGTAATAATTTATGTTTGTTAAAAAAAGGAAAATTATTTAAAAAAAACAAATGCGTTTAGTTTTTTTTCAAGAACCTAATTTTGTTAAGCGAGCTCTATTTGTCGTAAGTAGAGTTCAACGTTAATTACGGGTTACTCTTTTATTTTGAGACCAAATCTCCGACAACATTTTCAACTTCCTACGGTTTTTGTAACACGCTTTTATTAGCTTCACCTGTATCCATGTTTGTAACTGACTCCTTTGCACTTGATTTTGACCCACTTCAAACGGGCAGATTTCATTCAACCTTTCTAGACTTATCGAGGACCGATGACAATACAATAATTTGAAGCGTGTTTTTTACTTTTTTAAACTAATTATTTTCAGAAAAAACAGGCACTAGGTCGACGTTTCGCTTGGACGGCTAAATATGTAAGAACCACATTAGTTTTTATGGGATCGACGCAAATGGCCAAGAACGCAAAAGACCATTTGGCCTTTTGCTTATTTTAAAAAATATTTACGCGAATGGCCACATCAGCGAGAGGCCAAAAACGCAAAAAACCATTTGGCCTTAACTTTATTATCACGGACACAAAGTCGTAAAACAAATTCATCTCAAATCAGTGCCCTGTATTGATGGATACTCATATACCAACAATGACGAACTTGACTATATAAATACTAAATAATAATAATAATAACAACACAACAATATACAGACTCAACTATCTAAACTACTACACAAGAAGCACATCGATCACCCCAGACCGATAAAGGTCTAAAGATAATCCAAATGCTCAAACCCACTACCAGTTGGCAGCGTACCCAGCATGCTGACCGCATTGCCACGTTGAATGGCAATGCTTATGCGTTGGGCCATATACGCGCTAGCATTTTGGTCACGCGTCGCATCGATCAGGCGCTCAGATAAATTTTTGAAAATGAGATGAGCTCCCGGTCCCCACGGACCCAAAGTTTCGACACCAAACGGCTCAAATATGTAACCTCTAATAATAATAATTAATATTATAATAAAACATCAATATTATATTAAATAATAAATAATAAATAATACTGATTGTACTGATGACACAGATTTCTGTGGACGAACTTAAAGATTTTGATTTCTGAATTCTGGTGTCACCGAGATAAAGCATAATTTTTATTGATAAGTATAGAGACATTTATTTTGCGGGCTCGAATTAGTTTAAAATCCGAAATTATTTTAATCGTGTAAGTGGTCTAAAGGCTGCTGCTCTAGACTTGATTGAGTTCGGACGTTTTTGAGCGCTGATGCAAAATCCTAGTCGATAATAATATCGTTGGTTTCTATAGTTTTTTTCTTTTTGCGTTGCTCATCTAGTAAATGAATAATTTAGGGATAGTTTGTTACTGATGTGTCAATACTGCATGTTGTGTTTAAGAGGATTGTTAAGCGTGCAATGTACAAAATGAGATAGTTTTATAATTTAACTAGACGCATTTCGCGGTTTTACCGGCGATCGAGGAATCTTATCTTATTGACATACACACTTACATCTACA
Source organism: Lycia hirtaria (assembly GCA_947563715.1). Taxonomy (NCBI): domain Eukaryota; kingdom Metazoa; phylum Arthropoda; class Insecta; order Lepidoptera; family Geometridae; genus Lycia; species Lycia hirtaria. The sequence goes on along the minus strand of OX387376.1, from coordinate 2,822,384 downwards.
CTTTACAAGGAAGCCATCCTGGGTGTCTCAAGAAATAAAGTTTAGCTTTTTGATGTGGGCATTTTTAGATGCTTGTGACTGTAGATATTCTCGATGTACTGGAAAGCGCGCACATATCTCTCTCAGGTATCGCAGCGTTTTAATAATATAAAATAACTGAGTGGAGATTTTATAAAAGTGAAAAACTGTTTTGTTTATTTAAAAATATTTATAATATTAAAAAAAAAAGTTTTATTCAGATATTGGCGACGAAGTTTTGAAAAAACTTATGTTTTGGAACTGCTCAACCAAGTTGAAAGATATCGAAGAAAATATTTTCTTTAATCATTTCATGTCTAAATCAAAACTGTTACTCACTTTTCTCGGCCTCGGTGATTTTATATGTTTAAAAATGTTGTGATGCGCGAAAGAGATAGCTGCGCGCTCTGAGCGCATAAGAGTGCGCATTGTATTTTTTTTGTACATTATAGATCTACGATTGACCACCAACTCGCCTGATGTTAAGCGACAAAAATTTAATTAGTAAATTAATTAATTGAATTAGTTATTGTTTATGCAGAAAGCAGTAGTCTCCTTTTGTGTGGAAAAAAATCTTGATATACTCACAAACACCGCGCCGTTACGTGTTCAACAATCCTCTTAATTAGACTGTATACATTCGAATCAAGTATTAATTGTTTTCATGTCCATGTTTCAGAGATGCGTTAATTGGAACATGGGTTTAAATTTTCGGATTGAATTTTAATCATTTTGGTTAATTGACTTGTTGTTGATTAAATCTGTGAAATACTTTTGCGTTTACCAAGAACAATAGGTAATGTTAATTGGAAAAGTGATAAAGTAATTACTCGTATAAGAACCAAATTATGTCGGTTTTATGATCTCATACTACAACTTATAGTAGCCATTGTAAAAAAAAAGTATGTCAATCAACACTTGGATAGTACAAATGGATCTAAAAGCACCTCACACATAAAAAATCGAAATAAGTCTCTTTTTGAACAGACAAGTAAAAACTGATGTCTAGTAAACTATTTACTAACTCACTCCTTCCGAATTACATTTAAACGTGTAAATTGTGTTTTTTTAAATACCCCAGGTTTGGTAGAAAAAAAAACATTTTCGAGCAAAAAAATTGTCGTTTCATGATTTTACATATTAAATCCAGTGACACGGGATTTGTGTAAAAGACTAATCTAACGATGTCATTCTTCATATTCTGCCCATGCGTTTGATCTCCTGTTCCGGAAGAACAAATACAAACAAGTATCTATATTAAAAGAAAAACAAAACACCTGACTGCAGAAAAGCAGTTTTTGCAGTCTAACTTACGATTTCGTTACGCTTGATGCGCTGTTGAATATAAGTTTCTTGTGAGAAAGTATGTGTAAAATATATAAGTTATATATATATTCGTAAGCACCGTTAAAAATTCTTTATTTTGATACCACACTCGATGTATTTTGAAAACATTTTTTTTGAGATAACTTTTTGCCGCCAAAAATCCTTAATTTTGTTTCCAGTTTGTTTAGTTTCCATGTACCCAGTGTCACTCTCACGACTAAGACGAATCTATTGACACCACTCACATCAAAGCCGGTCAAGCCGTTTAGGCTCTAGGGCGTGCCAAAGAAATATACATACATACATACAAACATACATACACTCGAAAAGCATAACCCTCCTTCTTACGCAGTCGGGTAATAAATAGACAGATAAACACAATACCCTCCTTTGTGCCGAACCGATATTGATGAAATTATCTATATATGCGACCAATCCAAAAGTGTATTCTTTCAAACAAAAACAATATTTTCAATTAAATACTAATAAGAATATTCTAAATATAACAATATTAAAAGGTGACGTTCCGAGAGTCGCGGCAGATGCGACAGTAGGGTACCGTGCAATAAACCGCGTGTCAGGCGCATGCGGCCCACAATACACCGCGTGAGAAAGACAAAGTCGGAGCCTTTATTATTTACTAATCAAGTGCTAGATATCATACAAGTGGCAGGAAGACGCTGGATGCAGGCCGCTTCCAACCGGTTACCAACGGTCTTTCTGGAAATCCATGGGGGAGGCCTAAGTCCAGCAGTGGACTTCTTGTGGCTGAGATGATGATGATGATGATGAATCAAGTGCTATGAAAGTTCCATAGCACTACACAAAAGGTTCAATCAGCCACGTCGACTAAATTGACTCATAACTGCTACGACTCCACACTTCGCTTCGTAGCGAGTTCTCAGTAGCCGCGTAGCTCGCAGTTGTTTGCAGTTTGTTCAGTCAGTACGAATTCGAACAGCGGGGGAGGTGTACGCACTCCTCTGTAAAGTTTCCCGCCAATATGTACGCGAGAGGTACTGACGCGTTCCTTATTTTAAAAAAATGTTTTTTTTATTTTTATTTGTTATACTGTTAATTTTGTACGCTGCGCGTGTTTTGTTCTTTTTGCATTTAATGATTATTTTGAAATGGTGTACATTTTTCTTTAGAGCATTTTTGAATAGTTTGTTTTGTAAATTATGTATCTACAATAAATTGTTTTGTATTGTTCCAGTTACATTATTGGTGCTAATTCTCGCCTTCATACACTGTGTATTAAGTTTTGGTAAGTTTTTTTTATCATATTTAGAAGAAAAAAAAGAGTTTAGGGCTATATTAATTTTTACTAATATTTAACAGAATGTAGTATATTTTCGAAGCTTCATATTTTATAAAAAATCTCATTACATGTCAAGTAACTTTCATGAACTCATGATGTTATCTGTTATAGTTAAAAGGAAATAAAATCGATGTTAATGCCCCCGTTTCTTATGTAACTTCTTAGTAATGTGTTTAATCCACATTCCTTTTCTGATTGACTGAGCGATCGAAGCCAAATTAGCCATTTCAGAACTAGCTGATTTTGCTTTCATGTGTGTGTTTGTCAGATCGTAATTTTCAACCAATTTTGAAACGTAGTGTTCAACTATGGGAAAAAATATTTAAAAAAATACCATCTGAAAGAAATTGAAGAAATGATATGAATGATATGAAAACATATGAAAAAAATTGGGAGTTAAATTCACCAAAAATATTAAGTATTCAAATAGAGAAATCATTGTTTGGCGAATTACTAGCTTAGTAAACCAACCAGAAAACCAGACCGGACAGACGTCCGGTGCGTCTACACACTCTCATTATGAACCATACGTCACCGCGAATCCGGTGAAAATTCGGTCCGTTGTCCGGTAAAAAAAAACGGACGTCTACAAGCGGCCTAACAGTAGTAGCCAGTAACTTCAATATAGCTGTCATATTTTTGACGAGTCAGCCAAATATTAGGTGGTAGACTTAGATTCGGTTGACCGGCGCGCCAAGAAGTTAAGAAGTTCAGTGACGATAAATTGGTTGCCAAGAAGCTACTTAGTTTCGAGTATCGCAGTAAAGTAGCATGTTAGTCTATAATTCTATATTCTATAGGATTCATTTCGGCGACGGTGGGTAAGAGCTCCACGACCTTATTTCCACCCTTCCTACCACAGGACTAGCAAAAAGCTTGTACACTACCATCTCTCATTTAAATGTTAAAAATCTACATGACGTTGTCTTTCTTCGTTCTTGATGCATATTGCATAGGAATGGAATTCTTTGCTGCCTTCTCTGTTTCCTGAGAACTACAATCTTGAACTTTCAAGGATTATCATCATCATCTCGGCCATAAGAAGTCCACTACTGGACATAGGCCATGGACTCAAAAAAAAAACAATTGAAAGTGGCTTGCATCCAGCGTCTTCCCGCCAGTTGTATGAGGTCGTCTGTCCATCTCGTGGCTGATCTTCCTACGCTGCGCTTGCGCTTGCGCGCTTCAAGGATTGTGAGAATGATTATATCTTTTAGATCGACAAGCTCCATCCTCGTCTCCACTGTTGCAGTTGGTGGTCAATCGTAGATCTAATTAATGTTGAAAACGTACACATAAAAAGAATCGGCTTACATTTGAATTTATTTTCCTTCTTTCCATTCGATTAGCCGTCGGATAGATTCGACTCGTGATTGCCTCCTCTTTCATATCGAGCATCTCACGGTCGCTTACACAGGCTACCGTTCCCGGAGAAAATTATCCAACCATAAGGATGGAGAGATAATTTCCTTATCCTTCACTGAATCATCCTTTTGACTCGAGGTGCTCGGAGAAATTTTCACCGAATTTATTCGTTTGACTCCGGACGCTTGAATAATTTCGCTTTTGGTTTTTAAAGGTGTTCAATGTTTTTTTTTTTTTTTTTTTAGAAGGTAGATCTACGATTGACCACCAACTCGCCTGATGTTAAGCGACGGTGTGTTCATAGATATCTTGTGGAAGGCAATTTTTTTTAATGTACCTTAATATTTTGAAAATGTTCCGGCTCATAACGTCCAATTTACAACTGGTAGCCTAGCTAGACGGTAGTTTTTTTAAATTCGAAAATAGGCTTGCGCTTGACTGTCAACTCACCTGGTGTGAGTTGACAGTAAGCGACAGTAGTAGTATAGTAGTGGAGGTAGTGTAGGGTATCCCAAACATTTTCAGTTCACTGCGCACTTACAGATTTAGTACTTTGGCTCGGTGGCTTTCTAGCTAGTCAAAATAGGATAAGTACATTAAAACTATATAGGTTAAAAAATCCGGGTTCACGAAAATAAAACCGGACAAGTGCGTGTCAGACTCGCCCACCGAGGGATCCGTACAAACTAGTAGATAAAAATATTTTTTTATTTTTTATATTTGAGTTGATTGAATGAAAGGTAAATTGCGGTTTACGATTTATGACATATAAAAAAAACTACTTACTAGATCTCGTTCAAACCAATTTTCGGTGGAAGTTTGCATGGTAATGTACATCATATATTTTTTTTAGTTTTATCATTCTCTTATTTTAGAAGTTACAGAGAAAGAATTTTTGAGTTTCAGTTATAAGTATGGGGGTATTGAAAATCTTAATGCGGTTCAAAAAATACATCTACTTACCAGTTTCAACAGTATAGGTCTTATAGTTTCGGAAAAAAGTGGCTGTGACATACAGACACACAGACATGGCGAATCCATAAGGGTTCCGTTTTTTGCCATTTGGCTACGGAACCCTAAAAATGGAAATTAATAAAAATGGAATAAGAATTCTGAGAATTCGCAGAGCTTTTCAACTGAATATCAGTATCGTTATATTTATTTATTTAGATTAATCTTGCACCTAAGATTACAAGTAATGTGCGAGATCACGCGTGATTTTATATTACACATGAACAGTTTAATATGTATATCAAGCCATTTTCTAATCCAAAATTCCTAATCTCCACAAATGCTTTATACAATATTACTGTTTTGCACTCCAACAAAACAGGTATTATATGTTGGAGAAAACACACAGCGTTGAGGTGAAGAAAGCTGTTGAAAATTCGTCTTAAATTGCTTAGTTCTACGTTAACTCACCCAATAAGTTTATGGTTCTTTATACTTATCACTGTCAATGTCAGCAGCCAGCATCTGTCAAGAATGAGATTTGACGCTTCTCCATTAAGTCTTCAACACACCAGCAAGAGCATTGCTGCAACGCTGTGTGTTTTCTCCAACATATAATACCTGTTTTGTTGGAGTGCAAAACAGTAATATTATATGTCATTCGAAAACACACAGCGTTGAGGTGAAGACCTGTTTGTTATCTGCTGGTGACAGACAACGCTAATGATGAATAATCTCTTGAGACATGTAAAGAAACAATAATCAATTATTAATTTCTATTACAACACTTTTTACAAACACTTTTAATAAATCAAATGAACTTTATTACTATTATTTTTATTGGGGTTACAGTATTACAGACAAAAAGTTTATGTAATACACAATACCATAATTAGGATGAGATAGTTATACTCTGCTAAGAAAAATATCTACAGTTCTATCAGCCTCTTGAGGCTACAGCAGACTTGATATGATATCAGTAGTCTGATGGGATATCTATACTTGCATCCCATCCTATACATGTATCCAAACATTACTCTGATAGAAAAAACAGATACATATTTAATAACTATTAGGTATAACTTCTATTAGGTATTTCCTGACTTTTAATGAGTCTCTAAAATGTTAACGACAGATGTGATGTGTAGGACGTTTCCGCTACATCCAACCTGACTGTATGTAAGTGATTGAATCTGTCTTTGAAACCAAACTTGGAACAATCTTTTGATCTTGAATGTAAATGGGCAAAAAAGTATTAAAGCTGTTTAGAATACTGTATAGAAATTGAACAATGAGTTTAAATTTTTTTAGATCTTTTGTGTGCCATATTAGCAACATTGTGCTTCAGGATTGGTATTTTGAACCTAAAGAATGACCAACTTCCTTGCCGTTCCTCCTGATGCAGTACAGTAAATTGATACAGATAATTTACAGTAAAAGTACTGTTTTATGCTCTAGCATATCTTGCACGGTTAGTTTGCAAGAATCTGGCCCCTAGCAGTCTCTCAGGTCATATTAAATCTGACCATCTTAGAATTAATTTTATAGATTCTAAATTTAGAAATACTCATAATTATAAATATTATCACCTAGTTGGAGCATTGTAAGGGGCTAGGTAGATGATTGCCAGCTACTTTTCAGCAAGTTTTGCAAGTCTACAGTACTTTGAGTGATCTGGCTAGACTTTTTTTTTTTTTTTTTTTTTTTTACAAAAGTATGAACAATTTTTTAATTTGAGAAGAGCACTTATCTCTCTTCTGATGTATGAGAACTTTCCCTAAGAATGGGTATAGACTCCACTATAACTTTTGTTTTTAGGCATGACAACCAAAAAACATTTAGTTCACATTGATACAATCCGAATGTATAATCCTCATGCCTTGTTCAAATGACGGTCAGGAATTAAGGTAAGAGATCTGGTGGGGAAAATGCCCAGCTCAGATAAAAATTGACTATATACCTAATATAGTTTGACATGATGGCCATGGCTCTTGAACCACTCTGTCTAGGTTTATTTAATCTGGGATGCCCCATCTTTTTATTCTTGCCTCCGCGGCTTGGGGTAGAACCACTCTGTCTAGGTTTATTTAATCTGGGATGCCCCATCTTTTTAATCTTGCCTCCGCGGCTTGGGGTAGAAGGTGCCACCTTCGATACTTTAAAACCCTTTAATAGTGTATAGGTAATCTGCCATCTTCAAAGAACCTCTCCGTGAGGCAGGTGGTGGTGAAGAGTTCAGTGTAACTGCTCATGGTGCCACTTTCGATATTTTGCGACCCCGTGACAGTGATAGGTGATCTGCAATGCCTTTCAAACCTTTCCGCAAGGTAAGTGGCTTCTTAAGTGTTAATGCTCTCTAAGGTCTGGATATATTTTTTTAGAGATAATGTATCTCTTATCACTGAGGTATACAACAAGCTGACGGTTTCTGCTTGACGGTATTAGGTGAGTATTTATTGAATGTTGGCACAGAGTGAAATGAGTGGTATACAAGAAGAGGCCTACGCTCATCAGTGGGCGATAACAGGCTGAGAATGATTATTGAATGTCATCCACTGACTAAGTGTGTTTGTGAACAAATGAACACATCATATAGGTATCACCTTTTTGGGCTTGTCAGCCTCACAAGAAATGTGATATTACACTATAATTTTGTACCCCCCCCCCCCCCCCCTTAATTGTTATTCAAAAATATAAGGGTAGGGGTTAAATATTGATTTTAATTTGTTTTTAATGGTCAATGCCTCCTGACAGTGGAGAAGACTGCATGATTTTCAAATTGCAACAACCATTGCAACTGCATTGCATTGCATAAATATAATTATAAGGTATTTTTATTGTGTATTAGGGTAGGACAAGCTCCTGAGTTGAATTCAAAAACAAGCTTTGGTAATTTATATGTCAACTCAATGTTTTCTTTCTGTGTTTCCGCAACATGAGAGACAAAACACCATTTAATGGCGAAACACTGTATCTAACAAAACTATAATAAAAGTTTTACTTAGAAAGTAAGTTGAATATGGGCAGTCTGACATTTTGAGCCCTAAAAATAAGAATAAAGATTATGTTGGATATTTTATGTATTTCAGTCTTAATTATGTTGACTTGTATTGATGATATATATCACAAAAAATGTAAGAAATCAACAGAAAAAACCATTGAGACATACTTTGTAACTTGAGATACTGTGTTTCGCTACATGACATGGTAGTATAACTGTCTGCAAGGGCGTTGCCAAGGGGGGGCTAGAGATTAAAAAAAATGTAGCCAACTGCAAAGCAACCAAAGTCCTAAGTCTGTGCAATTGTACCTGTACCAGCCGTGGGCTGGCGACGGCCCTGACTGTCTGATACATAAGTATTATATGTTAGTCTCGACTCTGATACAATGACAGACTTCTTTGAGAGATCTCTGCAACCCAATTATTTATAATAATAGATGTAATCTTAGTGGATCTCTGTAATCCATTCTGATACAGTAGTAAATATCTTTGTAGGATCTCCGCGATCCGTTTCTCATAAAATGAATAGCATTAGTAGCTATAGTATGTAAAAATAATAGATTTCATATTAGTAGGTCTCCGTGCCTCAATTAGATAAAGTGGTATCTTTGTAGGATCTCCGCGATCCGTTTCTCATAAAATGAATAGCATTAGTAGCTATAGTATGTAACAATAATATATGTCATATTAGTAGGTCTCCGTGCCTCAATTAGATAAAGTGGTAAATATCTTTGTAGGATCTCCGCGATCCGTTTCTCATAAAATGAATAGCATTAGTAGCTATAGTTTACAGAAAGGACTTCTGAATAAACAATTACACCAGTGAATCTGATTCAATGTGATCCACTTTGATAATGAGACATAGGTATACCACTAAAAACTAATGATAGGCCAAAGCCTTGTTTAGACATTAAATAACTTCATAATAATGTCTTATATTATCAATTATATCATAATCCAGTATAGTAATTTATTATGGTACACACTACTATATGGTACATACTGAATGACAAATGGGAGTGTGTCTGATAAATGTCAATTTACACTATCTTTTTTCCATCATGATTTTGTAATGGAGGAAGATTGACTGAGAATATATATGCATATATGAATTCAGACCTCCGAGGTCCTCCTTCCACAACACTCTTTAAGATTAAACTTTTAGGGCTGAAAGAGAGAAACAAGATTACATCCAATAGATCTAATATGTATATCAACTCCAAATAAACGGTGTTTACACTATGTACTTTTGTTTTAAATTGATCTCTGTCATCTTTTTTCAACACTTTGTTAACTTTAATATAAACAGAATAAGACATTCTGATACATTGTATTATACAGTATCTGATCTCTGTATGTATTTCTTAACAAATTACTACCAATAAGAGTAATCGAAAATTTGTAGATAACCGATCTTTGATAAGTAGTTATCACAACAATGATTCTCTCGGCATATTTTGTACAAAGATCGCCGAAAGAAAGTAAGTACATGAAACACTGTTATTGGACATTAAACTGAAGGAATTAATTTCCTGCTGATTTGTTTGCATTGCATTAATGTAAGTATAACGATAAATTCATAGCTCACCTGCACAGATTTGAACTAAGACATCTTTTCGCATGTCAAAAAAAAATCAAAATTGTCGAAACCTCTGACGGCGCTAACGACGCTGGTTACTGGAAAACGAGGCTCTGCCATCTTCATTCACTGAAGCTAAATGATCTTTTAGTTACCTTTCCGTCTCGAGGTTTGTTTCCTTGCGGAAAAACCAACCCGAATAGACATCGGCCGAACGCCGGTACAATCCGCTTTGAACATCTTTAAATTACAGGCCGTTTCCGCTTACACTGTGTGTTTTACATTTATACAACTAGCAACTAATGTCGCCTGATATGAACTTTATGTTTTATCACATAATTTATACTTTTTGTTAATTTTAATAACCAATATGTTTGACGAATTCAACGCTAATGGAGAAGCGTCAAATCTCATTCTTGACAGATGCTGGCTGCTGACATTGACAGTGATAAGTATAAAGAACCATAAACTTATTGGGTGAGTTAACGTAGAACTAAGCAATTTAAGACGAATTTTCAACAGCTTTCTTCACCTCAACGCTGTGTGTTTTCGAATGACATATAATAACAAGTTTTGAGACAGAGAAGATATTTTTTTTATGTTTTAAACTATTATTTTCATTTCTATTATAAATCATTTAGACAAGAAATAAGCTTAGTTTCTAATTTCGTCCACATAATATTTTCCTTCAACATTATATTTTTAAAATCTATATAATAAATACATTATAAAGAACGTCTAAACAAATAGTCAAATAAAGGAAATCCACCATCAGGTTTAGTCAACAATTTTCATTGTAAAATGACTTACATGACTTTAGTTTTAGTTAGACATTACTTTACTTTCCCCACCCATGGCAAACATTTGTGTGATGAGCATGGATGTTTGTTCTGTGTCTGGGTGTTTCTATGTATCATACGTATATATTTACAAAAAAAAGTATATGTGTATTCTATCAGCCATCTAGTTCCATAGTACAAGCTTTGCTTAGTTTGGGCTAGATGGTGTTGTGTGAAATGTCCACAAATATTTATTATTATTTATTATTTATAGATAGGTGGCGACATAAATAAATAATATATCTTAACGCTTTAATTACAACTTTATCATTCGGATGGCTAAATTGTGGAATACGCATTTTGAGTGGGACTTTTCAGTGTCTTTGAAACATGAGTGTACGTACGGTTTGATTTCTGTACAAAACACTTCATGTTAACTTATTTATAAAAAACTTCACGATGGTTAGGTCTATAATTGACCATCAATTCACCTGATATAAAGTCACAAAAAAAAAATCATAAAAATCCTAGCAGCTACTGCTTTTTGGACACTAAACGTTTTCTTCGCCCATATTTTTTTTTTTTTATTATTTCGCGCTATACCAAAGATTTATATCACATATACACAAGTAACAAGGAAAAGTATCAAAGGCTCTATGCGGTAGCTTTTTTAATATTCTTTTGTTACACGGTAAAACTTAAAAGAAGACAAGCTTAAAACTTAACTCAAACTTAACCAAGTTAAAGCGCCTAACGTGCGCGCATCCTGCATAATTTACTAGACATGTACTTAGTCAAGTTACTTTTAAGTTTTATACTGGTTGCGACAGAACTCGAAAGAATTCGCTTCATTTGAATGAATAACTTGAAGAACAATTTGAGGGAAATTAACTTAGTTACGTTATGATTTATATGGGCTTTAAGCTGTATAAGTATTTAGGAAAAGAAATAAAGAAATGATTTTATTACTTTATCACATAACTTAATATATACAGTCAAACAACTATACGTTTAGAAAACTCAAAAACAACCGAGAAATAAACTGCTGGCTGAAAACCGATTTTCGTGAAACATAGCTAAAAACAACCTCGATGAAACGCTCTTTCAAAAAAAAAACTTGATCAAAATCGATCCATCCGTTTGAGAGCTGCCACAGACAGATACACGTCAAATTTATAACACCTCTTTTTATAGGTCGGGGTCAAAAAGTATAAGCCCCAGTTTTTTTATACTTCTCGGTTTCGATTTCATTTAAAATGAAATTAATATATATACATATATAGGGCTTCTTATCTCTTCAATAAGTATATTGTACATTACTTAACGCAAAGCTTAGGAAATCCTCAAATTAATATAAATTAATTTAAGTTATCTCCGCTTACTTAGCACTATGGATGTAAATTAAAGTCTCAAGTTAGCTTTGCTCAGAAATTCAACCATTTGAAGGCGCTCATATTGTAGTGCTTTCTAAAGTGGGTGCTGTAGTGCTTTAAAAAGCTAGGCTGGGCGTGTCTTGGAGTGTTACTTTTTAACCTACGACTCAAAAAGATTGGTATTATAAGTATGACGTGTGTATCTGTGTGTCTGTGTGTTTATCTGAGGCATCGTAGCTAGCTCTCAAACGGATGGACCGATTTTGATCTAGTTTTTTTTAAAAAGAAGATTCCATCGAGAGTGTTCTTAGCTATGTTCATCAAAATCGGGTCAGCCGGTTTTTGTGAGGGGTTTTTGAGTTTTCTAAATTTATACTTGAAGTTCGTCGAATGATCTGCATATTCTTTGGAAGGAATCACGTCAAAAGGTCCACTTTTCGTCATTCTCTGCCTTTCCCATGGCAATGCATGGCGTATTTTTACCAGATTTTTTTACAAGTGTTCAAACTAATATAAAAATGTACAAGCAAACTAACGCTGTCTATTTGTTACCTTTTCATGGCTAAGCGACTGCTAACCGATCGCTATGAAGTTTGCTACAGAGATAGCTAAGAACCTGGAAAGCCTGAGAGCTACAATCTTGCAGTTTTCAAGGCTAGTGTGAATAGATATCTTCTAGATAGACGAGCTCCATCCTCGGCCACACCGTCACTTAACATCAGGCGAGGCAATCGCAATTGACCACCAACTCTAATATAAAACAAAATACAACAAAGTATCTCACAAAGCTACTTATATAATCTAACTACATTTTCGATTATAGGAGTCTAGTTACTAAGTGTGCAGTTAGCTACACTTTGTTTTACTCTGTGGCGTTGACTAAAATTTAATCAACATTTAGCCAGAGGCAGAATTAACCGGTTAATTCTGATAACGCTTCAGTCTCAAATTAACAGCGTGCATGTCTGCTTATTTAATAATATGGGGATATCGTAATTTGCTGGTACACGGATTTGTATGTAGATATCAATGACATGTGGGATTCCCGTGAAATAAGCTTTTAGTTAGGTTACAGAGCTTTTCCTAGTTCTGGACTGCGTAACAACCACTCACAAAAATCTGTAACTTATTATTCTCTTGTTATTGACATAGACATAGACATAAATTTATTGTAACAAAAACATAGATAGATAGATAGATAGATAAACTCTTTATTGTACACACCTTAGAAACTTACAATCAAGATAAGATATTTAAAACCTAGTGTAACAACTGGCAGCCTTATCGCTAATAGCGATCTCTTCCAGGCAACCTTAGCAACCTTTCTTAACCTTTAACATACAACTTTGAATAAAAAAATCATACACACAAAATATATACCTAACTATATAATGTTTCTGTATATTGAATTTAGTCTGTAGTAACATTTAATATACCTGCTAACTCCTGTTTTGATAACAAAGAAAATATAGAACGTATAGCTAAATGTACAAACACACCGAAAGCAATGAGTAACACAAACATTTAGAGTGATAGTTTCATTCAAAATTCTGTTCATAGGTGAAGCCACAAATCTATCAAAATTTATTCATGACTATCACGTATTTTAGACAATAGACAATAGACAAGATTTTTATTGTGCCAAAAACTTAAAAAATATTAACACGATTTAAAATTAAAAATTTAACTAAACTAAGTTTTTGCCACAAGCCGGCTCCAGCTCAGCATGGTGCCAGTTGTTGCCAACCGGCGCTGGTCTTCCGCTGGATCCGGCAGGTGACGTCACGCACAGCACAGTGCGCGTGCAAGCATATTCAGTTCAATTATATATACATACATTTACACATATATATACACATACATATACACATATATACATACCCACATTAATAAGTAACAAATAGGTAAGTACAACTATTTCAAATGTAAACAATGTCTACAATATGGAAACATCAACATCAGGTGTCCGGTTTCAGATAACGCTTGTATCATTTTCTGTTTTTGACATGCACATGAGTGTAAGGTTGTGGCCCCATGTCATCTGGTACGCGCCGGAATCCGACTTGCCGGATGATATAGGGCCGGGCCATTAGAATGATTTAATCAACTGACTAAGACGTATTAACTACAACAAAATAATGTACGAACTACACATACATAGCTAACTACTACACAATAAATTTCTATTAAAAAACCGACTTCAAACGCAACTTACTAAATCCTTCACGATTGTAAACCTCTCTTCACTCGCTCTTTTTTTCTTTTGTCAAGAATGAGATTTGTCATTGAATGTCAAATGCTTGTCTTCGAAGATTAGAAAATATGCAGCTGTTTATACGATAATCCCTTAATATTTGATATTCTTGCAAAGAAAAACGTGTAGGTGGAACTCTGCGATTCTATAATCTGACGCACTTACTCAGGAATACAATGAAAATATTTTCATTTTTAGAGATTATTCAAAAAGTAATAAAGCGATGTTTATAAAAATATTTATGGGACCAACTTGGGAGCTTTCTCTATATACCAATTCAGGAAACATAAAAAATGGTTTTCGAATGACGGAGTAATTCGTGAACATACATAAAAAAAAAAATATATATATATACGGTACGAATTGATAACCTCCTCCTTTTTCGAAGTCGTTTAAAAAGTCAATTGGTTAACCCAGATCGATAAAGGTCTAAAGACAATCCAATTGCTAAAGACCCACTAGACACTAGAAAGAAGGCTTGAAGAGTTAAGAAGTAAAATTGTGCCAAATGTTGCTTACCTGTCGTGTGTAGCGATGAACATAGTGACGTAGGCCTTAAAAGGCCTGTTAAAAGTTGCTTCACTTAGCTAGAGGTGCCTCGCATTCTAAGCCTATTACTTCTATGAACAAACACACACGAGCAATCAACAAAAGGAGTAGCGTTCAAAGCAGAATCATTGTTGTGCCACACGTACAAAGATTTTCTTTGTGTTCGGATCTTTTGTGCGGTGACTGCATTTTGCAATGCATATTTTTACCACACGCTAGAGAAGTTGCAAATAATTTGTTATGTTAAGGAACACAGGATGAAACGATAACCTTTTACCTGACTGCGCAAGTAAGTGGGTTAGGTTTTTCAGATGTATGTTTCTTTATTACCTTCTACAATCAGCATAACCGATTAACCGTAAACAGCTTAACCGATTTTGATGTTTGAGGCGTCATTAGATTGGGTCTTTAGTCGTTTCTTCTTTGAGTGTCGTAACTTATGACAGAGAATAAAGACTAATCTAAACATCATACAACAACAACAACATTTTTACCGACTTCAAAAAGGAGGAGGTTCTCAATTCGACTGTATATTTTTTTTGTGTGGTTGTTATCGAATAATTCCGTCATTTATAAATCTATTAGAAACATTGTTTTCTTAGTTTGAAACTTATTTATACTACAATTATTTGTAACAATAACAATAATTTGACCTTGAAATAATAAGAAAGAAACGCACACAGACCGTGACTATCTAAGAAATTATTACGTTTTTGAAATTTTTGCGTTTTACTGTTTATTGCACATTTTTACGAATAAGTATACGCAATGCCGTTACACAAGTTATCTAATTCTACAAATCCAAATCCAAGGTTGATATAACCTAGACTCGACACCAAAATCCTCGCATTTTACGATACAAAAGCGAACAGAAAATAACTCTACAGCCAGCCGACATTGTCAAAAGTAAATCCCGGCAAATCTCGAAGAAAAACATTGCATTCCGAGCGGAGATCAAGTTTGTATTCAGTGCTGGAAACTGGATTAGATTCCAAGTCGTCTACATAAGCTTATGGAGAAAAGATGCGAGATAGTATCTCGGGACAATCCACACTTTGACTGTTTCCGCGAATCTTGATGGACAATCTGTTTTGTTTGAAGATGTTCGTCGCCATTGTTCTAGTGGCCTGAGCGGAGCAATGGCAGCTCTGCTAGATTGGGGAAGTTGGTCACACTGGCTATTTCTGCTTCAGAGAAAATAAGTGGTTTTATTACGAATCGTATACACTGTTTTAATTAAAATAATAAATATTTTTACTATTGATACATTTTCCAAAAAAATCTATCGGTTGTTAGATGTTTTCAAAATAATTCTACAGCTATTAGGCCAGTCAGTAGGGTAAAATTTTCAACCGACTTCAAAATAGGAGGAGGTTCTCAATTCGACTGTATTTTTTATTATTTTTTTATTTTTGTTACCACATAACTTTCGACTGGGTGAACCGATTTTGATGAATCTTTTTTTATTTGAAAGATAGTGCTTTCCGTATGGTCCCATTTCAATTTGGTCCAGCTCTGACAATGGCATCCATGAGAAGTCGGTTGCTTCAGTTTTTTAAACTATAATTATTAATTTGAATATGTAGGCTTACTTAATTAAGAATGAGGGTATGTACAATGTACATCCTATATCATAATAACGAAAACTGACTTAAATGGCGATTTGTCATTTCAGTATTTTTATTTAAACTATTGCAGCATATCAACATAGGTGGTATGGTGGTAGACCAGTCTTAATTAATCGATTTTTGTTTTATATGTGTTATAGAAATATACGACTCATTATTCTTATAGTTATTTAAGACCTTGTATAAATGCTTAAAATGAATGAATGACCTGATACGTCTTATTTTCCAAATGGCTACACACTACATACATCGTTCGTCCATTTCCTCATTTGTCTTTGCTCAATAATTCCCATAACCACAAATGGTCTTCTGGTTGCTATAGGCCTGTTTCTCGACTTGATTCCTAGTATCCAATAATCTACCCTTATCTATCTCCAGTCACCATATCCCACATCGTGTAGTGACGTCTATACGTCAATGGTATGGCGATAAACAACGTGGACACGACACGTCACCTCGTGTCCATCGCACCGAGGATCGACGGATCAATTAGAGCTTGGAATTGATTCCCTGCACATTGTAGATGCCATGTCACCAGAAGATTTTGATTGGACAGTTCGTTAATATGCAAGCTTGCTGTATCGAATTGTGCTTTGTTGTCGAAGAAAATCCCGAATGACAACATTTGACTGTTGTATTTGTCTTATTTATCTCATCTGCTAAAATAATGTTTTTGGGTGGGGATGTGTTATATATAATGTGTTGGATGTATGTTATTTATTACTTTCTATATGTTCTGTATCTGTAGTCTAAGCCGATTTTGATGCCAAAGTCAACAAAATCAAGTTAATGACTTCTTACTTCGATAAGATCTGCTTTGGGATGACAAG
The DNA here is from genome assembly GCA_947563715.1 of Lycia hirtaria. NCBI lineage: Eukaryota > Metazoa > Arthropoda > Insecta > Lepidoptera > Geometridae > Lycia > Lycia hirtaria. Next base: position 2,805,410 of record OX387376.1, on the reverse strand, counting down.
GAGCATGCCTTGGGGTTCAAGTCAGAAGGTCTTTCAACTAGACTGCGCATATTTCCTAGGCTCCTAAAACATCAATTTTAAGTATCGTAATTACTATACCATGGTGACATATGGCACTGAAATAACTCTCTATGGACCTTATAAGGTCAAAGTCATGCAACGAGCTACAGAGAGTGCTATGCTTGAAGTGTCTCTGCGTGATCGAATCAGAAATGAAAAGATCTGTAGACGTACGAAAGTCACCGATATAACACAGCCGATTAACAACTTAAAGTGGCAGTGGGGAGGGCAAATAGGACGTAGAACTGATGAGCGATGTGGCGAAAAGTTCTCGAGAGGAGACCACGTACCGGCAAGTGCAGCGTAGGAATACCAGCCACAAGGTGGACAGACGACCTTATACAGGAAGATGCTGGTGGATGCAATCCGTTTCCAACCAATCTTCATGGAAATTCATGGAAGAGGTAGTGGATTTCTTTTGGCTGCGGTGATGATGAATTAATATACCATAGCATGTAATACTATTCGCACTACAACTTTCCAACCCCGGTCGAAGATCTAGAGGCAGGCCCAAAACCACGTGGAAAGCTGTAGTGCTAAAAGACATGAGAGAAGCCGAGCTGACCGATGACGACGTCGAAGATCGAGCGAAGTGGAGAAGCAAAAGCAGGAACGCTGACCATGTGGGACGAATAGCATGGAAAAGAGAGAGAGAGCATGTAATACTATTCCTATTCATGTCTTCTGTGACTATAAATAAAACTTGTCTCTTTACTATTCTTAGCTGTCCTATGGGTGCCAACCGCGCCACAGATTGCAGGCATAAATAAATGTTCGGACAAATTGAAACCAGGCGTTAACTGGCCCTGGAATACTTGATGCTCGATACTCAGCCCCCAGGGATGTACCAGGCCGATGCGGCGCCGAATTATTGATGCCCCACTCAGCTCTCGCACTGGAATAGAGCCATTTTTGCACACCATCTGCCGTAATAGAAACATCTCTTTGTTTTGTCGTTATAGATGGAATAAAAGAGCGAGTGAGTGGGTTGTGCGTGTGATGACAAAATATTGAAGCCTTTTGTGTTTCCTTTGATGTTGTGTGAATGAGATGGATTTTTAGATATTAATAGCTAGTATAGTGTGCTAGCTAGTATAGTGTAGTTAAGTTTCCGGCAGCCTAGTCGGGAGACCGTCTGACTTGCGATCCGCAGGTCCTGGGTTCAAATCCCACGGCACGCACCTCTGTCTTATCGAAGTTATATATTATGCGTATTGTTGATTGCCGCCACTTTCAAAATGGTGAAGGAAAACATCGTGAGGAAACCTACATGTCTGAGAGTTCTCAATGATCTTGAAGATGTGTGAAGTCTGCCAACCCGCACTTGGCAAGCGGGGCAGACTGGCCTAACCCTTCTCACAATGAGAAGATTGCCCGTTCCCAGCAGTGGGACAGTTTGTACAAACAGGGCTGATAAAAAAATAATAGCTAGTAATATATATATATATATATATATACTATAGATTTTGTTTTCAAATTACCGTGAAAATATAATAGACTTTAAAAAAGGTTCAGTGTGACTATTTTTTTTGTATGTTTCATGATACTTTAGAGGTCGTCCCATAAAAATCTTTGGTTCAGTATTTTTAACCTCTCTGCGAGCAGCAAGTTGATTTCGTCAATTCATGATCGTTAGATGGTGCTGGGACATGAGAAAGGAGAAAGGACCTGGGTAGAAAGGGATGACTATAGAAGTAAATCTGCTATCTCTTTTTAACCTGCGTGACAAAGAGCAGAGTACGATTTGTCACGAAAAGAAAAAGCTTGTCATTTATTGTGTGTTTATATTTGAAACGGAGTAGATGTTTGTTTTCCACTTGTGTTTCCCACATAATATAATTTGAATTTGATTAGAAAAAAAATAAAAAATGATAAACATTATCGGCCTTACCGAAAAACGTTACTTAACTTTAAACATTGCTTAAGACATTTTGACAACTTCTCGCTGACACGTAATGACATTTGAAAGAAGACAGAGAATTTAAGACGATGGTTAAAGTTAAGGCTGTATAATTCGACGTATTGTTACGCTTACAGAGGGGTGACACTTCATTATGACAATGGTAGAATGTAGTTTTCGTGGCTGCAAAAGCATCTTATCAGCAAATCTTATGTCCTTGTCTCTGACAGGCTGACTCGATCTTTGTATCTATATAACTGACACGCACCCATAAAGCTCGGTTGACAAACATACAGAATTTAAAGAATTATAAAATAAATATCAGGATTGCCAGAGCGGATGTAGTGGTTTGACTTATCTAGTGCATGCTGACACACTAAGTAAAACCTAGAAACTGTTAATATTGCGAGAAATTGATTTATTTATTATTTTATTTTATTTATTTAACAACACAAAATTTACATTATAAATTGGCTTACAAGGTACCTAAAAACTACAGTTAGTTTGTACTGGTACCTTCATTCGCAACGCGCTGACACTTGTAACTGTTTCCTACACTATCGCTATTCTATTTACATATATTTATATTCAGCAAAGTAAAAACAATACATTAACATTTACTTACGTTCAATGAGTATGAGCAAGCATCGATTTAACGAAGTACCCACAAATTTAAAATGTTCCGTCCGGGTTATTCGGATTCGAGCGCTCGCCCGTCGTACATAACCGGTTCTAGTAGGATTGTGATATTAAAATGCTGTTGTGTTACCAAACCACAAGAAAAAGCTCTTCGATATTGAAAACCGAGCAAAATGAATATTTCCATTTTAATTTCGCAGCAGCGGTCTGCGTTTCATGAAGAAATAATATTGTGCAGCACTAATGAAATTAAACGAGTCCATCTTTATAACTGGACTGGACGCTAACAATCTTAACTACCTTTCATTTTGATATTACTAGTGCCACGTCCCCGGAAAGCTTTTCTTTACCTTGAACACTGTTGATACTATAATACAGAGTGAATTCTAATTCATGAGCATCATTTAAGCCTTAAGCACTTATGATGCTAATCACATGGGTAGCAAATTTTTTGTAATAAAAATAATTACCTAAGTATTATGCGTAAGCGCAAACTTTCGCTTGATCGCCAACTCACATGATATTAAGCGACATTGTGATTCATAATGGAGCACGCTTACTTAGAAATTAAACCAGCTAAGTGCGAGTCGGACTCGCGCATGAAGGGTTCCGTACCATTATCTATAAAAACGGCAAAAAATCACGTTTGTTGTATTGAAGCCCCCTTAGATATTTATTTTATTTTGTAGCGGCAACATAAATACATCATCTGTGAAAATTTCAACTCTCTAACTATCACGGTCTAACAATACAGCCTGGTGACAGACGGACGGACGGACGAACGGACAGCCAGCGGAGTCTCAGTAATAGAGTCCCGTTTTTACCCTTTGGGTACGGCACCCTAAAAACAAATTCAGTCGCTATGTAAAGACACTCAGATTATATATCGGGGAAGATTCACTCAGGAAGCGTATTCCACAATTTAGCAGAGAGCAATGACACACATATTTTCATACCTTCTATAGTATCTATTCCCAGGTAAACCCATTACGTGCTTGACTCCTCGGTGGAGTCTTAAAGCCCCGCCGTATCCCAGTTCACCGTATCTGGTGCCACGACTTCCATCCTATCCATATCCTGTCGAATATTTTCCAACCCGACTTCCTAACTGCCATTAACGCTTCCCCGGTCCGTATGTCTTGAGACGCGGTATAAATGCAGTAAGGGCAAGTGGATGGAAGGTAGGTAGGTACCGAAACCCGGCTTTATAGTCCATCAAAAATAAGATTTGTGACTATATAAAAAATAATTATGAAAATTGTCATTTAAATGAAAATTTTGGTGTTCGAAATACCTACTTCAACCTTATCTTAATATTATAAAAGCAGAGTTTGTTGACCCTTTCATGATCAAACTGCTGAACTTAATACAGATGAACTTTAGTACAGAAATAGTTGTGGGCCTGGAGACGGACATAGGTTTATCATCATCATCACCGTTTTTCATAACTACTCAGGTGAAACCGCAGAGCGCAGCTAGTTTTTAAATCGACGATTATGTTTATAAAGTATTTTCCTATCATAATTCCAAAGAAACTCCCAAATTACATTTAATGCAATCTTCTCCATACAAACGGATTTATTTTTACTAGATAGACTATTAGGGTCGTTAGACAAATGGCTTTCTAATTTTGAATGCCAGTAGAATAGTATGGGATTGACATTAGCTAACGAAATGTTACGTGACGTCACGTCACATTTACTTATTAATTCAAAGCGTGAATGTTTTTGGAAATAGAAACTCACTTGTCTAAGCCTGCTGATTATTGGTAGCGATTGTCTCTACTGCTTATGGGTTGTACGTTCCTGCAATATATCTCGGAGCCACCCCCTGCGACCCGACGCCGTAAAGTGGCGAATGCGATTTTAATGCGGCTCAGGTGATCTACGAATTTGCATTATATGGACGGATTTACACACTGAACGTGAATAACGATCTTTAATCGTATTACTAATATGGGTTACTTATGTTTGCTCCTGGTGATGATGATGATGATGATCTAACGTAAACTTTAATTGTGACTGGCTACGTTTAAAAAATGTGAGCGTTTTTCGCAAGATTTCAGTTTTAAACCGACTTCCAAAAAGAAGGAGGTCAATTCGGTCTGTATGGTGCTAATTGTGCATTGATTTTGATGATTCTTTTTGTATTTGGTTAACTTTGGTTTTTATAACAAAATAACTGGTAAAATATCATCCAAGCGCCTGTAGAAAAGTGAACAACAAGTCGCGTATATGTGTATTGTATTGCGTATTTTGAACTCGGATATTTCAGTTTTTTAAACTATAATTATTATTTATAAAACTTGTAACAGCAATATAAAAAATATATAAGAATTTGAAAGTCGCTATTGCGGCACATATGTAAGACTACAAAAACTGTTCATAATATGACAATACGAGTAGCAGACTCGGTTTTAGTATTTGTCGTCTACGAGGCAAGTTTTAAGAAGTGACAATTTTTTTACTCCGATAACTTTTAATGAGCCTAAGCTCAGTCTCTGAATGGGAGGGTGTAAAAAGTTCTTTAAAATAGGAATTTATCTTATAAGCGCAACGTGCGAGAGACAGTCGTCTTTTACTCGCTTTATGCTTAAATAAAGTTCAGTAACGTTTTGAAGGCGACCCAGATTGTTCAAGGGTTTTTACATTGCCCCGACCCCGTGTCCCAACTCTCATATTTCCTGGTTTTACAAATGATAGTTTATGTTACCAAGTTTCAGAGTCTGAAGCGACATCATTGTAAAATCGTTCAGAATAAAATATGATGTAGTTAGTCCCTGAGGTGTCTGATGTATCTCCAAAGGCGCTGCTGTCCTAATTTCATTATTTTGTTCGAGAACAAGAGGCTACTGACCTAATTTCATTATTTTGTTCGAGAACAAGACGCTGCTGTCCTAATTTCATCATTTTGTTCGAGAACAAGGGGCTACTGACCTAATTTCATCATTTTGTTCGAGAACAAGGGGCTACTAACCTAATTTCATTATTTTGTTCGAGAACAAGACGCTGCTGTCCTAATTTCATTATTTTGTTCGAGAACAAGGTGCTACTGACCTAATTTCATCATTTTGTTCGAGAACAAGGGGCTACTGACCTATTTCATTATTTTGTTCGAGAACAAGGCGCTGCTGTCCTAATTTCATTATTTTGTTCGGGAACAAGGCGCTGATTTCCTAATTTCATTGTTTTGTTCAAGAAACTTAGTTCTCACTTTTTGCCATGATAACTATCGTGGCCAAACCAATCTCTATCCAAACAGACTGTACTCAACTTTGCTCAAATTCTGTCTTATTATTGTATAATAGGAGTATAATTATAATGGGGTATGTAAAGTTTTTTTTTCGGTATTTTTTTATATTTTTATTTGATGGATTAGATCATTTAAAAGAACTAATTTCAATATTTTTTTATTCTGTTCAGTACTTATTTTCAAATATTTTTTTAAAGATAAATTCGTGATGACGTCACATTTACTACTGAATAAAATAATGTGATTGGCTACATGAACTAAAAAATAAATAAATATGATTTACGTCTAACTTGATGTTGACAGTGACTGTATATTTCTACAATTCTATAGAAAATTATTTTGTTATTACAGTTGTCATAGAGATATTGTCTATGCTTGATATTCAATGCCAATGCTGTCAGCATCAACTTTTTTTTAGTAACTGTGACGTCATTTTAGTGGTCGACTGAAGGTCAAATATTTTTTATATTTTCGCAAAAATTTGCGCCATCTCATCATTTTATGAGCCCAAAATAAAAAAATATGGTATATAGACATACAATCTCGAAATGGTTTTGGAATCAGCATATGTTACATTTTTCTTTACATACCCCAATATCAAATATATGTAGGTAGTTGTAAAATCAATAAATGTCATTAAAATATAATTGTAACATTGGCTAGCATTTGTGTATGTAGAGTTGTAGACTACATTATTAGTTTCCTAACAGAATCAACCATCAATCCTGATAGGTTTGTACCACGACCTACTCTCAAGTAACACGAAGACAGAGTTACGAATCACTCCTTCCTGGAACTGAATTATTCATATCATCCCGAGTTTGTCCTGGGAACAAGAAATCGTTTTGGTTTCTGGATTGATAAGATTGATGCTAACGATATGTTGACTCCTCGTGAGATCAAGTGACGGATAATAAAGTAGACAATAGTTCTCAGAATATGTTTTGGATCTCAGCGTATAATAGACGGTGGATAATTCATAAAATTAATATTCTCATAACAAAAAGACAATGGGGTATGTAAAGTAAAAATGCAACATAATATGCTGATTTCAAAAACATTTCGGTATTATATGTCTCTATACCTTTTTTTATTTACTTTGGGCTCGATATGGTGCGTAATTTTACATTAATATAAAAGATATTTGACCTTTAGTCAACCTCTAAATGGCGTCACAGAATCCACTTTTTTATCTGTACCAAAGAGAATTAAAAAGAAATTCATTATAAATATTTTCAACTAACAAAAAAGTCACTGTCAACTTTAAGTATTTTTTTTAGTAGTTAATCATCAATTCTATTGAGACGATATTGCGACGTCATCACGACTTTTTCTTTAAATTAAAAAAAAACTACTGAACAGAATTCATAAATTAGTTCTTTTAAATGACCCAATCTACCAAATTACAATATTAAAAAAATACTGAAAATAATCTCATCTGTGATCACGGACGCTGGAGTGTTCGAAATGTCAGGTCTTTAAATTATGTAAAATTAGCTGTGCCTCTCGGTTTCATCCGCGTAGTGATGAAAAACGGTGATGATGATGACGATAAAATGTAACCAATGTCCGTCTCCATGTTCTCAGCTATATCTGTACCAAAATCCATAATCGGTTCAGCTATTTAGTCGTAAAAAGTAACAAACAGACATACTAACAGAGAGAAATGGGGCAGAAAGAATTACTTTCGCTTATATAATATTAGTAAGGATATTCGCGATAAATCCGTTTAAATTGCTTAATTTCAAAGAGTAAGGGTGCCCGCGGCGTGGCGGCGTTTGTGGCTGTGGCCAGTGGCCCATGTGCGGGCACCCTAAGAATCCTCCAATATAAATCCGCGAAACCTAAAAAAACGTCATGTAAGGAACTTATGTAGTGTAAGGAATTAATGTAGTGCATTTTTGTAACATCCAATTTACTTGCCAGCATCACCTGTAATACCTGACTAAAGCCTGCACAGGCGACGTAGCATCCTAACTGTGATTGATGTGATCGCTGAACTAACCTTAACATCTTATTTTAGACCTTATTACCTTGTCTTAAGGATCTAGGCTAAAATATCTTAACAACATTTGGGCATGCAGAATTAAACCCTATTATGTTAAGATAGAGCTTAAAGTTGGCCGCAATTATAAGTATGATACATTCAAATTGCCAACTTAATAATCCCATCGGTAGCTCAATTCTAGACTTTGTTACTGTATAAAAAGAATTCAAAATCGTATAAGTTAAGCAAGTCATTGTATCTGAGGGTGCAATCAGTCATTGTTTGACGGTAATGTTGTAGGCATGATGTGGAGTCAGAATGTGGTATGATGTGTGTTGTGAGGTGATATTGATTGATAGTTCGGTACAGCATGACGTTACGTTAGCTGGATTGACGTCGATCTATTGCTGGATATGGTAGGAAATAAGGTCTAATGAATTATTGATGCTTCGCCTAAAATTGTTCAAGTATTGAGTGGCCTTGTGGCTCAGTTAGTGTGTTTACGTCTACCTACTGAACTGAAAGATCGTGGGTTCAATCCCTACCCAGGGCAAACATTTGTGTGATGAGCATGGATGTTTGTTCTGTGTCTGGGTGTTTCTATGTATCATATGTATATATTTACAAAAAAAAGTATATATATATTCTATCAGCCATCTAGTTCCATAGACAAGCTTTGCTTAGTTTGGGCTAGATGGTGTTGTGTGAAATGTCCACAAATATTTATCATTTATTATTACAAACATAGTATATTATAACGTACTACGTTATTTGTACTATACTTAGGGAATATGCATTTTTTTTATTTGCTCATAAAAAAAGGTACCTAGTACAAGTAGATCCGTTCCCCAAAAATAAAATTACAATCATCATCATCTAAACCATAAGAAGTCCACTGCCGGACATAGGTCAAAATTACAATATCTTAAAAATAAAGTTACAAGCATTTCAATTCAATGTTAGACAAAGCACATCATCGCGGAAGGCGATGGCATAGGTTATTACGTGTGTCGTATACATAAAAAAATTGTCGATTGTCGTTTCACAGGAAAGAGACTGAGAAACTCCCGAAAAAAAAACTTTAGGTAGTAATTTCTCAAAAGCTTACAGAAAAATTGTGTTTTTTTAAATTTGTAATTACACGTGTGGTTGTACACACAAATTCAAAGTAAATAAATACAATTTTTCTGTAAGTTTTTGGGAAATTACTACTTAAAGTTTTTTTTGTGGTTTATATTGGTCGAAGAATTACAGAACTCAAGTGGAGGTGGGCAGGACATATTACAAAACGAATAGATGGTCGGTGGACGAAAGTCGGTTACAGAATGGTGGCTCAGAGGAGCGAGTAGACCAGTAGATACACCACCAGCCAAATGGAGAGACGATATCGTCATGTCAGAAGCCAAGAGCTGGATGAGATCAGCGCAGGACCGAAAAGAATGGTGTGATAAAGAAAAGTCATATGTCCGGCAATGGATCGATAAGGCTGAAATGATGATGATATTACCCACAAAAATTAAAAATCTTATGAAATTAACTCTAAAATATTATTAATATTATTATTAATTCTTTATTATTAATTTCTTTTGTTTAATTCTTATGAAATAAACTTAATGCATATTCCCTAATCCGCAACATTAAAGCTTGCTCAGTACACTGACGTTGTGATCTCAATTCTGGCTTTTATTATTTTTTCTTCTATTTTAAAAGTGTTCGTATTGTTTCAGACTCTAGAAACGTAGTGTTCACGATAATCAGCCAATCAGAGCCGTACCACGCGAGCGTAGCGAAGCGGCTCAAGCAGAACATCGAGTCCCAAGTGCTGCAATTAGAAAATGTAAGCTTCAACTTCTTGGTGCTCTGTTTGTTAACAGTTAGTTTGTTTGTTGTCTAGCACTGAACACACTACTGATTACTTGATTTTCTGTACCATTTCGATCTCAATAGACTTTTCGTTGTAGACTCTTTGGGTAATATATGTTTGAAGTACATATATTTTATTGTAATGCATCTTTATTTGTGTTGTAGTAAATTAATATAACCCCTAACTATGGGCCTTATAAGGAAGCTCAAGGTCACGCAACTATGGAGCTATGGAGAGGGCTATGCTCGGAGTCTCTCTACGAGATCGAATCAGAATTAAAGAGATACGTAGACGTACAAAAGTCACCGATATAGCACAGTGGATTAGCAAGTTGAAGTGGCAGTGGGCAGGGCACATAGAACGTAGAACTGATGGCCGATGGGGCCGAAAGGTTCTCGAGTGGAGGCCACGTACCGGCAAGCGCAGCGTAGGAAGACCAGCCACGAGATGGACAGACGACCTCATACAAGTGGCGGGAAGACGCTGGATGCAAGCCGCTTCCAATTGGACTTTTTGGAAATCCATGGGGGAGGCCTATGTCCAGCAGTGGGCTTCTTATGGCTGAGATGATGATGAAATAATATACGAGTGTGCCATGTGATGATTAAAATGCTGATGATGATTATGTATTTGTAGCCCATGTCCGTCTAGCTATGTCTATACCTAATGTGATCATGTTCAGTTCCTTAACCTTAATTACGCTTAAAATAGTAAATAAACAAAATATATAGATCATTTTTAAGACAAATCTTGTCACAGAGCTATTATAGATATTTGGAACACCTAGATAAATCGTAATCCGTGCTTTATACTTATTTTCAAACAGAGGTACCCAATAGTCCACCTGACCCACGAAGACTTCCCTCCCGCGGGTGCGTGGAGCATCATCCCCCTGCTGGCGCCGCTGACTGCCAAGTACGGCGACAGCGACGTGCGATGGGTGCTGTTCGTGGAGGCGCACACAGCTGTCCGATGCGGGAAGCTACTGGAGGCACTGCAAGCTGCTGATAGACAGAAGGTACTGTGTATACTTCTTTAAAAAGGTACACAGCAGTCCATCTGACTCATGAGGACTTCACTCGCGCGGGTGCGTGGACCACAATCTCCTTCTGACTTAGCGCCAGCGATGTGCGATGGGTACAATTCGTGGTGGTGCACACAGCGGGAAGCTGCTAACAGACAGAAGATACTGTGTTACTTCTTTAAATTTGACTCTGACTTAGTATACCTGAGTGACAATGACTCACATTAAATGCTGCTGCTAGAAAGAAGGTAGATGGATTGCAAGACTCTTGACATCTTGAGTTACGGTACAGTGATGACATATGAAAGGCAGACAGTGCTTGGAAATGGAAAACTAAAGATTGGGCTGAGTTACTTTCTATGGGAAAGTCTTATGTGGACTAAAGAAGGTGCGTGTCAAACACAACCATTCCTCAGTTCCTGTTACCATTCGAAGCATGGATTAAGAGGCCACGTTTATTGCACGATAATCTCTTTGACCCTATTTATTAAACTTACTCCTTATAGCGCAAGAAGCTGTGTTGAAACAGATTTTCAGTGAGCATAAAAATATTATTTATTCTTTCATGTCATTCTAAAATCAGTATTCGTCACTTATTGGCTATTTGGCAGATGTTCCATATAATTCAAGGCCTAATAAAACTGTAGATAGCTCGATTCGGTTGATTTATCATAAGCTAACATAAGGGTAGATACGGCATTCTAATCTATACATATCACCTGTCTGTCACATACAATAATGGGACATTCTTCTGTATAAATTATTTATATGTGTCTTGTTTTCTTACAATAATTATGATTTAATGAAAATATATAGACCATATTACACCCACTAAAAAACCTCAGTGACCTAACTTTGTACTTGGTTAGAGCCCAGGGAACTCCTAAAAAACGTGCTGAAAGCTCCATTGCAATCGCTGTTGACAGAGGAGGAAAATGTCAGGGCTCTATGATATAAGATAAGCCATATACAGGGTTTCCGAAGTCTTTTCGTACTACTTTAGTAAAATTAATGTAGCCCTCACTCTTAACTACTCCAAGCAGAAACGAACCTACTAAGTCTGATCGTTCTTATTTCAACAGTCATAAAGCTTAAATCTATTTACTTCCCTAGGACATCATGTGGATAGGCTACCCGCTAAGCGACGAGGAGCCGACCATTATCCACCACTTCACAATATACGAGGAGTTGGAGGAAGAAGGCGGCTTCGTGTACCCCAACTTCGCGAGCGGATTCGCCATGAGGATGAAGCTTATTCAGAAGTAAGTACAGTTAATTTTGTCAAAGCTTTTTAGCAAAATTTCAAGAAAGTATTGGTCAAGGCAGTTCAATTGACTTATGAAGATATTTGAGTGCGCAGTGCATACGTCAATGAAGCCAATTGGGTTAGGTACACGCTCACTGGCCTAAATGTCTTTTTTTTTCTTACAGCCATGGTTAGAAAAGTTTCGGATTTGTCTAACTTCTGTCATTTCAGTTGTACGTGTAACAGACGTCGCCCCAATACATCGTGCAATTTCCTTACTAACAGGTTTGACCATCAAGAATCTCTATTTTTATTCGGCTATTACCACAATAATTATGTTGAAGTTAGTTCGATAAAAGCCTCCTTAAAAGCTTTTGCAGAACAAATCATAACTTTTCCGTCAGGTGATTTGCAAAATGGAAGCTTGTCACAAGCCTGCCGAGTTTTGGCAAAAAATCCGGGCTAATTCATAAGGTTTTCATAAGAATGATGAATCGCTCACGTTATGGCGACCAAGCTACCTTTAGACCCGTGAATGGCGCCACCATCAAATCTTTTTAGCGAAACTGATTCCACCTCGTAGATTTTTCTTATTTCTATAATGTAGGCAAGTGCACAGTTAATTTGGTCGGTCGTTATACAGTTCAGCGACGGCTGTGACAAAGAAGGACCTTTTAGCGAATAAACTGCGGGTACTTTGTTAATGCCTTTTTCTTTTAATAGATTGTGTGGAAGGTTCTTTTTATTTCGGTCCATTTTACTATGAGGCATTTACCTAATGTTGATTTGATTGATTTCATGTAAAAGCAGCAATTTAAGATTATTTTATAGCTTTTTGTTTAGTTTTATCTGATAAATGGACAGAGAGAGAGAGAGAGAGAGAGAGAAGATGAGATGGGTTTGTAAAAATATAGCTGATTGATTTATTTAACTTCCACTGGGCTGATTACGTTGGCGTTTGGTATACCTATGCGTGTACTTTGGTTTTGTTTGGTTTCATCAATATTCCATACATGTAATGGAATATTGATGAAAATGCATAATTTGCTACCGTTAAGGGTTTAGTGAGCACTAAAACTATCTGTTGACACAGAATATTTTATATCGGTTTATGCCTATCGATCGGTGTATATATATTTTTTTTTTCTCAGCTCTGTTTATACAAACTGTCCCACTGCTGGCCACAGGCCATCTTCTCATTATGAGAAGGGTTAGGCCATAGTCTGCCACGCTGGCCAAGTGTGGGTTGGCAGACTTCACACATCTTCAAGATCATTGAGAACTCTCAGACATGTAGGTTTCCTCACGATGTTTTCCTTCACCGTTTGAAGTTCCCGGCAATCAACAATACGCACATATCTTCGAAAAGACAGAGGTGCGTGCCGCGGGATTCGAACCCAGGACCTGCGGATCGCAAGTCAGACGGTCTCCCGACTAGGCTGCCGGAAACTTCAACGTGTATATATTATAAATATATTTTTATTGTGTTCGCTCGTGCGTGGCGTGACCAGCGGAAGACCAACGCTGGTTGTTTACAACTAGTTTTATGCTGAGCTGGGAACGGATTGTGACAAAAACATTTTGTATATTTTGTGTATGATTTTTGTTTTGTGTTGTATGTTTTTTATCACAATAAATTTCTGTCTATGTCTATGTCTACATATATATGCGCCTAGCTTAGAAGCTATTTGATAATAAGCATATATAAAAGTTTGGATTTCCTTACCTGTTTTAAAATGTAAATAATAATCCTGGACTAATGAGAGCTTGTAATTTATAAAATAAGAAGTCTCTGAAAGAAGTTGCTGGCAGATACACGGATAAATGCGATGACGACGTTTTGATGAGGGTACTGATAAATGGGAAATAGAACTCTCAAATGCCGAATTTCTACACTGAGTCGGCTTATTTTTGAGCCATTGTGAGCACATCTGAACTCACATGCCCGAAGAATATTTTTATAGTGAAGGATGTTCCTAAAAAGTTTTTTTGGCTAAATTTTATCATACAAAGTACTAAGCGAGTGAGTGAGGTACAAGTACAACTTTTTTAATTGAAATTTTGTTCAACCCAGGCTTTTAAAACAGATCGAGAGCGGGGAGCGTCACCTAGAAGCGGACTTCTCGATCGATCCCGCGTTCGAGCTGGCCCAGCTCGTGTACGGAGATGCGAAGAACCCGGGGCCCCTGCTCACAGCGGACCTGAGCTTCTGCATCGTGTCGGGGGACAACTGTGCCACGTACCCCGCGCAGTTTGACACATGTGTGAGTGTATTTGTCATCATCATCAACTGTTTCAAGTTAGTCCAGCTTGTGTGTGTACGGAGACGCGAAAAATGCGGGGTGTCGTCTAGCTGAAGTGATGGATTGTGGAGAATGACATTCATAATCCCTATCACACATAGAGATACAGACAGCACTCTGTGTCGTGGCTGTTTGTAAGAAAATGAAACTGGTGCATGTACATATGTTAATATGTGGAATGAAACATAGGATAGGATGTGAATAACTGTGGAATATCTGTGCAGTGCTATAGCACTACGAAGCCACATGTTCCACATACACAGAAGACACCAGCGGATCAACTGGATTACATGTGGGAGCTTTAACTTCAACCTCAACCTTAGCCTCATCATTGCTTGCGTAAACATCTCAACAGCGTGCCATCTCATCATTTTCATCTGTACAATTTTTTTGCCACTGGAGCAGTTGTGCTAAAGAGTTGGACTGGCTCAGGTGAAGGCTGGTAGGGGGAAATGCGCAAAACACCCCTAGCGGAACGCCGGTACAGAAATTATCGTCCCCACTATGAATAAGAAGTATCCCTATAATAATAATCTTTATTTCGGCCATATACAAACCATATACAAAATTAAATTAAATTAGATAGATTATAATTAACTGATATAAAAACACACACAAAAAAAATATTTAAAATGTCAGGGTACTAATACAAAAAATGTCAAATAATAATAAAAAAAAAAAAAAAACCTTCTAAAAGCGTAGTATCGATATCGTATCCTAAATGTATGGTTGTGGGCAGGGCAGTGCCATACCAGAGCAGTCGATACTGTTCGCGGTGAAGACCTGGAGCGGGTACCACGGCACGCGCGCTAAGGTCGTCAAGAAGACCTGGGGCCGGCACGTCACTAACCTGCTCTTCTTCAGCGATAAACACGGTCAGTTCATCATCATGACCTTCCACTTCAGCATGTTCCTTACTTTGTTTGCTTAACTTTAAATGTAATGTAATGTAATAAATAAATATTTGTGGACATTTCACACAACACCATCTAGCCCAAACTAAGCAAAGCTTGTACTATGGAACTAGATGGCTGATAGAATACATATATACTTTTTTTTTGTAAATATATACATATAAATATAATACACCCAGATATAGATACACCCAGACACAGAACAAACATCCATGCTCATCACATAAATGTTTGCTCTGGGTGGGGATTAGACCCACGACCTACAGCTCTGCAGGCAGACATACTACCAACTGAGCCACAAGGCCAGTCTTTAATTCAGTCATTTATAAATCGATCTGAAAAATAGTTTTCTTGGTTTGAAACTTATTTAAACACATTTTTTTTTATATATGTTCGCCTTTTAAAATATTGTTTATGTACACAATGTTGATGGACTATTATGAAAATTAACGTCCGCCGAAGTCCACTGCTGGACATAGCTCCATTGATTTCCAAAACATTCCAGGTTTAGGTTAGGCATCCCTGTATATTTAGAGACACCTTACTAATGTGCGTCATCCTAGCTAGCTTATCAATAATTTACCATTGCCTATTATTCATAAGTAAAATAAATATATTCTGGGAATCGCTGGTAAGATATTCTTTTTATAGATCCATCAGTACCAACGATCGACACGGGCGTGCCTAACACTAAGACCGGCCACTGCGTCAAAACGATGGCGATATTGAAGGAAGCCGTCACACGAGCGAAGCGAATGCCGCGCGTCAAGTGGATATTCCTGGCCGATGATGACACTATACTGGGGTGAGTTACATAATAAGTTTACGAGGTTTGTGAGTTTAATATATGAATGATCAAGACCGTGTCGAGATACGCATATGGTAGGGTTCCGTAGCTAATACTGTAATCTAAAACACAGTGACTTAAGTGTTTTACATATTTAGATATATAACGATATCTCTAAAGTTTGTTAACAGAGTATTCAAAATAATGTTCATTGAATGTGTTTGATATGGTTTACTACTATGGTTAGTTATGAATTTCTGGATGGAGACACATTTTTTTCGCCTTTAGCAGGTTATATCTCGCACACATCACATCTGACAAGAAAATTATATCTGAAATCTTCGTCTTATTTTAAAAGACCTATTCAATGATATCCCAGATGATGGGGTGGGGTTGAAAAAAATAATTAATCCCTTCTTCTTCATTCTTCCGTATTAACCATGAAGAACGCTTACAAATTTATATATTCAATATATGAATTTGTAAGCTTTCTTCTTATGTATTAACCATGAAGAACGCTTACAAATTCATATATTCAATATATGAATTTGTAAGCGTTCTTCTTATTTATTAACCATGAACATGTATTTTATATATTTTTCAAATTCATATATATTCAATATATGAATTTGTAAGCGTTCCTCATGGTTAATACGGAACATTATAAAGATTACAGTTTTTTCTAGTCATTGCAATTTAAATTCAATGCGAAAAATAAGTTATTAATTTATGTAAGTAGAAAAACAAAGTAGGTACCCGCATGGAAGGTGTTATTTATGACAACTCGGTATGTAAAGACGGATTTCATATCGAATCGCTCACATGTCTAAATCTAAATCCGTCAAGGTTTTTAGGCTAGTGTTAAGAGACCGTAGTTCGACCATCGTCCGTCTCACTCGCGCATACCCACATTTTTGAAGATATAAAATTACTGATAAATCGTTTTTACTAAAAATGATTTTTAAGTATGAAAATTAACTTGGATCAAATTGAACTTTTTGTCGAATATTTGTGATATTGTTTTTTTAGTTTCACAAACGACGATTTCTTTACTAAGATTTTTTTATTAACATTTTATATCTTCAATAATGTGCGTATGCGCGAGCGAGACGGACGATGGTCGAACTACAGAATGACTGGCCTCGTGGCTCAGTTGGTAGTGTGTTTACGTCTACCTGCTGAACTGAAAGGTCGTGGGTTCAATCCCCACCCAGGGCAAACATTTGTGTGATGAGCATGGATGTTTGTTCTGTGTCTGGGTGTTTCTATGTATCATATATATATATTTACAAAAAAAAAAAAAAATGTATTCTATCAGCCATCTAGTTCCATAGTACAAGCTTTGCTTAGTTTGGACTAGATGGTGTTGTGTGAAATTTCCACAAATATTTATTATTATTATTCATGTATTTATTTATTTTCTTAAGTATAAATTTTTACAATATTTTTATAAAATCACATTAAAAACATTATAAAAACCTACACCTAGATTGCCACCGGCAACGGGGCAGGGCCCAAGCTGCTGGCGGTGGAGGCTACAGAGTGAGGAACCTCCTGACAATGCGTGCCGTGTCCAAGATAACTGCCTTCTGCATTCGACCCTTGACCCAACCATCAAGCGAGAGCCTCTTAAGATGTTGGTCAAGGCTCTTCGCTATTAAACCGTTTGCCGATACGACTATCGGAACAATGGTCGTCGAGTCAACATCCCACATGGCGGTTATCTCGTGAGCCAAGTCAAGGTACTTGCTGAGCTTGTCCTTCTCAGCCTTCACGAGATTCTCATCATGTGGGATGGTGACGTCAACGAGCACTGCCCGGCGTTGGGAACGATCTACAATCACAATATCAGGCTTATTGGCAACAATAGTCCTATCTGTGATAATAGAACGGTCCCAATAGAGCAAAGCACGGCCATTCTCAAGAACCGGCGCTGGTGCGTACTGATAGTACGGCACCTCGGACTCAACAAGGCCGTATTGAAGAGCAAGTTGCTGGTGGATGATCCTGGCTACTTGATTGTGCCTGTGCAAATACTCGCTGTTAGCAAGATGCGAACAACCGGAAATAATATGTCGGAGAGACTCTCCGGGACGGTGGCATGCCCGACAAATGTCGACCGTACCGTCTTTCATGATATATTTCCGATAGTTGTTCGTCTTGATAACTTCATCTGCAATCGCACAAGCAAACCCTTCAGTTTCACCAAAGAGGTCACCGAAGCGTAACCAGTTCACCGACGCAAGAAGGTCTACATCGGGTCCTGTTAAGGCCCGGTAGAACCTCCCGTGTAGCTCCTTGCCCTTCCATACGTCCCTACGATCTTCCATGCTGAGCACCGTTGGTTTGCGCCAGTTCTCTTTTGCCAAGGAGAGAGGCGTCAGGCCCTTGTCAACTGCCATTACATCGTAATGAATCCCACATTCGTTGTTGCGGAAATAATCCCTGAGACTGCACACCTCACGGTTATGAAGGTTCTTGGCATTTAAAAAGCCACGACCCCCCCACTTCCGCGGAATGTACAGTCTCATAACAGACGAGCATGGGTGTAGCATGCGATGTAATGTCAGTTGCTGACGGACCCTTCTATCCAGGGCGTCCAGCTCAGTTTGAGTCCACCTTAGTATGCCAAAGGAGTATGACAATAGAGGCATCACCCAACCGTTGAAGGCGCGTGACTTATTGCCGCCAGACAAAAGACTGTTAAGAACTTTTGACAGGCGGCAAAAGAAACGCTCCTTCACCGATTTTTTAATATCCTCTACCGCAATACCCAACGACTCTGACATACCAAGGTATTTGTAGGTGTCGGTTTCGGAGAGGGACCTGAGAGTCATTGTCTCAGAAAGTTGCAAATTCGGAGAATTTACAACTTTCCCTCGCTCTACCTGAACGACCGCACACTTGTCTACACCAAACTCCATCTTAATGGCATTGCTAAAAACCTCTGTTGTTTTTAACAACGTCATTAAGTCTTGTCGTTTCGGTGCAAAAAGTTTGAGGTCATCCATGTACAACAGGTGAGAAATAACTTCACCCCCCCTACGAAGCCGATAGCCTAGACCTGAATCCTTCAGCAGAATACTGAGAGGGTTCAGTGCCAGGCAAAACCACAATGAACTCAAACTGTCACCCTGGAAAATGCCACGGTCAATCCTTATCAAGTCCTGCGGTGTAAAGGAGCCATCTCTACTGCCTGGTTGACGAAGGACTGTGGTCCATTGCCTCATACATGTGGCTAAGAAGGATCTCAAAGTTGCATCAATTTTACACAACTCTAAGATCCTCTCAAGCCATGAGTGAGGCACCGAATCATAGGCCTTCTTATAGTCAATCCAAGCAGCAGAGAGGGCCCCTTTATTCCGCTTGACTTGCTGGCTAATAGCCGTATCAATGAGGAGTAGATCTTTAGTACCACGGGACCCAACCTTACATCCATTCTGAGTAGAGGCCAAAACGTTGTTCGCAACTAAGTGCGTATAAATTTTATTTCTCAGAATTGATGTAAGGATCTTATAGATGGTTGGTAAGCATGTGATGGGTCTGTAGTTTTTTGGTTCCGTGGTACTACCGGACTTATGGAGCAGAAAGGTGACCCCGGTGGTCATGAAGGCAGGAAGAGAACCTAGCTCGAGGGCATCTTGGAATTGGGTAGCCAAGCGAACGTGTGAGCATCGAATCCATTTTATCCAAAAGTTGTGCAATCCGTCTGGCCCAGGGCTTTTCCAGTTCTGTGTCGTACGGATCGCACAGCTAACGTCTAAAGGGTTTATTGAAATAGACCCCATGGGTTCAATGTCTTCGCACTCACGCTTGACAATTCTCATCCACTCGTCTTCCGTATGTTCGACGGGCATCGACCAAATACCACGCCAGAAACTAGTCATGGCGTCAGAATCTGGTAGCTGTCCGTCGCTCATACGTTGCTCAATTCCCTCCCAGCTTCGGTACACCTTTCTTTGGTTACTTTGGAAGAGGCGATTCTGCCAGTATCTATCCACACGTTCTCTGTAGCGGCGAATACGATTCGCCCATGCATAGACTTTCTGCTTCAGATAGTCGATGCGTTCCGTGACATTGGCTAGGTAGTGTTGCGGCCTAATACCGGTTCCAGCAAATGCCTGAGTCACAAAACGCATTACTCGGGGGCGATTATTCCCCCGTCTGAAGCAGATCAGCTTCGCAATGAGAGTCCTGAATGTGTTAATACGCCGCTCGATCCTCACTTGCCACGCGGGTACATCTCCGGTGCGTCGCGGTGCACGGCTAATGTCCGGAAATTTAACACGTGCGACTCGACACACCGCAAGTGCACCGCAGTATAAGATCGAGTGAGTATCAACTAAATCTCTACTAGTTTGAATATACGGAACTAGCAATGCATTCAAGGCTCCCATCAGTGCTAGATTTTTTCTATGGGTAGGCAAGCGTGGTAAACGTGGCCTAGAGTCGGATGTGAATCTGTACTGAGAAATCACGTCTTCCAGAGTGCTCCTCAGTTGCTCACTCACCTGGTTAGAAACACTACTCGTAACGTCCCCCTCGTCGGCTGTGGGGTCAGCCGACGTCACAAGTGTCGCCACCGTGGTCGGCATTGAAGCCAATGACGGGGCAGACGACGCGACAGGCGACGGATCCCTCGCCGACACGGGGGTCGGACGAGTAGACATCACTTCCAGGTGAAGCCGATCGAGCACGGACTGATCCAGCAACTTGAGTCGCTGGATAGCTCGCACTTGATCCGATAGTCTTTGAGCTGAAACGGTGACGGTCGGTTCAAGCGTCTGAAACAGAGACAACATCTTGGCACGGTAGGCTGTCAGGTTAGTTCCTACCTCTGTTGCCCCATTTATTATTATTTATTATTACAGACTCGAAATATAGCAACCACTGAGCTACAAACCAGACATCTGTCATAAGTGTAGTAAAGTAATAAAAGTGATGTTTCCAGTGTTCAAAGGCTGTGCGAGGTGCTGAGTTGTTACCGCGGCGGTGATGACGTCACGATACTGGGGGAACGGTACGGCTACGGTTACGGGAAGAAAGAGACGGCAGCTAAAGGTTAGTTTTGAAAACCATAAATAACAAGTGTAAGTTTATAAAATTCAAAAGCCTCCGACAAAAAAAAACGGCTAAACCGATTTTGATGATCCTAGCTAAGAACACTCCTGACTAATTCACCTTTCAAACAACAAAAAAACCGGACAAGTGCGAGTCAGACTCGCCCACCGAGGGTTCCGTACAAACTAAATAAAAGGGGGAAATCATATATTTTTTAATATTTTCCTTAATAAACCGAAAAATATACATCGTAAAAATATTTAACACATTCCTTGCTCACCACTCGGATCCGAGTAGGGCCTATAGTAGCGGCGCCTCCCACTCGGATCCGAGCAAGCGAACGTTTGAGGCAGCCCTCATTCCTTGCATAGAGACACTATTTTTTTTGTGATTAAATTAAAAATTTCCAGTTTTCGGATTTTTTTCCTATATGTGTACTCTAACACAATGCTTCTTACCAAATTTTAGAGTTCTAGGTCAACGGGAATTACCCCATAGGTTTTGATTCCTCTGTGAGTGTCGAAATGTGCGTATTTTACGTCATATTCGGCTGTAACTTTTTTTTACGAAAACTGAGAAATTTTATTTTTCTTTCTGCAGCAAGATACTATGGATCTGCGTATATGGTTTTAATTTCAACTCGATAACTTCACGCGTTCCCGAGATAAAGGTCTTGACACCCGGACGGACGGACAGACGGACAGACGGACAACAAAGTGATCCTATAAGGGTTCCGTTTTTTCTTATTGAGGTACGGAACACTAAAAAAAAAAAAAAATCGGTTCATTGGGAGCTACGATGCCACAGAAAGACACGTCAAACTTAAAAATACAATACATATAAATAAGGAAAAAAAATTGAAAAATTGCATTAAATTGAAATTTTTGTTATACAAACATTGTTTTTTTTTATAAGTTGATTCAATCATCATTTTATCTTCAAAAATGTGGGTATGCGCGAGCGAGACGGACGATGGACAACTCTTAATGTTATCTGTGAGGGGTAACGTTGTACGTATGTGTGCAGGGTACGACTACATCACTGGCGGCGGTGGCACGGCGCTGAGCGTAGGCGCGGCGGAGCTGGTGTCGCGGTGCGCGTGCGCATCGCTCGCCGCGCCAGACGACATGACGCTCGGCGCCTGCGCACGGCACCGACTCAACATCACACTCACCCACCTGCCGCTCTTCCACCAGGTACACTCATACATTAAAACGACGTCACCTACTGGTCCCAGCGGAAGACCAGCGCTGGTTCTTTACAACTAGCATTATGCTGAGCTGAGGCCGGATTGTGATAAAAACATTGTTGGTGAAACTCAATATTTATTTATTGAAATTCGATGTATTTATTGTCAACATCATATTATTACTAAGACCATGTTTTGTCCCCAGGCCCGCCCGCAAGACTACACGCGAGAGGTTCTATCCCGGGATCGTCCCGTCTCCTTCCACCGGCACTCGTCTCCCGATCCTATCAAAGTATACTCCACCTGGTTCCAACACGACGATTTAGCTCTCAAACGGCCGAGAGACGAGCTGTAGTATACTCCAATAAGAGTATACTCTATTTCCAACAACGACTTCGGTCTCAAGCAGCGGAGAGATAAGTTGGAGGATACTCCAAGAGCGCTCGCCTTGTTCGAGCTCAGAGTATACTCTGCTTCAAACAGCGACTTAGATCTCAAGCGACGGAAAGACGAGTTGTAGTATACTCCAACTAGCTAGCAATAAAGTCTGTTATGCTCTGGCACTCTTTTTCCATCAGCGTTGGTCCCGTTCCAGCCCACAGTATACTCTATTTCCAATAACAACTTAGATGTCGAGTGGCGGAGAGACAAGCTGGAGTATACTCCAAGTAGCTAACAAAAGGTCTGTTATCCCACAAACTGTACCATGACATTCTAATAGCATTTAAAATTATTATTTTTTAATATTAAAGTATTACTATAATTGACTAGTGCAATCAAATGATTAACTTTTATTATATACTAATTAGTCTCTAACTGCCATGTCGGATGTATCGTTTTTTATTTGAATCGATTTATAATTGGAACTTATCTTATTTTTAACCAACTTCGATAAAGAAGGTTCTTTCATTAATTCAAAAAAACAAAATTATTTTTATTTTTTTGAATTAATTCAAAAATATGCGTTTGGATTATCAAACGCATATTTTTTGAGCTTACGTATATTTTTCGATATCTAGGCCGATTTTCAGTCAATTTTGGCGATGTTTTAATCGTTTTCGTATTAGAAGAGAACATACTCGTAAGAGCTATCTTTCTCTCTCATAAAATTTAATTAACTTTGATTTTCTATTTTTGTTAAATCATTTACTTAAATATTAATATTAGTATTATAATTAATATTAATATTAGATAAACTTTAATTTTATATATTAACTATGTGCGCCCCGCGGGTTCACCCGTATGGTGATGAAACACTGCGACGATATCGGTGGCTCCTACATAAATAGTCGTCGTATGCCATATAATGGAACGTATGTCCTTCTACTATTCTTGTACCAAATCCAGCACGTATCAGCTGTTTGGTTGTGAAAAGTTAACAAACAGAAAGACAAACAGACAGAAGAGAAACAGTTATTTTCGCTTATATTATGTTAAGACTAGCTGCGCCCCGCGATGTTAACCGCCGTTTTACATAAATAATATCAAAGGAGATGTTATTTTTCGGGATAAAAGTAGCATATGTGTTAATCCTGGTTGTCAGCTACCTCCACACCAAATTTCATTAAAATCGGTTTAGCCGTTTGAGCGTGACGAACAAACATACAAACACACTCACAAACTTACGCATTTATAATTAGTGTGATTTGGTCGTATTTAATTTCTATCCCTGAAATAAGGTATCTCGATGTTGATTTGTATTTTTTTTTAAATATTATTGCATGATTATTAATGTTGGATTAGTTACCTTAGATTAATAAACCTTTGTGATTGTTTTGAACAAAATATTGTATCTCAATTGATAAAAGTATTCACTGTTATAATTCTTAAACGTTTACTTAGTCGACTTTAATGATCATTTATAATGATCTTTTTATTTTTAGTATTTTTTTTAGAATAACATTGGCACGCAATTGTCGTTAGCTAATCGCGTATATTTACATACAATATCAGAAAACTGTTTTATACTTCTGAACATGTCTGATTTAGATTATATTTGGAACTATGAATTTTAATGTTACGAGGTTCAAGGGCGTCACCAGCCCATGGCCCAGAGGGGGGCAAGTTAATATTATGGAGGATGAGAAAAATATGAATTGTAGGTACTGGTACAATTGCACGGCCTTAGGACTTTGGTTGCTTTGCAGTTGGTTACATTTTTTTAATCTCTATAGCTGCCTCCTCTGCCCCCCTTGGCGACGCCCTTGACGAGTTTATACCAATACAGTTTTCTCTCTCGTTCCCACATTACAAAATTTTAGAGATATAAACTGTCAAAATATACTTACAATAAATCTGTGCGTACGCAATCAGGACAATATAATTGTATAATAATAATGTATCGCACAAAATTCCATTTAGATTCAAATAAATTTTCGCAGTTGATACTAGCGAAAAAATGATACTATTTCTGTGTGAAATTTTGATGCATGTGCAATAATATTATATTCTTCTTCTATAGGTGCTAATTAGAAAAAAGCACAAATACAGTAGGTTTTGTTAAATTAAGTATACCTTCCAAACCATACGTGAACGAACGAGCTAATTCCACCGGTATAGCCTCTTAATTTAGAAGTTATAATGAAATTTGTAAAAAGTGAAAAATACAAATTGGATAACGTTTAGAGGCAGAAATCAATTATCTCCATAGGTATAAGAAATGTTGCTTAAAAACTCTCATAATTATGATTTTAATTTGTAAAATAAATTAACTTTATTGTCATTAAAAGCTGTTGAAATATTACTTTATATAAATATTCGAAAAACAACATATCAGTTGAAGATAGATGAATAAAGTTTATTATTTTCATACGTATATTGTTTTATTTTGTACCAATGAAAGTATAGAAGGCGAAAGACGTGTGTCGGAATCGTAGCAAGTAGAGAGGTATAATGTAGCCAACCTTGAAGGCGCCACTAAACTAATTAACCCTTAAATCGCCTGTTGAATATTTCCTACATTTTTTTTAAATAACCGACTCCATCGGTTAGAATGTTTTAATCACTGGTGTTACTACACAACTTTATTCGAGCTTAACCAAGATTTTTGGCCGTATAAATTGAACATAGGTGGAATGAGCTCGAAATACATTTGTCGGGAATATCCGACACCAGCGGTAAAAATAATAAAAAAAGGGGTTTTTAGGGGTTACATTTTTTTAAATAACTAAATTCTAAAAACAAACTTCATTCATGCGATTTTTATTCCTTCTTGAAATGTAGTGATTTTAAGCATTTTAATTAATTTAGTGGTACCTTCAGAATTGCCACAATATTGCACCAACGGGAAAAAATTGGGATTATGTCTTATGAAGAAGATCATCATCATAATCTCAGCCATAAGAAGTCCACTGTTGGACATAGGCCTCCCCCAAAGAAAACTAGTACTCTCTACCGGCCTCCCACATGGATTTCCAAACAGACCGATTGGAAGGGACTAGCATCCAGGGTCTTCTTGCCACTTGTATAGAGGTCATCCGTCCATTTGTCTGGTCTTCCTACGCTGAGCTTGCCCCATCGGCCATCAGTTCTACGTATCGTATGGCAATATAACCACAGGTTTAAAAATGTATTATTGTTTAAACATAGTTTAAAAAAATACCCATATAGGCGTTTTTAGTCTGATAGTTATATGTATAAAATGTTATGTTTCTACAATTTATAGATTGTGTCTGTTTTTTTATGTGAAATTTTATTTACGATAAATAAAGACTTTGAAAACAAAAACAATCAGTTCTACGTGTTATGTGACCTGCCCACTGCCGCTTCAATTTCCTAATCCGCTGTGCTATGTCGGTTACTTTCGTACGTCTTGAGAAGATGATAGCTATAATAATCACAAAAGGAAATAGAGTAGGTAGATATAGCTGAAATTAGAAGTTATTGATGTTAAATCTGGAACCCTTTTAACGGAGGTGAGTTGCAAGTTCTAATCATTAATTAGGGTTCCGTTGTTTCGGCTAATGGAAGTATTGAGTAGCGCCCTTCGATGGAACCCCGACTCATGGTGCATAATAGATCCAGTAATATAATGTATTAGGTAGATAATTATATTATTACAAAACTATTGCATTTTGATTTAGCTTAGTTGTTTTTGTCAATATTCGATCTTTATGCGGTACGGCTCGACCGGACAGCTTAGTACATTAGTAGTTAGTACGCGACAGAAACGAAAGATAACTGTTAGGAACATGATAGAACGAGACATCCACTGTCTCTGTAGGTTAATCATAAGACTGGGTACCTTGTGTAAACTGACTTGCGTTTTAATACTTCACAAGAGTTGCTATTGTGAGCTACTGCTCCTACTTCTGTGTTCATAATATTCATTAGTCTGTGATACTTACAACTGAAACGGCAAGAGAAGAGGATAATAACCCTCCTTTGGTAGTCGGGAAAAAGCGATTCGTACCACTTCCATGCTAGGTTTGCATCGGGTAGTTCTTTTTCGTATTAGACCTACGCGATTAGCAATTTGCCAGTGTCAAGTATTGAAAATTGAAATATCTTCAAGTTTCTTGAATAATACAAGTTATACAGTGTTCGAGTCACAGTCTAAGTCAAGTAAACAGACATTTTCAACTTTGAATCTTGCCTCAGTAAAGTGATGACGACTTTACTAGAAGCTTCTATGCCGACAACAACAACACACGACATTTGCCGACAACGTAAAATGATACGTTTCACTTTATTTAACTTGCCCACACTCACGCATTTCATGGAACGCTTAATAAATAATACATCACCACTACTTATATTTATAGCTTAATGCTATTTGAAATAACAAAAAAACTGTACTGGAGTCTGTTCGGATATAGAATGAATGTGGTATTGAGGGCGCTGCTGTCCTTATTTCATTATTTGTTCAACCGAGACGTTAGTTCCCATATTTTACCACGATATGTATTCAATCCGAACAAACACTCACTAATAAAAAAATATTATTTACCAACTCTCCTCACTCTCCGTCTTTCATAATCACATCCTCTCACCAAAGTTTTCCATCAACAAATCCTGAAACTCCCAAAGAGATGTGAAGGATCAAAGGCAGCCGACGGTCATTTGTCATTCAACATGCGATACTTCGCTAAGTACCCCCTCGACTCGAACCCGGGAACTTACATTTTTCATTACAAAAAACTTTTACATGGCAACCCTGAAACTTCCTTTACACAAATTGACATCTTATGTTGACGTCCTAAGATTGGATTTACAATAGCTGGGGCTAGGGTTAAGTATAAGGATTTTTCTCGGTAAGATGGTTTTGCATTAATCAGAAATATTGGTTTGCGAAAGGCTTTTACCAGTTCTAAGCCTCTTTCGCCTTTCTTTTATTGAAAGAGCATTAGTATCCATCTTAATAAAATGGTGACGATGAAGGGGTAGATTTCTGAATACCGTGTAAGTAGATATAGACAGTTATTTATTGTAACAAAAAACATACAATACAAAATAAAAGTCATACACAAAATAGATAAAAAGTGTTTGTTACAATCCGTAGTAGGTATGTGTATTAGGGCAAGTAAACGGAAAGATATCTGTTTCAGAAACAGTTTATTGAAGGAAAAACAAAATATTCAACTGCAATGATTATTTACATAAGATTGTTTCTATAATAACTTTAATCATCCTAGACACGGCACGTATTGTCAGGAGGTTCCTCTCTCAGTAGCTCCTACCATCGGCAGCTTGAGCCCCGCTTCGCTGCCGCCGGTACCCTAGTTTAAGTTTAAAGGTATTACATAGACAACTAATATTATCCTTTACCTTTGTTTGTTCATTTTGTTTGAACTTTTGTCTTACTCTCTTAATTGCATAAAAATCAAGATGAAAACGAACGTGTGCCAACTTTGCAACGCTATAAGAGATGAGCGTAACCCCCATGCATGGTTAGTTTTGAAAATTTTACGAAGGCATTGGTCAATTATGGTTGTGGGCGTGCCCACTTTGCCCACTATACGGGATCCTCGCATGGTGGGATATAATTTTTTCACCTTTGGGGGCTATTATCTATATCTCACGCTTTTTACATTTTAGAAGAAAAAGTAATTTAAAAAAAATTAACCGACTTCAAACTAACTGAAAAGAGAAAAATAACACGAAAAATTATATCCAAACTCGACGTTCACCTAAGTACTATTTTTTTACGTGCAAAGCAACTATTTTTTTGAGGTCGGTGTCAGGCCTACAGTACTATCACTAACTAAGTCCAATATAGACACCGACCTCAAATAGTTGGTTTAGGTACGTACCTACTTAGATGGATATCCAGTTTGGATTTAACTTTTCGTGTTATTTCTCCCTTTTCCGTTAGTTACATTGTTTTGAAGTCGGTTTAATTTTTTTTTATTTATTAATTATATTTATTAATTTTTAACGGCATTTAAACGTTTGCAAACTCTCCTCTAGCCTTACGCTGAGCATTGATATACAGGTGCATAGGTAGGTAAGTCAGTGAGGATTTTGAATTTTATGTATTTAGATATAGGGATACTTAGGTATATCTCATTCCCGTTTCCTTGGATATCTAATCCAAACTTAGCATTTTGGAATTCGTATAACATTTTCGATTCAAATTCGAAAGCATTCCACAAAAGCACGTTAGATATTCGGAGCTGAAATCGCGAAAATCGCATTCGTTCGAAATGAGAGAGATTTCATACGTTCCATATCGGTTTTGAAGACTCTCCGGTTGAGGACTCTTCCACAGGGCCGGAGTCAGGCCAAAGCAGAACTTTAGGTCCCCAAAGTTCTGATTTATTTGCTTCCATGCTGGACTGATAAAAAATAAAGAAGGTATGTCAAATAGGTATAGAAAGAAGCTTTACAGGATATAAACTAAGAGAAAGAAATAAAAACACCGCAGTTCGAAATAAAACAAAGACAAAAGACGCTGCAGAAACTAAAGATGGGCTAAAAGATGAGAGACGGACAAAGAAAGCAACAAACTGGTATCCGATATATAAAAAAACGCAGACCAAACAGACCACACAAAAGATGGAACGATGACATTACTAAAGTAGTCGGAAAAGAGTGGAGTAGAATAGTTCGCTATAGACATTGAATTATGGAAACAGATAGAGGTGATTTTACCACCAGGAGCGGACCTCTCACACAAAACTAACCACAAACAATAGATAAAATTAACGGTTAATTAACTAACGGTTTTTTTTAAACTGAAGTTAATTAGGTTATTACCATCACTCTACATCATCTTTAATCATATATTCTGATGTGTTCCTCTAGGTATTTTCTCTGTTAGAGTCGACATGGACATGACTGATATCCATGTTGGAATCCATACTTTGTAAATTGATCTGTTTGTCAAAAATTCAAAATTTATAAATGTTGATAGCATCCAACATCGTTGCCTACAAACCCCCAAATACTGTATCCTACTCTGGCCGTGTGCCCCACTAAAACGGGCGCATCTTGAGCAAAATGCAAATAAGCGGAGCCGAGCAAATCGTAAATCAAGCCACTCGGAGGCGCGCCTTACGCGGGGTTCCATTGTGACTGCTAACAGTTGTGCACGAATTCTGCAGGACAGGAGTCTTGGGGAAATCCTGTATTGTTTCTAGTATAATTATGTACATAACTGATTGCAATACATTTCTGGATAACAATCGTCGTTGCAAATCTAAAATCTCCTGTGTTTATTTTTTATTTTTTTTAAATATGTTTCTAATAGATAGATATTTCAGAGTGGTTATCGAATCCACAAACTCCCGTGTGGTTTTATTAATATTACACATATGAGATTTTAAATTTGCAACGACAATATGTTATTTTCAGATAACAGAGATCGGATATTAAGCTTAGACATCTATTTTTGTTGTCAGATTTCTTGTTGTTCTACTTATAGTTTAGTAGATAGCCGCGTTCTGCGGTTTCTCCCAAGTATTTATGAAAAACCGGTGACAATGAATATGTAGTCTTAATAGGCTGCATTTTATCATTATCATCACCGTTCATCATCACCACTGTTTTTCAACACTACGTGAGTGAAACCGCTAGTACGTAATCCATATTAGGTAGAAAGAATGGCTAATTTTCGACCTAAACTAAATTACACAGCTATTAATAATTATTAATATTTTCAATAATTTTCCTCCGTTATATTTGTAACAACGGAAACCACCCCACATGTGATAGAAGTATGAAATACTTATCAGAAACACATTCCCGCTGCGAGCCTCAAACAGCGTTCGATTCCGGCCTTTGAGAGACGATAATGGGAGAAAAATGTTGAAAAAACTACCCTCAAATTTAAGGGTTAACTATCGTTGAATGTGACGGGGTTTGGTCGCGGAAATATTTTTTTTCAGCTTTCCATGGCGCTGTAACTGTAAGTACCTAAATAAAATAATAAAAATAATTGAATGACCAAAATTAATAAAAAATATAGCAAGTATAATTTATGCTGAAACATTTTGGCAATGAGGAAAAGAAAAGTAGCGCAAGAAATCGTGTCGCAATTCGAGCAACTCCTTGGCGAGGAAGATGTATTTCTTTCATATTTTTGTCTACAGCGAATGAGAGTGAGACCCTGACACAACACTAAACAATACAATCATAAGGCCAGGCTTAACAGCCTCCACACCATCAAATATAGCGTCCTGACTAAATAGGTCCGCTTCCACTAGTGAAGGAACAATCCACGAAGATTGCAGGCCGAAATCGAATATCGAAATTCGGTTTTGTTTCAGGATGTTTCAAAAAATAATACTTGTACTTATAGCCAATGATGGCCCGAGATTTCTACTTTTATTTCTGGCTATGCTTTTTTCGGTAATTTTTTTTTTCCTTTTTTTTTCTTGATGTTGGCATCATGCTTCCACATTTGCGGTAAATGTTATAGCTTGCATATTTATTAGGTACAGATAAAATCACTTGTCAAGCGCAAGGAAAGGGTTGTAAAATTAAAGGAGTGAATTTGAGTCTCATCACTCATGTAACGCTATTTTGCACACGGAACAAGTGAAAGAGGCAAAATAATATACTTATATCGGGATACAAGATATATAAATAAAGTTTATACTAAAATGTTGCGTCTTGCGTTATTTATGCCATTGTTGAGTTAAAGTCTACATATTAAGGAGTACAGTTTCTAAATCGTTTTGTGCTTACACGAGTTGACACATCCGTTTCAAAATAATGAAATGATTTTCCGACCTTAAAGAAAAATGGAAACGCATTCGATACCGAAATCGAACGCTAAGCCCGGATTCTTTTTCGAAATAAGGCAGCACTATCTCGACCACGGCTTGCTACTTGCCATATAAAAGGCCAGCGCTGTCCAATTTATTTTATTGCCGCTTATATCGGTCCATCGTAAAGATGGCATCTTATTCGAGGTGCTTAAGAGCTGCGTTATCTCTCGGCTTATATCGTAAAAGGAATTCCAGTTAAAAGGCGGATGATTGATTGATAGAAAAACAAATACCCCCAGTATTTGTTTTTCTTTATTATGTTAGCTGTCGAGGTCGCTATGTAGAATACCCAAGTCTATGCCTATTGTCTATTTGTCTATTGTTTGAATCTTAGTCGAAGTCAACGAGTATTGTACCTATACAGGGAAATCTAATATATGTAGGTACTTAATGAATTAGGGTTAGGTTAGACTTGGACATGACTTTTTTAAATAACAAATAATAAGATTAGGGAGACCGATCATCTCTTCATATCTAATGATTATAATATATTAGGTATACATTATAGGTATAGGTTAGTAAATAATTAGGTACAAGTTTCCGGCAGCCTAGTCGGGAGACCGTCTGGTGGTGCGGTGCGAATTGCTCAAGGTCAATCTTTTGGAATGGGTATATTTTAATTAACTAATCAATACGTTTACTTAGTAAAAATCCATTAATTTTACAATGAAATAGCACGAAAACTTTACGTAGTGGGCTTATGACCTAAATAAAAATTATTTTGTTTTTCCTGTTTATTATGTGCCTGGTTATATAAGGTATAATTTATGTAAAAAAAAAACTATATACATATTATGTTCCCCACCGCGGTCCGAATCAACCCATTACAAAATGCTATTGGACGATTCGCATTGTGGTGCGAAAGGACCCATTCAAAAAGATCTCTTGGCCGGGGCGATTCGCACCGCGGTTCGAACCGCTCGCGTTTCATAACGCCTAAAAGCCCGCGATCTCTACCAGGCAATCAACCACTGAAGAACTGAGTGATACAACACTGGGAGTGGATTTGGTGATTCTAAATCCAAATAACGTCTAAAACTAGCTTAGACTGTTCCCACTGTGTTCAGTACACTCGGACTTTCCACAAAATATTCCCGTAACGTTTGAATCCTCAGTAAATATGGTCTGGGATAACAGTTTGATAAAGGGATAACACCCGGCGACCCGAGCTATACAAATAGGGGTTGGTCACGATATAAACGTTATTTTGTTAGCCAAGCGATGTGACAAGGGAAAGGAATTTTCAGAAGAAGAATTTTCTCATTCGCTAAGTACCTCTGGTGTCTTGAAGTTTTTGATTATTCTTTACTTTGTTTTCTCCCAGTCGAGCATGAAAAATTTATATCTATACAACTAAAGTAAGTAAGGCAATTTCGTAGCTGGTAAATGATAATACTAAAAAATATAAGTAGTATTTATTAAAAGAGGTTGTTATAGTTTCCACTTGACCGGTATTTCCTCCATCGAATAACATCGGCGTTGAAGTTATACGTTTTTTGCCATGCAATCGAGCGTCGATGAAAAACGTTGCAATTTTCTTTAGCGGAAAGTAATGAAGGGTTCTACTGAGAAATAAGGAAAAAAAGCCAATGTGGCTACTTCTACAGAGTTTAGAATTTAAATGAGTCGAAACGGTTCCTGCGATTGATAAATAAATAGTGAATTAAAATGAAATGTAATTTAAATCGGGGCAACTTGTCAAATTACATGGCAATTACAAATAATTCACGGCAATGGTCGAAATGCGACTAAACGTGAGTGTGTTCCGCTGAATCCAGTGAATCAGTATTTATAAGTATTTTTTTGAGCTTCCGTCACGCGTCTGTTTGATAATGTAACATACTTTTTAAAAGAATAAAAAAAAATCTAGTTTAAAAAACTGAAATAACCGACTTCAAAATACGCAATACAACGCGTTCATACGCGACTTGCTGTTCACTTTTCTACAGGCAATTGGATGTTATTATACCATATTATTATAAAATATTTTTTTATGGGACCACCTCAGAAGTATGATTTACCAAATACAAAACGAATCAAATCAATGCACAATTGGCTGAATAATCGGTGAACAAACATCCAAAAAAAAAACATACAGACCGAATTGATAACCTCCTTCTTTTTGGAAGACTTTTTGGAGGTTCTCAATTCGGTTGTATTTTTCAATTCGTAGCGTATATTTTTTTATGTATTTTTAAACGTTAACGTTGTCTTTTGTGAATCGATTTGAGATTTTTATATTTAAAGGAATATCGGATAATATGGCGGACACATCATACTTATGTAATAATCATAACATCTCAAGAGGCTCTCGCTTGATAGTTGGATCAAGGGTCGGATACAAAAGGCAGTCATCCTAGACACGGCGCGCATTGTCAGGAGATTCCTCAGCTTGTAGCCCTTACCGTCGACAGCTTGAGCCTTGCCCCGCTGCCGGCGGCACACTAGTTTAAATTTTTTTACAATATTTATGTTATTTTTATATGTTTATATTTGTATTGTAAAAAAATTAAAATTAAGAATCGAAATAAATAAATGTGAATAAAGTAGTTTATTTGAACAATTTAGATGATAATTACAATAGTAAAATACATATGCATCAGAAACTAAATAGTCATAATTTAGATAAACTATTGTATTTTACGAGAACCCTGGATCCCACAACTAGGGTGGGTAGTCCTGTGTCATATATTGTAGCGTTTTCTTTTGTTTTTGTGCTTAAATGTTAATTTGATGTTATGTGTCTTCCATGAATAAATATATGTCTATGTCTATATACTTATAGATTGGGCCCACATACATTTTGTCAAAATCGGTTTTATAGCTTGGTTTTACAATGAAATAACTGTAAAAATTTCATCCAAGTAAACGAAATTGCGTATTGAAAATCGGCTGTTTCAGTTTTTAGCTGATTAAAGAAATAGTTGAGGTACATCTGTAAGTAAGAGGAAAAAAATTGCGTTGCTTTTCAAACACAACTTTTGTTCCGGAGCGCGATACCTCCAAGCCGGGCCAGTCGAGTGGACTGTATGTGGCTAGAGGAGTGTAGGCGGAGGGACCGACTCGGTGTCCAGTACCACGGTCGTTGGCGGGTGGAACGTGCGCTGGGATTGCTTCTCGGAGAAGAAACGCAGGCTTTTGTGTGCTCTTGATGTCGTAAAGGCACCTGGCGAGGTGACCCAAGAGCGAGGCGTAAATGAAGGGTTGTCCGTGAAAGAATGTCGTCTTGAGAGTGTCGGCTGAGAACGGAATGACAGACTGCCTTGAGAGAGTGCAGTGACTGAAGGCTGAAGACAGAATGTGTGCAGTGACTGAAGGCTGAAGACAGAATGTGTCGGGAACGCGGCTTGCGTTTGTATTTATCACCGAACGGCAATAACGGGACCGTGTGAATCTCTTCGGCGATCCCTGTCGTGTACCTGCGATAAGGGTAGCGGGCGCTGTCTTTGGTCCTTCGAGCCGGATTCAACTTCAACGAGAAGATTCACCATCTGCGACAACGCACGCCTCCGGAACATTGGTCCTTCGGTAGCCTTATTCAACTTCAACGAGAAGATTCGCCATCTGCGACAACGCCCGCCTCCGGATCATTGGTCTTTCCGTAGCCGGATTTACCTTCGAAAAAAGGAGTGCCCGTTCGCCATCAGTGTCACCGCCCGACTTCAGAAACATGGTGATGACACGCTCCGAGACGTCGAGGGCGTCGCGTCAAGCCGCCGCGGAACGCCCTCCGTCGACACGCTCCGAAAATGAAGCTGTCCTTATAGCGACGACATCGTGTGCGCAAAGGAATGCGCCGCTGCCGAGCGCACTTCCCCCGCGCACTGCTATCGCCACCGATGCCGCCTATCGCCTAGAAAGAATTCGAGAGTCAAGAGAACGCGCCTTCTGGGCTATCGGCCAGCTTGGACGAGCGACCGGCGCGTCACCGCCGCGCGCGCCGTCCTCTCACGCCATCACGCCGTACCGTGACGTCACATCGGTTGCGGCCGCCGCCTCAATGCTGGGGGCGACGCAGGGCCTACCTTTGACAGGGCCCTCCTCCCAGCCGACACGCACCGCTATCGCCACCGATGCTGCCTATCGCCCAGAAAGAATCCGAGAGTCAACAGAACACGCCTTTCGGACTATGGGAGTGACCGGCGCGCCACCGCCGCGCGCGTCGTCCTCTCACGCCATCGCGCCGCACCGTGACGTCATATCGGTTGCGGCCGCTGCCTCAACGCTGGGGGCGACGCAGGGCCTACCTTTGACAGGGCCCTCCTCCCAGCCGACGCAAGCCCGAACACTGCCGTCTACATACTACGCGCAGTGCTCACAGACACGACACAACAGTGGGGTCCGATACTACCACGTCACCTCACCTTCTACGCCGACAACGACGATCGACATTGCAACAGATAATGCCGCCGCGCCCCCTGCATCCGCCGACTTTATGACACAGCGCGCCGCCCCGCCGCTCACAGCTTCGGGGCGGACAACAACAAAAAAGTCAAGCCGACAGTCCGAGCGACTGCTGCGGATAGCACGTGCTAAAGAAGAACTCGCGCGCGCTAAGGAAGAACACGAGCGAGCTAAAGAAATGCACGCGCGCGCTTTGGAAAGAGAAGCACGGACGAATGTGCAACTCGTTACAGTGCAACTCCCGACGCCTGAAGTCAAAGCTCAAGCCGAAGACGAAAAGGACGCACGCATCACTCTATTTGAGCAAGACGATGCAGTAAAGTTACAGCACATCGACACCTGGCTGAGTGAGTAACAGATGGTCTCGATGAAAAACAACCATCACAGACGACTGACTGCACAGCCACTCATGCCGCCACCGACGCCGCAGTCGATGCCAGCCACTGCCGCGCAACTACAGCTGCCTGCTCCTGCCCCCGTGCCGACCGCGGAAGCTTATACTGAGAGATACAATATGCCTACCGTTACGCCGAGCGATCCGATCACCGAGCTCGCTGCAGCCATTACGCTCTCTAACAGCCAAGTCCGACCGAGCTTATTGCCACGCTGTTTCGAATTACCTGTTTATGATGGGTCGCACAAAGAGCGGCTATTATTCAAAGCCGCCTATGATGAGACAGCGACCTTTTACACAGACGCTGAAAATACAGCTTCGGTGCGGACAACATCAAAAAGGCCAAGCCGACAATCCGCGCGACTGCTGCGGATAGCACGCGCCAAAGAAGAACTCGCGCGCGCTAAAGAAAATCACGCACTCATACAAGCAGAGCACGCGCGCACACAAGCAGAGCACGCGCGCACACAAGCAGAGCACGCGCACGCTCAGGAAAAAGAAGCACGGACAAATGTGCAACTCGCTGTTGTTCAACTCCCGACGCCTGAAGTCGAAGACAAAGAGGACGCATGCACTACTTTCACCGACGAAGACGTCGTAGTGCAGTCACAGCACCGCGTAGATGTTTGGTTCAGTGCACAACAAATAGTCTCGACGAGAGACGAACATCGTAAACGACCGATTCCACTCATGCCGCCACCGCCGCCACCGTCGATGCCAGTCATCGCCGAACAACTGCAGCTGCCCGTTCTTGCCGCCACGCCGACCGCGGAAGCTAACGCCATCGAGAGCCTCACTGTTGCTGCGAAAACGCCAGTCAGCGACCCGGAACAATGTGCTCTCGAGACATTACAAGAACAGACAAAACAACAACCAGACGGGCGCTATGAGACTGCGCTACTCTCTCGAAATAATTATGCGTTGCGCAACAACAATGACGCCTCGTTCCGACGACTCATCCCCGTGAAGCGACAGGTGAAGAAAGTGCCGATGTCAGCCGCCAGACATCACGAGCAGACGACTGCGTTAGCCAAAAAGGGCTACGCTGAGCTCGCTACGCCAAGCAAAATGACAAGACAGACGTATATGGACACGGTGACAAAGCAGCGCGGTCCTAATGACCGCGCCGGAGACCGAAATCATCCGGCACGCGCATTACCGCGTGTCGCGACACCTAACGGACATCTTCTGAAACCGCTACCTCCTCAAGTTGCAATACCGGCGGGAGTCCCACAGCCGCGGACCCGCCTCGCAAGCCGGCGACGCCGACGTCGTAAACGCCGCAGACAACACGCCTACTTGCAACATACGGTCGAGCGGGATCGAGAAAGCCATCCACCCGGGAGCCTACGACTATACCCGGGTGGTCGACGTCTGCACTACCGGAGTTCTAAGAAGACAAGGAAAAAAGTTAAGCATTCTACCGACTACGCCCGCCGCTCACGCTTTAGAATGCAGCGCCCTGGACGACGCTGCACGGCGGGAGAATGTTCACGACGACCGACGGATTTAATTATAAATAGTAGTTTCTAAGATAGTTTTAAGTTATATAAATAAACGGATGTCGTAACGGCAGTTTTAATGGTGAGGGAGACCAACAGCGAGGCCTTAGGTAGTAAAATAATAAATCGGCGAACGGCAATAACGGGACATGCTAAAATATTTTTGGTTAATAATAACAATAATTATCGATTTAAGTAAGTACAACACTAGAACTAGCACATCACTATTCTGACTGTATATGTATTTGTCTGACCTGCCCCTATCCGAAGCCATCCGCAGTATGAGAGTGACAACTGCAGCCCGGAGTGATTTTAGGTACGAAAAGTCGGCAAAAGTTGAGGTTTGGTATTCCTCAATTTCCTCCTACAAAAATTAACGGATCCTCTTAATTTTTTCAAAGTTATAACAAGAAATATTTTTTCTTTGTCTGTCTCATTTTATTTTATTTTAGATTCTCGTTAAGTTGGTGCTAGGAGGCCCTGAAGATGGTGGAAAAAAAATTGCCAATTTTTGCGATTTTCAGAGGCTCCTAGTTCTGATTATAATAAACTAGTAGTTCTACGAACAGTAGACCTCGCCAGAGAGCTTATTTGCAGCTCACCTTGGATCATCTGTACATAATACCTACATAAAGTTGGCTTACGAGGCCGTGTGTAAAATTTTGGCCGATTTCGCAATTTTAAGTGATTTTACAGACGTTATTTCACGGTCAAAAAACATTTTTTCCATAAATTTAAGCACCATGAAAGATCAATTTAATTTTAATACACAATTAATACAAAAAATTGGATATGTTTGAATGCCCTTAATTATAAAACAATGTATATTTTTATAAAAACAAATAATAATTTTATAAATGGAGAAAATGTAAAATCAAGAAAATTATTCAGCGCTAAAATGCATCAAGCACATCCACATGCCCTCACTGTTACACGCAATCTGAAGTTAGTTGTCATATCTCGACAACCACTTGACCAATTCTGTTCAATTTTACCACAAGTTGTAATAATTGTGTATTTTACCTACCTACCAAATATCATTAAAATCGGTTGGTAATTAACGCCGCAATAAACTTCCCCCCTTTTTATGGGGGGAAGTTTATCCCCCCCTTATCAAAAATCGCCGAAGACAAAAAAAATATCCATAGAATCTATACACCAAGTTTCATCAAAATTGGTTCAAAATTACGCCCATTCGCGAGTACGAACATACAAACAAATCACAAACAAACTGGCAGACGAAAGAAAATTTGGCCAGTTGATGCAGAGACGCTTCGCTCGCTCGGTCAAATATTCAACAAAATAAAATGGGAGGGACATACTTTAAGCATAAATAAATTTTATAACACAAAAAGCTATCATCTATAGTCATTTTCCAGAGAGAAAACTTAGGAATTCGTTTGTATGGGAAAAACGCCACTGGTCTGGGCTTTAAAAATATATATTGACGAGCAATTGTTGATCCGAACGGAGCCAGTAAATTACATAAATATGGTATTGGATCAACAAATTGAGCATGGATCAACAAATTCAAGCGGATCAACTAAAAACTGATCATACGTACCGCTGGATCTAACAATTCCTAGAACAGATAACTATATATATATATATATATATATATATATATATATATATATATATATATATATATGTAGCTTTGCATACAAAGTTCTAAGTATGCTGATGAAGGATTGTCTGAAACTTGGAGCAGAATTACGGCGGCTGCATGTTGCTAGTTGGGAAACTTTAGTTAGCTTTATTACCCACTCGAGTGTCGGTGATAGTGTCATGCTTAACAAATATAAGTTTAGAAAACTCTAAAACCCCCAACAAAACCGCTGAACCAATTTTGATGAAACATAGCTAAGAATATGAAATTCTCTTTCAAATTATATAAAAACTAGATCAAAATTGGTCGGTCCGTTTGAGAGCTACGATGCACGATGCCTACACGCACGCAGATACATACACACGTCAAACATATGATACTGCTATTTTTGGGTCGGGGGTTACAAATACAAATACTTACTCCACGGTAACCCTAGCTAGTTGCAGTAACTCCGTCTCTAACCATTGAGCTGAATGTACACCGCACCTCACACATCAAAATTGTTCAAGGCTGTCAGACTACAAACCTATATAGATATACATACCATAAAAACATTGCTCTCCTACTTGGGTAAGTCGGGTAAATAAATAATTTACTACGCTATTTTGAGAAACGGCGTGCAAATTAGTCGTCAACGACGATCGTTACGCTACGACGTAGCGCTACGACTGTTTGGCTACGTCGTAACATTTTTCCTGCCACGTTTGTTTAGATTGAATAAGTCAAATAGTACTTGAATACTAAGACTGGACGTCCTAATTGTATGGTCCTCATCAAAATGCTAAAATGTAATTCATTCCTAATTCCAAACCTCTCCCCAACTCTCTTCCCAGGGCACGTAGGTGACTAATTCCTCTCACAAAGGGCCTCCATTAGTATTCTCGCCGTTTACCAGCTCGGATCGTCCGCTTTATTTAATAACAGTCTTAATAAGCGATCATAATTTGGTGTGGGCAACCCTAGAGACTCAGAGTAGAAATACATATATACAGAGAAGCTGCTCTTATGTCATGTTTCTTAGCTTTAACGAACTGTAAAACGAGCTGTGAAAAGATAGAAATGAGCATGCCATTGTTCTGTTATTAAAATTAGTTGAATAAGGAAAGCAGACTCACCAAACTGTGACGCATGCAGAGAGGACGTATACCACTCGCTAGTGGAATCCGTCCGACTTCAGCGTGAGAGACTTTCACTTGAGGTGACTTATAAGTTGAACAAGATGGACGTGGGCCGATTTATAGGATTTTAGCGGATCCTAACTCTGACGCAGCTCAAAAGTTCATCTCAAGTGATCGATAGATTAAGAATATACAATGACTGTCTTGTTTAAATAATAAAAGTCCCAATAATAAATACGAATTAAAAAATAATAATATGGATTACATATTTTACAAAGAGTTTCCAGCAGCCTAGTGGTGAGACCGTCTGACTTGCGATCCGCATGTCCTGGGTTCGAATCCCACGGCACCCACCTCTGTCTTTTCGAAGTTATGTGCGTATTGTTGATTGCCGCCAACTTCAAACGGTGAAGGAAAACATCGTAAGGAAACCTACATGTCTGAGAGTTCTCAATAATCTTGAAGATGTGTGAAGTGTACCAACCCGCACTTTGCCAGCGTGGTAGACAATGGCCTAACCCTTCTCACAATGGGAAGATGGCCCGTTCCCAGCAGTGGGACAGTTTGTACAAACAGGGCTGATAAAAAAAAACATATTTTACGTTACGTTTTAGAGACGAATGTGCATGTAGGATATTGAAATACAATAAAGTAACTCATTATTCGAATAATTAATTATACAGAATCACGCATCGCTGTGTCTACTACATACTTCTTATATTTGACAGTAATGTTTTTAACGAAATTTCAGCGACATCCTATGTGACATTTCTGTTATCAGTAAGCACGAAGCTAAAATTCAGATGAGCAACTTGCTTGTCGTCTCACTCGATCACATTAAAAAAGCAATACACAACGAGCATTTTCCTGTGAGGTGTCCCTCTGTGAGTATTTTCTTCCCTGTACGGGCCGACCAGTGGCCGCGCGTCGGTAGAATATTGACACAATAAGTGGAGCCACTGTCGGGATCGGCACCTGAATCTGTTATGAAGAGCGCGGCTCCGTTGACTTGAGGCTATTGTAAGAGAATTGAAAAAATACTACTTTTAATCAGAATTTCTCATCTTTTATTGACTATTCGAGCTAATCTACATTTGAAATGAGGAATGCGCTTCCTGAATGGATCTTTTCGAATACTTAATACGCTCTATCGTGGATCACATCTTAACATTAGGCAAGTTTTTTTATCGTAGGTATAATATAAGTGGTTGAAATTAGCTACGTTAGCTATATCCAAGCATATTATTATCGTCAAAATTGTATACTGTCTGTGTACTGTCTGAAATTGCATAAGCTGTCGCTATAAAAGTGGTCATATCAGCGGATTATATTTGGACACTATGTGTGAGTCTCTTAAGTTTAATCAAAAATGTCACATGAAAAGGCAAAATTTAGCCTCGCTTCAAAATCTTTTTATTGAAATGCCAAAAACCGTACTCAGCTATATCGGTCCACGATCTTGATGCGTACTGCACAGGAATGAAATTCTTTGCCGCTATCAGCGTTTTCTCAGAATTTTGGATTTTGGAATCATGGAATTGAAACAATATTGGAATTTTCAACGCTAAGAGTGTATAGATATCTTCTAGATCGACGGGTTCAACGACGGGTCAATCGTAGACCTATCTTGCATAAAAAACATATTCTCGGTTGACATCTAACAACGGAGCCAGTCCCAGCAGAACACAACACAAGGGGAATCCCAAACGAGCTCTTAATAACACGTCTATGATAACGCCATCCGCCCAAATCCAGTGAGCGCTCATCCCAGATTTACTCTATAAAAAATATATTGAACCTTATCTCTGTGTATGTAAGGGTGATTTTACGATCTAGACGCCCCGGTAGTGGTGTAATAGTCAAAGGAATTGAATTCTGGTAACGTGTTACGGCATCATAACGACGTGGGAACGTGTTTGTTGGCTGAAAATGAGATTTTCGATATTATTATTGTGCTAATGACGTTCGTAATGGGCATTTTTTTGAAACCACTAAAATATAGGTAATACACAGTTGCCTGGAAGAGATCGCTTTTAGCGATAAGCCCACCCGTGTGGTCACACCAGTTTTGGAAGTTCGTTGTAAATTTGTTTTTGTTTAATGGTGTATAAATAAAGAGTTTATATACATATACCTAGTCTTGCCATAAATATTGTCACGAAGAAAAAAAATTTTTTTTTTTGCAAATAATATTTATTACTTTTACAGTGTGTTAGTTTAATACATAAATATAAAACAATTTAAAATATAAAAGCTTATTCGAAGTGGTCTCCATTGGCTGCAATACAGTCCTTTAAACGTTGAGGCCAGTTATCAATAGAAGCACGCACTCTTTCCATGGGAAAATTCTTCACTGCCAATCGTATGGATTGTTTTAGGGACTCCAAATTATCATGGCGTTTAGAGCAAGCCATACTCTCTAAAACTGACCATAAATCATAATACAGCGGATTAAGATCAGGACTAGACGACGGCCAGTCTTCAGCTCTGATGAAGTCCTAAACGTTCACTTCCAACCAAGACTGCGTGGACCGAGCTTTATGACCTGGCGCCGAGTCTTGTTGGAAGGACCATACTTGGTTATTGAACATGGTGTTGTTAAGGGGCTTAACTACCTTCTCAAGAATGGTATTTTGATACACTTGTGCCGATGTTTTGATACCTTTTTCACAAAAATATGGCTCAGTCACTCCTTCATAGCTAACACCCCACCAAACCATCACTGAAGTCGGATAATACCCACGTTGCACTCTGTCGACTAATTGGGAAGCTTCCTTAGAGCTTTGAGCATAAATACGGTCATTTTGTTTGTTAAAATGTTGCTCAATTGTAAAGATTTTCTCATCCGTAAACAAAATTTTTCTGTGACCTCCCTTTGCGTTCCGCTTCAGTAGTTGTTTCGATTTTACCACCCTATTCTTTTTTAAATTATCAGTTAAAAAATGACCAGTGCGTCTCTTATAGGCTGCAAGTCCTAAGTCATCTTTTAAAATACGCGACATGGTTCTGGGTGCTATCTTCATCTCCCAAGATTAAATCTTTTGCTTTCGGACAGGATTTCTTCGAATTCTTTCCCTTACTGCTTTGACCACCTTTTTCGTACGAACACTACGTGGACGGCCAGATCTTTTTCTGTCACAAACAGAGGAGGTCTCATTGTACCTATTAATAGCCCGGTACACAAACATTTGACTAATACCAAGCGTATGTAGAGTTTTAAAATTGCATTTGGCTCCATACCAACTTCGTGTAATGCAATCACAGCGATTCGGTTTCTTTATCACCCCGCTCCATTTTAATATCGCAAAATATTGTACAATGTATTGGCGCCAAAATTAGAAAACTTAATGAACAATCGTATAAAAATGACAGATTCCAAATTCAAATGTAATATCTTTCTTATTTTTAACTGTAACAGTATTTATGGCCAGACTAAGTATATCTATCTATCCTTTTAGTTTACGTTGTGATACAAGTAGGTAGGTACTTATCCTTGTTAAAAGAAAGATAACCCTAATTCCATCCTCCCGATTTCACTACAGAGGTCGTATCACGAGCGTTTCAAACAGTTTCAATATTTCTTTGGCTTTTGTCTCACTCTTTCTATAGTTGAGAGAACAAGACAAAGGTCAAAGTAATATCGAAATAAGACTGCTATTAAGATTGTGGTAACCAGGATTTTTTTTTATAGTAATAGGTTTGCGCTTGACCGCCAACTCGACTGATGTTAAGCGACGTAGTGCGCTTACCTAGAAGAAACCAATTAATTCGTGAAGGACTAATAGAAAGTATGCGCATTACCACTCATTTCTCACTGAAATTACAAAAATCCGTACTCAGCGATCAAAGACTTCCTGTAATAGGGCGAATTCTGTGTCAGCGATATTGGTCCACGTTCTTGATGCGTACTGCACAGGAATGGAATTCTTTGCCGCCATCTCGGTTTCCTAAAAACTACAACGTAAATGCACAAATGCGATAGGCTTATCAGAAAACTCACTGATGTGGCCACAGCTAGATTGACAGCGATTTTGGGTATTTTCATAGAATAATGTGTTACGGCATACTGTTGTCCCCACAATATTATGCCGTAACACAAAAAATATGACTCGATATCTGCCGCTGATCCCCATCAGCGGCAGATATCGAGTAAATTTTTTAATTTGCATAAAATAGCAATACGTCCCATATAAAATTTGCCTACTATATAGAGAATCACAAAACTATAAATATCTTGACGGTCGCAGCTCTATATATATATATATATATATATATAGATAGATACGAATGCATTATGTATGCATTCTAATCTAATCCCAAAACACATCTTATACACAAACTTGTATTTCCATTGGAGTCTGCAGAAAACAAATACTTCCTCTATCGGTAATTGTGTTCGCTTTTACGAGTACAACGTGTTATCCCTGAACAGTTGGTAGGTATCAATGAAATGCTATTTAAAAATGCCATATAAACTATTTATTGAGATGATGATTTATGAAACTATATACTATATA
This sequence comes from Lycia hirtaria, assembly GCA_947563715.1. NCBI lineage: Eukaryota > Metazoa > Arthropoda > Insecta > Lepidoptera > Geometridae > Lycia > Lycia hirtaria. Next base: position 2,760,428 of record OX387376.1, on the reverse strand, counting down.
TTATTATACATATTACACCGAAAATGCATTTATAGAAGACAAAAAATAATGGAAAAAAACTGTTTTGAAATCAAAATTATATATGTACCTAATGATTTGAAATTTCGTGTATACTGAGTGTATAAATAATTAATTGTTGACTTTTCGACAAAGTCCCTTTACAGCTACACCTAGGTAATTGACAAGGCCATTTTTACGGCCAATTTTATTGTTAATGTAATTATTATTATTGTAAAAAATGATATTGTAATTGAGTTACAAAAAGTAGTTAAAAAAGTGTTAAAAAAAAAAACAAATTCAGTGCTTTATTTGCCAGTTATTCACATAACCTATGGTCCGAAATAAAAATTGAATTGAATTGAATTTGTACGTTTTTGCGAGGACAACTCAAAGGCGCCATAATTTATTTTTACCCGACTGCGTAAGAAGGAGGGTTATGTTCGAGTGTCTGTATGTTTGATGTGCGAGGTGTCGTTAGATTCGTTTTCATTTCCTGAGTATCATAGGCAACTTTTTTTTGTAATATTAATAATAAGACTCTCGAAAAACAATCGGCTCGGCTTCATACTTCATTTCTCTTTCGCCTCGCTTATTCTCATATGGTCAATAGCCAACAATAGCTATTACGATAAGTATATCTCTTTCAGAGCTGGTCCTTAGCGGTGAGCAATTTGATGAGCAAGTCATTAATGGTAAATATTATTATTTTGCTATCGTGATTGCAACTGAGTTTGAGTTGTATACATTTATAGCGGTGCTGATGAAACATGACATAACCCATGAAATCACTTCTACAATAGTCTACTGTATGTAGGTTAAAATGTAAACAATATTGCATCTAACATACACGTATAATTATAATACGCCAAAGACGACACACATACGATATCGACGACCTCATACTATAATCGAAGCGCACGCGCACATAGCTAAGTGTTTATTGGACTAATTTAATAATATACGTGGTATTTATTAATGTTTTGTGATAATATCCCGATTAACGATACCCTGTTTTCTCGAATCCGGAGTTAAGTGTTTTGGAGACCAAATCTTTGCACCTGAATCCTAGAGATAATCCACACCAGATCCTGATCAAACTGATTCATTGGTGAGGTCAATTTAGACTGACGATAATTGGAAGTGAATGGAGATTTTTCTGACAAGGAAATTTGGACCCCAACCTATGTGAATTTGACTTGGTTATCGCTCAGTCCTAAGCTACCCATGATGTAAGTCTTGAGTATAACATTTTTTATACAATACTTGCAATAAGTTCTATAAATATAAGTAACTTAATGCTAAGATCTGGTTTGGATGCGAATGAAAAAGGAAAACACTTTTTTAATTTATTTACCCTCAAAAATAAATTTGACTCACAATAATCACAATGCAATGTCGAAAGGTCAAGAAGTACAGACGATAAACTTTGGTTTATTTAAACGTTATTCGTCAAAACAACTGATAAAGTATCTAGTAGCATTCTACACCCAGTAGACTGCATACAGAAATTCTTAAATCATTACTTTTAATTTACTTAATACGAAAATGAAGTTACCAAAGTATACAGTGATAGTTATTCTGATAGTTTTTGCCGTAGAAACTCAATGTGGTGTTATTGACAATATTTTCGGGGTTGTGAAAGACACGTCAGATGGACTAAGACAGGATGTTAGTAATGTATGGTCATTCAGCAAAAAAATTGTCGGCTACCAAACACCACCTGACAACAATCCCGAAGAAGAGAAGAGGGGTCTTATTGGCGGTATGTTACACACTACAAGAGAAAAAGTACACAACATTCACAGCTATTTCTGGAATACTGATAACAATGCAAAAGACGCTGGTCTTATCGGAAATATGTATAATCGCATTAAAAATAAACTTTCAAAAGTTTATAATGTTATTACGCTAGAAGAGACTCAAACACCTAGGCCGCCGAGCGATAAGGAAAAGCTTATCCAACAGACTATAAACAAACTTTTCTTTAGTAATGGAACAAGGAAAGTTTACGGAGAAGCGTTTCATGATGTCATCGATAATTTAAGAGGAAAACTGCAAGATATTAAGAAAAAAATAAAAAATGAGATGGAAACCTCTGTGAATCATGGCGAAGGCTTGATAGATGTTCGTTTAGCAGGTTTGGATGTTGAAAATAACATTAATGATAATACTGCAGGAGTCAATAATGATGTTTACGATACTGTTGTAGAAAAATTCAATAAAACAAGAGATGATTCTGCTAAATCTTACGATAAAATCAAAAATGATGGCGCTAAAGTTGCCGTTTTCCTATCAGATGAAATCAATAGTGCAGCTGACAAACTAAATGTTATCCGAGACAGAGCATCAGACGCTGCAGAAGACAAAATCATGCAGGATAGCTTTAACTACGTTGGTACTGGTATTCAGAAATTTGAGAGAAATGTGGAGAATAATATTGAAGATGTAAAACCAATTTCATAAGAGCTTTTGTAAGTTTATAATTATGTTGTATGTAAACTATAGTGTTTTGATGTGTAGATTAAATGTTGGATTTTTTACCATGTTTTATTTATTTTTGTTACCTGATCGTATCTCAGGATGTAGTAGATACCAAGTTAAAAAAAATATCTGTTTGTTTCCCACACTTCCAGCATTTTTACTCGACTGCGCAAGAAAGAGGTTTATATTTTTCGGGTGTATGTGTGTTTGTATGTACGTTTCTATATTACCTCCTACCTAAATTCTAAACGGCTTGACAGATTTTGATGTGTGAAGTGTCATTAGTTCGTTTTTGCTTTCCGAGTTTCATAGGCTGTATTTTTTTGTAATAATAAAAATACAACTCTCACAAAATACTTTACTTTACGACTACGCGCATACTTATTAGCGAAAACGTACACTCAACATTTTATATCAACTGTAACGCAAGCGTAAGTTACACTAGGAAAATCAATCTTATGCAGTCGGGTATTTCATTTTTCTTTTAGTATAGATACTTGTTATTTAGTACGTTTGCACATAAGCAAAGTCGATCAACCTACGTAAATCAAAGCAGGCAATCTCATAAGCTACACGTGATCATAAAGTTGTCCTCTCCTCAAACTTGGCGATGTCACCCCCGTACCAGGGCGTGACGTCACCAGGGTGCCTAATGTAACACTGGCTTCAATAGGCATAAAGTTGTCTCAGAAGGCGCCGCTTTGGACACGAATGTGCGGTAAATCATATCGATATTGAATCTGAGCACGATATGCTACATGTGGGGTGTTCGACGATGTTGTGAATGACAATGGGAAAATGATACATAATTATAGTTTTTAATTGCATGCGAAATAGATCTTTTTGACTAACTCGGCTGTAGGTTAGCGTTATGGTCGAGAACAGAACAAGTCTACTTAGTAGAGATTGCACCCTTTGCACCCCTATTCGCAATCGCTTGGATTCTAAAACGGGTCTGAAACTATATCTCCATCTCTGTCATTCCGATCCGATGGCGGCCAGACAGACAGACGGACATGTCAAAACTAAGGGACATGGCTTATTAAGGAAGCCTAAAAATAAGGGTAACCTAATACTGTCTTTCAATAGAGTAGGCGGGTTCACCTATATACGCACTAAACATCGTTAGCATTTTCTATACACATTACCATCAGCATAAATCAGTGTCCGCAATGTTATTACAGAATAGAAGGGACATAACTCCTTACGAAGGGTTAATTACCCTTTTGCGGTAAGAGGCTGGCAACTCGATTATGTACCTCCATTGTAGTCAAGAAAGACGTAACCAACACAACTAGACGAACTTTCATCATCATCTCAGCCACAAGAAGTCCACTGCTAGACCTCCCCATGGATTTCCAAAAAGACCGGTTGGAAGTGGCTTGCATCCAGCGTCTTTCTGTGTAGAATTAAATAGGGAAGAAATATTTAATGAAACACTTTTTGCGACTGCTCTACATGAAATTTTATTTTGAAGTGAATAAATAACAAAAAGCAGACAAAGAATAATATAATCAAACATCATCATTGTTGATCTCATACAAGTGGCGGGAAGACGCTGGATGCAAGCCGCTTCCAATCGGTCTTTTTGGAAATCCATGGAGGAGGCCTATGTCCAGCAGTGGACTTCTTATGGCTGAGATGATGATGATGATGAGACAAAGAATAAACAGTTTAAACAGATTATTATTTTAAAATTTAACGAATCAAAAAGTATGTATAACATCCTGATATGTTCTGTCCACCTTGTGGATGGTTTTGCTACGTTGCGCTCCAACTACTTTACCATGAGGCCTGTCAAATAACAAATAAGGATACGGCCTGACCGGATATTAAGTACTTAACCACGCGCCAGAAGAGATAAGAGCTAGTGATTCAACAAGATGCATTCTGTAAACGTTTATTAATTATCCCCAACAAAGTTACAGAGGGGTCGAAAGTGCCCTAAATGGCTTCGAGAAAAGGATGGTACGGCGTGGCCTTGCTGCTGGACTTGGCCGGGGCTACTGCCGTGCCCCCAGATAGTTTAATATAAGAGTAGACACTTAGAGCCTGTGTCAGCTAACTTACGCTTTATTGTTTCATAGCAAGAGTCGCCATTTAAATGTGTTTTCTACGTAAGTCTTCTGTATCTAGATGTTTACCAGTAGGTAGCATGTGTTGATATAATGTTAATTAGAGCCTAATTTATTTATTCTATAGTTAGGTACTTTCTTGCTTATGATAAGGCATTGTACGGTTGCTTTAATGTCGTAACCTAATTGTGTTTCTCTCTTTTGTTACACAAATACACATATTATTCTGCAGAGATTGTGTGTTGGTTGCGAGTGTAATACCTATGTCGTTGACAGACATGAGTAATATGTTCGTTTTGTTGTTTTTAGTTACTTTCTTATCTATGCAGTTAAAGCGTTTTATCATAAATGTGCTTGTATTTTTAAACTCATTAATTAGAAGATAATTAAGTAATTGCATAAAAATAAAGTCAATGTTCAATAACAGCAGATGCTTGATTTAATGAAAATAGATGAACTGAAGTATTGCTTAATTATTTATATCTTATAACCTAACCTAACCTCTTTACTTTTTTGGTTAGTTTTTTATTTTTTTTTATTGCGAATAAGTCCACGTTTGACCACCAACTCGCCTGTTGGCAGAGGCGTCTCTAGCCCTTGTGGCGCCCGTGTGCAACCAGTACCCTGGCGCCCTCTATTAGAAGCGGGGTCAAAATGGAAAACTAACAGTTATAATTTTCAAACGGAAATTCAGGTGCAAATGGTGTTGGAAAGCAAAAACTTTTTTTTTGGATGGAAGGGGTTACATAAAGAATAAAAAATCACAACTTTGTAGTTCTTCCAAAAATATTTAATTTAAAAACTAATATAGTTACATTACAGGACGCTCGTACACACAAATATATACACAGTACACACACACAATTAAATTTACAAAAAAGTTACTTTTCGTGCTTTTGCATTAGCGAAATCTTTAACAATGTCACTAACTTCAATTTTGATTTCATGTTCAATACTTATTAACGATAAATTTGTCAGTCTACTTTGCGACAATGTTGATCTAAGATAGTTTTTAATTATTTTTAGTTTAGAAAATGACCTTTCGCTATGTGCGACCGTGACTGGAAGTGTCAGGTATATCCTCAGTGCTGTGGACAGATTTGGGAACACTGAAATTAATTTATTCGTAAACAAGTAATTTAAAATATCCAACGGCGTAGTGGAATCATCAATAAACATCGGTAATAATTCGATTTCGTTATAGAGCTCGAACTTTTCCACATCTGAAGAACCAGCATGGCTAAGTTTATTTTCTAAATTAGAACAATGTGTTTTTTTTGTATCTGAGTCCAAATCTTTCCAGTGTTTCAATTTTTGAAGAAATGAAAAAATTACATTATTTTCATTCAAAAGTTCGAACCGTTCGTCGAACTTAGTAATAGCGGTGTCTAACAAATAGTAGTAAAAATTTACTTTGAAATGTGTTTTCGGGTCTGTTATCGGTTCATCCTCCGCCTCATAATTAAAAAACCTTTTACGAGCGCGAGGGCGTGCAGGTGTGGGAAATTCTGCTATTGCCTCGACTTCTTCCGCTACAGTTTTCGCGCTGTTAAGGAGCTCCTCAAAAGCAGACTCATTGCGGAATTCAGACAAACTTATTTTTGCATTATCAATCAGTTTCACCGCTTCTGACAATACAACGTCTGACTTTTGAAGTGCCTTGCTAACTATATTTATCTTGCTTAAAATTTCAAACCAAATAAGCAGAGAGCAGATGAAGTTAAACGACTTAATTTTTGTCAGTAATGAATTTGCCATATTTCTTGACTCGGCATCTTTGCTCCTATCGGAATATATGGTAAACAAGGCATCATACACTTTTCCCAGTTCAAAACGTAGAGCTTTTACTGCTTCAACCCTGCTCTCCCATCGAGTATTTGAGAGTGGTTTTAGACTTAAAGTTGGCACTTCTTTAGCAAGTATTTGCCAACGTGCTGTTGACGCAGAAAAAAAAACATTAATTTCCTGCTGAAACTGAAAAGAAATTGACAATTTCTAATGAACTTTTAGCAGCGTCATTCACCACCAAATTTAGGCTGTGTGCCGCACAAGGTACGTAAAATGCGCGCGGGTTTAAATCTAAAATTCGTTTTTGTAGACCTATATTTTTCCCTTTCATGTTTGCACCATTATCGTAACCTTGACCACGCATATCTTGTATGTCAATTTCGTTTGAGATTAAACAATCTAACAAAAATTTAGTTAAGCCCAGGCCAGTAGTGTCTGTAATAGGAAAAAAACCCAGAAAGTGTTCTTTTACTTCAGCCTTGTTGTTGCTTGCATTTAAAAGAACGTACCGTACGACAGCCGATATTTGTTCTTCGTGTGCAATATCTGGAGTGCAATCTAAAATAATGGAAAAATATTTGGATTGTGTCAATTCCAAAACAATAGCTTTTTTTATTCTTTCTCCTAATAATTGTATTATTTCATTCTGAATGTTATGGCCAAGATAATGAGTTAGGCGTGACTCAGATTTTTGAATAAGAGCAATGTGTTCCGCAAGCACATTATCAAAATTAGAGGTATATTCAACCAGCTTTAAAAAATTACCATTATCGGAATCGTAAATTTTTTGAGATCTTCCCCAAAAAGCCAGACATTGCCTCGCTAAAAAATGAATTATGTTGATTATTCGTTCGAGTACTGCAACCCAACGTTTTTTTTCCCGATCAATTTCATTTTGGTGCAAGAAATCTACCGACTTTTCTTTTAAAATAACAGTTTTCAACATAATTTGTTTCTTAAGACATGATAGGTGCCCTAAGCTCTTTTCATGACGTTCTATAGCAGTAGACAAATGCTGCCAATCTTTGTAACCTATTTAACCATTAAAAGGAGTCGCATCAGCATGAAAAAGTTTACAGTAAAAACAATAAACAGAATCAGTTGACTTAGAGTAAACAAGCCAGTTTCTTAAAACGGTTTCATTATTTAACATCTTTTTAGTATAATAAGCATTTGAAAAAGATCTTTTTGAACTATTCGAAGGATATGAACCCACTTTTACCTGTACTGGCCCACGCTCCATCAAAAATATTCTCTGTTTATCGGATAACACCTGTGGCCATAACGCGAGATCATTCATTACATCTTCTCGAAGTATATTCTCCGGGGACGCTTCGGCACTAGGAGGTTCTTCGTCTTCTTCGACTACCGACGACAAAGACAGCAGCGGCGGCGGCGGCGGCGACGTTGAAGGGACGAGTTCTGCTGTAGAATTATCTTGGTTTTCATATGTCTCTGTCTCCAGGTGTTCGTCCGAGGATGGACCGGGTCGAACAAAAAACTTTTTAATAGAACATGTATTCTTTTTCAGAGACAATTCCTTCTCCAGCTTTCTTTTTCGATTTTGTGCACCAGAAAGTTTCTTTTTTCCATCGCCATCAGACATCTAAAATAAATAATAAACTAAGTATAGGCACCTAAAAGTACTATCAATGTAAATTAATATAGGCCCAGAGAAATAGTTGCAACTTGGACTAAGTATTATATATTATAATTATGACACATATCAATCAACGTCGAATTTATTTATTCTGTTTGATTGCCTAATGAAGGTATTAGGCAATCAAACAGAATAAATAAATTAAATAAAAAAGTAGTTTGTTGTTCAAAGGTTAGGTAAAAGTAAGACCTAAATAAATACCTAAGTAAGTATACTAGTAGGTACAACATATTAAAGCACTTTAACTTACCGTTGTTTGTTCCGCACTGCAGTAGGATAAACAAATGAAAAATCCTAGGTCGTGGGTATTTAACTTCGATATCACTATCTATCACTCGATAGCACCTCGATAGTTGTTTTTTTTTTTCATGGATTTCGCTGGCTATTTTTGATGACCTCTGACCTCGATGCTTGTCGCAATAATTGTGCAAGCAAATAACCAAATCTTACCTTTTATATAATTTTTATCAAAAGAAAAACCGATTTACTTCACATTTACATGTTTACTCAAAGATGATAGTTAATCCAATTACATCAAGGCTTATTTCGCAAAACTATGCTGTAGCGGTAAAACAAAAAATGCGGCACGCGTACACAAGCCTTTGAAAATGACCGCCGCACGTCCCTGGGAATTTAAATTTGAACTTTATAGCATTCCAATACAGCCGATTTGGCAATGATAGTCGGCGTATTGTCAAACAAATCAAAACAAACAGGTGCAACGCCGGCACGCGCCTTTGGTAGCGACGCGACATTACGCCAATATAATCTTTAACTATCTGTTTAAAGGATGATTTCACGTTGAAACAAAAGTTATTGTGTAGAGTAGGAAAAGGAGTAGCTTGTGGTGGCGCGCCTTGCTTTGCTACCGCGCGCCCGGCGTCGGCCATAAACACAGGCGCAGGGTCTTTGAGAGCGCCGGCGCCGCGAGAGACGACGCATCTTTGGAGGTGCCGCACTAGAGGGCGCTCGGCGCCCCCTTAGACCCGGCGCCCGTGTGCGCCGCACACCCTGCACCATAGGTAAAGACGCCTCTGCCTGTTGGAAAGCGAAGATGTGGTTGAAGGTGAAGCACGCAGACCCAGAAGATACCCATTCACTCTGACCTTAAAAATACCCAAATTGTATCTCTCAGGGAACAAAGAAGCCGGCAACTGTACGGATTAAAATTTGACCGTTTCATTCGTATTTAGGAAAATCCACAATGTATGGGTGGTAGTGGGCCGACTTTCTACTTGTCCTCTAGAAGAAAGGGAATGACAATATAAGATCATGCGGCTTTGATTCACATTCTCCAAAATGAATCCTGTTGAAGATCGACAGACTAGCAACCTTGCGACGATGCTCCAGGCTGTGCAGTTTCTGCTACGTGTACTAGCTTATTGCCTATGAGCTTACACTAAACTCAGATTAGATATATTAGTGCGTCTTCAAATAAAAGATTATTATAAAACTTATAATGAGCAGTTTAGCCGAAAATCATAAACTTTTGTGTCTAACGTGGTATAAACACAGTTTATCTGGAAGGGGTAACTCTACAACCTACATTGAGATATATGTACTTTGGTTTTTTGGAAGGTTTTTCTAAACATAAACGTCTTAAAATAGTCATAAATAGTCAACGTCAAATTGACACAAACATTTTTTATGATTTTTTTTCCTTCTTTTTTTTCATCATCATGGGTCATCTTTTTTCATCTCTTTGGTGAGATCGTAGTCAAGTGTTTCTCGAGACTGCTATTTCTGTTATCTTTTAAACGGATGGTAACACATAAGCTTACAGAAAAAACAATGGGTTGCACTCCGGGAGTGCCGGTAGACGTGAAAAATAAAATGGCAAAAGCGCCATCTAGTACGTTGGTCTGGAACTAGACTATACAGTGCTATCTAGTACGTTGGTCTGGAACTAGACTATACAGCGCCATCTATTACGTTGGTTTGGAACTAGCAAGCGCCCTGGGTCGTCGGACTACGAATTTTCGATCAGGACACGTGACACCCATTTTTTACCCACCCCAAAAATGCCCAACGCCGCTAAAGAAGTTGTCACTTCCTATTTTTTTAAACAGAAGTATTCTGAGTTTGTTAGGGTTGTAAATTTCGTTATTTTCTAATTACAATAATGGCCTTTACCTCCTCTAGTATATTTATTGGAGTTGTTCATCCGTGTCTGCAATCGATCTAATCCGTCCACCACTGTTCTTAACTTCTTGTACAGACAGACAGACAGTTTCACACCGACCGCTTTAAATTGGACAGAAGATAAACTGGCGATCGCGCGCGAACAGATTAAATTAACCTCCTAAATGTAAGGTCAGCAAAAACATTAGTTGACTCTTTAGTAAACCTTAAGTTTTTTGTTACCCTAAGGAGTCTACTTTTAACTAAAAAAATACTCACTATTTTCTGAATGTTTGTGGTACACACCTATGTTAGTTTAATTATATGACCTATATCTAAATAGATCACAAATTAAAATATTATAGAAATAGTTCGTTAACTATCAACAAAACTTAAGGAACAAGTGTTTTTTTTCCATTTTTCAATTGTGTTCATTGTATAATTAAATTGTTTGTAATAATGAATACAAAGATGCTATTTCGGCTTTTACAAGGTACCTTAGTAAATTAAACATGTATCAAGTGCAAATTTAATAGCTAGGTATATGTATATTGCATTAGCTTTTATTCATAAAATTTTGAACTAATACTATTGATATTCTTTGCAGACCGTACGGTCTCAAGATTGTAGATTCGTAAATCTAAGTTGGCATCTCCCAAACTGTCTTGTGTTCCATTTCTCGGATCCTGGCCTCGAAATGAAATAAGGAGCTTCTAATGCTGGTTGTATACTTTACCATTAAGTAACTTATATATGTTAAAGTTAAAACCCGTTTTTAGATATAACGCGTTTTCCCTAGTTAGAACTAGTTTTCACTAAATGTCTTTGTTGAAACTAGAATTAACTAGTGAAAACTAGAATTTACCACTAATATTTTTGATTTTCAGTTAAAACTAGTTGTTACTAACCTAACCTAACCATACCCCCCCCCCCACACTCCCCCCCTACCCTCTTCCCTTTTTCCTCCCCATCATCCTATCCTTATCCAAGGAAACAGTGTGTGAGTAACCCATTAGCCCCTCTGTTTCCCTACTCCCCTCCGCCCAAAAATAAAAACCCTAACCTAAACATTAGTTAATTCTAGTTTCATCAAAGGCATTTAGTGAAAACTAGTTCTAACTAGGGAAAACGCGTTATATCTAAAAACGGGTCTTAACTGTGACATATACAAGTTTACAACTGTTAATAATAAATAAGAAATATTTTTCTGTAAATTTAGTTCTCACGTAAGTGAAATTGTAATTTCTTGTTGAGAAATAAAATTCTTTAAACAGAACTGTTTATTTTCTTCTGAGGAAAATGTCAGATTAATGTTTTTCTGCCAATAACACTTTACTGGCATCACAAGAAGTAAGACAATATCAAAATATATATGAGAATGGTACGAAGGGCGATCGTATCGCTAAAAGTGATCTCTTTCAGACAATCTTTTGTTTATTACTAACAACAGTTTTAAATATTATACTAGGTCATCCGTCAAAAATATAGAATACATTTACTTGTCGCAAATGTCAGTTTTAATAATACGAAATCTTACTACCAACTTCCAGGTCCATCATTAAACCAGCTTTATAACACTATGTTATTGGATTTGTTACTGAAGTTACGTTCGAGTTTTACTCTATTTTACTGAAGCACGACTCAAATTTGAAAATGACTGTAGGTATACGTGAGTTAGATTGTGAGTAGAGCATTTATTTGTGATTTGTTTTATTCAAGAAACTTGAAGAAATCTTAATACTTGACACTGGGAAATGCTCTAAACGGGTCCAAATTAAATTTAAAAAAAAGAAGTTACGTTCACATGCTATGATTCCATATCTCAGCATATTGCAAGACAAAACACTGCATTATTATGATATATTTTTCAAAAAGTAGGTACCTAGTTGTTTTTAAATAAATAAAACAGATAATAAATTAAAAACAATTTTTATTACGAGTTCTTTTTGGTAAATGCAAAAATTATTACCGAGAAAAAAAACAACCAAAATGTAACCATTACATTAAATTTTATGGCATCTAAGTTTTAGCTAAAATTAACTATAAGTAGAAGCGATAGACTTATTAATATTGTGTAAAATAAATAATTAAAAATAATTACAAAATGTAACAAATGTACTTAATTAGTTATTCGTTAGACATTTATTCACAGAATATTTATTTAACAATATTTCTTTTTTTATTTTATTTATATTAAAAGTAATTAAATCCAAACGAGCTTAAGAGCGTATAGCATGCGAATGCTGCCCTTACTTAGAAATTATGACATTCTCAACTATGCTAGAACTTGCTAAATTATGTAGATAAAAATAAATTTATATTCTAGTAGACAGATTTTGTATTCCGACTTAACATAATTAAGTACCAACAAAATGAGACGCCACAAACATCTGTCTACGTAAAAAAAGAAATCTTAAACAATTTTTACGGTTTTTTCTGATTTCTGTGAAAAAATGTCTAAGTAAGTTAAAAGTTAAAATAATTTAAACATTAAAAGTTATATCTAAAAATATGTACATTTTCATTTAGTTACTGGCAGTTGTAGAAGGCACGTTATTGCTTATAGGAATATTTTAGCACTATTTAAATAAGCTGTTAGAAATACTTAAATACAACATATTTCAAGGCACCGTAGATATGCACTTCATTTTAATCATACACTTAATTTTAAATATGTAGAAGAAAGCCAGTACGTTTTTTTTTTCAGAATAAGTTAATAGACATAGACTTATACAGATTTTTTTTGTGACAAAAAACATACAACACAAAATAAAAATCATACACAAAATATATAAAATGTTTTTGTTAACTTAATATTTTTGTTGTTTTAATTAACTTATTCTGAAAAAAAAACTAATATAAAGTTTAGATGTGAATCGTCATTTTTTTTCGGTATTATTGTACATAATATATGGAATAATTACTTACGCAAATGATATTGAAAACTTAACTTATTCAGTAAAAGTAATTATTTTTAGTTTTTTTTTGTTTTAGGTTGATTTTTAATAGTAAATATTATCCAATAGCAAGCAACCTTCTATTTCTAAATCTAAGTTTACTAATGAGGCATTATTTGTGATTTTAACAAGAATGAAATATTGACGCCTAGATCGTATATTGCATAATTGTTGACAAGGCATATTTATTATTGCGCATATTTCCATACAATAGTAAAATACTGTTTTCTACTTTTAAAAAACATAACCTTCCTTCTTGCGCTGTCGGGTAACAATAGAAAAGCGGAAGCATAACCATCCATGACCCCAGTTACACAAAAGTATAATTGAAATTGAGTATTGTTTGGGGTAGAAATCAGTCTTCACCTTTCGTATGCATAACGCGCGGTAAAATATATATTTATTCTATACAATAAAATACAAATCAATACATTGTTTAATGTTTGTCAAAGTTTATCGTTAGTATTTATTCCAATATTTTTGTTTTATCCATTTATATTATATTTTTTTGTTGTGTAAGATTTTTAGGTTAGGTCATAAAATTATGAAAAATATACGCGATAAATCCGTTTCTTTTTTTTAATTCCAACGAATTGTATTGTTTACGATCCTAAAGTGATATTAATACAATCTTTGACAGTTTACATCACTGGTTAAAGTAAATGAAATAATCTGTCAATTAACATATTTAATGTTAACATACTTGGACCGGTTTCACACTCGCCTTTGAGGACGTTCGGCGCCTTAAGTTAATGAACTAACTGTTCTGTAAATATAAATGTAATATGTAACTGTAAATATAGTTTAGTTACTAGAATTATTTACGGATGGTGCAACAGAATCAACTCCGATCGATACCTTCTAAAATTTATCGCTCTCGTTCATACATTAACCTTGTTATAAGAAATATACTTATTTATTTAACTTAGATCACATTTCTCAACTTTCATACAAGACACACTTTCTACAGTATCACACTTCGAGATATTCCTCTTTAACCCCCACCTGCGCTTAGAAATAAAAACATCGCAACCTTTTTGGACCGCACTCATTTTTTAAGGACAAAATTAATTTATCGTGCGCGCTACATCAAATTTTATATTTTACTGTGTATTTTTTCCTTCCTCATCTGAGGTTTTAGGCGTCGCACATTTGTGCAGTTGCCATACTGTGTATTTATTTACATTGTAAATCTTTCTAAACATAGGTCTAATATATTTTTTTTTTACAATTTTTTACTTATTTTCTAATATGGCGCACCACAATGTAAAATAACGTGACTAGTCGTTATAAACGAAGATACTCTAATATTTTACATATTTTTTTTAGAATGTTTGAAACCTTACAATATTTTTGACTAAAAACATTGAAGGCATATAATGATATTAATTTCGATATGTCATGAGGTTATATAATATATATAATTGCTATTTGATTTTACATGAATGTGAAATGGTAAACCATATTTTGTGTTCTAACTACAATCAACCCTTTTATTTAAAACGAAATTTCATTGATTTCTTTTCGAAAATAAAAAAACAATGTAGTCTAGTCCTTCGAAATAATTGTACTCTATGGAACAAAAGGAAATGTCAGCAGAGTTAGTTTTTCGATCTAACTCAAAGAAAGATATGATTTTAATTTCGTATAAATACGTTCTGAAAATATTTTGCTAATGATTTCTAAGATTCAGATCAACAAAATTTGTAGCTACCTTTATTTCAATTAATGCTGACATTTTAGGTAATTCCAGCAACTCAAAATCAACAGAAAGCCAAATTATAGCTTGTAAACTAGGAGACGATGGTGACGTCAGTACCGGTCCATGCTGGTGGAGTCCCTGGATGTGACGTCACTAGCTGCATCAGTTGAGGAGTCGCTGGAGGTGGAACCCCCGGGGTCACTGGTGGCCCTGCGGTCACTGGTGCCCCCGGGGTCGCTGGTATCCCCTGTGTCGCTAGTGACCCCTATGTCGGTCGAATATCAGAGATGTTCGTCGCGACCGTTCAGGGGCTGCCTCTCAGCGTGGTCCGAGGGACGGTTGCGCTTGAAGAATCCGCACTAGAAATAAAATAAACACAGTTTATATATTAGCTAATAAGAATAACTATAGTTTGAAAAACTGAATAAAACTGACTCAATACGCAATTCGTTTACTTGGATGACATATTTTTCCAGTTATTTTGTTGTAAAACCAAAGTACAGAACTGATTTTGATAACAAAAATATGGAACCACCTCTGAGTCAATTCATAATTATTGGCGAAGTAAACGCTGAACAAACGTACAAAAAAAACACAAGAAACCTCCTCCTTTTTAGAAGTCAGTTTGAGATGGATGCCATTCTATAATTCTTACTTAGAGTAGAGCACACGTCGGACACTATACAATGGCGAGCCAAATAATTATTGTGTATCCACTTTTTAAGACCATATAAAGCATTTGTATTTGAATCAGTGACACATACGTAAGTTGATGTCTGTATATAACACACATGTATGAAGTTATGGTCGTCGTCTGATTGCCGCTCGCTCGTGAAGTCAATTGGAATTCGAACGCTTGAAGCTTGTCTCCGCGTGGCTAAACTCCTGCAAACGGCAGGACGAGCGCGGGGAGCGGGTGAGGAACCCGATATTGGCGGGAGGCGGATTACCCGTTCTATATGTAGTATTAATGTCTATTAATGTCTTCTTTGCTTAGAGGTACAAATTAATGACTAGGTTAGAGAGTACTAGACTAGTACTAGTACTAGTACTAGTATATCAATAAATAAATATGAAATACTTGTCACACTTACTTTGTAGAGGGCGAAGATGAGTAGCAGTAGAAGTAGGGCGCCCACCACCGCGGCCAGGATGATCACCCACAGCGGTATGCTGCCATTTTCGAGCGGCTCCAACTGAGGAGTCACCACGGTCTGAGCTTCCGCCGTCTGCCAGGGGAGGTTGGTAGTCTCACCCACTAGAGGCAGCCGTTTCACGTGCACAGTAGCCAGGGTTGATAGAATCACAGCGCGGTCTTTGGAGATCTAGAACATGATTATTTGAGTTGAAGTAGTTGCTTCTCAATGACATTTCCATTAGAATCAGAATCGTTTATTAAACAACTGACAGTGGATTATTATGCTAAGTGGTATTGCGATATTCACGTTGCTTGTCGACAAATACGATCTCATGATTCCCTCAATTATTTGTGCTATGAGTGTGCTAGGTAGGCAGCGACACAAAAAGCGATATTTGTTTAAGTTTAATACACAAGGTTCAATTATGAAAGCGCAAACGAGAAAAGAACACTTCTATTGTGAATTTATGGAATCGTTTCGATTATTTTCTTTAAATTGAAAGTAAATACATGTTGCTCCTGTAACTAAATGGTGAATCTAATCGTAACTTTCCATCAGACGTTACCAATCAAGGACAACTTTATAAATTAATTGAAAAAGAATTTGCAGGTCAAAATAAAAATCAAAAACATAGCCCTCCTTTCGCATTCGGATGAAAACATAAGAGCTCATGTTGAATAATATCCGAAAGTACCCAAAGTACCAATAACAGTTGTCAATACTGACCTCACTGAGTACAGTCGCGTTGATTCTAGATCTGAACGCGAACCACGCCTCCTGTCCGCGGAGCATACGTCCAGTCGTGCAGCGCATCACACTGCATTTGTACTTCGCCTGGCATCGCTCTAAGATCTCCTTCAATTGCGGGTCCACCTGGAGGCAAACCATGTTTGAACCAGGTCAAAATCATGTTTGAAATCAAAATACTGTCAAAGTAGAATAAAAAACCGGACAAGTGCGAGTCAGACTCGTCCACCAAGGGTTCCGTACAAACTAAATAAAAGGGGAAAATCATATATTTTTTTCATATTTTCCTTCATAAACCGAAAAATATACATCGTAAAAATATTTAATAACCTGTTTTAGTTTATGCTAATGAAGCTCTTTCATATGATACTTTAAAATTTTGACCCTCATTCCTTGCGTAAAGACACTATTTTTTTTGTGATTAAATTAAAAATGTCCAGTATTCGGTCAATAGTTCTAGGTCAACGGGAAGTACCCCATAGGTTTTGATTCCCTTGCAAGTGTCGAAATATGCATTTTTGCGACATATTCGTCTGTAACTTTTTTAATGAAACCTGAGAAGTCTGATTTTTATCTCTGCAACAAGAGACTATGGATCTGCGTATATGGTTTTAATTTCAAGTCGTTACCTTCACGCGTTCCCGAGATACAGACCTTGACAGACGAACAGACGGACAACAAAGTGATCCTATAAGGGTTCCGTTTTTCTTTTCCTTTTGAGGTACGGAACCTTAAAAACTAGTATTTTTAGCCAAGATTGCTTAAACACAAACCTATCAATGATTTATAATGTAGAAGAGTTAAATTTAATATTGTAATAGTACCTGGGCGTCACGTCTCCGTCTTGTGTTCTCTCGCCTTTCAGTCGCTGAGCTATATCCACCAGATTGTGAACCATATGATGTTTGACCACCTAAAAATAATCGTTCATAAAGATCACAATATTTATTAAACATACTTTAAAAAACAACAAAAATATGACAACATTTCAAGTTATAATACCTGATTGAGATGAATACGAATAGCCTCCCGAGTTTCCAGATCGGCTGCTCCAAGATCCACCACTAGTTTGATATCCACCACCACCGCTTTGATAGCTTCCGCCTCCAGCTTGGTTGCCACTTCCACCAGATTGGTAACTTCCACCACCCGATTGATACACTCTACTGCCTCCCTGATATCCTGCTCCACCGGCCTGGTGACTACCACCTCCAGATTGATAGCTTCCACTGCCAGATTGGTAACTTCCTGATCCAGATTGGCCACTAGAACTTGAGCCGCCGCTTCCGGATACATCAGCTATGCCATATCGGAACTCGTTGTTAGGGTTGTTAGCAGCGTATGCTCCGAAACCTCCCAATTGGTCTTCTTCTTCGTCACCGACTACGGTGACGGTAGAAGCACCACGGAAGGTAGAAGACCCAGCCTTCATAACGTCCGCGTTGACAGTTTCCGTTGTTGCCCAGTTGCCGTGAACAAAGCCTTGGCCTTGAGCACCCTGGGTACCTCCAGATTGTCTGGTACCCTGGGCATATCCGCTTCCATAACTAGTTTGAGATCCTTGGACAGAGCTGCCCGCATAATTTTGCCCTGAACCTTGGTTGTATCCACCTTGAGCATACCTAAAAACAGAACACAATCTTATATATAGTCAATGTTACATGAATGAGAATATACAAGTGCTAGTGGTCAGTGACAGCTTGTAATTTCTGAAAATTAGAGATCTCATTGATTACAAGCTTTTCATTCTAAATTCATTTTGTTTCCCATTGTGGAGCAGAGTAGTTTATAAATAACACTAGTAATTTAATTTTCTCTAATCTATAGCAAAGGAAGACTCGAATCTAACTCAAATCTAAGCAAATGTAATGTTGATAAAAATTCATGAAACTCACTTGTTAAAAGAACTTCCTTCTTCTCCTTCGTGTCCTAAAATCGATCCATATTCAGTACTACTTTCAGATTGGGACACGATATTATGGTTCGCATCGTACACAATAGTACGGTTCCTGACCTTCACGACTTGACCTCCCGGCACCATCTGACCTCCTTGTCCGTAGCCGTAGCCACTCTGGCTGTGTACACCTTGATTGTAACCACTTTGACCGTAACTGCCAGACTGACTAGGTACTTGGCTGGAAGCTAACTGAGCTTCCAGATTCTTTCTGATTTGCTCTTGTTCCTCAGCAGTGAGACCCCCGCCAGAACTGGTCCAAGTTCTATTGTATGTGTGTGTGCCATATGCTTGGCCACTTCCAGAAAGATCTTGTCCACTGCCATGCTGAGTAGACCCCTGACTGCCACTAAACTGAGTACCCGATCCTTGGCTGCTACTGAACTGATTGCCTGAACCTTGATGTCCACTGATATGTCCACTAGAGCTCTGGCTTCCTGTAAATTTAGTGCCTGATCCTTGACCGGAGCTGAACTGGCCATTGGCACCTTGACCGTAACCTATTTGACCTCCTCCAGTTTGATAGACAGTTTGACCTTGGCTATTGGTGTACTGCCCTTCATAAACAGCTGAAAAGAATATCAAAAGAAGTCAGAAAATATAAATTATTTAATATGCCTTCATAGTTGAAAATATAATTGTTATATGCTTACATTGGCTGTAGTAACCACCACCTCTTAAAATTTCAGACTCCTTGTAAAAACCAGTGTTCAACATTTCTGCAAATAAAATAAGAGGAATTAAAAAAAACGAAATAAGTTGAAATACCTTGCATATTTCTTCTTACAAAAAAAACACAGTAGACTTTGATGAATTATGAAAATCTATTATAACATCAAGACATCAATTATTTCGGTAAAATTTCATGCAGTTCATTATATAACTCTTTCTCAATGTTAATGGTGGTTTACTGATGCCGCACATTGTACATTACATACAAAGACACGTTATTCAGTGATAAATACGCAAGTTGACGTCTGTATATAACACACACACACACACACATGTGTATGACCTTATGGTCATCGTCTGATCGTAGCTCGCTCGTGACGTGGATTGGAATTCGAGCGCTTGTAGCTCGCAACGCTTGACTCGACTGACAAATCAAAGGGTTGTGCCACCGGCGTCCGGCAAATAACAAGGCGAGCGCGGGGAGCGGATGAGGTAACCGAGATTAGCGGGAGGCGGAGAATTACTGTTGTAATGCTATTAATGTTTTCTGCGATGAAACTACCATATCATCGCTGTCTATACAATTAGTATAGACAATCAATTGTCACTGTGACATGGCTTAATGTTTAAAAGAACTGACCTTCCTTCTCCTTCGTAAGCATAGAAGCATACGGGTTCTGTACGAACAGGTTGGCGGTGTTGATGTACCGCGCCATGTCGCACTGTACCGAGGAACCGATCCATTCCGGGTTCACCAGCATGTACATCAAGTTCTCGCCTGGAACAAAGGAATCCTTGGTAAAGTCAGTTAGAGAACCAATGTGACATTGACGGCGCTGCTGTCCTTATTTAATTATTTTTAACCGACTTCCAAAAAAGAAGGATCTCAATTCGTTTGTAAGTTTTTTTATGTTTATTCAGCGATTACTCCGCCAATTATGGATTGTTTTGATGATTCTTTTGTTGTTTGGTAGATAATACCTCAGAGGCAGTCCTATATAAATTTTATCAAAATCAGTTGAGTACTTTGGTTTTTAAAATAAAGTAACTGAAAAAATATCATCCAAGTAGGTAAACAAATTGCGTATTTTGAAGTATTTTTTTTCAGTTTTTCAGTCTATAGCACACAATATCATTGTAGTAAAACCTTCGAGACATTATTTAGTTCACGTGTTTTACCCATATATTTCTAGTGTATGTTCTATATTTAAACAGACTCAAAGACATCATTATTTGCATGAAAAGAAAATCGCGGAGCTTAACTTATGGATCCTAATAAATACGAAAATTTCCGAAGATGTTTGTTTCTCAATTACACCAAAATGTTGAGTCGATTTAAATCAATTTTAAAATGAAGATAGCTTATTATAATCTAAATCAACAGGCCTACTTTTTCATCTTGAAACATGCACGGTTCCTATGTGAATATTCTTTGGAAAAAATTTACCAATTTATTGACCGAGTGAGCGAAGCGAACAGAGATCTCTGCCTCAACTAGCTAGATGTTATTTCTTCTGTCCAGATGTTTGTCTGTATTCGCATACTTTTATTAATTATTCGATGTCGGAAATTTTGAGTAAGTAGGGTATTTTCTCAAAAAAATTATTTGATACTCAAAAAAATAATAAATAAAAAAAAATAAAAAAAAATAAAAATAATGAATAATAATATTGATTTAAATTTTTTTTTTTTTTTTTAAACATAAATTAAATTTGGTTAAAAAGTTGTAGTGATAAAAGATTTTGAAATCTCGGTTGAAAAGAGAAGTTTACTAGAAGGCAATCTATCGCCCGATTCTGATAATATTTGCAACACCGCATTGGTAGGTATTGAACTACTGTAATGGTGTTGTATAACTTGTATAATAAATAAATAAAAATAATAAATAAACGTTTTCGCAAGGTCTACTGTTAGAACTACTAATATATGATTACCATCAAGAGTCTGATAGGGCCACATGAAGTATATCTCCGCTTCGTCGACTGTGAACGGTCCTTCGTTCTTGATGTTGTATTTGTGGACCACTTGGGGGCCCATCTTAGTGTCGTCCTTCAAATCCACGGTCTCGTACAGGGAAGCGTTGTAGTGGAGCTCGGGAGGGTCTGATGTGCTGTAATAATAATAAACAGTTATAAATAAAATAAATAAAATAAATAAAATAAATAAAATAAATAAAATAAATAAAATAAATAAAATAAATAAAATAAATAAAATAAATAAAATAAATAAAATAAATAAAATAAATAAAATAAATAAAATAAATAAAATAAATAAAATAAATAAAATAAATAAAATAAATAAAATAAATAAAATAAATAAAATAAATAAAATAAATAAAATAAATAAATAAAATAAGCCTTTATTACTGTATAAATTACAAATTTATATTATATATCATGTTTATCGGCAAGCGGTTTGTCTGCATACAGTTTGTCCTTCGACAAAGGCCTCCTCTAAAGACTTCCATTTTTCTCTATCCTTTGCTATCCGCATCCAATCGGGACCAGCTATTTTTTTAATATCATCCTCCCATCGTTTACACTGTCTTCCTCGACTTCTTTTACTGTCTCTGGGGTGCCATTCAGTAACTAGTTTGGTCCATTTTTCTCTATTGTCCCTTAATATATGCCCTGTCCACCTCCATTTTAGTTGTTTATAAGTAGTTTGGACATTTTTAAATTTTGTTTTTGCTTTTACTTTTTTTAGTTCAACTCTGTCTTTTCTTTTGTATAAAACAGTTAGTTTTGTAATAAACAGTTATAACTAATTAAACATATTTGAGCCGTTTGGTGTCGAGACTTTGGGCTCGTAGGGACAAATACACAGCAAAAAAAAATACAGTCGAATTGAGAACCTACTTCTTTTTGAAATCATTTAAAAATATATAAAATTGTTCTTATGCGTGATAAAAATATTATAGCTTTGGAACATTTTAATTTATTCCTAATTATAGGCTTACGTCTTACAGGTAACTTATCTGGGAGCCACAATCTTACTGGCGATCTTATATCAACAAAACTTTGACCTTTGTCTCTGTCACTTAACTGTAAACAAGCAAAACAAAAGTCAAGGTAGTATTAAATTACGACTGCTTGAATGCTTGCGGTACGGCTCACGAGCACGTTTGCCTGATAAGTCATTTTTACAAATACTCAGATTCATTGCCTATCATATTTCACATTGTGGCAATTCACAGAAAGCAAGTAACATGATTTAAAAAATGAAATATCCGCCTGCGAAAGATCAATAAGCCGTACCGATCAATAATAAATAAATAAATAAATATTTATGGACATTTCACACAACACCATCTAGCCCAAACTAAGCAAAGCTTGTACTATGGAACTAGATGGCTGATAGAATACATGTATACTTTTATTTTTGTAAATATATACATATGATACACAGAAACACCCAGACACAGAACAAACATCCATGCTCATCACACAAATGTTTGCCCTGGGTGGGGATCGAACCCACGACCTTTCAGTTCAGCAGGTAGACGTAGACACACTACCGACTGAGCCACAAGGCTAGTCAATAAGCCTATGTCGAAACGTTTAAAAAAGCCTTTTATATAGAAGTCAGTTAAACGGTTCTAAGTGTAAAGTATACAAAGAATTAGACATATCTAAGATCACAAAAGAAGCCGAATAAAAATAGAATAAGTGTATCATTAGGAAGATATAGCTAAGGTGCATAGGCCGAAATCTTTTCGAAAAACAATACAGAATAATATCAGAATAGAAGCTATTAAAGCTGATAAACCTAATAAAACATAATGGATCTGCCTTTTATGAGAATTAGACTGTTTTTTCATATCTACGTCTCTTCATTAATAATTAGAAACTATAAACCAAGCAATTTGTTATTAGTGCGCCAACAAGCCTATTGCGAAGAGAGTGGCAGTTGATTGTTTTTTAGCAGGTCAAAAGGTAGATAACCTGAATCGAGCATGGTTTAAAGTAAACAAAAATAAATATAATCTATGCGATATCACAGAAACGCGACGTTTCTGTGACAGTTTTTCAAATTAAGTAGTGATCAGTTAACCAATAAGAAATCGACACGAATTTATATTGACTAAACACTCCATTTTACGCAGAATTTTATAGCACACAAAGAGTTTGAATGTTTTAATATTTGAAATTAAACAAACTTTAACGGATTTATCGCGTGAATCTTACATAATTTGATGAACTGACGTTTCGTACATTTTGCAGCGTCCGTGGTCACAGGTGAGACTAGATGACAGTTGTCTTTTGTATATATTACTGAGATTAATATTTTTCACATATTACGTAAAAAATAAATTAGGATTAATATAAATTTAAACCTTTCAAACATAATACACATTTATGTTTGACTGGCCTCTTGGCTCAGTTGGTAGTATGTCTACCTGCTAAGCTGTAGGTCTTGGGTTCGATCCCCACCCAGAGCAAACATTTGTGTGATGAGCATGGATGTTTGTTCTGTGTCTGGGTGTTTATATCATATATAAGCACCCAGTATCAGTACCAGTCTACCAGTATCAGAATATATGTATCATATGTATATATTTACATAAAAAAGTATATGTTATATGTATTCTATCAGTCATCTAATTCCATAGTACAATCTTTGCTTAGTTTGGGCTAGATGGTGTTGTGTGAAATGTCCACAAATAGTTATTTATTTATTATGTTTGACTTTTCAAACTTTCAAATATTGGGCAACCTACTTCTTTATATAGTCAGATAAGCTTTGTTATACTTAGTGAAATATATAAATATAGATGAGATTAATTATGAAGGATTAAACAAATAAAAATAATATTATGCCAATAACATTTTATTATTAGTAACATAGAACGACAACAAAAAAGTAACAAGAAAGCAAAAGTAAACTTATGAGCAGAAAAGAATAGCAGTTAAATCACAAAAAGCAAAAAGAAAATATAGCACAAAACACCAATAAACATAAGTAGATAAGATTTAATAGCTACCGTCAAAATATTCAACATCCAGTATTTTGAAAAAATATTTACAGCTATTAGCATTAATACAGTTCCCGATTTATTGCATATCTAAAATCTTCAGTAGCTTGAATAAAATAAATGTTTCCAGTAGTTATAGTTCTCAATTTACTGTACAAAATATCAGTTGTTCCCATCAAACCTGTAGAGGATGTAAATACTAAGACGATAATTACTAAATTAACTATAAAATTACCCAATGACGGAGAGATGCGCCTGGATGACGACACTGATGTTCATGTGCTGGGTGTTGTCATAGTTGGTGCCTTGTTCTGGGTTGGTCGAGTTGGCTTCCATGTAGAAGGAAAGCGCCCTGACGCTGGAGTCCACCTCCAGAATCACGCGGAAGTTCACCTAAAATTGAAAGGAACATCTTTAAATAAAAATATTTACATTTGGCAATGAAATAATATGATAAATGGAAGTAAAATTAATTAAACTATAATTTACGTTGGCATCGTAGTAAATTTTTTAGCAAAAAAATCTAAAAATTGGTAGGAGAGTGTTGCTTGCAAAAAAAACTTGTTTAAATTTTGTCTTTCTCGCTATCTCTGTTTTACTCACGTGATGTTCATTTGAATTTAACTTTTCACATCCACGATTCGTCGTTCTATTTTGAACGTGAAGTTTATTACTTATATGTATATTATGGATGGATCCAATACGTAAATGAAAAACTTTTTGATATAAAATGAGGGCTGAAATTTTCGTTGAAGATAGAGCCGTTATGTCACTCTAGACAATGCAGATATAGGTCCTAAGTGCCGTAGTACTGTTAAATAAACACCGCTCGCTTACCTTTTGACCGCTAGCCATAGGGTTCCCTAAATCACATTTCAAGCTGGAGTTCCCGCTAGCACCTTTGCTGACAATGGAGCAGTATATAGGCGTGTCGTGTACATCGTCCAGTCTCTCCATCTTGCTGTAGACGACTCCTGGCGGGATGCGGAGGTAGTAGGCCGCTTCGAACGCATCTTCTCCGGAGTTTTCCACTTTCACATCGATGTGGACATTCTCGCCGGAGCCTAGTACGTAGTTCACTGTAGAACTGTGGGAAAGAAATATGGAGTGATTAACCAATGACTCGAGAATCGTTACTGTTCTGTAAGATAGAAATGTAATTTAATGGGTTTATAGATTTCTTTTTCTCTTTTGTTGAAAAAATTTTTGTTTTGTTATTTACGTGAAAATTGTACAAGGATTTTTATCTTATTATTATTATATATCTATCAGCTCCCTTAAATTTTTTTTCAAAACGGTGGTTGCTTAAAAAGCACCTAGAATTACAAAATATACATTTTGGGAAAAGTTGTTCTAAATATCAATTTCAATATTTCTCCAACTCACGTGGTGGCAGCCATCTTGAGATTAGGTATGCAGATGTTGTCAGGTCCGCAGTTTTTCTGTATGTTGAGCGAGTCTGCGTGTGAGATGCTCTTAGTTTGGTCAAGTACGGGAGGCACCACGTCTCCTGAAGGCTGCGTGAGGAGGTCGTATGTCATTTTCACCTCGATCGGGGTCAGCTTGTCACGAATCTCCTCCTGGAAGTTGAGAAATTATATTACTTATAGAGCTCTTTTTACATTTTGTAACTTTATAAATGTAATAGCATAAATGTCATTCTAGTTTCTAATTGTGTTAATTTGTTAATGAAAACTTACATCCAAGTAGACGGTGACATCTTTGCATTCCTCCTGCTGCCTGGTAAGCAAAATATGAGTGGTGTATGTAGTCTCACGGGTCTCTGCCAAGAAGAGACGCTTTGTGGTCTTCTGCCGGGAGTCCAAGTCCAAGGTCACGTTGAAATCTAAAAGAAATTTAATTGTTACTGGGAGTCGAGAAATAAAAGGCGGAGGTCCGAATTTGTGACTCGGAAATGACAAAGAACAACAACTATAAATGAAACACAGATGAGCCCTTCGAGTGTCAAGTTATGACCTCTTAAGAGAAATGAGATGAATAAATAGGTCTACCAATTTCGTAATAAGGAAATAGCTACAATGGCTGATAATGAAAAAATATGAACGATTTGAGCAAAAATTTTCGAATATATTATGAAACTCAGAAAGTTGAGAAAAAATTTAAACTCAAATTAGTTTAATTAAAAATAAATTGACCAGAAATGAGTTGAAGTAAAAAACATTTGTTATTGAATCCAACATTATCACTATAAGGGAGTTAAGAATCACTGGCTGTTGGCAATGTGTTCGTGATGTAAGTCATTTTGAGGTGATACACAGCAGAGCTTTTGTTCGATGACGGAGAGTGTATGTGAAACAGTGCAACTAAATCACATACATCAAAGTGTGGCACTAACATCGAGTGGTATTATTTACAAATCTACAATACCACCAGTCGGAGGTACCGTCGATTCTGTGGACAAAGGTGATGTTATACTGATGGCTACTTCTCCACTCACCGAAGTAGCAGACATATCCCTCCGCTTGGAAAGAAACAACGAAACAATGTGACTAAATTAAGACCACATAAGAATTTTGATATAAACAAAAATGCTATGTTCACTAAAAATATTTAATCACTTATACAAATTATCCCCTTGTTAAAACTTGTGTAATCGTTTTAATGTAAAGTTTTTTTAATAATCCGATAAATACAGCTACTTCCAAGCGCTTAATTCTTTGCGTATGGATCGTCAGTTTCATTTATACACTTTCCTTTTATATTCTCTTTCAATTTCTCAAATCTTCAAAGATCAGATATTGTACTGTCCAACATATTTCTTTGCAGAAGGTTAGTTCATTGCAACTTTAAAATTAAATACCACATTTGTCAATACTTACTAATTTGCTGATCGACGTTGATGCCATCGTAAGAGAGGCAGAATTTGAGATGAGCACACGCAACTTGCGTGCCGTTAGGCAGCGTGCAGCTACGGTCATCCAGGGAGATCAACTTGGACTCGCCCATGAACTTCACATCAGCTGTCACCTTCACTACGGGTCGGGACCTGGAAGCATGATGTTGGATTTTGGAGAAACTTCAATAAACAATATTTTCAATAACTCTTGTGATTCTGATGTTATGTACGCTGTGGTGAAATCTGTGTTTTATAAAATTAATACGCTTAACCTAGCCTTAGTTAACATGATTATAGGACGTGTGTACCATGTACGTAATAAAAAAATATGTTTTTATTTTGTTGTCGTGTTTTGAGTTAAAATTATTATGTAATAATTAAATCAAAATCCACATTGCGGCCATGGGTAAAGATTAATCATACCAAAAATATAATAAACCGTTTAGGCTACTAGTGGTACAATAAAGAGAAACATATGTACGTAATACTAATATGACGTTGACGTTACAAGTAAAAGTTTAGGAAAATAAAAAACCTCCGACAAAAAAAAAACGACTGAACCAAATTTAATGAAGCATAACTAAAAACACTCTCGATGAAATCCTTTTTCAAACAAAAAAAACTAGATCGAAATCGGTCCATCCGTATGAGAGCTACAATGCCACAGAAAGACACACAGATACACACGTCAAACTTATAACACCCCTTTTTTGGGTAGGGGGTAAAAAATTACAACTCACTTCAAAAACACGACGCTGTCAGACTTGTAGGAGCCAACTAAGAGATCAGTGTAGCTGTTGTCATCCAGATCAACACCGCCTGAGAGTGAAAATCCGAAAGTCTCCAAGTCGGGAGAGATCTGTTCAGCGGTGATGGCCTGGGAGTACTTCTCGAGGATTCCGTTCTGGCTGCCGTGGTAGATGTAGACCACGCCGCGCCCTTGAGGGCCACCGTACGGAGCACCCACTGCGATGTCTGGAAAAAAGAAATAATTCTCAGTTTTAAAAATACTCAGCATCATGCCGATGAAAAAAAAATTGAATCGATGCATCGTTTCCGTATGTTTCTAAAAATTTCCTAAAAATAAACTGTTATAAAATAGCGTTATGTTTAACGTTATACAAGGAGTTTCCTTTTTCGATATGATCAAGTGCACGAGACTGTTTGAGTTCATGTACAAAGAAACTTCTATTAATTATTTTTTACTTTTCTGTCAAATATTTATCATACAAAAATTTGTTTTTATTGTTTGGTATAATATAACAATTCAGTAACCTACCTCCAAAGCCATCATAGTTGATATCACCAAGAGAAGTTAGCGAGAGTCCGAATCTGCCTCGAGACACTTCACCAGTGCGAGCGTGAGACTTCATGAAGTTCTGAAAAAAAAGTATGGATTATCTATTAATAATACGCTTCTCTCCTCAAAATGTTGATAGAGGCAATTAGATGACGACTGTTCGAAAATAATTGGAAAAAATAAGGCGCGTGATAATCTATATGGCAAATAATTGTTTTTCTTGACGTTCGTCAACAGTGGTCTAACTAATTCAATAGGATTATGGTTCGTAGTCACTGGTAAATTTTGTCTAGAAGTTTTCATGACAATTTTTGAAATTATAACTGAAAAATATATGAAATATGATTAATAGAGCCAATAACTTTCATCACGTGGAGGTAAAGTCTAAAACAAAATTCATGAATATAGTGTCCTGGGTTGAACGATACTCATATACCAACAGTGACGAACTTTAAGATTTTAATATAAAGACTATGTCGCCGCGCTAAAGCCTAATTTAAATTGAGAAGTCTAGATACGCCTATTTTGCCGCTCCGTATTATTTTTATCGTGTAAGGGGTCTAATTAGACCTCATTGAGCTCAGACGTTTTTGACGACTGACGATACATCCCGTTGATACTTTATCAAAGAATAGAACTTACTCTGTCTTTCCCTTGATAGATGACGTATATCCTGCCATGCTCGTACCCGTCACTCTTAGGACGGGTGAACATGGGAGCTCCTACGATGACGTCCTCAGCACCATCGCCGTCGATGTCGCCGGCAGCGAGGCTGTACCCGAAGTACGCACCGATCTGGGAGCCGCTGATGTTCTTGATGATTTGCAGCTCCCACGTGTAAAGAACCACCTGTAATTACAGTCAAACTGATTATTTATCTCTTTTATATGCTTTTATACGAAATAACCACGATTCCACGAGGGAAATTTGTCAATTAAAGAATTTAATCTAAAGTATTAGGGAAAATATAATATACTTGTTCCTCCAATTTATTTTAATTACATAAGCGCGTTCCATCGTAGACCGTAACGTCGCTTAACATCAGGCGAGTTGGCGGTTAAGCGCAAACCTATTACTGCATAAAAAACATTAACAGAAGCAAAAAAGCCTCAATAAGAGAAATAGAAAGACAAAAAATAAAAAGTAGTTAGTAACTAGTTAGTACTCATCATCATCATCATCTCACCCACAAGAAGTCCACTGCTGGACATATGCCTCCCCCATGTATTTCCAAAAACTACTCTAACAGAAACGAAATAAATAATCGTCACCAAATCGTATTGTTCATGTTCATACTACTCGTCATTTTAGTGCTAACTACCTCAAAAACAATTTTAATACATCCGCAATCAAGGAACTCTTTCATAACTATGGACAAGTATTGGTTGTTCTTTACAAGGAATGATGATGGTACTTTACAAGGAATATGTTTGGAACTATCGTGGCAAAAAACCGAACTGACGTCTCAATTGTGTAAAATTGAAATAAGGACACCAGCGAATTCAATGTCACATCATTTAGTTTTCTTTCTGAACGTACACCAGTGGCTTTTGTGGATTGTTATATGAATTATGAATACAGTCGAAGTGAGGCCAGAGGTAAATATCAGGCAACATCACAATCTTGCTCATCCTGCTTGTTCAAGCAGCAACGTCGTCGTTTATTAACGTATTGTAAAACTTCAATTAAAAACTCGTACCAATCCTTTTAGCCCAGATCCTCTTGGCACGCCAACCGCAATGCTCTGGATGCCTTCACCGGCGAAATCTCCAACAGTCATGGAGTATCCCATATAAGAGTCATCGTATTTAGCGCTAGCCTCGGGCGTGGAGATCAGAGCAGGCTTGCCGATCAATGTTTGAGACAGAAGCTGACCTAGAGATCACGATACAATTAGTAAAAGAGATATGGATAGTCTGCTGAATGAATTACCTCATTTGGACGACTTCATATAGTTTTATACACAAGTTAATAGGAGTTAATAATCAAATTTAAAACCACAAATATAAAAAGTACAAAATTATTTTCACAAAAGCATGAACAGAGAGCTCGGTCATCCAAATGAAATTATTCGGTCAAATTTACGAATACTGAGGAAAGCATCTGACATGTAATAGAAAGTAATGATTCTGGTGTCGTTTCAAGCATCAGTAGTATTATGCATGTCATATGACCAGTGCTTTGATGAAATCCTTGCACTGATGTGTGATGTGACGAAATTAACAGCTTTTAGAATGATATAGCCTTTATTTTTTATAGTCATAAGTCACGCTTCATAGAAAAGCTTCTTAAAAATATTAATTAGAGATGTCATTTGAAAATGTCACCAAATCCATGTTATTGTGACTTCTAAAGCAGATATGATTCTGTCATTAGTTTCAAGCATGGGTACAACTTCGAATTACAATGTTTAAAGCATTATAAACCAATCCATGATTATTTAATTGTCTACGGGGCTAAAAATAGTAATTTTTTTCACTATCACGGTCATACATTAAAGCACTATTATTATTAACTGGATATTTTCCGTGGTTCGCGTTTTGAGCTCCCGATGTAAAAATATCGGGAATATCCCGAAATATCGGGAGCTCAAAATTAACGTGAACCACGGTAAATATCATATTAGTGCTTTAAAAATAGAATTTCCTATTTACATTGATTGTTTACCAAGATACTCTAATACAAAGACCAGGTACACAGGTGTTCCATTCCATTCGAGTATATATAAAATCATCCACGTATACGTTAGCACAAGAAGTGAAAATGGATGTGAATTGGGTATGAACAAAAAGTAATAATCGTGCACGTCTATATACCTTATACTACATCTAAGGTTTTCTATGGCTATAATGTGACTAAAAGGTGTATTGAACAAGAAGAGTCGAAACATAAAGGTGGTGAAACCCCTAGCAGAGGTCGATGCCACCAATCTATACACCGTGATTTATAGAAAAAGATAATGGATTCTGCGACTGTCCAAGTCAGTGATTGGCTAATGATCCATGAAGTTATGGTTTCATAGAATCCATGACATGTATAGCTTCACAAAGCAGCATTGTTTTAAATGCGTTTCCGATGATCAAGTATAATCCAGACCAGAATTACGTTATCTATATCAAAGATTTTAAGACATGTACCTTATTTAATATTTTTAGTGTTTAAATTAATATTAAAGCTGTAATGTATAGTTTTATTGACAATATTTAAATTATTTATTAGTTATTGATGATTAAAAAGCAAAACATTAATAGTTAGCAAAATTTTGGCATGATCTGAAAGCAAATGTTTTAGTATCAGTTTGTTTTGTAAGAATTAGAATTATACTCGATCACGATTAGAAAGAGCACTTAAAACCACTGCATTAAATGGTTTATCGAGGATTAGGCGCTCGTAAGCCTCTCGCTATGTTATTGCGGTTAAAAAAGTTAGGATGTTGTCAATCGGCGATACGTCATGTGTTTTACCTTCGTCCGGTATTTTCGGCATATAGTAGAAAAACTTTTCGTTTGCATCTATCGATAACGTTCGCCCTGTGGATTTGGATTAAATAAATTGTGTCAGTATTATACTTACTGCCTCTTATACTCGTTCGAGTACATTGTCTATTCTTTAAAAAAAAATAAACCTAAATTTTCAATCATGATCATCGTTTGTTCTCAAATTTTGTTTTTCTATACTTTCAATGATTTTCCAAAACCATCGTAAATGAAATTATGATCATTGTTAGACATTTCATCACTCGGGAAGTACTCATCACCATGAAGTTCCATGAGTGAATCACACAAAACATTCACCACACACCAGATTGAGACGACACTTGAACCATGATGGCTCATGAATTTTGGACAAAAGGAAAAATATATCAAAACTTGTTTATGTACAAAAATAATTATTTTATAATTATACCTTGCCAGTAGAAGCTGCCTGGTGCTCCCATGAACAACCTTTCACCGTCCTGAAATGTAGAAAAAAAAATTAGCTTTCACACAACACAACTATACACCAAAATGTATTTAACTTTAAAATATTTAAGGAAAATTAAGATAAAAGCAAATATGTGACCAAAAGATTAAATAACCAACAAGTACTATTGTAAAAAGCTACTACAATTAAGTGCACTTTTATAGTTCACTAAATATAAATTTTATTAATTACGTATTTCAGATTCCTTTGAGTTATTTTGAAATTTTACACGTAGTTGTGAGGACCATAATTACAAACAAACCAAATGAACATGGCCTATACAATAGCAAAAAATAATAATCGAGAATTACATTTCAAAAGTAAACTCATCTTTATTAACTATTAAAATGTAAATTTGTAGAACTAAAAGAACTACACAAATGCCACAAACATGAAAGAAATACAAAAGAGTAAATACTTCTAAATTTCATTTGTATCTTATTCTAGTAAGTAGATATTTAGATTTTGTGAATTGACCAGAATCGGAAATGACCAATTACGCGAATGACCATAATAAAATAGTTTCAGTTCGTAAACGACTAGAAAATTAAATGCAAACGATTGTAATATTATAAATTCGCAAACTACCAGATACGCATTCGATTACATTTGACCATCATAACTCATCAAAAACCACATAAAATTATAAATCATCATAAAGAGTCCATAATTTCATAAACACTTAATAAATAACAAGCCCTAAAATCAGAATCCACAACAGCCAGACATTTATCTGTATCGTTTTACGACTGTTATCCCACATTTTTATGGTGTAGCCACTTATGGTAATGCAGAGAGTTCCTATAATTGTGTAAGAGCAGATAAAATATCGGCTAAGTGCGTTCAGCGCTCGTTACTGTCCTTTTATGGGCTGGTGATGGTATTTGATGGTGTGGGAATCTACTTCCTGATTAAGCGATCATACTTCATGTCGAGCCACTCTTTTAGACTATAAGATCAGTACCAAATAGTACCTACTAATTGGTACTTAAAAGATATAATTTGAACTAATATGTCAAAAAAATTGTGAGGCTCAAACTAAAATTGGCAATGATTCAAATTTTTATATAATAAATTTACAATGCGAATCAATTTCGTGCCAAAAATTTGCCAAAAAAAGAAAATATGCGAAATGCCATACATAATTGGCATTTTCGCTGCAGTGTAAATGTAGTAAATGTGTAAATGTGTGTGTATGTAGTGCGTGCCATAAAAAGTTTATCTATCTATGTATCAGTGTTCGAAAAATCATATCAAAATCAGAATCAGAATATTAATACACATAAAGTGAGGTATAAATGAAAGAAATAATGTAATGAGTAATATACGCGATAAATCCCTTAAAAATTATTCAATATCAAGTAAAAAATGTGAAAATCTAAAAAAAAGAAATATACTTTTTCTTGCGGGTTACTCACGTTTATTTTTTAGTCGAAATCTCCGACTATAGTTTCAACCGTATATGGCGGTCTTTTTCAAAATGAGCAGCGCAGACGTCAATCCCGAAGGACGTCTCGTCTGGCACGTCGTTATTACCAGACGTTTTGAAAAGACCGCCGTATGCAGTTGAAACCATAGTCGGAGTCAACTCAAAATAAACGTGATTAACCGGTAAGATATTTTAAAGATGTGTAACAACCACGTTAGTTTTCATAATACAATTTTATAGAAGTAATTAAAAAAAAAAATAGACAGTTCAAAATTTGTAAATCTCTGAGCTACAGATAAGTTACTTATACAGATTATATGTATTATGATTATATCAGCAAAAATTTACTCTCTCAGCAGTCAGGCAAAAATAAAGAAAACATTTCCTTTGTAATATTACCCAAAAATAAAACAAAGGAGGATACAGCCCAGGCACAAGTCGTGTGAAAGCGGCAGATAAGCGAGCTCCAGTTGCATCTTATCGTACTGCTTCAGAACATGCGAGCATGTGTTACAGACTTCAGCCGGCTTTTGTCGGACTCGCAAACTGATGACAGCACTGATAAGGATGATGGGACGCACATGTGTGCTGATGGAGGAAGGATTGCAGGGAAAGATATCATTAACCGACTACCAAAAAGAAGGAGGATCTCAATTCGACTGTTTTTTTTGTATTTGTTCAGCGATTACTTCGCCAATTATAAAATAATTTTGATAATTATCTTTTGTTTAGTAGGTCATACTTCAGAGGTGGTCCCGTATAAATTTTATCAAAATCGATTCAGTACTTTGATTTTTATAACAAAATAACTTGAAAAATATGCCATATAAGTAAAAGAATTGCATATTTTGCAGTTAGTTTTTTCAGTTTTTTAAACTATAATTATTTATACATCGAAATTGCGGTCCATAATAGAGCGCGCTTGCCTAGACAAAAAAAAAAGATTCCCTCACTATTTAGAGACATCTCGATTTTATATATCGGGAAAGACTCATTCAGAGTATTTTATAATTCGGCAGTCCACACGATGCTAGTTCGTGTTTGTAACCGTCTGGTAATAATAAAAATACAACCCCGTATCAACCCCCGTACAAATATGTAAATTCATCATTTAAACATGTGCAGTGCTGCGTATCTATTACAACTTCTACCAACAGCCATAAGAATATTAGCAACAAAGTTTAAAACAATAACTCAACACCGTTTACCATAAAATAGCGTCGTAAATAAAAACATTCAAGCCTATAAAACTTGTAAAAGTACGAGTTGACCCTAAAAGGCTACGGCCCTAAAATCCGCATAATCGGGAACTTAGCATTGAATCGGAAGCGAGCAATGAATAAATATGCGCGGGCGCAAGCGAGCTATGCGCCTTTTACAGCGAGACAAGTACGGCGCATGCGCGCCCTGCCGGCGCCGCGTCACGTGGCCTCCTGTCACGCCGTCGGTGACGGTTCTCATGGCTCTAACATGTCAAGTGGGATGACTATATTGAGAATTCACGAGATAGTATGAAAATATCTTAAAATAAATAATAACATAGACATAGACATTAATAGATCTTAGACCTTAGACAAGGCAAATGTTTAAGTCTAAAATAGATCCAGAATAAATCTAAAATATTATTAAAGCCTGGTTAAAGAATCAATGAAAGTTATTTTTTTTTAGTTCAATAAACATGTATTGTCGATAAACATAATTTTAACAAGTATTTATGATGCACTATGCATGCGGCAACGAAATGCAAGAGTGCAATTTAAATAGAGTGCCCAGCGACGAGGAAATCCATAATAATAATACTCAATGCTCAATGCAATAAATTTATACAAATCCATTGATTGCTAGTTGCTACACACTCCGAAAGGAATTCATTTCAGCGTAGAAAGATTGATGGGTTAAAACATTTCGAATAATTAGTCTCAAGTCAATCCAACATGCATGGCGTAACGAGAGGGCATAAAGCTATCGTACTTTATTGCTGCTAATTCCATCGTGAACCGCAGCATCGCTAAACATCAGTCGAGCTGGCGGTCCAGCTCAAGCCTATCAAATAAATTTAAAAAAAACACTCACGGCCACCCATCCAAAAAATTCACCGAAGTAAATTGGCAATTGGCAATTACCAAGCTTGCAAAAGCTCTTGTTTCGAATGAAGCTTAATGTATTCTACCAACTACACAACAGTCGTCGCCAAGTCGTTTCACCTGCGCGTCGACTTTATGCAAAACTTACGGGATTTTAAACGCTCCTATAGATTTATGCGCGTTTAATTGAATATTCAATTGCGTTTAGTGCCATTAATGCCTCTTTCTTGGTCACCAAGCGCGAGTGCGTGCAGTCTCTATAGATCTTTTGTCGGGTGTCGCTTGGAGTGCTAAAATATGAAGCATGCTTGCGAATAACCAGTCGACTTTCCAGCTTGAGGAGCGTGCGTGCTTACTGATTATGTGTTAAGCTGTAAATAGTTAATAGGTTGCATATTATAGTACCTATTTTACTGACTAGCTAGAAGTACGCTTTCTAACCGATGTTCTGTAAGACCAACTACCTATGTATGTGGAACGTTGAACGCGATATTTCAGATTTTTTTCAGTTATTTTGTTATAAAAACCAAAGTACTGACCTATTTTGATAAAATTTGTATGAAACCACCTTCTAAAAAGAAGGAGGTTCTCAATTCGACTGTATTTTTTTTAATAATGTGCATTTATAATCATTCGACTGTATATTTTATTGTATGTTTTTAAATAATGTGCATATATAATCTTTTACAGCGATTTTACGCATACTTTCTCACAAAAACATACACTCAACAGCATATCAAGCGTAAACTGCAAAAGCTGCTTTTCTGCAGTCGGGTATTTTGTTTTTCTATTATATTACTAATTTAGATACTTGTTGTATGTTCGTTCAGAGATTACTCCGCCATTATAAATTGTTTTTGATGATTCTTTTTCGTTTGGCAGGTAATATCTCAGAGGTAGTCTCATATACATTTTAGCAAAATCGGTTCAGTATTTTGGTTTTTATAACAATATAGATAAAAAATGTCATCCAAGTAAACGAGTTGCGAATTTTGGAGACGGTTTTTTTCAGTTTTTTAAACTATAATTATTTGCTAAAAGTGCCAAAACATTGGTACGCGGGTAAACCCGCGGCCAACTGCTATTAGTTTTAAAAGTATGTACGACAATATATGACGACAAGAAGTCATATATTTTTATATACTTCTCGCATCTTAAAATATGTATTCTCTTTCCTCTAAACACTAGTTTGCATTACGCTAGTATTATAACAAGTATTATAGGTATAATAGTATTGTAACAAACTAGGTACCTACCTACTGAGTAAATCCTCCTTTGTTAGTACATGGGTGCTTTTCGAACGCTTTTCGCTAGATTTTTCCGGTAGCCTACCGGTTTTAGGGTTCCATACCCAAAGAATAAAACGGGACCCTATTACTAAGACTCCGCTGTCTGTCTGTATGTCTGTCCGTCCGTCTGTCACCAAGCTGTATCTCATGTATATCTGTTGCTTCTATAACAACAAATATTAAAAAACAGTAAAATAAATATTTAAGAGGGTTCCCATACAACAAACATGTTTTTTTGCCGTTTTTATATATACGGAACTCTTCGTGCGCGAGTCCGACTCGCACTTGGCCGGTTTTTACAATTGTTCACATGACACCGTGCGCACGAGTTCTCAGTTACTACTCGACTAAATTACTAACATAGCGTAGACTAGTTATAGCCTATAAACACAACAAGATCTTTTATAATACCCAAATACACAATTCAGTAGAGAAGTCACGTAGACGCACATTCACATTAGATCACCGAGATTCACGAAAAGTATCAAGTTCTTAATTCCGAGGAACGATAACATCAGGATGCAACAATGTTTCTTTTATCCGACTGCTAAAAAAGAAGAG
This sequence comes from Lycia hirtaria, assembly GCA_947563715.1. Classification (NCBI taxonomy): domain Eukaryota; kingdom Metazoa; phylum Arthropoda; class Insecta; order Lepidoptera; family Geometridae; genus Lycia; species Lycia hirtaria. The sequence continues at coordinate 2,722,674 of OX387376.1, read as the reverse complement.
CAATGTTTTTGGGTGCATGCAAGTATGAGATGTTAAGCTATGAGTTTGTTGTAGATAATGTATGTTTCGTGTTGTATGCAAATAAATTATCTTTATCTTTATCTTTGCTATTGTTTCGCACTGCTTGACTGAGTCGTGCATTTTTTTCGTTTTCGATTTTAATTCCAATTTTAATTTTGATTTTATCGTTGACTCTAATTTCCATTTTAACAGTTTTTTTTAAATTTTGATTTCGATTGTGACTTATTTTACTATTCACTATGTACCCAAAATGTTTAGTAAATTGAAGCTTCAGCTTCAGCATTAGTAAACACTCAGTCATAAATCGTCGCTCGCATGACTAACTGTCCTACCCCATTTCAGTCATTTGTTCAGGACAAAAGTTTTTCGGTAAATCTAAAATAAGTGTATTGTTAATAAACGCGAGTTTGACTTCTTTCATCCTTGTATTGAGAATAAATCGTTGCATCAACCATTCCATTTCCCTTTACCGTAAACATCCTATCCAACGATAAGATCAAATCGTCGGAATCGTATACAGCCGCCTTTCCATTTCAATACGCGTTTACAAAAATGGCAACACAGTCTACAACAGATTAAAACCTCAATTGTGTACCAAATAAAGACACAAATAAAACACCAATAAAACTCGGCTACTATTTTCAAAATAGGAATACGTGCACGCCATTTTGTTCTGTTTTTTGCGCGCGAACAATAAAAGTTTTAATAATTCATAAAGTTGCGCGGCATGCCGCATTCAGCTCACGCGCGCGATGCGATCGCCAAGATACCAACAGTGGGCGTGGACTTCTACTTATTCTATTCCCACGTTTGTGAAATCACGAGTTTTTGCGTGCATCTATGATCGTTTTTTTTTTGCTTCATAAAAGTTGTGGGACAAGAAAAACTAATCCAAAGAACAGAGTTACTTTGTCATCTAATTCTTATTTATTAGTTGTGAAGGTTTGTTTATGCAGCTAATGTAACCATACAGCTATTATGTCTTAGTTTTTACTACACAATATCTGTGAATGTGAACCTTTAAGTCATGGAATTTACCAAGTAGACGACTTCCGCAAACAAGTCATAGTCACAGTTCAACAAACAAAATAAGTCGCGGTCAAGTCCTAGTAACGACTCAATAATCTATGAAGAAAAATAGGATGGTAATTTTACTAGAAACTTCTGTAGAGAAAATAAAACAAAGCGACGTACATTTTCTTATGTTCCCGTCAAAATAGCGATTTACTTCCACATATATTATTTTAATGACAAAGCGCTACTTTATCGAGTGTCACTAATCGTAAATTGTTTTTTTTTTTATTGGTAAAAACATTTATAACCTCCCGCGCAATCATTCATATCGAATCGTAATTGGCGGGACAAATTAAAAATGGACGTCTCATCGCGCGTCTCTTTCAATTGAGCAAATTACGAATAAGTATTATTGTCGCTGGTATTTAAGTTTTCGAAGAAAATCGTTTTTGTTTAAGTGAAAATTAATTGCGCATGCGCATGGCACACGCTCTGTCGGTAGCTTTAGCTTCGAAAAGTATTATTTAATTGAAAGTAACTGAAAGTGAGAGTTAATGCTTTTTCTTATGGAAAAAATGGGACATGATTGCAAAATGTAAACTCAGACCCGATAAATTAATAAGTAATTCCTTTATATATTAACAAACCACATAGAAATAGAAAACAAAAATACATCTAACGATATAAAAAAAAAAAAAAAAACCGACTACAGAAAAGAGGTTCTTGCAGTCTAACATACGATTTCGTTACGCTTAGGTATACACGCTGTTGAGTGTACGTTTATTGTGAGAAGAGTATGAGTAAAAAAGCTCTAAAAATTATAAATGCGCATTCTTTAAAATAAGTCTAGTAAAATCACTTATTTATTAAGTATGGAAAAGTTCTTAGGAGGTTACGAAAAATGTTTTTTTTTATTTCGTCGAGAAATTTATTATTAATATTATTTAAAATAGATAATCAATAACACTTAGGGAGTGAAGACGAATCTAACGATACCTCGCACATCAAAATCGGTCAAGTTGTGTAGGCTTTAGGCTCTCATAAAAAATATAAACATACATACATTCATACATACCTATTTATATACACTCTAAAAATAAAAACTTTGACATGTGTGGGTATTTATGTCAGCTTACCTTGGACATGGTTGCAGAAAATCCAGCCTGACATACGCCAGTTTTGCGCTGGCCGTAGTTAGCTGAAAAAAAAAAAAAAAGTTAATTAAGTTTTTTGTTTTAGATAGATCTACGATTGACCACCAACTCGACTGATGTTAAGCGAAGGTGTGGCAGAGGAGTATTATTAATTTTTTATACTACATAATAACATTTTTTTTCTCTATTTAAGTGCAAATCAACCAAGTATCTAAATTAATCCGTAAAATAATATAAATCTATGTAATAGGGCGAATTCTGTGGAATCTACATTCAGCAGATTTAATAATATAATTTTATACACTGGTCTTGTAGGTTTTTTATTAGACACCTATTTCTATGTGTGATCTATTATGGCTAATCTACGTGATCCAAAATTGTTGATTATATAAACGCTATGGTGCAGGGAACAATTCCTATAACTCACTCTGGTCCTCCTCGGTGTGAAATACTAAACAAAGCATGATAAATATAACAATAAATACTTGCACATTATAATGATAACTGTCTAATCGAATGTATAACTAAATAAAAAGCTAAAATTAAATATATTTTCCCAAGCCGACAAAGTTATTATAAAAAAAAAGTTTTTTTTTAAATAATGGCTTCTCTTTATTAGTATATTTAGCAGAGAAAACAAACAATGTTGTTTTTTTTTCACTATAAAAACGTGTTTTTTACACACTTTAATTAAGTACAGGTCACTCTAATATGTTGTGAGTCGAAATATCCGACTATAATTTCAAACTGAATAGAAACTGTATTTTTATTTACGAATGTGACTATTTTGACTGCCAAATGTCAAAGAAAAGTCTAAAATTAAGTAGGTAAGTATGATTCAGTGATATTTTGACTATATTACCTATATTTCATATATATATTTTACGATTATCCCGAAATCAGCAATGGTCAATTTCTCAAATAATTTGAGATAGCAGCGTCCATATTATTGGCTGTCATTTTGCTAATGCTAAGCTGTAGGCACCACATTCGTCTTTTAAATAAATAATAAAATATCTTACCAAAACTGTAACATAGGATGGTCCTTATTTTTTAGAGTGAAAAATATCAACGGGGCACCCTCTTATTATGTTTTCTGTGCTTTAATATGAATACAGATTTTTTATTTGATTTTTTAAATGACGTTTAGGGGTCGCGACCGACATTTTAAAATTAAAAAATAACTTAAAATAAGACAAACGATCAAGAAAAAAATTCATGAAGGAATTTACAACAGGGTGTGAGTTTTGTTTGTTAACCGACTTCCAAAAAGAAGGAGGTTATCGATTCGATCCGTATGTATTTTTGTTCACCGATTACTCCGTCTTTCGTGAACCAATTTTTGTGTTTCTTGAATTGACATATAGAGAATGCTCCCAAGTTGGTCCCATAATTATTTTATAGACATTGCTTATTACTTTTTGAATAATATCTAAAAATGAAAATTTTCATTGCATTCCTGAGTGAAGTGCATCAGATTACAGAATCGCAGAGTTCCACCGACACGTTTTTCTTTGCAAAAGTGTCAAATGTTAAGGATTATCGTATAAACATCTGCACATTTTCTAATCTTCGAAGACGAAGCATTAGACATTCAATGACAAATCTCATTCTTGATTCATTCTCAAAAACAAATAAACGAGCGGGTGAAGAGAGGTTTCTTTAAAAAGCTTACAACCGTGAAGGATTTAGTAAAAGTAAAACCTTCTTACTCCTCATCCAATGTGTATAAGATGAAAATAGAGTTACTTCGACTATTAAGCGTTTTGTTTATTATTACCCGAATGAGCATGATGATATGAACTTTATGTATCAGGTCCTTTCTAATATTACAAGTAACGAAGCGCGTACAAGTAGCGTACTTTGAAGTCGGTTGTTTCAGTTTTTTAAACTATAATCATTTATATGACACGTTAACACGCACTTGTTCTCAATTTGACACCCCTCACCCCCCTCTTGCCTGACATTCTCAATTGTTGCACTAATGGAAGAATTTAATAAGTTGATCACCATTAATGAAGAGCAAAAGCAATACCTATCTACTTTTGATTGTCAAAGAACTTAGAAAAAAATATCCCGACTCTAAAAAATCAACCCTTGTTAAGTAATTTTTTAATTGGTTTGTGTATTTTATGTTTAAACTTGACTATTTAAATAATTTGTCATTTTTTTTGTTTCCACTGCTATGAATAAATGTGGTAATTTATAAAAAAATATAAAAATACTTTCCCATTTTAAAAGTCTCGTCGCGACCCCTAAACATTAATAATAAATTCTAAAAAAAATTATCATGTTTCTTTCTACCTACTTTGCGAAAGTGCCCCAACAACATTAAAAAAAAATTGTGACCAATTAACCTAAAATAATAGGACCACCCTACTGTAACAGCTAACTTAATTGTTTCTCTTCAACGGGCCGTTTCGCCAGTGTAACGCTACACTTTAAAAATATAATTTTACAAGAAGTTTATCGTAAATCATGTTTTAGTGGCTGATGCGGGCGTCACGCCAATTTTCCCGCGTCCGCCGCCATTACCGGCGGAAGTGAGCGGTTTTCGCGCGCTTTTACCGACGCCATTGTTGGCCGCCATGTTGTTTCTAGGACCCTTGTTCTTCGAAATGAGCGGGCAATTTTTCATATTGTAAATTTTTATGAGTTTTCCACGGCGTTGCCTGCTCTAAATTGAGAAGTTGGTTGTGTTGAGATTTAACAAGCTTTGATTTTATATTTTTCACACATTTCAGGGTAAAGTTATTTTTATTTTAGTGATAGGCTTGTGCTTGAAACCGCAACCATCGCAAAATGACAATCGCTTGAACGTGTCCTAATTCTTTATTACAATATTTTTTCTAATTCTTTATATGAATAGTTCATTCAGAATGAATGAAAAACTGAAGGTAAGCCTTCAGTTTAATTCATTCTTAACCACAACAACTTAGTTACCTATGTGACCATAGGTAAGTTGATCTGTTCAAACCATCTATATCCACTTAGTAATCCCTTCAGCCATTTTGACAAACGGCAAAAAAAAACCGATAGATATAATCTGGGTGTCTTTAAATCGCAAATGAATATGTTTCTCATGGTTAAGCGCGCTCCATCGTAGACCGCAACGTCGCTTAACATCAAGTGAGTAGGCGGTCAAGCGCAAACCTTATTACCTACAGCATAAACAAAAATTGCAAGTCCCCACAATATATAAATATATAATCATAATATACTTTAGGTCTAGCTGAAGGCAGAGAAGGCATTCGTTAAACGAGAACTCGATGTCCTCCGTCTAACACTCAGGATGGCCACCGGGGGCGTTTTAGTGGGTACAATCCCACATAGCCCAGGATGTAACCTCAACATATAACGCAGCCGGGAATCTATTTAAATCGGGAATTAGATTTCCCCCTCGTCAAAAAAAGGTCTAGCTGAAGGATAAAATGAGGTGTCACTTACATGTCCTACAAGGCGAGAACTCGGTGACGTCTTGCACGGTAGAGGACTTGGCGACGAAGCACGTGCCCACCGGGTCGCGCAGGTTTAGCTTCGCAGACACGTAGGACACGTAGCGGGGGGCGCACGCCTGCAGACAAAAAAATAATAATTATATACTAAAATTATAAATTGAACCACTTCAACATGTTATTCAGCACTTGGCATTTTTTAAACGGTTCTTTAAAAGTATATATATGTAACAATACCATCTAGCCCAAACTATTATTATTTGACACCTAGGAGGACAAACGGGCTTTAGCAGCCCCGGCACGTCTCTGCGACCTTCGCAGATCTATTGTGACAACCTCTTTTGGATCATACCACCTCCCTAAGCCCTATACAGATAATGTAGTCGGTGATTGCCTTGGGGGAGGAGGTTTTAATCTCGTCGGGTGAGATTATGTGACTAAGCCCAAACTAAGCAAAGCTTATACTATGGGAACTTGATGGCTGATAGAATAAATTTATGTATGTACTTATACTTTTTTAATGTGTTTTAACAGACGACAAGACAAGAGATGACCAAGGATGTTTCAAGAAGGTGGCAAAAATTTACAAAATTATTGTTTTTTATTTATTTTGGGTAAGTTTAGTATCACAACTTTTTAAGTAACAGTTTAGAGCAGATAAATCCCATTTTGCGCAATCATATGAGGGATTTCCCTCATATGATGAAAATCACCGTTTCTCCACTAAGTATAAGTAAAAACAATTTGCAATTAGATTTAAATTACATATTTACGTAGATACCACGAAATAAGTCTCATTGACCTTCCACGTACAATTCATAGAAGCACGGATGTACAGTTTGTGTTAGCTGAAAATAACCCAAATATAAATATTGTAATGAACTTGAGCTGCAGTCGAGGCAGTAAATCTCAACTGTTATAACATAACATGTGCCAATGCCATTGCACCTTAAATACCATTTATAGGGGTGCCACTATCTTGATAATAATTTAAGGTTCCCATGACAAACAAAACAAATAAAAAATCTTAGAATTCTAGGCCCTATTATATAGGAAAAAAATATAAAAATAATTATGACAAGTTAACAACTGACAGTTAACTTTTTTACTACCGAAGCTATAGATCTGGGCTTAGTTACTGCTATTATTTCGTCAAAAGGTTATAATTTAAAATTATTTTAATATCGTATTTAAAAATATGAGCCGCATGTCACCTTTGTTTTTTCATAACATCACTAGTTTTTCCGTTAATTTGTATTTCTTTGACTATGTTTATTGTTGATTTTGTAAAAAATAATATTAGGATTTAAAAACACTCATCCCAATACATACATTCATTTACTCTCATCACACTGGAAAGAGTATCAAGAGTATAATTTCAAAAGAAAAATAATCTATAAATAAAAGTGCCAGATGTCTTTTTATTATTCTCAGTGAAAATAAACTTTCCTTTTCAACGAAAATAAATTGTAACACCCCTAGAATCCTGATACGAAATGGAAAGAAAACATACCCAGATGCGCATGCGACGCCTGGGGATAACGAAGGCACGTTAACTGTCACATAATTACATTAGTTCATGATTAGTAACAATTGTTTCTAAATTTAAATAGTGATCTCCGGACCGTGCGCAGTTATTTTGCCTCTGGCATTTCTCTTTTTATTTTTGTAAAAAGTAAAGCCTTGATCCAATGAGAATTTCAGTATGGGAAAACGAATGCAGATTTAAAGTAAATTTTGTAAAAAGTAAAGTGTCGATCGAATGAGAGTTTCATTAGGAAAATATGGGAAAACTAGTGCAAATTTTAAGTTGGACTTAACATACTGAGTCCGCTTGACACAGCGGGACACAATCACGCTTACTCGCATTTTGAACATCGTCGAGAATGCTTGTGTCAATGGTCACATTTTTTTTTAAATAATAAATACATAAATGTATTATTGTTTTTACTAATTTATTACCTCTTTATTATGGCAGACGTCATTATGGCAGAACAAAATGTTTTTAAGTCAAGCCCAAAGAAGGACGTAAGGACGTCACTTGTCATCTGTTTGAAAGTGTCACTGCCTCGGCCTAGGTTTTAGAGCTGCGTGTGCGCGGCCTGTAGACGAGACTATACAATGACCCCGTGACCCAAAGACGTTGGAATAAAGTAAAACAAATAATTGAAATCGTTTACAAACACATAAGCCAACACGGAAAATAGCACACACACCTAAAAGAAGTTTGCAGAGTACCAAAATAAGACGGGATCAGTTCATTCCACTCACCCGATGACCACATAATATCCACAGATGACTCACTGCTCTCACTTATGACTAACTTAAAAAGTTAACCCATAAAGTTATCGTTAAGCATAAGCATTAACGTCAACTTAGATACACGGTAACTTAACGGTGAAACACTTTCAATGAAACGAAAGTTCACGTGAATTTAATGATCGTAAACTCTACTCTTGTTTAGTAACGTCTAGTCTTGTCAACCGACTTCAAAAAAGGAGGAGGTTCTCAATTCGGCTGTATTTTTTTTTATATTTGTTACCTCAGAACTTTCGACTGGGTGAATTGATTTTGATGATTATTTTTTTATTTGAAAGCTGGTGCTTCCCATGTGGTCCAATTTCAATTTGGTCTAGCTCTGACAATGACATCCATGAGAAGTCGGTTGCTTCAGTTTTTTAAACTATAATTAGTTATATACGCAGCACGGAGTATATACGGATACGCAGTTTTTTTTTTTTTTAGTTGCTCGCGCTTGACTACCAACAAAACTGATATGCAACCCGTCACACAGTGCTAATAATTTCACAGAGTACTACCGCCCTTTGTACAAACACACACATCTAACAAGGTTAGAAAACTTAAATCCCCCTACATAAAAAACGGCTGAATAAATTATGTTGAAACATAGCTCACTCTTGATCAGATCCTCTTTCAAAGACACCTCTCGTATTTCTTTATGGGTCCAAATAAATTTTTGTAAAACTTAAAATCCCCTCGTATTTCTTTATGGGTCAAAAATAAATTTGTAAAACTTAAAACACCCCTCGTATTTCTTTATGTATCAATATTATTATTTGCAGTATTGATGAAATGTTGGTCAAAAACTAAAGAAAACAATTATAGTTTAAAAAACTGAAAAACCGACTTCAAAACACGCAATTCATTTATTTGGATGACATTTTGTCAGTTATTTTGTTATAAAAACCAAAGTGCTGAACCAATTTTGATAAAAATTATGAGGAACCACCTCTAAGATATTACCTACCAAACGAAAAAGAATCATTTGGCAGAGCAATCGCGCAAAAAACATACAAAAAAAATAACACAAAGTCGAATTGAGAACATCCTTCTTTTTGGAAGTCAGTTAAAAAACAACAAGAAGCAACGGACACAAATCCACGACAAAAATAAATTGAAGAAGCTCCTATTTTTCAATGAAATAGCCGTAAACAATCAAATCATAAATGGTCACTACTTAGTAAACTTTCATAAATTAGCAGGTTTATTGCTAGAGTCGAGGGTGATTCACTATTATTTGTCATACTTTATGAATCACACTGGACAAAGACCTCTCAAGAAAACCTTTTATTTTTTCTTAGTCATTGAGATCTTTTGTAAGTACTAAGTATAGGTTCTAAGAATTATTTGTATTGGTCCAGTCGGTGTCACAATAATTTAGTCCTGTTCCGCACACTTTAGTGATCTTTTGAAACCATAGACAAAATATAATTTCAATATGTCTGGAACTTACCTTTCCATAAACCCAAAATGAAGAAAAACCATGATATTTAAATCTTCGCGTTCATGAAAATAAATATCAAAAATAGTCATTAAAAAAAATATGGTATACGCACAACATAGTAATATGTTACTTAAAGTAAATTAAAATAATCTTCCGTCACGCATCCTGGTGTTTGTGGAGCTAAAATTTAAATAAAAAAAGAAATAATAGTCATTTTCTTTAATTCAACATGCGAAAGGAAGAATTCACATAAATTTTAAATTAAGATGACTACTCGTAAGATATTATAAAGGGTCAGCTTAATATCTTGGAATATCGATATAATATATATACATATTAAATTGAATTATGATACCTTTACATATTTTTTTCACTTTTAAGTGTTTGCTTTAATTAGTTATTTAGAGACCAAGATTGATTAACTACACACTTAGATATCATATATATAAAAAAATCTAAAAATATGTACTTAAATATCAAAAATATACGCTAGCTTTTGATTTTTCCACGTCAAAACGCCAAAAACTCGAAAATTCAACAAACGAACATGTTTTTGACGAAGCATACGAGTACAAACTACTTCAAGATAGTTCAACCATATTACATCATCATTATTTCCCAACATTTCAATAAAACACACCACCTTTTACACCATCAAAGGCACAACAAGAATTTAAAACCAATAACAGTTCCCATAACTCAGTGAGAGCAATCAAAAGAGCATTACATAACTTTACCATTGACAAGATGCATACTGGACATGGAATAAGTGATAGTGCACGGCCTAGTTCACGGGAATAGACGCATGGTACCAACTAGGGGGGAAATAGGTCACCATAGGCCTACAAAATGGGGAACGATAGGAGAAAATGGCTTTTCAGCTGATGATAATTGAGTATAGTAAGACTTTCCTGAAATAGATGTTTAACCAAGGGTCTATGGTTTGACAAACTTATCTGTGTATCTGTGGCATTGAAGCCCCCTAATTAATTGTCGTATTTTGACCTAGTTTGTTTTTATTTGGAAGAAGATTTGATCGAGTATCTTAAGCTGTATTTCAACAGAATCTGTTCAGCCGATTTTATATTAGGGGTTTTTAAGTATTTACAAAAGTATACCTGTTAATTTTAATTATATTTATTGTTGTTGCTTGTATTTGTTTTTGTTACATAAACTATCTTGCTTATAAACGCTGAATAAGGGCATGTTAGTTTAACAATGTCTTGTTCCGTTTTCGCGCGTGACAGTTCCCGTGTGACAGAAAGTGACAAATGCTTATTCAGTGAATAAGATTTTAACATGCGTTTATAAGTAAGAGCCAGTCCACACGGTGCGATGCGTCGGCGTTGCGTCGTCGCAACGCAAATATTTTAACGCATAGACGACCACACGGGCGCTGCGCCATCACAGCGTTACCACAACGCAGTTGTGACGTTCCGTCGTCGCAGCGGCGTCTCCGGGACGTCACGACTGAAAAAACCAAATGAGCTTGCGTATGTCCTCCCTCCCGGGATATCGCAACGCAATGCACAAACAACTGACCGCTGCCGTTCTGGCATCGCAATGAGTACACCCCCGCCCGCTTCGTCTCGAGGGCTGCAGTTCAGTCGTGTGTGCGTTGCGTTGACGCAACGCACCGTGTGAACACTAATGATTATTAGTATGTAAAACGACGCAGCGGCAGCGCTACGTCGACGCAACGCGCCGTGTGGACTGACTGTCAGACGGATAATGTTTTAACACGTTTATTCTTATGCTTGTACTTGACCACCTTGATTCCACCCTCCCCATTTCATTACAGTACTAGCAGAAAGTCGGTGAATTACCACCCATTTCTCGTTGAAATGCCAAAAATCCGTACTCAGCGATATCGATCCACATTCTTGTTGCGTACTGCACAAGAATGGAATTCTTTGCCGCCATCACTGTTTCCTGAGACCTACAATCTTGGAATTTTCAAGGCTAAAGTGAATAGACAGATATCTTCTAGATCGACGAGCTCCATCCTCGGCCACACCGGTTAGTGGTCAATCGTAGATCTATCTTGTATATAAATATACGGGGTGTCCCGGAATGGAACGACATCCCTGTAGTGGGGGATAGCTCACATCATGTCCAACTATATCCAAAATTTCGATTCTGTAAAAGGCCCACCGTTTTTGAGATATTGTTTTTTTTTTATTTGTATATTTTTTTTGCATAAAGATTGTTTTTTAAAGTTTTCTTAACATTTTAAGAAACAAAAGTACCATGCGTTAGATTAATACATCATCCATGAGTAAATTAAAATAAACACTGTTCAAAAAAGTCATCATTTGTGGAAATGGCATAAAATAATATCGAGTAAAATTTTTCGAAATAAAAATTAAAAAATCAATATCTCAAAAATGGTGGGACTTTTACAGAATCGAAATTTTGGCATATAGTTGGACATGATAGTTGGCATGATGTGAGCTATCCCCCACTACAGGGATATCGTTTCATTCCGGGACACCCAAAAATAAATTGATCGCCAATTCGCCTGGGAATTGAATCCTGGCCCTTTCAGATTGAAGTCTCGTACCCGAACCACTGTACCGTCATCGGTACAAACCTTTCAAACAACGGAACACATTTATAGCTGTCATACGAAACCCATGCTCCTGGAACTAATAAAATAAGGTCACGACAAACCTTCCGAAATTCAGAATAATATTTTAAGAGGTTCATAAAGTAAATCAAAGATAATGTAAAACATGTCAAACTGTGTGTAGATAGTGGCCCGCTATTGTTGTTTGATTTACGACACGTGACAGACAGACATCATTGTGCACGGTTTACATGTTAATGTCTGTTCGTAGTGGGATAGTTACTGGATCCAGTCTTTTCTAGTCTGATAGTCATAGACAAGTGGCGTACATAAGTAGATACGCCTACACTATAAGACTAGAAAAGAAAAAAAATATAGAGTTGGCGATCTATGAAAAACAATTTTAGAAATTTATGTGTCGCACATTTTAGGGTTCCGCGGTCAACAAAGATTCCTTAGAATTTAGTCATGTCTGTCCGTCTGTCCACGGCTTAGCTCTTAGTACTTAGAGGCTGTCATTTGTTATGGTACAAAATTGGTATGAATTGGACTTTGAATTTACTGATGAATAGACTTTGGATTTTATTTTGCCACTTTGTGTGATTAATAGTATTTTTAATCACACAGAATCTTAAAATAAATCAAATATTTTTTTTAATGTAGAAATAGGTTTGCACTCGACCGTTAACTCGCCTGATGTTAAGCAACGCACTGGAAATGATGTCAAAAATAGTACACCAAATTAGAGCGACGCACTGGAAACGATGTCAAAAAGAGTAAAGCGAAATAAAGCGACGCACTGGAAACGATGTCAAAATTACTAAACGAAAGTAAAGCGACGCACTGGAAACGATGTCAACTAGGTTGTACAGTCGTGCATCAGTTGGGACGAGCGGTAAGTGGATGTGAACATTTCCGCACGCGTCCGTGTTTACTTGTTTACTGGCGCTGTTTACTTGCCTCAGTACTTGTACACAGTATTTATGGCTGGAAGAAACACCGGCTCCAGTTGTTCGTTTCTTGTTCTGTGCAGGAGACTTTCCAAAGCGAAATATAGCAATCGCGCATCACAACCTTTTTTTACCAACTTCCAAAGAGGAGGAGGTTCACATTTCGACTGCATTTTTTTGTATATTTGTTACGCGATAAGAATTGTTGTTTTAGTTTTTTACCTGGCTGCGCAAGAAGGAGGGTTATGTTTTCGAGTGTATGTATGTTTGTATATATGTACCCACATATATTCAAACATACATACCCATGTAGGTTTCTATATGATCGTCTACAGCCTAAACGGCTTGCCCGATTTCGATGTACAAGGTGTCAGGTGTCGTTACATTTGTCTTCAGACTCTAAGTATCATAGATTTTTTTGGTAATAATAATTAAACTCTAGCAAAAATAAAAATATGCGTTTTTCCTAACTTCGAACAAACTTTTTCGTAATATAATAATATAAATAAGTAATATTGATATTATTTTGTTTAACAGTCCTGTTTGTACAAACTGTCCCACTAGTGGGAACGGGCCATCTTCTCATTGTGAAAAGGGTTAGGCCATATTGATAATAAATAAGTAATTTTACTAGAATTTTTAGAATTTTACTTTTATAAAACTTATACTATACTTTTTTCTACCATAATTAGTAAAAAGTATAAGTCTAGAAAACTTAAAAACTTCCGCCAAAAAAACCGGCTGAACCTTTTTTGATGAAACATAGCTAAGAACACTCCCGACTAATTTACCTTTCAAAAAAAAAACGATCATCTGTTCGGGAGCTACGATGCCTCACACAGACACGTCAAACTTATAACACCCCGTTGTTTTTGCGTCAGGGGTTAAAAATACTTTTGTATAGAAATCAAACTATCTTAACTCGAAATGGAGAAGTAACCTAAAATGTACTATTTAGTACAATTTATTTTATTTTGAAAACGTATTTTTTTCCAGAACAAGTTACAATTCTGATTTCCATGTCAAGAAATAAAGTAGGTGCATATGTATATAATTATAAAGCTTGTAAGTTGTCCATCCATTTGTCTGGTAATTTGACAGTTTGAGCCTATTATTGAATAAAAAAGGCATTTAAGTGAGTACATTTTTAGGGTTCCATGACTCGCAAGGAAAGCGGTATCATTTTAGGATCACTTCGTTGTCCGCCTGTCTGTCAATACCTTTTAATAAAAAATGAATGGAGGTATCAAGGTAAAATGAATATAAGAACGTAGATTTGCACATTCCTTCTTGTTCTTCAAGCTGTAAAAGAACCACGCTTTCAAGTAAACGCAATGAAAAATAAGCCCTAAAATAATAACAATCATTTTTGCCTCGCTCTCGCCAATCGCGAGTAAGTCAAAACTTGCTTCCATTTGACCTAGAATCACGAAATTTGTCACAAAGCAAGATCTCACAGTACTCGTGAAGAAAAAACCGGTGTGAATCGAACTTGCGCACGAAGGGTTCCGTGCCATTATAAAAACGGCAAAAAAATCACGTTTGTTGTATGGGAGCCCCCTTAAATATTTGTTTTATTCTGTTTTTTAGTATTTGTTGTTATAGCGGCAACAGAAATACATCATCTGTGAAAATTTCAACTGTCTAACTATCACTGTTCATGAGATACAGCCTCGTGACAGACAGACGGACGGACGGACAGACAGCGGAATCTTAGTAATAGGATGCGTTTTATTTTTTGGGTACGGAACCCTAAAAAGACCGAAAATATTTAATTATGTTTTTTTAACGATGATAAGCTGACACTGTAGTAGGAATGTATAGACGAACATTGTTTCCAACTACAAGACTTTTGTTTTGTTGTTTGAGCTATGTTTTCTTAGTTTTATGAATTTGAGTACGCGTGAAGATGTAAAAGAGAGTACGGAAGCCTCAGTGAACAAAACAAATTCGCACTTGTCCGGTTTTTTATTTTAAATAGCACTTTTCTCTTGTCCATAAATGACTAAAATTACCGAATAAACTTCGCTACAAGAAAAATAAATCCTTCACGGAATTAACAATGCTTAATGACTTTAAATGGACCAATTTACATAAATTATTCCGCCTTTTATACTCTGACACTTACACGGGCATTTTAAAATGCCCGCCCAATTCCTATAAAACTTTCACTTGAATATAACTCAGTAAAGTAGATATCGGTGTGGGTTGTCACCTCTCAACTCCAATAACCTGACAACCCCGAATAGTTTTTCTCATATAAAAAAATGGAATACCTACACTACTTTACTTACCAACAATATGTTCACTAAGATTGATCCAGCCAATTTTAATGTATCATTGTTTTCGTCCTTTATCTCTTTTTTTTAATCAATTTATTTCTACCTGAAAAAAATTGATTGAAAAAAAAGAGATATAGGATCCTTTGATCCGTCCATGTATAAATTTTAGCCGTGAGGCGCTGTTGTTAAATTACTTTTTTTGCGATGTTATTATTTATTTATTTTTACTATTATATTTATTTATTTTTCCACCGAGAAAGAGTTCGGGAGTTTGATTTCCACCGCCAAAGAGGAATGAGCGAAAGAAAAGAGCTTAGCGAGATGAACTGAAAATTAATAAAACTGGACAAGTGCGAGTCAGACTCGCCCACCGAGGGTTCCGTACAAACTAGTAAATAAAAGGGGGAAATCATATTTGTTTTTTATTTTCCTTTTTATACCGAAAAATATACATCGTAAAAATATTTAAAAACCTGTTTTAATTAATGCTAATCAAGCTCTTTCATATGATACCCCACATGATACGGTTAATTCACTTTAAAATTTCGACCCTCATTCCTTGCATAACGACACTATTTTTTTGTGATTAAATAAAAAATGTCCAGTTTTCGGATCTTTTCCTATATGTGTACTCTAACACAATGCTTCTTGCCAAATTTCAGAGTTCTAGGTCAACGGGAAGTACCCCATAAGTTTTGATTCCTCTGTGAGTGTCGAAATGTGCATTTTTTACGACACATTCGGCTGTAACTTTTTTTTACGAAAACTGAGAAATTTTATTTTTCTTTCTGCAGCAAGATACTATGAATCTGCGTATATGGTTTTAATTTCAACTCGATACCTTCACGCGTTCCCGAGATAAAGGTCTTGACACCCGGACAGACGACGGACAGACGGACAGACGGACAACAAAGTGATCCTATAAGGGTTCCGTTTTTTCCTTTTGAAGTACGGAACCCTAAAAATGAAAAAAATAATTTTGATTTTCATAACGTACGAGCTCACTTAAAGACTGCGACGCAGCGGACACATTTTTACTCTTTTGACATTTTCGCTCACCTCTTTATCGGTGGAAACACTACTATGTAAAATTGAAAGGACTCATTAATGAGTTCGCTCCGTTCTCTAGAAATGAGCGAAGTCATTTTTACTCTTTCTGTCCTCTTTGTCATTTTCGCTCGTCTCTTTGTTGGTGGAAACAGGTTTATGCATTTTTGTATTGCGAGGCAAACGGAGTCATTAATGGGCTCGCTCCGCTCGCGGTGGAAAACGGGCTTGAGAATCCTAATAATATATATATATATATCTCTCTCTCTTTCAAAATTGCCGCCGAATTGTCTTGAGAATTTACATTAGCTCATTGACTAAGAAGGTACCTATATTGTTTTTTTAGTATATTTTATCAAGGCAATGCTAGTAGCATTATAAGTACGCTGTCAACTGGTAGTCAGTAATCGGCATTTGGAATATAATTTTGCTTTTATCGATCTTGGGTAATTTGTTTGCTTTTGCGTAATTTAAGTAGTTAAGTATAGGTATGTATACCATATGTTGTTTTCTTGTTCGTACATATACTTAATATTCTGGAAAGGGCAAGCTCCCTTTCAAAAATGTTAAGTATATGTTTGACGTGGATTGTGGTAATATCTGCGTATGCGCAGATAAGGCCGCGTCCATACAGAGTGTAAAGTGGAATGCAGTGTTCACACGGTAAGCTACTCACGAATCAGATTTATGCACTATTTAAGCATCTTATCGAGCGTAAACTAGATAAAAGGATTTTCATACGTTTTGTGGTTATTTAGGACATGTTTTGTCATAATAAAGTACGATTAAAACTAATTACATCTATAATTATAGTTTAAGAAACTGAAAAAAAAAACATTTCAAAATATGCAATTCGTTTACTTGGATGATACTTTTTCAGTTATTTTCTTATTAAAACCAAAGTACTGAACCGATTTTAATAAAAATTGTAAGTATTGTATGGTAAACCATACAAAAAAGAATCACCAAAAATAATTCATAATTGGCAGAGTAATCGCTAAACAAAAATAACATACAGTCAAATTGTGAACCTCCTTCTTTTTGGGAGTCGGTTATAAAGAGCTGCAATGCCTGCAATACCGCTTGTAATCCAAGTATCCACTGCATCAACGGTCTCACAATTCCAATCCCAGAATTAGACCAGCCAATACTGGATATTACCAGTTTTTACCGGTACAGACCGCTCAATTCGCAAAACGGTCGCTATTTAGGGAGAGTGAGGGAAAAACTAGCCGCTAGAAACAGTTGTATTGCGGTCCCGCTCTTTATACGGAGGGCGGATTTAGGTCTCACCACTCCCGGCTTGACCCCGATCGATGTTGTTGGAAATAGCTGTCAGAGTTTTTTTTAATTTAATGGCCAGTATAGAACTCTTTAGTTGCTAACTTGATGTGTCAAGGTGCGTTAAGATTGTATGTTATATGAAAGGCTTTCGTCACTGTTATTGTGCGTAGGTACTGTTAAAATGTCGAATATGCGTCCACGACTTCTAACTCTGGCCGCATTTTGAATGAATCTACTTATTTATAGCCTAGCCATTTATAACAAAAAAAAAACAAATTGGATAACAGAAATAAAAAAAAGTTTTCTCTTGTTGTATGGAATATTGCTCGAGGCTCCCTCAAAAAATGAATTGGAGATTGACTTAGCAAATACAAAATGCACTCTAAAAAGTATAGCTTCTCCAGAATATATTCTCAATTTAAAAACTGTAACACCGAAGTTTTAACAATACGCCGGAAGTACCCACAGAATACAGTTATATCACGCCGCCAGATGGCACGGCGTGTGCGGTATGCCATATGCCATCCTACATGCTATATGAAAATGTCACGTAAACCGCCTCTTGTAAAATGCCGCCGACCGCTACAAATGGGTAAACAATCTGGTTTGGACCTCACATGGAAGAAAAGGTAGAAAATTCGTATAAACCGCTATAATTTAACATTTTGATAGGACGATACTTTTTGAGGTACCTACGATGGAGCGCGTTCTAAAGGAACTGATTCACATGCGTTTCAAAAACATCTGAGGAAAAATCATCTTAGTTTTTTTTTCTACAGCAAGAGACTATCTGCATATATGGTATTAATTTCAACTCAATACCTTCACGCGTTTCTGAGATTTAGGTCTTGACAGACGGACGGACGGACAGAGGGACAACAAAGTGATCCTATTCCGTTTTTTCCTTTTGAGGTACGGAACCCTAAAAAACAACTACATCGAATAATGTTTAGGGGTTCTGTAACTCATGGTACTTCTACCATTTACACCTTAAGGCTAAATAATAAAACAATTTAAAAATATATTATGTACAGAAAACAACAAATAAAAAACTGAATAAATAAAGCTAGCTTTTATAAGATCGTTTCCATATTCCCTTCGAAATTCCTTTCCAGTATCCCCCCTCATCCAGCTAATACATCACCGTTACCAATTTACTAAGCTGACGTTACCAGAAGTGGCCAGGCCTACTGCTCCACAGAGTTTTTACTCCGCGCCTCGCTGTGTTTGGACATGCCGTTAGAGCTTTATAAGCGGTCACGTATGTAACTGTTAGCGAGATTTTATGGGATACAGCCATATTTATCGATGATACACATCTAGCAACAGATTTTTTTATGTAATAGGTTTGCGCTTGACCGTCAACTCGTCTGATGTTAAGCGACGTTGCGGTCTACGATGGAGCGCGCTTACCTAGAAGAAACCATTTACCTCGCGATTTAAAAACACCTGGATTATATCTATCGGGAAAGACCCACTCAGGAAGCGTATTCCACAATCTAGCAATCCGAATTTGACGAAAGATTTACTTCCTCCGTATGTTTTTTTGTACTTTAAGTACATAAAACACCACCGGTACAAAATATTATTGATAGAGACCAGGGTCCACAAACTTTGGCAATGCAAATAGAAACAAAACTGAGCAGACTAAGAAATTCAATTCATAGTTATCACAACGCATGCGTAGAATGACGTAAATAAACTAGGATAAAAATATTACGTCCACCTACATAACACGATATCAGTGATAATCCGGCCACTGAGCGGTGATAACGTGCAAAAAACAAAATAAAGCGACAATATGCCGATTGTCATCCACAAAACATCCGTCAGTCCACCAGCTCGAGCTGTTCTGATGACAGTCAAAATCCTTGGCTTGAAGGTGGAAACCAGAGAAGTCAGTCTACCGAGCAGAGAACAATTCCAGTCAGAATATTTAGAAAAGAATCCTCTACACACGGTCCCTTTACTGGAAGATAATGGATTTGTGCTGGCTGACAGCCATGCTATTATGACCTATCTGGTCTCCGAATATGGTGCCGATAAACATTCAACTCTATACCCTAAAGACAACAAGACAAGAGCGATAATAGATCAGCGACTATACTTCGAATCTTCGATCCTTTTCCCGCGTTTCAAGCCAGTTGTATACAGCTTGGTGAAGAAGCGGCAGATCAGTGAAGAACAAGTGAACGATATCAAAGAAGCGTATGGTTTCTTGGAGAAGTATTTGGAAAAAAGTCCTTATGTAGCAGGAGATAAGGTTACATTGGCGGATATATCGTGCGTAGCGACGGTGTCTTCTCTCAACAGTATAGTAGAAATAGAGAAGAAGTTTGAAAAGATTCATGAATGGTGGAAGAGGCTGCAGAAAGAAGAGTGGTATGAAGTGAATGTGCCGGGAATTATGTTGTTTCATGGATTCATTCGACAGTTTTTGAAACGATAAAGAGGCGATAAAGAACTAAAGATGATATAAGATAAGAAATACTTAATAAATATCATCGAAAATTGTTGGATATTTAAGAATTGATTTTTGTCTAAGTGTTTTCATGTTTTATTCACTGATAATGAGAACCGGAGATTATTGTGATGTATTTTATTTGCTATAAGTAGGTAGCTTAAACTATTCGAGTGACAGAATCTTAGTTTTGAACAAAGAATAGCAAATACATTAACATTGTCATTCTTTATGTTACATAAAAAATATTACTTAGAAGACGCATAGTTGTTACAATTTTACACATGAACTTCTAACAGAATTCAGAATTCAGAATTCTTCAGAATTTCATAAATTTGTAAAATTATTTTGTATTAATTATTCGAAATTTAAATAAACATAATGATCCATCAAAATTGTTTTATAATTTCACTTTAATCAACTCCACGTGCCGAAGCCGAAATTCCTAAGAATGCGTCCACAAGAGCTAACATAACGAACATTTTGTGTATTTCGCCACGCCACGCCCTCTGACGGAAAACATTAACTACAAATACAAAATTAACTACAAAACCACATACAAATTTAAACTTTAACATTAGATTATAAAGTTCAAAATAGTGTTTAAAACAGTGAGCGTGAAACCCTGACCGCGGATCGGCGCGTGCGCACAATAAAGCTTTTGTGAGCTTATGCTGTGAAGTTATTCAATAGATATTAATTTATTTTTGAGTCTATTATGGTGTGATCTTATGGATGTTACATTGTAACTCCTAGCGTGATGAATTCATTCAACTAATAGAAATTTTTATCAATTCGTAACAGCATTTATTTATATTTAGTTGTATCTTGTAGTCTAAACTAAACAATTAGACCGATTTTGAATCATGAAAAGTTTCTAGATTCGTCTTTACTTCCTGAGTGTTGTGATGAGCTGCATTTTTCTACACGAAAAACCTAGTACACAGCTTGCCTAAAAAAGAAACACTTATTTTTAGCAATAACAATAATAAGTTGAAAATTCTGGAATGTACGAAGTCCAAGAAACCTAAATTTATTATTACTTGTTTCAATTCATACTGGATTTTGGTTTTCAAATATGTATACGTGTTTATGATATTTTTCATCGTCTCCTTTTTCTTATTTTATATCCTACGCCTATTGTTATTATCTTCCATTAAGTTTTGTTTATAAATATTAAAAAAAATGCAATAGAAAATACACAAACATACAATACAAAAACACGAAACGACATAACCGCAGCCGTGTTAAATCATGTTCCCATCACAACAATACACCGCAATGTTATAAATGCTAAACAAAAGGTCATAAAGGAGCCATGCAAATAACTTATTTGCTACTGGTAGAGACGTCAATATAAATACAGACAAAACAAAGCACTGTAGAAAAGCGAGACATCTGCGGTCGTAGCCAGGGATAGGAGCTTCCTTTCTCCATCAATATAAAGTTATTGGCGATTTGCCATCCGCACACATGGCTCTAGCTAGTACTAAATGTTTATATTATTCTGCTATTTAGCCGGAGGTGGACAATACAGTATTTATTGCATACATCGACGGAGCTTTGGTGGGACGGCCGGAGCCAATGCTGTATTGCCTTAGCTGGTCTTGGGCAAAAGCTTATATGGGATATATCGCATGAAAAAGAGCGAATACCGTAACGTAAATGTACATTTTATACCAATAACAATGTCTGATGTCACATACAAATTACGTGAGCTTGACTCGTATTTGACCGATTTTTATTATATCTTGTTATATTATAACTATGTAAATTTTAAAACTAGTACATATATAGGTAGGTATACTTATATATACCGCCTTTGACATTTATTATATCACGTCCAGGGTCACAAGGTCCAGTGGGCCAAAAGGAAATTATGAAATATGTAATAACTATCTTTACTGCAAAGCACTACTTACTACTTTTTTTTCTTGTTGCGTAGTGCACAAGAATGGAATTCTTTGCCGCCATTTCTGTTTCCTGAGACCTACAATCTTGGAATTTTCAAGGCTAGAGTGAATAGATATCTTCTAGATCGACGAGCTCCATCCTCGGCCACACCGTCGCTTAACATCAGGCGAGTTGGTGGTCAATCGTAGATCTATCTTGTATAAAAAAAAAGCCCAAAGAAAATAGATCGTTTTTTCTATGAAGACCTCTTTGAATTTTGTTCTTTATGTTATTACTAGCTGCGCCTCGCAGTGTCACCCGCGTAATGATGAAAAACGGTGATGATGATGATAAATATAGCCTATGTCCAGGGCCTAAAGAATCTGTGCTAAATTTTATTACGATTGGTTCAGCCGTTTTGCCGTGAAAAGGTAACAAGCAGAGAGACAGACGACAGAGTTACTTTCGCTCTTATAATATTAAAGATTATTATTTGTTATTAATATGTTATGTTATTTTATTTTATAATATTATGTTATTTGATTATTATTAATGCGCTGTAATATCACACATTTTTTGATAGTTAACAGACAGGTAGACAGACAGACATCACAGTTTTAGTAAAAGTTTTCCATTCGATACGGAAGCCTAAAAAGTGGGGAGTTAAATGTTGTATTTGTTAACAACAAAAAGTAATTAATTACCATAAACCTAATTAGTATAAATACATTTCTTGCTTAAAATCAGTAATCAAAATACAATCAGTGTTAAAAAAAGCTTAAAAGAAGGAAAAGATACAGAGGACAGACAGTAAAAATTCAGTAATTTCTTTAATTCAGTAATTTCTATCTTACAAAAAAAAATTGAGCCAAAGATAATAGACTCCTACGCTGATCCGAACTTGTTGCCTCATCGTTGCATTTTTTTAATTTTATGAATTAACCATGCAAAATATTAGCCCATTTAATGTGTCCATCAGTTCAAATCTTGCACCACAAGAGACAGGAAATGTGCATCTCATTCGCTATTTATAATATCGATACACAGAGTGCGCAGGAAACCGTATCTAAAGGAGGTAATACTTAATCAGAGTAGGGATAAGGCCCACCAGATAATATTTTGCATATGACACATTGAGCTGTATGTACTAACGTACGAGAGCAGACACCACTCATAGCTACTTTGTTACATTCAACTGCGGCGAGAGCGCCGCACCTCACTCAGTGGCTTACTAGTGAAGTAAGTGCTTTCATCGTTTTGCTGGCAAGAAAACTCACCATAGATACAATTCTAGGTTCCAAGTATCAATCGTATCGTATAATCGTAGATAAAGGATGTAATTATTATTCCAGCGCTGTAACGCTGTTTTCTTTACTTTACCAAAAAATGTGACAATAATTTTGCTTCAGAATCTTCAGATAGCTCCTCTGGTACGTAAGTACATACAGCTCAATGATGTGACACAAGTTCTTACCGAACTCAGTTGGTTTTATCTTTATAAGTGAATAAATATCTTCTAGATTGACGAGCTCCATCCTCGGCCACACCGATCAGGCGTGTTGGTGGTCAATTGTAGATCTTGCATAAAAAAAAATAACAATGATCAAATATCTGTGACTGTCTTTACCGATTTGTGCAAACAAATTGTATTTTTTTTCGTAATACTCGTAAATAAGTAATTTTTACATAAATTATTATAAACAATCTAAAGAAAGGTTTTTTAAACTATACAATAACTTTGCGCATACATTCTCACAAAAACGTACATTCAAACGGGTACTTCGGCGTTTCGCACCGCATGTGATTCGAACCGCGATGCGAATCGCCCATGTACTGTTTCTGAATAACAGCATTTATCAAGCGTAAATTATTACACTACGAAAATAGCTCTTATGCAGTCGGGTATTTCATTTTTCTTTTAGTGATATACTTATTTACATACTAATGTAGCCCTGCCTTTAAAGTCATCCGCAAATAAATCCATAAACATTTTAGCGGCGCGCGGTGACTGCACATTATAGAAATGTCAGAGGAACCTTTTGAAGTTTACGGCGATAAGGAAGCTTCAAATGATGGTTTATATCTTTCAGCTGCGATTGGCTAATATTGTTTACAAACTACTCAGGGAAGTGTATCGAAATATCTTGGTTCTCAATATTATTTTGTGAAGTTTAGTTTGCACCAATCACTTGCTTGCAAATTCGTACAATTCATAGTGATTCATACTATGTAAGCGCGCTCCATTGTGGACCGCAACGTAGCTTATCATCAGGTGAGTTATCGGTCAAGCACAAGCCTATCATTTAATTTTGAAAAATCGACAGAAGTGAAAACTTGACAGCGACGCGTTGACTATATTTCTCTCGCTCCCTTTGTCAACTCAAGCCGACTTTACCCGAACGAGAGTTACATAATCGAGCGTGACGGCTCAGTCTCATTCAATACCCATAAAATACAGTGCTCAGATAATAGATAAAGATAAACTCTTTATTGTATAAATTATACAATTAAGGCTTCAAAAAGATATAAAGAGTTGTGTTTTTGTTGTTTATAATTTAAAATACAGAAAAAAATACTGACTTAAAAATATGCAATTCATTTACTTTAGATAAGGTTTTTGCAATTATTTTGTTATATTATTATTGTATAAAAAAAAAAGTATTGAACCGATTTTGACAAAATTTATATGGGACTACCTCTGAGGATGATATATCGGATAACCTACCAAACAAAAAAGAATCATATAAAACAATTCATAATTGACGGAGTAATCGCTGAACAAACATACAAAAAACACAGTCGAATTGAGAATATGCTTCTTTTTAGTAGTCAGTTAAAAAAATAATAAAACGGGACCCCAGCACGCATCCGCATCTAGTCACAGAATAACAGGCAGTCCTACCGGTCCGCCGATGTGTTGATAGCTGGATATCAGATCGTTATCAGTAAAGAGCACCGGCTGTAGCCGTAGCGAGATTGATCGCCCAGATTCCGCCAGATATGGTCAGCGCTGGGCTGTGGTCCATTAGTGAACTTTTGTCATCATTGATCAGATTATAGGGTTCATATTAGAGCTTTTTTAATAACTGACGAAAAAATGGAGGAGGTTCTCAAGTCGAAGCGTATTTTTTTTTAATGTATGACGACGCATAACTTTTTAGCGACTTTTGACAGAGTAGTCTGATTTTGATAATTCTTTTTTTTCAGCAATATTCCTTGACCACGACAACGTTGTGGACTAACATGGGGCGTGTTTGGCTAAATAATTTAAATTACTCGACGTTTAAAGTGCTAATTATAGTATACAAAACTGAAAAGAGACCGACTGCGGAAAACGCGTTTACTTGATATTTTTCAGTTATTTTGTTATAAAAACCAAAGTACTGAACCGATTTTGATAAAAAATTATATGGGACCTTATAAGTATATATATACCTAATTTGTGTGATAGGTTGATAGGGCCTCAAATTCTGTGTTTTGTGTGGTATTTTCTGAATTATTTTATTCAGAATAAAGAATATAACATTTTAATCAAGAATTTTTAATTTGGGCTGTTATTTTATAAATACCCATCACAACAACACAATAGTCGTTAAATCAAGCGTGAAATTATTTAGTTACGAAATAATGAATGGTTTCTAATGAAATGAACCCAGAACTTTATTAGTTTTTGGGTTCCGTACTAACTTTATTTTCTTGAGACGAAGGGTCCTTTTGAATAACCCAAAAAAGTTTTCCTTATCATCGCACTTTATTGGTAAATTAAAAATATTGGTGTATTTTTAATTCTTTTACGACTAAACGGCTCGACCAATCTTGATTCAATTTGACAGGGTAGTATAGTTTAGTCATGGGGATACTTTTCCTCTTAGCATACTTTTTTATCGAGTAAATATAGAGGAAACTTAATTCGTAGTTTGTAATAAAATAATACAAACTCCAAAAAAAAACTAATTTTCACGTTTGTATGCTTACAATCTCTAGGCTTATCGCATCGTGATGACGCAGTCACAGTAACTTTTAAATAATTAGGTATAATGTTGAATTTAATTACTTTGATCTTTTTTTTAAATTTGGTTATATGTACTATTTTGTCTACGGAACTCTACGACCTTTACCTCTTCTCACCCTTTCCGAATCCTTCCGTCGCGCGGATCCCTAGCTCGTGCGTGACTGATCCTCGATAACTCCGACTGAGATCATAATGGGAAGTTAAGTGCCGTGATATTAATGGAGAGGGTTCCGTCCATCTCCCGAGCCCTCGCCACAGACTTTACGATAGTTAGTTAGAATGTCCTGTGATTAACTCGCTCTTAATTGTTTTTAACATCCATCTCCATTTTCGATACTAAAACGAAATTTTTTAAATCACTATTATTATTAACGGGATATTTACTAGGATATTTTCGAAGTTTTCATTGTTTCACTCGTGCCAGAGGTTTTTAGTGATGTTTTCATAACTTTTTAATGAAAGCGACACAATTATGAACAAATTATAGGAAAGGATATCATGTGGGCAAAAATTATAATAGATAATATTTTACCGCCGGAAGTTAGTATGAATTCATAGTGTAGATTCTAGAGACCAGGGAATAGGCAAAGGAAAAATTAAACTATTCCATGAAAAAGTTACCTTGCCGAGGAAGGAGATCGAACAAAAAAGTTTCTGTCGATTAGAAAAGAGACGAGGTGCGCCGCCACTGTGTTAAAAAAGTCCTCATAAGTAGGTGGGATGAAAATTTGATTCACTAGTGCGGTAGCAGAAATATATACTTTTTACTACGAGTGCACTTATTGAATTCTTCGCTTCGCTCTGAACTTTACAATTTACAAGAAAAGTCCCTGGCTACGTTACTAAAAATATTAATAAATTACTCTCTGATTTCAAACAAATGTCTTCGGCGTTAAAATAAAATTTAACTCCCTGTTATAAAACCTACTATTAGGACCTACCAATATCAAGTAAAAGGAAAACTTTATGCCACGTTTGTCTACCAAAAGAGTCTTTAAAAATATCTTACAAAAAATATGCGTTACAAAATGGATGTGTCAGCATTTAAACAAAACATTCCACCGAATAAATTACTCTCAAATTTTACTACCAAATTATCCGATTTTAAACGGCACAACGCGCTTCGTCCGCAACAAAACATGCCGAAAATTCGCGGCAAAATACAGAGAGACGGCTCGCAAATGGAGACAATAAAAGTTGCGGCTCATATACGGCCCGCACGAGTCCAAATACGACCCGTGTAGCTGTCACCCGGCCGCCATGTTGGGTGCGCGCGCAAAAACAGGTCCTTGACAAATCACCGCTGTAATTTGTTACGAACCTCTAAAACCCTTCACAGGCTGTTGCGAAATTAAACTACAATTAATTATGTGCAATTATGTCGGGTTTGAGTGAGTTTTATAGCTTTCTGAATAAGAGAGCGCAAAAACTTGAAAGGCTGCCAATTGTAAGGAAAATAATGAAATTAGCGACATGCTTTCAAAAGCTCGATTTTTTAGGTTCGTTTTAACAAATTTTGAATGGGTTTCTTTACATAATCTGTATATATTAAATAAAACGCTAAGAGATTAAATTTGAAAGTGTAGGTATTTCTTGTAAAATGCAAATAAAACCGCTGCACCTAAAAACTTAAAGTTCCCCTCACGTAGAAGAACGCTGGTTTGTTACGCTTACGACCAAACCAGTGTTCTTTTTACATGAGGGGAAATACATATACAGCGATTCTACCTGGGCCAAAAAAAAAACCTTAAAAAAAAGTTTATATTTTCAGAGTGCCTAAGTAAAACTTGGTTTCGTATATTTTCTATCCATTTCCATTGCTATAAATGAAAACCGACGTTGCTAAATAAGCATTATTCTTCTTACATTACCATAAAAAATGTTATTATTTTTCGATTATTACAGTATTTAAACTTTTCAACAAAAAACTTTCATCCTCCTGCATCCCATTAGGTAATCAATATGCAACGTAAGCCTCTAAACAATGCAGAATGAAATATTCCTAGTCTAGGATATCTTCACATCAATCGCAAGCTCCTATACCATATTGAGAGACTAACTTTGTCATAGATCAGACAAAAACAGTTGTGACAGGTAGACATTGTACTGATTAAAACCGAGCATTGAAATTTGAACCTTATCTAATGCTACATACGATCGACTTTCAATTAATCAAATTGAAGCATATTTCAGCGGCCACGTTCTTATTTGAAATTAAATTGTATGACACAGTAACAGGGTTCACATTTCAATGTGTTGAGTTAAGTCAATGTGTTGTTTGATTAACATTTGTTGATGGATAATGATACTGACAGTATGTCTCGGTGATAGATATTGCTCGTGGCGATAAGCGTAATTTGTAGCTTTTTTTGCTGGATACACCATTTGTGGTGCTAAATAATGATTATGATACGTACGATTTGAATTTTAAGCTGGAAGATTATTAGATACAGAACGTGTAAGAAATGTAATTTTATTTCAAACCAATCTTGTATATATGTATTATGGGATAAAAACAAAGTTTAGTCCACTATATTATTATTGATTTGAACAAAACGCAAATTTATTATGATAAAATATACTTCTTTTTGTACATTTAGTTAATGACCAACAACTTGCTAATGCTAAGAGACGGTGTTCCTGAGCATGAAGCTACATAATACAAAAATTAAAGTTATGTACTTCACTATAGCTTAGATTCGCTGAAAATCTTGTTATTGTATTTGTAATTAGAACATGTTATGTATACATTTAAGGAATATAGTTTATGTCTAAATTATGAATTGTACATTGTAAAAATTATAATGACTGTATTCTGTTTCGTGTACCAATAAACTAAATAAATAAATAAATTCGTAAAATATCTATGATAATTAGCTCTTTTAACCTAAACGGTTTGTTTGTAATCTCTCGATTACACAAATCTTATACCATGGGTCAAACTTGAGCAAATCAAAGAGAGCACAACATGTTTTGGTCAACTATTGGTTGATATTCCGAAAACACGTACGAAACGCTTTAACTCCACTTTCATTGTGCGTACCGCCAAAATGTGGAATGCGCTTCCTGAATGGGTCTTTCCGAATTGATATAATATAAGTGTCTTCAAATCGCGAGTGAATAGGTTTCTTCTAGGCAAGCGCGCTCCATCGTAGACCGTAACTGTCGCTTAACACCAGGTGAGTTGACGGTCAAGCGCAAGCCTAACGACGAATAAAAAAAACTATGTTAAAAACTGGAAAAAAAAACATAATTTTATTTACAAATAATTTTAAGTAATTTAAGCATGAATACTTCATGACAGATTAGATTTTCCCTTCTATACCATTTACGTAATCACTACAGATTAAGTACATGCGTACGCGCATGTAGACCCACGTCAAGTGTCGAGATACACCGGGCGAGGTATCTAGCGATATATCTCTAGATATCCATTTGCAATTATAATAAACTATCTGTGCACAGAGGACGTTTAGAATACGGGAAGTACATTTGTACTTACAGTTGAGATTAAATACTTATAGAATGGACGAAAGTTTTTTTTAATCGTGAGTTCTTTAGTTCTTACTGAACAAAACATTGTAGCTCTATACTTTCATCATCATAATCATCTCAGCCACAAGAAGTCCACTACTGGACTAGGCCTCCCCCATGGATTTTCAAAAAGACCGATTGTAAGCGGCTTGTATTCAGTGTCTTTCCGCCACTTGTATGAGGTCATCCATCGATCTCGTGGTTAGTCTTTCTATATACGCTGCGCTTGCTGATCTGTGTTCTCCACTCGAGAACTTTTCGGCCCCATCGGCCATCTGTTCTACGTGTTATGTACGCTGCCCACTTCCACTTCAACTTGCTAATCCGTTGTGCTATGTCGGTGACTTTTGTGCGTCTACGGATCTCCTCATAACTGATTCGATCTCGCAGAAGAAAGGACTCCGAGCATAGCCCTTTCCATAGCTCGTTGCGTGCTCAACTTTATTACTCTAAAAAGTAATGTTTTTTATTAGATATTATATGACATAACATAAACAATGACTGTCTGTGATTAGGACTTGAAAAAAAAAATAGCACTTGAAAAAAAGGTTTAACATCAGGCGAGTTGGCGGTCAAGCTCAAACCTATTTCTACATTAAAAAAAAAAAGTCAAATGTGCGAGTAAAGGAAGCCATGACTCCAAAAGGTAAAAAAAAAAGGAGAGATGACTAAAGACATTGATTACCACAATTGCAGTGCTCTAAACGTTTTATAGGCTACGCTCCACACTTAGCTTGGACTAATTATTTCGTGCAAAAAAATAATAATGGACCAGTCTATTGAATCGATGGCGTCGACTCTATAGTTCTTTTAGTTGCATAATTCATTTATAAGACCTAATAGACAATTTCGATTTGTTTGTCTTTTAAAATAAATAGACTTATTACATAAAATATATCCCTGTCTAAATAGACAAAGGCCTAGATCCAAGTCCTGTCATTTTTAGTGCATTCATTTGAAAGCCTATTTTATTTATCTTACACCTTCGTGGGACCGCAAACCAACGTTTGTCATATTTACTTCAATTCTTCACTTCTTGGTTTCTACAGCCCTTCAGACATTTCGCAGAACAATTATAGTTTAAAATGAAATGAAATTTATTTGCAAGAATGTAGGTAAATAAGATCAAATTTGATTACAATGTCCCATTACATTCGGTCATCTCTGACATGCAAATATTTTAGATATTATTTAATTATGGGCAAGCTGCCTTTATTAACTACAGCAAAACAATATACAGAGTCAACTAACTAAACTACTACACAAAAAGCATATCGATTACCCCAGACTGACCGATATTATTTGAATTATCACAATCATTAATTAGCGTTAAAAGAAAAGCTAAGATTGATAATAAATGTCTGGTATTTATGTCAATTTAATTTAAATATGATAGTGAGGAGTGACTGTCAACAACCTAGCGCATTAAATAGAATAGATAACAATTAACCAATACGTCAAGAGAAAAGAAAATACAATAATATATAGAATGTCAGATATTTTGTCAATTTTATAATGTCAAAAACTGAAAAACCGACAACAAAATACGCAATTCGAACAATTCGAACGATACGCGATTCAAATACCAACCAAATAAAAAAAAAATATAAAACAATTTATATCTAATTGGCGGAATAGTCGCGTAACAATCATATAAAAAAAACATACATTTAATTGATAACCTCCTTCTTTTTTGAAGTTGGTTAAACGAGTTGTGACAGACTGATAGAAGGATACGAATAAATATGATCAGAAAATATAAAATAAAACGAAACGAAAAGGTAAAATAATACGAAAAATACAAACAAGTTACACTTATAGTTTACTTTATCTTGTACCTATTCAATATACATAATTTGTTTATATTAAAAAAAAAATGAGTAGGTAATTTACTACAGTGGCTAGTTATAAAATAGATAAAATTATAAATTACACATTTCATTAAATCAAACTATATTTTACTTTTTCATCTGACTTCGAAAAAGGAGGAGGTTATCAATTCGTAGCGTATATTTTTTTATATGTGTACACGAATTACTCCGTCATTCGAGAACCAATTGTTGTGTTTCCTAAATTGTTGTCTTAGATTATATTTGGTGTATAGAAAAAGCTCCCAAGTTGGTCCCATAATTATTTTATGAACATCGCTTTATTACTTTTTGAATAAAATTTTCAAAATTAAAAAATATTTTCATTGTATTCCTGAGTGAAGTGCGTCAGATTATACAATCGCAGAGTTCCACATACACGTTTTACTTTACAAAAGTGTCAAATATTGAGGATTATCGTTTAAACATCTGCACATTTTCTAATCTTCGAAGACGAGCATTTGACATTCAATGACAAATCGCATTTTTAACTAAAGAAAAAAAGAGCGAGTGAAGAGAGGTTTCTTTAAAAAGTTTACAATCGTGAAGGATTTAGTAAGTTGCGTTTGAAGTATGTTTTTTAATAGAAAAATTATTGTTATACAGTCTACGTGGGTAACTCTGACTCTGCGTCAAACATTGACCATAGCCTTTTTAGAAGGTTGTCAATTTTTTTCTCAACAGATTAGTAGTCAAATTATTTGCTTAATTAATTTACAGTCGTTTTAACTACTAATCTCTTGAAAAAATAATCGAGAACCTTCTTAAAAGGCCACGGTCAATGTTTGACACGGAGTCAAAGTTACCCACGTTGACAGTATTTAAGTTTTCTTATTATTTTTATCACTTAAACTGTCTGATAAACTGTGACACAATTTACATATACAGTGTTTTGTTCCGTTTACGCGCGTGACAGTTCTCGTCTGACAAAAGTGACAAGTCCTTGAATGAATAAGATTTTAACAATACGGAAAATGTAATAGCACGTGAATTTTTTGCGTTCTAATACTGCTCAATAAAATCGCAATTAATCTTGAACGCAGTCGTCGCCAACAGCCTATAGTTGAGAATCGATTATAAATTCCCCACACGCCTGTCGAGTGCAAATGGAACAAAATACCTAAACAAATTGCTGTACAGCCCTGCCTGGGAGAGTCCGCTTTTTGCACTAATTCGGCATTCCGAAATAAAAATTCCAACTCCATAAGTAGAAATGGCAAAAAGTTTCGCGTTTCTGAACGAGCCGCGTCTTCGGCGAACGCGCGACTGATTTCAAATATGGAATGCGGGAAAAAATAAACGTTCTGAAATCGAGACGCGAGTGAATTTGTATCGGCGTGAGTAATCGTCGATCCAGTTGCAATAATATGTACGATAAATAATGATGATACGTTATCGAACGATCATAACTTAATCGTAGCTTGTTTTGAGGGAAATGTACAACTTTATGTCGTATGTCAACCTGAACATTATTTTTATACGGCTGTAAAATAAAAAGTATGGATTACGTTAAATTTTACGTTTATTAGAGTATAGCCAGCGGACACGGCCGAGACTACCTTTTTTCGAAGCGATTCGTCGGATTTTTTCGTCCAGGCTTAAACCAAGACTATCTTACTTTTTTGTCATAAGACGGATAAAATTATTGAGTAAGTAAGTTTGTCTCTCTGTCCCTCTATTTGTTTGATACCTCTTCACACGCAACCGGCTGAACCGATCGCCATCAATTTTGCTGAGAATCTGAAGACGGACATATTCTTTTTATATTTCATCATCATTTTAACCGACTTCAAAAAAGGAGGAGGATCTCAATTTGTCTAAATAGGCTTGCACGCGAAATGTCATTTTACGCACATACGCTGAAGGACACGTTCGCAATATTAGGCTTAGATGTTTATCGTTTACCCTTGACTTGTCCGCAACCATGTCAGCCAAATCACTATCCAAACAGGTTGACCCAAATAGCTCCAACCCCGTTCCCCCAGATAGTTGTCTGTCCATAAATGGCACAAAGTCGTAAAGCCCCCTGACCTAATGGCCACCCCAAGGCCTAGGGGTTAGAAATGTCAGCCCTGTCCGCCTGTCGCTCGTAAAACGATGTTTGGAGAACTAATTGAGGGAATGTGGTTTAATGGAGGAGGAAAGAGATTGGATGCTACTATGTCGAATGCCTTACTGAGAACTGAAGTAAGGTTAAAACCATAGACATTGTCTTGTGTCCTATGTTCTTTTATAAACTATCACGATTATTCGTCAGTATTTACGGGATATTAAATTTTACCGTGGTTAGCATTTGCTGAATTTCTAAGATTTCGGCGCAGTTGCATGCACCATGTTTACTGGAAGACAGAAGAATGCGTTTTATTTATTTTAGTTAAAAATAAAATGCCTGGACTTTTATTGTTCCAAATGCTTATTTTTACAGCGACGGTATGTCGTTATTTATGTGTAACGTATGTGTACTTGTAATTTTGCTAGAATGTGTCGTAATGCGTTTTTTTTTATCCTAACGTGTGATATCATAACTTTCAAACATATTTTTAACATGATTTTGATTTATGGTAATTTTTGTTTTAAAGGTGATTTGATTGTAACGGCCTTACCGAAAAACGTTACAGCCAGTCCAGCGTCGGCGTTGCGTCGTTGCGTCTACACGGGCGCTACACCATCGCAACGTTACTACGACGAAGTCATGACGTTCGCCGTGTGGACCGGCTCTACACACGACTGAACTGCAGCCATTGAGACGAAGCGGGCGGGGGTGTACTCATTGCGACGCCGGAACAGCCAGCGCTCAGTTGTTTGTGCGTTAATATCCCGGGAGGGAGGACATATGCAAGCTCATTTCGTTTTTACAGTCGTGACGTTCCGGCGTCGCCGCTGCGACGACGGAACGTCATGACTGCGTTGTAGTAACGCTGCGATGGCGCAGCGCCCGTGTGGCTGTCTATGCGTTAAAATATTTGCGTTGCGACGACGCAACACAACGCAACGCACCGTGTGGACTGGGTATTACTTAACTTTAACCATCGTCTTAAATTCTCTGTCTTCTTTCCGCAAGTGTCATTACATGTTGGCGAGAAGTTGACAAAATATGTTAAGCATTGCTTAAAGTTAAGTAACGTTTTTCGGTAAGGCCCTAAATTGTGAATGTTCTTAAGTGATGTTCATCACTTATAATCAAGCGAAGCGCGGACAAACCACAAAGGAGCAAACGCTTAATCAGTCGACCATAAGAGAACCAACTTCAACAATCATAGCAATAATCCTTCTAATCAGTGAATCAGAGCGAGACAAGCGACGCCTCCAGTAGTCCCCTGACATTATAGGGACATTAGCGCGGCCGGCTGTACCTACTGTTACATATACTGTGTACGGGTGAAGCAGGAAGGGCGGGACAAGACGTTGGTTTATAGGTCACTGTTACAGACCTATTGTAAGCACGCTGTCTGCGGAACAACAAAGGAACGTAGTTTTCTGAGGTTTTTGCGATTATTAGTACTCATTGAAATAAAAAAATAAAAAAGTAAAATATACGCGATAAATCCGTTAAAATTTGTTTCATTTCAAAGGAACGTAATTGTGCTGATGCGGGGTCATTTTTAATATTGTCTTTGTTGATGAGATGATGTTAATGTATATAAAAGTCCCTACTCCCTACCACCCAAACAATGTGGAATTCCCTAGTCGTATAGTTCGTGATTAATTTTAAGTTTCCAGTCCGTGTAGTTAATGTTAATTTTCAGTCGTTAATACTATTTAAATTGTCACGTATTTGCATATTAACGAATCTTCGCTAAATAAAATACTCAAACAAAATATCTGATATAACATGTCAAGACTTTTGCTTATTTTTTGAGTTTGAGTTTTTATTTTTTTTATTAAAATAACGTCCAAATAACTCACCACGATAGGTCCGTTCCTCCCGGTGCTGGCCAGGGTTGCTCCGAACCACTGGTTCGACTTCTGGTCCACCTGGTGCCCTTTGGTGTCCATATTATTTTCTACAACAAAAGAAAAAAATGTTACTGATACGTTCATACCCTTTCCAATCAGAAAGTCTAAGGGCTTCTTTCATCATCCCCGAGTAAAGTTCAAAGTTGGCTAATCACCACTTGAACCGCCAAGTATGTGTAGATTTCAATTTCATAATGTCGTGAGTAGCCTTAACCATCTCATAAACTGGCCCGTAACTTACATTTGACTTCATCCCCCAAGTAACGGAGATACTCATACTAGTACTCGTACTAGTATCATTACTCGGTACGTAGCTACTTCACACTTTACTCACAGATAATGAAAGAGGCACTAAGTATAACACGCCTATAAGCTGTATGCTTAATTAGCTAAATGCATTCCTCAAAAAAAAAAACTTAGACAAAAAAATTGCTAAGTACATATTCTGTGGGTTTTTTTTCTTCTCCTCATCTGAGGAATTTGGCGTCGCACATTTATGCACTTGCCAGTGTCAAGTATTTTTTTTCTAATATCAGCTATTTTTTCAAATCTTCATTTGTGTATTTCTGCTTTCTCTTGTATAGCGAAGATGGTCTTCAAAATGCTCTTCTTGTTGTATTTGGTTAGGTATTAGGAAATTAACTTTTGCATTCTGTGGTTTAGCTAACTACTAAAGTAAGAATTGACTGTGTGAGATTTTGTTTTCTACTCTTTGATGTTTCGGTCTCTTCCGCTCAGTTATTTCACAGCAAAAAAGAAGGTGACAGTCTACATTAAAAAAAAAAACGACTGAAGAAACGCTGTTTTAGCAGTCTAACTACGATTTAGTTTCGCTTGATACGCTATTGAGTGTACGATTTTTGTGAGAAAGTATGTGTAAAATTGCTGTAAATGCACATTCTTGAGAATAATTCTAGTAAAATCACTTATTTATTAAGAAAACGTAAGAAACTACGAAATAATATTACGTATACGTATTTTTTGTTTTTGCGAGGAAAGGAAAAACTTTACCCGTAAGCTAATAAAAATGGGAACATCATCCGTCTTACTTATAAATGCCATGTTAAAAAAAAATTATTCACTGAATACTTCTCACTTTCTGTCCGACGGGAACTCTCACGCGCGAAAACGGAACAAAACACTGTTTAACTAAAATGAGCTTATTCAACATTTATAAGTAAGGCTTATATAGGCAGTGTAGGTATGTGTGTCAAAATCAAACACAACTACCATGAATACTACGTAGATTCAATAAATCAATCATATCGAAGTGAAATTTGGTAAAACTGGCGAGTTCTTTTAGCGAAAAAAATATTTCTGTGAATTATTCCTTTCATATCACTTACGGCCAGTATTTCATCGTTACGTACCAGTATTTTGACATAATCTGAGGTAATATGAACTTTTTGCTCATATTTTATTATGGTATGGTAAGTATTCACTGCATTTAAATACTTTGCAAAGTATTTAAATGCAGAAGAATGTTGTCTTTTTTATCAAGCACTTGATAGATAGATTTTCAAAATAGTGTTTAGCCCAATGCTGTTTCAAACCTAGAACTCCTAAACAGTAATTTTTCGATAACGTTTATATCGGTAGCGATACTTACAACTTTTCGCTAGGACTTTTTAAACTTTTTTTTAAAGATTGCTATTGTGTGCGAAGGCCAATTTTAGTAGGTAGCGTGATGGAAAAATAGAAGAAGGTTAAGGAAATAATCCTAATTAATGACGATGATAATAATTTAAATAAAGAAAATAAGGACAAACCCCTAAAAATGTTGTTTGACTTAATGAAATTACATTATGATGGAAAGTTGATAAAAATTTAAATATTTTTTGAAGGAAAGAAGTTTCCTTCAATTCATACCACACAAAAAAAACGGCTTTAACCGCCATCAATATGCCATATAAATTACAATTATTACGCCACCGAAAAGGGCATAATGTTGCCATTTGCAGAGCTACAAGAAAGATGGACGGTAATAACTTTATTCAGGCTGGCAACATTCGTCTTTCGCAGTCGAATTGAATTTCATAATGGCAAGACAGAGATGATGGATGGCGCTGGCCAGACGCGAGACAGCTATAGAGTTTTCTTTCCATTGTCTTTAAATATTTGTCGTCGTTGTTTTGTCAGCCTATTGAAGATATTCACTTATTTATATAATATTACAATAGCTACGTCCCGCGGTGTTACCTGCTGTTTTACATCAATTAAATCAAAAGAGATATTTTTTTAAAGTACTCTGTGTTAATCCAGAGTGTTAGCTAATACATAAATACCAAATAATATTAAATTATAAATATTAAAAAAATAACAAATTTCATCAAAATCGATTCAGCCGTTTGAGCGTGAAGAAATAACAAACATACAAACACACTCATAAACTTTCGCCATTATAGTATTAGCGTGGTTCAGTGATTTCTGTAATGTCACTACATTATAATATTGATATAGCTATTTTCTTTGAGCGTCAAAAAAAAGTTTTTTTTCCATTAAATATTTCATTAAATAGATCTACGATTGACCACCAACTCGTCCGATTTAAAAAAAGATCATCATCTTCCAGCCACAAAAAGTGCACTGCTGGACAGAGCCCTCCCAGGACCATAGATTTCCAAAAAAACCGATTGGAAGCGGCTTTCATCCAGCGTCTTTATACTACTTAGGTATATGATGTCCATCAAGGCTGGTCTTCCTACGCTGTGCTTGACGGTGTATGTTCTCCACATGAGAACTGTATAAGAATAAGACAACGCCCCTCAATTAGTGATTAAAGCTACTGTATTAATAAATAATAATAATAATAATAATTTATTAGAGCAAAATAAAGTAATTTACATAGTGCAAAATTTATACATTTCGTTTATAACATTTTGAGCTTTGAGCTTTAGATCTTGAAGTTATACATAAGAATAAGTTCTGTTTTAATTTAAGTCACTAGTCACCGCGGTAGGATACCCTGTGTTGCGATGACTAGGGCTATATTATTAGTAGATCTCCAATAAACCCGAAAAAACAATGTTATGAAATGCGCCTCAATGGATTTATTATGATTAGCGCTTAAAACCCTATCAGCAGTTTATAACATTATGGAGCGCACATTCGTATAGTTACATGAGGGCTGATGA
This sequence comes from Lycia hirtaria, assembly GCA_947563715.1. Taxonomy (NCBI): domain Eukaryota; kingdom Metazoa; phylum Arthropoda; class Insecta; order Lepidoptera; family Geometridae; genus Lycia; species Lycia hirtaria. Next base: position 2,684,294 of record OX387376.1, on the reverse strand, counting down.
TGATGATGTCGCATGCCTCTACTGTATTATTCTGTGCTCCTCAGTTCCTAACGGTAACAGAAGTTAATTTTGACAGCTGCAATTAATACAATGGCGAAAGTAGCCATTAGTAATGATTGTTTCGGAGATTAAATAAACTATTTACGCAATGATTTATACGGGATTGTTTGTTTGTGTTGTAGGCCGATTGACTGTGATAAGAAAATGCCACAGAGATAAAATATTATTGGATTTTTAATTTTGACAGGCCCGGACATCATTATAAAAATGTTTGGATAATAAAGTCTGACCTAATACATATTTTAAAGTAAAGTACATTTAAGACTATTTACTACTAACTTATATAAATAATTTCAGCCTATTATCGCTCACTGCTATCGCACAGACTTCTACTTCTTATTCTTCTACTTCTTAGTCTTGTCCAGGATCGATCCTCTTTCTTCTATCTCTTTTTGGATGGAAAACGTCATTCCTTAACAATTTTGTCGGACTCAAACGTCTAATAGACTAGGACTTCATCAATGTGCCTTCGATATAACCAACTTCTTTTTGACTTACTAGGTACATGTCTTTTTTTGGAGATGACATAAGAGCTGTTGAGCTCTACCGGACTTTGGCGAAAGCAGAGACGCAAGACGCTGGGCTGCTGTTAGGGTTATAATAGTGACCTACAGATCACTATTACAACCCTTTATATATCCTTAACCAGATTCGGCTGACCCCAAATTGACCATAGATCTAGAGCAAAACACTTGTGTTCACAGTGGGTTGACCACATCGTATGTCATGTCCGGACACGGACATGCATCAAACTGACATTGACACGACATAATGACTTTAGTTATTAATGAGTTTACGACCCTCCTCCGCCCCGCCCCGCCCCACGCCGCAACCAAGCCGCAGTCAGAGAGGTAATCCTTTTACAATGATTGGTTACGTTTTATTAATGTAACTCAGCAGCGAGTCTGCGCATTAACGATACGCACGAAAACCCGAGTCATACAAACAGTACGGATACTTTTGGTACTGTCTTACTTTAACCCCCGACGCAAAAAACGACGGGGTTTTATAAGTTTGACGTGTCTGTCTGTGGCATCGTAGCTCCCGAACGGATGAACCGATTTAGATTTTGTTTTTTTTTTTTGGTTGAAAGGTGAATTAGTCGAGAGTCTTCTTAGTTATGTTTTATCAAAATCGGTTCAGCCGTTTTTTTGTCGAGGGTTTTTGAGTTTTCTAAACGTATACTTGTTTACTCCATATTCTGTTGACTCAATATCTAATAAATAAAATAGGGTAACAATCACAATTACGCACTAATTAGGCCCGATACACATTATCTTAGTAATTTAGTAATGAGAATTCTTGCCTCCGCACGAGCGTTTTTCCAAAGTGCGCTAGGCAAGCGTTGAAATAGGACATATAGACGGCCTTACCGAAACACGTTAACTTTGATCAACGTTATAAATTCTCTGTCTTCTTTCCGCAAGTGTCATTACGTGTCGTCGAGAAGTTGCCAAAATATGTTGAACAATTTAGTAAGTTATTTTGGCAGAGCTAAAAATTCAGAAAACAATGGGCAGTTTTTATACATTTATTCCATTTCGAACATCGATGAAGTAAATCCATATACTTAAATCCTTCCAATATTGTTCACTTACAGTTTATATCGCAATATTGTTTCAAATTATACAATTTCATAGCCTTGAGGCTTATCAACATCTTGCTACTTTTTCAGTTAAATCCGGAATGGCGTTCCTGCCTTCGAAACCATAGCCTACGAGATTATCCGGAAGTGTTCTAATATTGAAACATCATAATTCTTAAAATTCAATGAATTATCATTCATGTTAAATCATTGTTAAATCAAGACAATATTTATAAATTAATTTGTGCTCTAAACATAATTGCAAATTTTACAATATTTTCCAAATAAAAATAAACGCGTCCAGAAACTGAATAACTATAAATCAATTACATTTTTACACAAAAACAATTAGTCTATAGTTGGTCTATTATGCTATAACCTAACAGTTAGTACACACTAAACCGTTTACTGCACTTTTCGACTAATTAACATTTACATTTACAAAGATTCAAGATTACTTGCTATTACTAATAGTACCTACTACGTACATAGTGGAAAATAGACAGTTAAATTACTATTGTAATGGTCAAAATTAATTAATTATGCATTTATTATTTATTTACTAGGCCTTACGTGTAATATCCATACTGTACGAATCGGTGTATGATTATCGTCTGTAACGTAACACATAGTTGCAGCTCTTATTGTTTTACATAAAACGAAAACTACATATAAATTTTAGAAAGTTAGAAAATGGTTTGACCACATCTGTTATAATTGGAGCTATTAAAATTATAAAGCGAGAAGGGGTGAAACACCGTGAGTCCGTGGACAAACTAATTAACTAATTAAACGCTAATTATATGCGAGATACAAGAACGATGGAACTGTCTGTTGTGTTTTTCATACATAAGTGACAAAACTATATTCGACATCTACAAAATTAGCTTTCATCTCAGAGTGAAACATGGCCTAGAATGTCTATTAATGAAAATGAAATGCCGTTCGTTGGTAATATTTGAAAACAGCTGTTCTTGTTTGGTATAATATAAAAAAATATAAAAAACAACCATTATACATTCGTCATTATCATCGTAGTTGACAACTGTCAGATTTTGACATTTCAATTAATTTATTTATCAAAACTGTCACCCAGAATGTCAGCTCTGCGGTTGCTACTGTGAGTAACAATTTTTACCAGTATAACGGTTTTTTTAACAAGAAGCGTATCGGGCTTATGTTTTTTCTGTATTATTAATCTACTTACACATTAGGCCGCTAGTTAATGGTCCGGTAATGGACACAACACTTACTAATTTGTACCGATGCTTGTTTTGGTATCGTTAGCTATCAGTTGACTCACTGGGACTTTTTGTTGTTTGCTTTTTTTGGAAGTTCTCTAATTTTTTATCTATGCTTTTGTTTGGCTACAGCCGCTTACTTAGATCTTTTGAGGCAAGAGTGGATAGATATCTATATAGGGCCCCAGCCCTTCCTCCTCCCGAAAGAACCAAGCACACTAATCTAATTCCACTCCCGAGAGTAAGAACTGTCTTTGCACGCCGTCTCCCTCCATACATACACACATTTACGTACAACTGTTTACTCAAGCACCATGCCCTTAGCGAAACCACTTGCAAAACAGCTGCCTGCAAAGTCAAACTTTAGTTACTGAACCTTGGTTACAAGGAAACTGAAAAGTTAGTGAAGGTATACGACACTGATGACTAACCCTAACACACACATCACCCCTCCCCCCTCATTACATACACTCCCACACATACACACTCCCACATCACATATACTGGGAGTATATGTGACACATTTTCACACCAATCACTCTCTCCACGTACAGCCACATTCACAAACGTCCACATAATGCTATTGAAATAATTATGTGATAATGTTTATAGTTGAATGAATAATAATGTATAATAATTAATTTAATTTGATCAATGAATAATGTAATTAACCTTAACAATGTTAGCATATTTAGATAATTATAAATAATTGTATTAAATTTTGTGATCAATAATACTTAATTCCATAATATGTTAATATAAATATTGTGAATGTAACGCGCGCGGTAATCCTTCTTGGTAACACAGCACTGGCCCTCAAGATACAGGCATTGCCGAGTTTGAGGTCCAAAGGAAATTATTAAGGAAATAAAAAGATTTTGAATTTGAATTTGAATATTCTAGATCAATGTGCTCCATCCTCAGCCACACCGGCCACATTATACAGATTGATAAAAAAATGAATTTAGGTAAAAAATTACAAGGACAAGCATCGTTAATTTGGTCTAAAATCGGGGAAAAAATCATAAGACCCGGGAGAAGTAAAATATTTATGGTATGCTTGTAGTAATATTTCTCTACCTACAATTGATAATTAAAGAAAAGTAAACATTGTGACATCCCAGGTTATACTTGGTTCATAATTCTTTGAATAGACAAACGGTAAATACAATTAATGACCACTGGAAACGCAAAAGCATCCACAACAATAAAATCCACATCTTAATTTCAGTACAAACATTTGCCTTATCGTACGCGCGTAGTGTTCGCTGTCACTTGACATCATCGCGACTGGTTTTGTGTAAACAAGACCTTTTATACGTAATTTTATTGAGAAAGCGACTACCATTTTACATTTTTCTGGAACTTTTTATTCAGAACTATACACAATATGTCATTACACCACATATCTAAGAAGCCTTTTAATACCATACTAACTAAAATTGACACTTTTCTAAGCTCAATTGTAAAAAAAAAATAGACACGTGTTGTAGGTTTATCAAACGAAGTTTAGTTTTAGTGAGTGTCTATCAGAATTGTTTTCATAGTGAATTTTACGAAATATCAAAAATACACAGTGATCTTATAGCTACTTTTTCACGTATTCAATACTTCATAAATTGTCTACTTTTCTTATTTTGTCACTTTAATCCCTATTTCATGAATTGTTCCCATCAAAATATAATTACATATTTGCATTCCCCCTTCAAACTTATAATCATTGTTTCCAATTTTAATTAAAGCGATATCGTTCAGCTGCATTACCACCACATAAATGTTCAATTAATATCTATTAATGAATGCAATAAATTACTATAATTTATAATTTCCTTCATTGGACGTCAGATTCCCGACGCAATTAGAAGGGTCACGCCCTACACTACAACAATAAGGTAATAAAGAATAAAAAGTTTAATAATGTAAAAACAAAAATAAAATATTGTTTTTACATATTATAAGTATTCTATCAGCCATCTAGTTCCATAGTACAAGCTTTGCTTAGTTTGGGCTAGATGGCGTTGTGTGAAATGTCCACAAATATTTATTTTATTATTACATTGTTTGGTATTCATGTCGAGTTGTTTTTATGCAAACTTTTATTTAAATTAACGCAGTATTACACGAGGTGGCCGGCGGACCACGAAGTCTGTTCAGCACAGAACTCCTGTAGTTAGACGAAAAATTAATATAAATCTAAGCTCTGTGTCCTGGCCCTACTTACATAACTGTTCAGTTAGACATCTTATGCGATATTGGGGGCCCTGCTGTTCTTATTAACCTACTTCCAAAAAGAAGGAGGTTCTCAATTCATTTATTCGACTGTTTTTTAGGGTTCCGTACCTCAATTGAAAAAAAAAAACGGAACCCTTATAGGATCGTCTGTCCGTCTGTCCGTCTTTCTGTATGTATGTCCGTCCGTCCGGGTGGCAAGACCTTTATCTCGGGAACGCGTAAAGGTATCGAGTTGAAATTAAAACCACATACGCAGATCCATAGTACCTTGCTGCAGAAAGAAAAATCAAACTTCTCAGTTTTCATAAAAAAAAGTTACAGCTGAATAAGTCGAAAACAACGCTTATTTCGACACTCAAGACCACATGAAATTTGGCAAGAAGCATTGTGTTATAGTACACATATAGGAAAAAATCCGAAAACTGGACATTTTTAACTAAATCACAAAAAATAGGGTCTTTAGGCAAGGAAGGAGGGTCAAAATTTTAAAGTACTTTGACCGTATCATGTGGGGTATCATATGAAAGAACTTAATTAGCAAAAGCTAGAACATGTTTTTAAATATGTTTACGACGTATATTTTTCGATTTATGAAGGAAAATATATAAAAATATATATTTTCCCCCTTTTATCTACTAGTTTGTACGGAACCCTCGGTGGGCGAGTCAGACTCACCTTGTCCGGTTTTTTTTGTATGTTTGTTCACGGATTACTCCGCAATTTGTTAATTGATTTTGATGATTCTTTTTTGTCTGGTAGGTTATACTTCCGAGGTGGTCCCAAAGAAATTTTATCAAAATTGTGCAGTACCCTGGTTTTTAAAACGGAGTAACTGAAAAAAATACTTCATTTTGTTATTAAACTAAAGTACTGAACCGGTTTTAATAAAATGTATATGGGACCACCTCTATTACCTACCAAACAAAAAATAATCATCAAATTCAATTCACAATTGGTGAATAATCGGTGAACGAACACACCTAAAAAAACATAGTCGAATTGAGAACCTTCTTTTTGGAAGTCGGTTAGAAATATATTTTTACTATCCAGAGTGTTACGTTTCTTGTTCAGAGAGTGTTCATGCTCACTGAACTGAAACAAGGTAGAATACGTGTTTTGAGCTATTTTCCGGTTGCGTGAGTACCATCATGTTATTGTCATGATGGAACGTAGGGGAGCAGCCAAATGCAGGGATTATTTTTTTAATTTAGTGACGCTGTCGCGTGTCCCGGGAAGCACGCCATGGTAAACAAAGGGATGCATAAATCTGCATCTATTATAATTATGGTGGAAAAAAAATTAGATTTTATCTATAGAGAGGCTATCTATACTCATTGAATATGAAGTAAATGCATGGCAAATCTCATTTTTATGCACTTTTGAGAATAGACCACATCCTTAAAGGTATTTTAGTGTCTTCGCCTTATATATCTATTAGGTGTTACGTTTTCTAAACAAAGAGGATTTGCATTGGCATTGTCACTGCTCACAAGTCACGACATGAGTCTAACAGCATCGTTCGACGTGTCGCGAATGAAGATGATTCGGGCGATTACCTTACTTGAGGTTTGCCACGCAGTGCCGGGGAAAACCTGTCTACGTATATACATCTTTGTTGAAAAATAAAGGAGCTTACGATATCTTTGCATTTTGTTCTATACAAAACATAGCTTCTATTTATCCTAATATTATAAAAGCGAGTGTAAGTCTATCTGTCCCTTTCAGTATTTTTCTTATATTCTGAATCGATTATTATGAAATTTAATGTGGTCCAAACATATATGAAATTCTGGAGATGGACATAATTAATTAAATTAATTAATAAATGAGATGGACATAGGCAACACTCTAGATTTTAGCAACCTAGTCTGGACCACTTTAGTACTATCACCATAAAATCTCCCTTTTACCCTAATTTTACAGCTAATTTAAAATTAGAATTTAAAAAAATACTACCTACTCACAAAAAATAGATTTGAATGGATACAATATAATAGATAAAAAAAAATATAACATATCAATAAATAAAATTACAAAGGAAAAAAAAAACTCAAAATCCCATTATTATTCGAGGTAGGGTGGGCGGCCATAAGAGCCTCCCCGTCACTGCGACCCTTGCGGATCTATTGTAACTTTTTTTTTCTGAATCGATTATTATGAAATTTAATGTGGTACAAACATATATGAAATTCTGGAGCTGGACATAATTAATTTAATTAATTAATAAATGAGATGGACATAGGCAACACTCTAGATTTTAGCAACCTAGTCTGGACCACTTTAGTACTATCACCATAAAATCTCCCTTTTACCCTAATTTTACAGCTAATTTAAAATTAGAATTAAAAAAAATACTACCTACTCACAAAAAATTGATTTGAATGGACACAATATAATAAATACAAAATTTAAATAAATAAATACAACATATCAATAAATAAATTTAGAAAGGAAAAAACAACTCAAAATCCCATTATCGAAACAGCACCAATTTCCAAAATATAAGAGCGCTGGTGCTCGATCATGCGTGTGTCAATCAATTCCCACAAACATCATTATTCCAGCAGCGCGCCACCCAGCGCATCTTGCAGTCGACCGTAAAATCTGTCGAAACACGGCGTCATTATTAAGATGTCAATCTCAGAACCCGACAGAAACCACCGTACGAAGGTTCCGTACGAAATTTTGTGTTAAGGGGCTGTACGAATGTGAACTGTTTCACTCACACGATTTTAATGATACAAATTGCGAATGGACTTACGACAAATCTGTTCGTAAGAAATTTCAACAATAATAATGTTACCTATAACCGAAAAATATTATAATCAACTTATTTTTATTCACATGTATCACATAATATTCCACTTTGATTCAAATAAGGATTCATACTTACTAGAAACATTTTTTTTCATCTCGTGAATTTATTTATGAAAGTTTATCGGAATCTAACTAGAACTTTGTTTGAAAATGTGATGTCGTTGAACGCACATGTATTATTATTCTAAAATTCCTTAAACACAGATTAAATTGTCGTAAGTCAACTGTCAATTTATATCTTTATAAAAGTGGTGACGCGTGAGCGGGATAGTGAACTCGATCCGTATAGCCCCTTAACCATCAATTTTATGAAACATGATGAGCTGCCATCATCCAATCAAATTAGAGACCATATCTGTTGAGGACTTATTATACCATATCAGTAAAGGATGCAGGCTTAATGTCTTAATGCAAACTAATAATTGCGGACCACACGATGTTTTTATGATGAACATACATTAAAGGTTTGCTGATGTGTTTCAAGCTTGTACATGAACATGAATTCCTATTTTATTTAAATTTGTATTAACAGCTTCGTTCACGTGTTAACAGCACTTGATAAGGTTATTTGATTGTCAAATAAATTTCACTATTATTTTTAATACTTATAAATGTTTTGGGATAAAAAGTAGCCAGAACCTTCTACATTGAAACAAATCCTGTCAAATTTCATTCAAATTCTCCTAGTAGTTTCGGCGTATATCGAGCACACCGTACAGACAGACATAAATTTAAAATGGCTGTTTTGGCTTCTGTATCGCTATGTTGGTACAGTCCAATCAAAATTTCGATAAATATTTATTGTAGTGAAAGTGAAGAAAAGGCGCTACATCCGATAGAAGAAGAGGCAGGCGGAATAAGATCATGCAGATTCTATCTTAGGTATAGATCATGTGTATTCTCCGAAACGTATTCGATTTAAAACCGATAGTTCAGCTTTGTACCAATATGTCCTAAACTTTGGAAGTTAGACGTTAGAGATGAGCCAAAACCTAAATAAAACAAACAAAAAAACTATATAATATTTACAATAATTGTTTTAATTTTAAATAACTTCGCCAGTGTAAACCTCCCCGATCACATACATATTGACTTAATAGTACTCCCATTTGTAATTTTTTCGTCGCATGAGGGCTATAATTTCAACTCCACTTCCGATTGTTCCAACCTTACAAGGTATACCATTAATGGACCCGTGGAGATAAATTGTATGTTGTTTTTATAGGATGCTGCATTGTGAAAACAATCAGGAGGCGGGGACCAACGGGACGCATGATGTATGCGTTTGCTGATCGAGTACTGGTTTCAGATAATCGTAAAAATAATATTAATTATTCTCTTTATTTATTTAATTTCTTAAATGCTAGGCATTGACAAACACTGTCTTTGCAAAAGAAGAAAATATCTTCATAATAGCTCAACATACAACATCTAATAGAATTATTTACCAATTCATCTGTAACAACAGCAATAAATAAGCCCATAAATCAAAAAAATAAATAAACCCAACGTCAAACAATCGATATGGGTCCCGCAGACCGATCCAGCCACTAGAGGAAGCATGGAGCGTGGCCGAATCAATCAGCCAATAGTCCACTCGCCAATTGACGGCAAGTGGAGCTGCTGCGCGGTCAATTTGGACGACACCGCGCACACAGTATATTCCACAAGCAGTGGGCAAAACGGCCTTTTTTAAAAATAGTCCTCAAAATAATTAATAGTTCGAAAACTGACTTCAAAATTCACAATTTGGTTTTAAAACCCAATTTTATATGGGTCCAATCGAAAGTAAATCCTTTCAAAGAAAAAAATATTTTTTCAAATCGGTTTCTATAAAACGGAGTTATGCAGTAACACAAAAAAAAATCGGTCTGGGGTAATCGATTTGCTTTTTGTGTAGAAGCTTAGTTAGTTAAGTATGTGTAGTTTGTATAATGTTTTGTTGTAGTTAATAAAGGTAAAAAAATACAGTCTAATTGTTAGCCTCCTTCTTTATACCCGACTTCGTAAGAAGAAGGGTTATGTTTTAGAAGTCTGTAAAAATACTAAATAGTGCTTTCTGTATAAATTTTGCGCAAAATAAGCTAATAAAGTAAATAGGGCCAAAACACTATTAAATCTCGCCAAGATTGGTTTTAATATCATAACTATTTCATTTATCTTTTGTATAGTCAGGTACGGTGTATTTTGCGGTTTGAAGACTCCCAAATCTGGGGGCACGGCCGTGCACCCGCCATGTGAGCCAGCGGGTACGGCCGGGACTATCTTTTCTCGAACACATTCGTCGGATTTTTAGACCCTCATAGCTCCGGCCTCGATAACACTAGAGGGTTCAAATTTTCAGGATCAAGTGTGGTCCACGGTCTAATAAAATGTTAAAAGTTTCATGTATCTAGCTTTTATACTTTCGATTTTATTAATACCTAAAATAAGCCGATTTGGCACAAATTAATTGATGATCATAAAAAAGATAAAGTACTTGCTGAAGTCTTAGAAAGCTGAAATTTGGTATGTAGGCTACAATTTGCACACAAACAACAGAAAAATTAAGACATTTGTAACTTTCACCCTCCAACCCCTATTTGGGGTTATTTGGGGTTATTCCGTTCTCGTCATCAATATTCCAGGGTACTTCCTGAAGTAGTAGAAAGCTGAAATTTGGTATGCAAACTACGATTGGTACATAAACAACAGAAAAATTATGATATTTGTATTTTTCACCCTCTACCCTTATTTGGGGGCTATTACGTTATTCTCATCAATAATTAATATAAGGTACTTCCTGAAGTCTTAGAAAGCTGAAATTTGGTGTGTAAGCTAATATTTACATATGAACCACGAAAAAATTAAGATATTATTACTTTTCACCCTCCAACCCTTTATTTGTGGGAGCACACCCCCTGAGTGTAATCAAAAAGATAGGGTACTTCCTGAAGTTTCAGAAAGCTGAAATTTGGTATGCAAACTACGATTGGTACATAAACAACAGAAAAATTACGATATTTGTATTTTTCACCCTCCAACCCTTTTAAAGTGTGATCTTGTGTGTGTGTCTATATTTCTGTAACACAACATAACTTCGATATGGATAATGCTAGAGAGCCCAAATTTTCAGGATAAAAAGTAGACAGTACATTTATAAAACATACAAAGTTTCATTTATTTAGCTTTTGTACTTTAGATATGATTCACATCTAAAATACGACAATTTTACCACTCAGTGAGGATCGTTTATCTAATTAGTTTCATAAGGCGATACTAGATGGCGTGCGCCTCAAGTTAGCACACGGTATCATTTCTCGCGCTCTGTCGCAAATCAATTTTGGAAGTCGACATCGACACGCTGAGGCACCTATGTATTCCGTATTTATGGTTGGTCTGTGTTGTGTATTCGTTCGTTCTGATTTGGTTATCGTTTATGATAACGGTTTGTTTGGTATAAGGATAAATAGTATCGTTTTCGTTCGTTGTTTCATGTTTGTTTAGTAAATATGGGTTTGTATTATATATATATACATTAGGTTATAGGTTTGTATGTTATATATATATTATACATTATTCGACTTTAATTGATGACTTGGTTTGTTTTAGGTAGTACTTACTTAGGCTTAGGGACTTATTTACACAGAAAATTATAATACTTTCAACCGAGAGCTTATTTAGAAGCTTAGATTCGGGACCGATCTTGTTAGAGAAGGGGTATTAGGTTATAGGTTAAGAATTTAAGTTATTGAATAATAGTCTGGATACAAGAATAAATCTAAAGTTGGTTTAGTGGACGTATTCCTATAAAAAGGAAATAAGACGTACAATATGAGTAACGAAATAATTTCTTTGGGAGAAGGGCTAGGGCCCTATCGTCTATACAGTTCATAGTATGCCTGAAAAAGGTTCATGCCTTTTCCATTCACTGACATTTACTCAATCTATAGAAGACCGTATTTGATGTGGCGTTGTAAGTTAAGGTGTGCTATTGTTCGTTATGTTGTAGAATATTGGGACGATTTTCAACTTGACTGAAACTGCTGAAGAGTGTATCTGGAAACCGACTCTTATTCACGCGCTATAGTATGGCGCCACATCAGAATTGAAGCAGCTATCATCTATTTTAAGTAATAAGTCAACAAGAAAAACAGGCTATGACAGAGAGTGTACTGCTAAAGAAATGATAACAGATGCACAGGGAAATACATTCCGTTAAAACATAACGTTGCAGAAATTACAGGGTCTCTTACAAAAAGAAATGAAATCCCACCAAAAACATTTCATGTAAAATTGGTTGCCATGTGTCGCATTGTCATGCCACTTTCACTGACAAAAATATATCAGATGAGATCTGACTGAATCTGAAGAGCCAAGCCGCTAACTCTACAAAATCTAAGGCTACAATACTTATCTCTATAAACCTTAAATCTTGGTCAAAAAGCATGGCTTGGTCGTTTCACTTTCATGGAACTATTACATTACTATTCCAATTATACAACATTCAAGAGCAGAACTTTTAGTTTCTTTTTCTTCCTTGTCCATGTACGACATGTTATTCGACATATGTTTGTAACTGACCGTCGGAAAACGGCCAAGCCATGCTTTTTTACCAAGATTGAAGGCTTACAGAGATAAGTATTGTAGCATTAGATTTTGTAGAGTTAGCGGCTTGGCTCTTCAGATTCAGTCAGATCTCATCTGATATATTTTTGTCAGTGAAAGTGGCATGACAATGCGACACATGGCAACCAATTTTACATGAAATGTTTTTGGTGGGATTATATGTTTATATATCGGGAAAGACGCAAGAAGCGTATTCCACAATTTCCGTAGTCCATACGACGAAACTGGAACTAAAACGTTTCGTTCGTCATTACAGCACCGTTCACAGCATCTTCTACCAGATCGCTATAACGTTACACGTTACTTGTCGTACTCTCTCGTTTCCTTTACTGTGGCTGGGCCCATTTGGTCCAGATTGATGACTCTTCGTTATTATCTTAATAGATATTTATTAATGATCCTTGCGACTAAGTGTCATCAAATCGCGAGTGAATAGGTTTCTTCTAGGCAAGCGCGCTCCATCGTAGACCGTAACTGTCGCTTAACACCAGGTGAGTTGACGGTCAAGCGCAAGCCTATCGACGAATAAAAAAATAAAAAAAGACTTACATATTCATTTGTGGTATTTTGATGCTAATGATAAAGTACAAAAAATCAATTCAAAATCAGCCATGTTTCTATAAACTGTCTCACTGCTGGATGCGGGCCATCTTCTCATTGGGAGAAGGGTAAGGCCTTAGTCTACCACGCTGGCCAAGTGCGGGTTGGTAGACTTTACACATTATCAAGAACGTTAAGAACTCTCAGATATTTAGGTCTCACGATGTTTTCCTTCATCGTTTGAAGTAGGCGGCAATCAATACGCACATAATTTCGAAAATATAGAGGTGCGTGCCGCGGGATTCGAACCCAGGACATGCGGATCGGAAGTCAAAGTACATTTACTGTAATACCTTGTTAGAGACATGGTGAGTATTCAAATAAATGAAATAAATAAAATGTTGCGGTTACTAAGGAACAGAATTTAATAGACTCCCCAAGGGTTTGGTTTATACTCATATGATATGGGATTATGGGATAACTTAAATTCTACGACATTCCAAAACATTGTTCTAGACATAAAGTTGATTAATTTATATGTATGTAACTAATAGCTGAGTTTTGTAGCAAATTTCAAAAATATTCTAGAACAAAACTTGTTCCTTGCGATATTTACAGAAAAAGTTCTTATAAGGCGGTAACTAGAGTACTTACTTCATGTCGTATTAGGCACTTTTGCACTATACTGGGACTCAGTATAGTGCAAAAGTGCCTCTTACTCTGAACTCTTATCTCATGGAATTTCACGTATAGAACCTAAAAGTAAACAAGTGATTTCTAACAAAGTTATTTTAGTATTTAAGGTCTGAAATATCAATTAAGCCATTTAATATTGCAAAAAAATCTCTGCGCAAACATCTGACGAGCACAAAATGTGCATTTGTGGCGCCATATGTCGCGGTCGGTGACCCTGCGTCTGCGCATCAATCCAAATAAATGGCGCTCCTGAAACAGTCGGTCGATAGTGTTCTAACGCGCTGATGACTGATGCCTATAAACTGTTGGAAGACTTTTAAATCTGGTTCACTAATAAAATTGGAGGAGATGTTTCAACAACTTGTGGTTTCTTAACAAAGTGAATAAATAGTTTTTGCCGACTTCAAAAAGAAGGAGTTTTGTTACCGCATAACTACGTCATTTATAAACCGATTTGAAAAAAAAAATGTTTGAAAGGATATATTTTCAGATTAGTCCCATAGAAGTTTTATCAAAATCAGTTCAGTAGTTTGGTTTTTTGTTAAACTTAAACCTAAATGCGAAATTTTGGTTTAATAAAAAGTTTTTGTTAATCTGGGGACACCGGCGGCAGAGAGCAGAGCATTTTTGACCCCCTGTATCTTTGTTGTGGATAAAGCTAGAAGCCTGAAATTTCAGAAACAAAGAGAGATACTTTAGTTTTTGTAACAAAATAACTGAAAAGATTTATCATCCAAGTAAAGAAGTCGATTTATTCCGTTTTTTTTTAACCTATAATTAGTGGTTCAAAAAGTAAAAAGTGGTTTATTGGGTTGATACGGTTTATTTCCTATCAAATTTAGTTTCATGATTCTACTGATTTGACCTTGTACTATTGAGTAACTACAAAACATCATAAAACTGTATTCTGCATTCTGGTTCACATACTAGTTCTATTATTGAAAAAAAGATTCAGACGAATTGAGAACCTCCTCCTTTTTGGAAGTCGGTTAAAAACTTATAGTACTTTTTTTCTGCGTCATGACTTTATAGTACTTTTTTTCTGCGTCATAATATCTGTTCTGTAGGCGTTAGTTAAATAAATATAAAAATAATGACTAAGCCGTTAGTTTTCCATAAATAAATTATGACTAATATTATGTTTAAAATGCTGTGGTGCAAGGGAGAGATAGCGTTTTGAGCAGAGCCTAAGTGTAAATACGTTCATATTGTACTTAGCCAAACAAAGATATCCAAAGACACATAAGCTAAACACACGTATCGTGTCTGTTTTAGGAAAACGACGATAGCTAACACAGAACCGGTCCCCGCGAATGTATTTGGCAGAACTCGTTTAGTTTCTATGTTATTTATTCAAATTCTATTCGCGTAGGCTCCACTTTGTATTCTATACAAACTGACAGAAATGTGGTTTTGTTGAAGGACATTTGATAATAATTCTGTCGTTACTAGGCGTAGAGTTTTGAATGTTTGGGTTCAATCAACTCTTAAAACAAGTACTCTGATTTATAATGTCAGTCAGCTTTTTTTGCGCAAGATAGATAGATCTACGATTGACCGCCCACTCGCTACATCAGGCGAGCACCATCCACATCCATCGTCCATGTGGCGAGGAGGTTCCATCCTCGGCCACACGACGGTGTGGCCTCTTGTAACTCTTCTATGTATGGAACTCTTCTATCTAGAAGCCTTTCCTAAAATGTACTTTTCCCAAATGGACTACTTTCTCATAACATGCGTTTTCGGATTACCTTTGGTTCAAATATTTCTGACCATATTGGTACGTACCCAATCTCACAAATTTGTGAGATCATGCAAGATTAATCATATGAAATATATGTAGTTTGTACATTATTGTTGTAATTCATATAAACACGTACTATCCACCTATGTCTGTGGTATAATCAGACTTTAGTTAATTCAGTTGAATTCAAAATTTAGCCAAACACGGCTCTCTAAAACTGAAAGCCAAGCCTTTCTGTCCGCGGTAAAGTATTTCGTCACAAGCCAACACTTGCGCCCTTGCGGTCGGTATTCAGAACGCCTGAAACTTTATCCTATAATTTAACGACTGCAATCGGGCATGCGGTCTACGGTCTACCGACACTGCAACGAATAACTTGACACATAAACATGCAATCATTTACATTTTATAGCCTTTAGAAGTGGGCTCTAAAATACACATATAAATATACATATTAGGGATTGATATTTACGAATCTACGCTATTATAATTGTAGCACTAATAAAGTATTCTACGCTGAAGAGGTGATTTTTGCAAAAAAAATTTGAGGTTATATCCGGAACTGCTGTCGGGTCTCTAAGCTGTGACCGCGCAAATGGAATGAGGCTCTAAGAGAACTTGTGTTTTTCTTATTTATTACTTAAATATCTAATCCTAAGTATAAACATACACAAATATAGAACTATATTGGTCTGTGGTATAATGGACTAGCATCTATATAGTCACACGATAATTTGCTTTTCTCTGCAGTTTCAAGCTTGAAAAATGCAAATTCACTTAGGGCCTCACTTCACTCACGTGATATTCTTTTAGAGAATCGACCAGCTGGAGTCCGCACCACTACTGAGGTCTTATATACGGGATGCTTCAATCACATTCCGGCGACTATGGCAGACCTGTCTAATTTAGTTCCAACATTTTTTCGTCAGACTTCAGTGGTGGCGCTCTCTCTACTCAACCGATTTCGAAAATACTAGAAAATATGATATTTAATTATTAATATTAAATGTTTATTTCAGACTATTAAATACCCATAATTATAAATAATACATAACTCAATTTAATATTAAGTCAAATGAAATAATATAAAGAAATGAGTATTTGAAGTAAAAAATCCTATTTCTAACTATTATATAATCCATTCAGGACCTATAAATCGGAGAGCACACATTGCTGGACAGGCACTGCTGTATAATATTATCGATCTTCGAATCCTATCCCAAAAGGACGCAATAATTGTATAGGAAGATATAATAATAACACTACGTCACAACTGGCAACACCAAATCCCAGTTTCCCTCTAAAATGATGGTCTT
The DNA here is from genome assembly GCA_947563715.1 of Lycia hirtaria. NCBI lineage: Eukaryota > Metazoa > Arthropoda > Insecta > Lepidoptera > Geometridae > Lycia > Lycia hirtaria. Next base: position 2,667,455 of record OX387376.1, on the reverse strand, counting down.
GCCAGTTCTTACAACACCACGTATGCGACATCTTCAAACAATGTTGCTCCCAAGCAGAGCATAGCGACTCGTTTTTCCGGACTTTCCGGTAGAAAACGGGAAACTTTTTGACCGGAAGTGGCTCATTCACTTCATCTTCACGAAATGACCAAACAACAGATAAAGCGCCGACAGATAGAAAACTTCAATTTCAGTCGATTATAAAACTATGATGGGATAATATCAGTTTTAGGCAGCATATAGGTACAACAATTTATACAGCAGCATTTATACGGCAGCATATACAGCATATAATCAACACTAACCGTTATCAAGAATGTGACATTCACCGCGTTATTTTGCATGTCAAATTTCATAAGCGTGTATTTTTCAAAATTTCGGGTGATTTTTTTCTCAACGGTTAAAAGTCAACCGGAATTTTGTAGAATCGTTTTAAGATTAAATGTCATACAAATTAGGTACCTATTCATTATTATGATAGTAGATTAACACTTTTCAAGAAGGAAATTAATAAATGTTATTTGGTATCACATTTAGTATTTACTTTAATCTTCCAAGAAAATAGTAACTAAATGAATTTACACAAATTTAGATAATATTCCTTACAAATTAATCAACTTTAATCCTACAAAGAAACTATAGTAAGCTTACGCAGTTCACAAATTACATTTTCCACATTATTGTCATTTATTATTGTTGGAAGACGCAAATCTGTCCTTTCCTATTCTGTGCGACATCGGCTAATTTGCCGATGGACAAACAGACAAACAGACTAGTTGGTGAGGCCGCAATGTACACATTGTGATAGTCGTGTGGGCGATTGATGATGAATACTGGGATGCTATTCTCTTACGTTCGAAATTATTTCCGTCTCCTTCTCTCTAGCTAGAAATATGATATGACAGAAAGTATTCGATATAATTTCAAGGGTATGAAAATAAAGCCGATTAAAATTCGATCGGGGAATTTTAAATGCAACTATCGAATTTATTAAACTTTATTTTAATATATATTTATAATAGAACTATATGTATTTTTTTCTGGAAAACCTTGAGTTAATAACTATTTTTTTTTATCAGCCCTGTTTATACAAACTGTCCCACTGCTGGGAACGGGCCATATTCTCATTGTGAGAAGGGTTAGGCCATAGTCTGCCACGCTGGCCAAGTGCGGGTTGGCAGACTTCACACATCTTCAAGATCATTGAGAACTCTCAGACATGTAGTGTAGGTTTCCTCACGATGTTTTTCTTCACCCTTTGAAGTTGGCGGCAATCAACAATACGCACATAACTTCGAAAAGACAGAGGTGCGTGCCGTACATCAGGGAATTTATATGTTCAAAAAAACTATATCATGGCTCCATATGTTTTTAGATCCTATGTAGCGGTTTATGTGAAATAATCAATTACCATATACCTACAAAACAATAACAAAAATTTAGTTAAACTATTTTTCCAATAAAAAAGGCGACAACTGTTCCCAATTTCAACATGTCAAGCCACTTGCAGTCGTTATTACCGAATCAATATCCGAGAATCGAACCCACGCCCGGCCCTGGCACCGCTCACCCACTTACTTTGTCTACCTGGAGTACATACCTACAAGTAACGTACCCAACTACTATTCGTATTTAACATAGAGTCAGCAAGTTGAAGTGGCCGTGGGCAGGGCACAAGCACGGAGTACTGATGGCCGATGGGCACGAAAAGTTCTCGAGCGGAGTACTCCGCTCCGCCGCGTCGGAAGACCAGCCACAAGGTGGACAGAAGACCACATACAAGTGGTACGAAGATGTTAGATGTAGGTCGCCCCCACCATGTCTTTTTGGAAATCCTAGAGGAGGCCTATGACCAGCAGTGGCAACAGTGACTTCTTGTGGCCGACATGATGATGATGATAGATTTTGTTTTGATAATAGATGCACTTTAGCAATATTCTTAGATAATTAGATATATTGTTATTCATATTTTTTATTCATATTTTTATACATTCTTAAACAATCAGTGGGTATTTTTTTTATTTTTATATATAGACACTTTTAAATTAAAATCTTTTTCAGTATTAACGTGGTCATTCTCAAAAAAAATACTAGCCAAGCCAATTTCGAAAAAAACCTTTGTCATATGTGCGATGCGCGTGCGCAGTAAGTAGCCTCTAGTTGGCGTGACGCAGATGGCGGATAGCGCACGGATACATCCCGAGACATGTTTCGTGGTCGTGCGCACGACATGCGGGACACTCAGGATTGGACTAGTCTTACATGCTGGCCTGTATGAAGAAGGGGGAGGGGGGAGGGGGGTTATACAGCTCTGAAGTTTTACAACAGTTTAGTGACCAAAAGCATAAATGATTGACACCTATAAATTATATTTGTCAAGAGAAAAAAATATATAAATATCATTTATTAAGTTTTTCCTGAGTAAGCAAAAAGACAATATGCACCGTGTCTAGGATGCAAGCTTTTTTATATCTTAAAAGTTTTAGTTTAATTCATATAGATTGACATCTGGAATAAAATAATTTTATTTCATCTCATATCATTCATTTAATTTAATTAAAACGCATTATTCACACATTATTAAAAGGCCATTTTTTCGTTATTGTAGGGCAAAAACGAGAGGAAGCTAGGAAGGCCTTTGTCTCTCCCTCCTTATTTTTTTATCGGTCTTGAGCTGCTTCATGAACATACAAAAATAAAAACGTGTGCGTCTCGGGACACCCGACAGAAGTGATAACTTATACTAATCTAGCCAGACAGACTGGCGCCGTAACGCGTTACGTAACGAAGCGGTTTACCCTCCCATAAGAAGTTATCACTTCAATAAGTCATACTGAAAACTTCCTTTTTAAAATTCGGTTAAAAACAAGACTGGATATTTAACAGAATGATCCAAGTCCTGGATCCGTGCCTGATCTCACATTTCGTTCACCATTTTATTTGGTTCCGTGAAGGTAAGATTTATCTCCCACTAGTTCATTGTTTGTTTATGATGTCACTTACCTGCTTTATGGGGGATACATTACCTAGGAGATTACTTTGTAAGTTGAATTATACTTATTAGATAAGAACCTGAAAAATATTGGAATCAAATTCTATTATGTGAAAGATTTAAGATAGTCTGTCATAGGCCTAGTCAAGGCATCGTGTATTTAAAGGCCGATATTAAAGCTAACCAAAATTACTTCAATGTAAATCTATACTCTTTTCACCCATAATTATAGTAAAAATACTTTAATGAATTGAAATCGTACCATCTTAAAGAATGTTAATGAATGAATAAATGATATTTATTGTCATAAAGTCAGACACAATATTTTATAAATAGGTATAAAATAATATGATTCCTTCTGTATGGACTCGTCAAATACATTTTGTTTGTCTTAATGATAATTAATAATCTTAATTTAATGACTTTGCACCGGGTACGCCCGGTGCAAAGTCATTAAATTAAGTAGTATGTATATATATGTATATTTTTAGAATATTTATGTATATAGATGAACAAATACCTACTGCTTATAAAGATTGGCTACAAAGAGATATATCTCCAGAGATCTCAATAAAATCGAGTCACAACACTTATGAAATCAGAATTGTACGTTTATCAGTCGTAATAAAAAACAAAGAACAAATATGTCGCAATCAAATTCCAGTTTTTAATTATGCTAATTAAATATTTGACGGCTCCGTTGCATCTCGCAACGTCTCTGATAAGCGCAAGGAGAGCACTGATAACGTGATAACAGCAGGAAAGAAAATGTTGACTGAAGTCGCCGCTACGGACCGAACTAATTCACTAGAAAATTTAATGGAGGAGCCACTATCGCAGTTTAAACGCAAAAGTGTAGAGGAAAGTTTTAGTTCCAGTGTCAACAGATAATTTTGTTATGAAGAATGTACACCATTATTGTGAAATATTGCACTAAATTTATGACACAGGAAATTATGTATAATATAACGCGGCTTCATCTTTCTAAAACACTCAGCAACTTAGTAATAGGAAAGGCTCGAATTTCTCACTCGAACCTTACGTACTATGACAGACAGTTACTATTAATAAGCATACTATAAAACTCAAATATAAGCGATGGGCTGTTATTGCCCTGTTTTTTTTTTTTTGTGAAGAATGGTGTTATAAGTTTGACGTGTGTATCAGCGTAACTGTATATCTGTGTGTTTGTCTGTATCCTAGCTCTCAAACGGATGGACCGATTTTTATCTTTTGTTTTTGCTTTTCTAAACTTATACTTGTTCTTTTATTTTTTAAATAAACGACAGGGATAATCTTCACAGTCCACTAGTCACTATAAGTCATTGTACTCCAATCAACCCAATTTTCAGTTTTTTGTGTTTTAAGCATTAAATTTTTTTTCCAATATATTGGAGATTTTTATTTTAAACGCCTAGAAAAAACATGCTACAACGATTTAAATGTTAGAAGTGCAAAATTTTTACTCGTTAATTTATCCATCTGTGTAATTGGATTAATAGATGACATGTGTGAGCAAGTTTTTTAATCAAGTTTTTGAGGAATCTGACGCCAGATGCTTTTGCAATTTTTATAATGTCACTCATCTTTCGGCTCCCGCAAAGTGAGCTTAACGCGGACTGACAGATTAGCGGCGTTTTTCAATATCTTTCAATTAATATCCCGAAGTGAGGCTCCGCGCTTTTAATTTATTTATAAACTTAATCTGTCACTGGTAACATAATTTTTACAAAATCTTGGTTTTCATTGCCTAATTGTCATTTCTCCAAAATATGTTCAAAAATCGAACAGCAAGTGGTCTCCGTTTTTACCTCTATAATTTGTTCTTCAAACTTTTCTTGGCGAGGTCTTGGTTAGAACCGAGTACTTATCGCGTCCTATATGACATCAATAAATAATTCCCTCATTTTGGAGGATTTAAAATTGCAATTAGTTGTAAACTACGACTTGTAAAACAAAAATTACATATGGGAGAAAGCAAAATCAGACGATTCTAAAATGGAGTAGCTCCACTCCCTTTGTCAATACGACAAATCATTTCAACTGGATTCAAATTAGGTCAAAAGTCTGCTTGAGATATTTCACACCTGAGCTTCAGTTTGTTAATGGCTCCATCGACACTTATATCGCGCCAATAAATAACTTCGTTTTCACTTTCGTTGTTAAAAACATTTCTGAATCTGACCTCAATCTCTTACACTACAAAAATGCTGCATTAACATATTTTCTTGACAGTAACATATTATAATGATCCATCAAGGTCCATCAAACCAGGAAGTTGCTAAATATACAAACAATTCCATGATATTGCAACGCTATCTTTTTCTCTTTTCTAAAAATTTGGAATCTATTCTCTGACTCAACTGACCTACATATTTTGTTTTCCCAACTAGGAATTAGAGTAAACATCCTCCCTTTACATCCCTTTTCTTTAAAACTTCATGAAATTAATAATATTGGAAATAAAGTTAAGTTTCTTTTAGAAAACGGCTGAATTTCTTCCCTTCCTAGCGTAAAACTTGGAGAAAAAATATTTTTATTCACATTTTACATATTGTACTATGTATATACTCTGCATACTCTTCTTTAAAGCTCTTTCAGAGCTACAACTTTTTGTGAATCTTTGCCTCCCTAATAACTTTCTTTCATCTCGCTCTGTCGCTGTCCTCTCTTAGTCAAGTTGTTTTTTTTCCTCCTCTGAAGGTTAATCTTCATACAACATCTTCACTGGGTCCTTTCTCTGGGCTTTCTTTACAGAATATTTGTTTATGGTTTTGTCAGCTTTTGTGTTATCTTTAATTTTCAAGTGACCTTCAGTGACAATCGAAGCCTTTATGATTTGCAGAATTGGGTCATCGTTTCAAATAATGCCCAATTTTGCTACACTAGTAATTTTAGACGCATCTATCATATTTAACTCTTCCAATTAGATATTAGCTTCGGCACTCATTGAGTTCAAAGGTGATCTCATCCTATACTTTCCCTGCTAATCCGCACTACAGTATGTAATTCGATCTATTAATTGCCTGATAAGCGGTTACGACATTGACGCAGTTGAAGTTTCATCAGTTACAAAGCTTATAACATTTACCTATTGTTCCCTTTTTATTTAGTTTTAGGTTTACCGTTCCGTTTTTGTTTTGAGATTTAAGTACTGGCCGTTTTTGTATGTTTAATATCTGAGTCAGGATTATCTGTCAGCTCCTTCGTATTTCAATCTATTCAAATTCTGAAACCTATTTCAAACAGATTTCATATCATTATTTTTATGTAATTCTTTGAATCGATTGCATTTTTAACCGACTTCGAAAAAGGAGGAGGTTATCAATTCGTACCGTATATTTTTTTTATGTATGTACACGAATTTCTCGCTCATTCTTGAACCAATTTTTGTGTTTCGTGAATTGGCATACAGAGAAAGCTCCCAAGTTGGTCTCATAATTATTTTAGAAACATTGCTGTATTACTTTTTGAATAAATATTTTCATTGGATTCCTGAGTGAGCGCGTCAGATTATAGAATCGCAGAGTTCCACTGACACGTTTCTCTTTACAAAAGTGTCAAATGTTGAGGTTTTTCGTACAAACATCTGCACATTTTCTAATCTGCGACGACGAAGCATTTGACATTCAATGACAAATGTCATTCTTGAAAAAGAAACGAGTGGGTGAAGAGAGGTCAATCGTGAGGGAGTTATTGAGCTTGAAAAGTAAAACCTACTTACTCCTCATCCAATGTGTATATGGAGAATATAGAGTTACTTCAACGCTTGAGCGCCTTGTTTAATTATTATCCTTACTAATATTACAAGTAAACGAAATAACGTACTTCGACATCGGTTGTTTCAGTTTTTTAAACTATAAAATAATTATGTGATGATTTCAGCACTGCTGATGTTAACAAATGATTTCAGCCAAACTTTAATCACTGGTTTATTTCCGAGCACAGATGTAGGTCTGGTGGGTTGCGCGTGGGCACACGTGGGCGCATATTACTTGGGGGCCTACCATAAAAATATTCTTAGTTTAATCTTAAAGTTGACTGAACATAAGTTAACAAAAAATGGATAGTATCACAGTTTACGATTAAATTAATACGAGTGTAAATATTTCTTTTCAGCACAAAAATCCAGCTTTAATGCCATTATTCTTTATTGCATCCTCCCCATTCCACTCCATTATTCGTTTATCATTAGGGTAATTTTAATGATTAAGTCAAATGTAGTATAAAAGGTTCAAAAAAACTATAATAAAACTTTTAGCTCTACAAATTGTGCGAAAAAGAAAGACTGAGACTACAAAAAATTTTAGAATGTGGTAGGCCCCCTGCGCGGGCGCACCTCGTGTTGCGCGATGGGTGATAATGGCCCTGGAAGCAATACCTGGCGCGCTGATGATGGTTCTTTGATTAAAGACGTCCGGTTAGCACTCCATGATGGCTCTTAAATTAATATAAAGTAGACAAGTTGCACGGATCTTAACTTTTACGACATTTCATCTCCAACTCTGAACGTAAAAACAAATGGTTTTGGTTTTAGTATAGGAATTAAAGTGGTTATGACACATTTCTCGAAATAATGATTACCTACCAAATGTGATTAAAATTGTGGTTAGTACATTTGACACAATTTCTACTTGAGCAGATTACTATAACATTTAAAAAAATGACAAATTCTAAATGATTTATGAATGATGAATTGAAAATGAATTTATGTCATACTGAAATAAAATATAATAATTACCTGTTAGACAAGCTAGTTTAAAAAAGCCACATATGGAAATTATATATTACTTTTTAGAAATTACGTATCTATTTTTGCAATGAAATATAAAAAAAAACAGTACGTTATAGCTTAAAGTCATTCTCTTTTACAATAACCCACCTTCCTGAGAAGTAGGGTAAAAAGACAAAAAACGCCCGCCTCTTCGACATTTGTTGCAGAACCCTACCCATATCCGTGTATCTACATTTTTATTTTATATTATTCAATCGATGATACATCAATGGCTTTCCTATTCGGTCACACCTTACTACGGCTATTTAGTTTTATAGCTCCCATGAAATATAAATTGAAATCGCGACGTATTACAGTATCTATGTAAATGAGGAGGTTCTGGTAGGAACAATCGCAGGGCACGACGGATCGTCCAATTATTCCTAATTGCTGCACTCTCGAGTAACAAGCCGACAAACAGCAGGTTTATTGGTGCTACTGGCTTACGAAATACGAGTTCTGGAGAGATGCACTGGTGCAGGCTACGAGGTATTAGTCCAGTTTAGTACGCAGTCCCTGTCCAGTCTGAGCTAGACTTAGAAATGGAACTGCGAGAATCACAATATTATGTTCATACTACGTATTATTATTGTATTAAAAACGCATTTGGATAAATTTATATATATATCTTTCTTTTCTTTTTTGTGCTAGTTTTTATCTCAAATAACCAGTCAAGTGCGTGTCGTGCCACGCGCAAAGTAGGGTTACGTAGTTGCACATAATAATTTATTGTGTACTTAAAACAGAGACTCGTGTATGATACTATGAGCATACGAGTTAGCATAGGTAAGTTATTTAAAATTAAATTTTCATTTATTACGTCCCTAAGTACATTTTTAAGGTAATCAACTATTAACTACTCGTCAACTTGTAAAGCCTACTTAGTGATGGTTTTCCTTTTAATTTCATCTTATACGCTACTAGTATGAATTTTTTCACATCTCCAAAGTCAGCTTAGCGGCTTAGAGGTAGAGGACCCCTCCTTGACTCTCTATCAAAAATTATCACTTCAAAGCTTAACATTTCGCAAACGAATCCCTAAACTGAAAAGGTTTTTGCACACCCCCAATATATTTTGATTACCTATCCAATGATACACCACACGATAGAGTAGAGGTAAAAAAAAACATCCCGACTATATGTGTAGGGGAGAGGTAACCCAAAAAAATTTGTCAATATTTTATTCTACCATTTATTCAAGTGGCGGGAAGATGCTGATTCAAGCCGCTTCCAATCGGTCATTTTTAAATCAATGGGGGAGGCCTATGTCCAGCAGTGGACTTCTAATGACTGAGATGACGATGATGATGATTCTACCATTTTGTTATCGTAATAAACATGTATATGTATACCCATACTAAACTACGACTTTTTAGATAGTTTTTGAGCCAAGCCGTGGACAGCCGGACGTACTTGGCGAAACTATAAGGGTTCGTAGTTGATTGCGGTACCCTAAAAACGGGTAAAGCGTTACGTAGTAAAACATGTTTGTTAGCGGAGACAAGGTATACCCTTTATCCATCGACGTCTGACCTTCACGTAAGCTCAAGGTCGTATTGGCGAGCTGACTATATGTATAAATTATATAAATTTAATTTGCTGAATTAAAAGTGAGACGATGGCCCGCATCCAGCAGTGGGAGCAGCAGTTTGTACAAATTTATATATTTTCCATAATATCTGCCAGGAATTTAAATGTTCGGTCGCAGGAGGCGCCAATATTCTCCAATCATTTTCCTATTATCATTCGCGTCATCTTCACCTACGTCTTTACGGACAACGATTAGAGGCCGCATACGCATGTGCCGATTTGTTCCACCCGCGCCTGCATCCGGCGATTGTCGCCCATTTGGGTTGGGAATCAACTCACGCGCAGCATTGCAGGGCAGTCACGGGGCATCCTGTCACTTTTATGGAGTTGTGCAGTTTTTTTGCGCCTATTAATTGTTGACACGCTCGCAAAATGAATTGATTGATACGCACAGTCATTGTGCTAACGACCACCGGAGTAGTTTATGTGTCTTTACTGTGTTATTTTTGTTTGACAATGGTTTTTCCTACTGCCTTTGAAGGAAGGTTATGGTTTTCGGGTGAACGACTTACAGAATGAAGCATTTATTGTTTTTTACACGAAATAGGTCGTTTAATCATCAACTCACCCAATGGAAGCGATGTTGTGGCCAAGATGAAGCATGTCGATCTACAAGGTATCTATTCATTTCAAATGCATGGAATCAAAGAGATACAGTGACAGATGAAAGTATTCAAAACAGCTGAGGAATTTCGAATTGATAAATATTTACTTAGCTCAACAATTTATATGTACTAACACTTAGCTCAAAAAAGGGACGGTCGATATTCCTAAAACCCGAACAAATATTTTTTTAGCGAGATAGATCTACGATTGAGTACCAACTCGCCTGATGTTAAGCTACATAGAAAGTAGGAGTCTCTAATACTTCCCTCAGCTCCACTATTTTTTATAATTTTGATAGTTAGGTTTTTAATTTTGAAATGTTTTTTTACGTTTAAAGTAACCACTCCGATCTGTGATGGACCCCACTTAGGAAACGCCGATTTGCTGGCGATTCAAAGACAGATTAAACCTTATAGAAAAAAAACGATTTAGTAATCATTTAGGCAGATTTTTTTCTTTTTGTTCATTTAAATATACTCACCATATCATTGAAAGACAGGAAGTTAACGCTTATTAAGTAATATACAGATACCAAACAAGTTCTTCCTTTATTTAGCTAAAGAGGAATGCAAGAGGTCGTGTATCCCGTGATTCATGAGCCGGCATTGTTGCGGGAGTTATTTCACCAGTTTTGCTTTATTTTTCGGTGAATCAGATTTTTGGGCTGGAACGCGCATATTTTAACGCGAGGTGTTCCAGACAGGATCTATAAATTAGGTTAAGAACTTCGAATGTCTCGAATTAAGGATGTTATTTAATCTATAGTTCTGCAGCTGTTTTCGATAGTTTCTCTAACCTCCGTATGTCTTTTCTTGAGGTAATTGTTAGTGACGTGTGTATTATGAATGCAGGCGTGATTTATGCTTCAAGCACGGTAGCTGTGTAACTGCAGGCCGCCGCGCTCCGTGTCCCGCGGGACGGAGTGTTTTACGTCACAGGGATTAATGTCTCCTTTGTACGGAGAGGGGCTGCTGTATTATGACTGAAACTAATGTCCATGTAGTGACATAAAATATGAATGACGTAAATATACGCACGACTGCAGTCGTGCTTATATATAGGTATTTACGTCATTTCTTATTTACTACAAGGTATCTCTATGTAAGCTATTAAAACTATTTTAAATCAGACTCAAAACAAATTGGAGATCGCTTTAAATTTCAAATTATCCATAGACAACAAAATTCTATTTATAAAACAACTGATTACAAATTAGGTTTTAGCGTCCCCAATAAAACTTAAATAATATCAAAAGGTGACTCCCAATATGCAATATGTAGTCTTTATCAGCCACAATATTTCCGCCGTTTGTGGTATAAATGCTGTAATATTTTATTTTTAGAAATACATACTTCAACTTATATAATATTTTAAAGTACATTGTTTGATCCCTACACTTTAGTTAATTGCATACTAATATTTTTGAAGATATAAGATGATTGAAAGATCGTAGAAAAAAATTATTAATCCACACGAGCAACATACAAATTTTGATCCACATTTATTTTTCAACACAATTGTTCATTTTTTTTTATTAACATTATTCTTATTTATTTTTTTGGTCGAATGACAGACCTGTCTTAAATCGTTGTCTACATGTACTTACGACAAATCTGTATATATGAAATCACAAGATATTACACATTTATCATATAAAATATATAAAATTCAGTTTTAATTCTAACAAGATTCCACAAAGATCGTTTTTTTCGCTAGAGCTGATTCTTATGTACGAATATATACATTTTTTTATTATTATTATTATTTGTTATAATAGAAAAAGGTATATATATATACATTGCATAATTATGTATATTTGATTGTGATGCCGATTTTTGTTAAAATATACGTTTTTCCATACGACAATAGAAAACTGTTATCTACTTATTTGTAAATATTATCCGATTTCGATAATATTTTTTTTTTTATTTAGTTTAAGCCATTAATAGCTAAGTATGCCTGTATAGTTTAATTATTTCATTTTTTTTTTAAATTCGGAGTCATTATAAGTAAAGAAACTTAAAAAGCTATATTATAAATAGCATACCATAATTATTTATGTTTCTAAGCTGATTTAAAAAAAATCGAAATAAAATAATCTTTAGAAGAAGAAAAAATGTTCTTGTTTGTATGGAAGAGCACGCGACAACGTTTCTTAATTCAAATTTCTTGTAACTACCTATATTCAGCTAATTTATAGCAGTAAAATGTGGAAAAGCATGGGACAGGGAGCTGTATCGCTGTAGGCCCTTAATGTAATCTACAAAGTGCAAGATGACTTTACAACTTTCTATAAAAAGTCACAAATTATATAATTCATAGCGCATTCCGAGCTAGTGCATACTTTATGGCTGTTTTTAAATTTATCTTCGTCATAAAGCTCCCGGGTTCGTGAGTTTATATGAGAAATTTATTGCAATTATTCCGTATACCAAGATGATATTATTACTATTTATTTATATTATTCTTAACCGCCGACCCAAAAAGAGGGCTGTTATAAGTTTGACGTGTATCCGTGTGTATGCCTGTGGCATCATAGATCTCAAACGGATGGACCGATTTTGATCAATATTTTTTTTTTTGTTTGAAAGAGGATTTTTTTAATCATCCCCTAGAGTGATTTAGGGGTATTAAGATTTTGGTAGAAAAAAAAATTTATGCGAGCTATTTATTTCGAGATTTTGCTACCAATACACAATTTGAATACGAGCAAAATCTATCAAAAGGTCATCAAGACAAAAAGTTGTGAAATCTCATTATAAATGTTTGTACTCGCACGGTCTACTGTTCACTGTTATTAATATTTCATGTTTGAGAAGTACGTTATCTAGTAGCGTTCCTTATCAAGCGAGGTAGAAGGAGGTTATTAATAAGTTATTTATTGTCTCCAACATTCTATATGGAACGTCTCGTAACTCATGCGCATGTATTTATAGCTGCAATAAACGGCTGAGTTAAACGATTGATTAGGTACTCTATTTTACAATCAATTGTACTACAGATCTCTACGAGAAATTAATTACATTGTGAAGATGGACTAGCGAAAATAGCTAGCAAGAGACCACACCTCTGCTGATCTGCGTATCCTTAACTAGAGCCTGTGAGGTCTTTCTTCAGAAATCCTGAGGCGAGTGAGGAATGAGTAAATAAACTAATTAATAAATAAATATTGGTGGACATTTAACACAACACCATCTAGTCCAAACTAAGCAAAGCTTGTACTATAGAATTAAATGGCTGATAGAATACATATATACTTTTTTTTACATACTTATGATACATAGAAACACCCAGACACAGAACAAACATCTATGCTCATCACACAAATGTTTGCCCTGGGTGGGGATCGAACCCACGACCTACAGCTTAGCTGGCAGACATACTATCAAACAAGCTGCGACACCAGTCAATTTGACTGAGTCAAATCACAAAATAACCCAGTAGTGTGACATGCGTCCGGGAATCAGACACCTGATAAGATAAAAGATATAGAATGATCACTCACTCATCTTCTTGTCGAAGATCATCTCCCTGCAGTGCCGCAGCGGCGCCAGGCCCCTCTCCTCGCCAGCATAGTCTCTGTACCCCGGCTGGCAGTTGTACACAGCCCCCGGGCGAGAGACGTTCTCGAACCGGGTCGGGGGCTCGTCTTCTGGCGCTCCTATCAGGATCCTGGGGGAGAAGAGAAGACTGGGGTTAGTTGCTGTGCTGTCACTTTATATACATAAAACATACACACTTTATATACATATTTAATCATAAAAGAATTGAGAGTAACTAAGATGCTTCATATTATACTAAGTATTGGGATTGATTTCACTAAATGTCTTTTTAACCGACTTCGAAAAAGGAGGAGGTTATCATTCCGTATAGGGTATATTTTTTATGACTGAAAGTACGAATATTTCTGTAAGTATGTTATGACCGGAGCTGATTGTTTAACTTAACAAAATTTCAAAAAAAAGTAATGTCGGACGATTGGATGAGTAAAGCTATAAGTACATATAATACTTAGCAATTAATAAAATCAGTACAAGAAATGCCTGAAGAGTTCTCATTAATCACCAGTCAATTATTTGCATTATAAAAAACGTGTGTTTATTTTCTTAGTAACTTTACTACGATATCAAGTTTCTAACACTATATCTTAACCTTCCACCAGGCCGATTGCTATCCCTCCATCCTCCAGTATCCTGGTCGGTGGAAGCAGGTCAGCATTGGGCCAGGGCGCGGCTGGCGCAGTGCCAGCGCCGCAAATAGAGCGGGTTCATTCCCGGTCGGGACCGCTACACACGTATTTCTATGCGCTGACTCATACGCTGTTTGCTTTGAATCATGGAAAGCGAAGACGTCAGCTGCAAGTGGACGCGATTGCTTTTTTATCGGTTTGACTCTTGTGAAAGTGAGGTCGAATGTTTTTTTGTTCGCTGTTTAGGTCATTTTTTTTTTTTTTTTTATCAGCCCTGTTTGTACAAACTGTCCCACTGCTGGGAACGGGCCATCTTCTCATTGTGAGAAGGGTTAGGCCAAAGTCTGCCACGCAGGCCAAGTGCGGGTTGGCAGACTTCACACATCTTCAAGATCATTGAGAGCTCTCTGACATGTAGGTTTGCTCACGATGTTTTCCATCACCGTTTGAAGTTAGCGGCAATCAACAACTTAGGTCTTACGGTTAAGTTTAGGTCTTACGGTTTTTAATTTTTTGAAATTTATCTAATACTGATATAACAATGTCTTCTCAAGATCTTTTTTAAAGCTCACAGCAAAGCTAATCAATATTTTTTTGTAAATGCAAGTTAACTTATTTGATTTTGACATTGTATTCGGAATCCAACCAGATGTGGGTATCGACACGTTCTTGGTTCATTATTTCTGCGGTTGTACTTTTTAAAGACAATTTGAAGAGATCTTGATTATTACTTATTACTGGTTGCAATATTGATAATAATTAATTACTAATTATTATATTATTATTTTATTTTGCTGCTATTAATTTATCTATATTAGTCTGACATTTGTACGTTAATGATATAATCATAGTTCTGTTTACATAATTTGTATGCTGTCGGACGTGGAAATGTACAATATTTCAAAAAGCTCATCTTTATAAAAAAAATAACCGACATCCAAAAAGGAGGAGGTTCTCAATTCGTCGGAATCTTTTTTGTTATCTATGTTCCCCGAATACTCGAAGACGCCTGGACTGTTTTGGAAAATATTTTTGTTTCCCAGGTGGTCAATTCCAATTTAGTCCAATTTACACACATCATAATCGGTTCAGTAGTTTGTTTTTTAAAACCAAATTGCGTATTTCTTAAGATTTCAATAAAGAATCAAGAATTTTCAGCAAAATTAAATTCTGATTCTGATTCTATTACATTTCCGTAGAGAACAAATTCTACAAAAGTTTGTGCATGTAGTACCTACTACTTATTAGACTAACTGTTTAATTTGTACATCATAATGTAGCC
Source organism: Lycia hirtaria (assembly GCA_947563715.1). NCBI lineage: Eukaryota > Metazoa > Arthropoda > Insecta > Lepidoptera > Geometridae > Lycia > Lycia hirtaria. The sequence goes on along the minus strand of OX387376.1, from coordinate 2,652,022 downwards.
CTTAATAAATGTAATCAATAAATGATACACGCATAACATCAGATATCAGACACCAGACAGGGGTCGAGTGTGCGTGCTGCTCAGTTCTGACGCTGGCGAGTGGTGACGAGCACTATTTCTGTCGCCGGAAAGGGGGCTATTTCCATCGACCAACCTATACTTACACCTAGACGGATTCACGAACTTTGAACTTTATCGCCGTGACTTCTGTGGTGATACCTTTGTGCTGGATTATAATTATTTATTGGGGAGTGGGGCTATTCTGTTCACGCTCACTAAAATTCAAACTAAATTAACTGGACTGAAACACATGACCTTTTCTAAACCCAGTAAGAAAAAGTAGGTACGATATAGTATAGTCCTGTCAATTAGTGAGTATGAACAAAAATGGCCTTGGTATCAATAAATCTTTGTGAATTGTTGGATGGTTTTCGTAGTTTTCATTTATGGTACGTAATGTATTATTGTACAAACAGTGGTTATTGTGTAAGTCGTGGTCTCGTGTGATCTGGCACGGGTCGGGGTTGCGAGGTGCGCCGGCGCAGATGTGTGATTCACCTGCTGATGGCGCGGCGCCAGCACCTGCCTTGTTTACAGGTCTTTTGGAACGCCACTCACAGTTGTAACGGGTTGAAAACAAGATTATTAAGAAGTAGTTGAAGCAGCTGCCTCACTTGTGCGTGACAGAGTTTTTTTAAGTTTTTTTTATTTGTAAATCAGCCTGCGCTCGCCTGGTAACCTATATTTCGGCAAATAAATAAATTTGGTGTTAAGCGACCATTGCGGTCTGCGATGGAGCGCCCTTGCCTAGAATGAAAATATTCACTCGCTACATGCCTTACCTACTCCTGGACGTTCATATTTTTATAGGGTTTAACCGACTTCCAGAAAGAATTAGATTCTCAATTCGACTGTATGTTTTATTTTTGTATGTTTGTTCAGCGATTACTCCACCTATTATAAATTGTATTTGATTTTTTTTTATTTGGTAGGTGGTAATTCAAGGGTTTAGATAAATTTAGATAAACTTTACATGGATGGTTCCATAATTGGTTCTAAATCGGTTCAATACTTTGGTTTTTATAACAAAATAACTGAAAAAGCGTCATCAAAGTGAACGAATTACGTATTTTCAAGATTTTTTCAGTTTTATAAACTATAATTATAAAGTAACTGATAGCGGAAAGCGCCTCGGGCGCGCAGACTAGACGGGGCGGGGCGAAAATGCATAAGATTTCGCGGGCGCTTTTAATACTTATATATTTTCTTTCCATAGAGCGCCATGCATTTTTCTCTTATAAAGAGTAAATCAAGTACCTAAAAGTGTTGTTTTATATCTACTTACAATGTAGGTAGATTGCACAAAACAGTTACTTGTAGAGTTTTGTCTTAGGCCAGGCTGTATTTATGAGTCGACACCGTCTGCGGCGGAGCATGTCGAATCACAGAGGAGTGGCTTCACACTACCAAATTAGTACCTCTATCTGTTTGAGATTATCTACTTTGACTAGGTATTACAATATTTAGATTGTATGGAAATAAAACCACCTTAACTCTTCCAATTCTGTAAAATATAGAATCTGTCATACATACCTAGAATCTATCAATAGTAAAATCTGTCAAATATAGAAACTGTCTAGTAGAATATATTATGATGATGAAATTGATGTTACAGACCTGGCTTTGGCCTTACTTCTATATTGCTTCATTGAAAGATTGATTGAAGACTTGGCTCTGGCGTTACTCTCATAGAATTGAGATAAAATTAAATCAGACGAGGCTGTATGGTCAAATGACCTTTGCGTGCCAGTACAAAATGTACGGCGAAGAAAAAAAAAACCTACATAAAATCTGTCAATAGTTGAATCTGTCAAGTGTATAATCTGCCAACTGTAGAACCTGTCAATTATAGAATCTGTCAATAATAGACTATGATGTCAAAAGTCAAATGTAAAACCATCACCTAGGAGACTAAGAAAACGTTTTTTATTATTTTATACGACAGCGCCGATCGCGCTTTCGTGTTACGATCGCTTTTAGCTATAATACTGCCTTTTGTGTTATTTCCTATGTATTTATTGTGTAATTAGAAAGAAAGAAAGAAAATATTTTATTTTTATACACCATATACTACAACAAAAATATAAGATAGAACACAAATACAAAATAACTAAAGTAAGACTATTGTGCCTAAAAAATATGCAGTTGTCGCTGTAGTATCTGGTGTATCAAAAAAGGTGAGTACTCAGCGATAATGCTGCCGATCAGCAGCGCCGATTTTCAGCACTTACCTTCCGACACACACATGATTCTGAAGTTATGAATAGTATTGCAAATGTAACGTAACTATACCGAAATAAAAGTGGTATTGATTGATTGACAGTTCTGTTATTGCTTTTCCAAAAAAACCGGGACTATGCATGATACTCAGAAAGGAAAATTATATTTAAATTTAATGACACCTCACACTCGAAAATCGCAATATGGAAACACACATAAATTCCCGAAACAAATTCCTTTTTATGCAGCCGGTTAAAAATATGTCGGTTACAGTCTCCAGTTACAATGTGTAAAGCCCCGGAGGTAGGTGAGTGTCCATAATTCATTGGTTGCAGAGGACGCACCCTCCTCGCGTTTCGAAGGGAAATACCTCCGTTTTATAGTTTAACTTCGTGCGAGGGGTAACTTTGTATCCAGGGAAACATTGTTGTGACCCGTGACGGATTTGTGATATTGGGGATATCCGGGATCATAAACTTGTAAAATGAATATGTACTTTGATCTCAAATGGTGAAAACCAGCGCAGCTAAGAACTCAGCAGCATTATAGCTGAGCACTAACCTTATTTGCCGCACTGAACCTTAATGTTTGTTTTTAAGGACTATGTGTTTACTTATTTCGTTGTTTTCCTTCTTGATTGTGTTTAAACTTATATGTTATATCTTATTGTTGCTGTAGGTCTGTTATGCCAAAATAAATGTTTCTTTCTAAATGGTTGCGTTTACGTTTACCTATCTACCCCGGTCTGACTTGACTGGCCATTCTTGTCGACTGAATTTGATTGATAATTAAACTGGCCAAGTGAGTGTCGGTCCATGCGCAGTGTAGGATTCCATAGTTATAAATCACAATTTATGTGAACTTAAAACATGGTGTCTTGTTTGATATTACAAACGAGCTAACTTATGTGTTTTTTTTAATACAAGTTAGATCTACGATTAACCACCAACTCGCCTGATGTTAAGCGACGGTTTGACCGAGGATGGAGCTCGTCGATCTAGAAGATATCTATTCACTCTAGCCTTGAAAATTCCAAGATCCAAGAGAGAGAGAGTCCAAGGGTTTAAACGAAATTTGCTCGAAGTTATAATTTCTTACTTCTGCAAGTATGTAGGTATATTTTTAAGTTGATCTAGTATCACTTATTGACTTGTACAACATTATTAGCCGTGATGGTTTTCCTTTTCATTTCTTCAAGTTATTACTATTGTTTTCACATGCCAAACATCAAGAATTTAGCCGGCAGGTAGGGGGGCTACATGGTAGCTAGGTCGTAGGTAGGCTGGCTGCCGGCTAATTCACATGTATGTATGAACAGACGAGTTAACTTGTATACATATATCAAACAAGAATCACTATTCCAAATCCGTTTTTATAATGTGCAACAAGGGAACCTTACACTGCGCGTAGCTCGACACGCACATGGCCGATTTTACTTAATTTAAGTATTTTAACCACAAGTCACAAAACTCGTATTATTTCAAAGAGTTAGTATATAAATCACTTAGTATTTGTCCCAGCATCCGGTCGACAGACATAGACTTGTTAATAAACTTAAATTAAGGCATGACTTTAGCACCTAGTCACTGCCTCACGCGTCCACTGATGGCCGAATGAATGATGCTAATAGAGATGAAGTCACGCTTCTAATAATATTGCCAAAAAAATTGACAAATATTTTCTGTGACTATGTTCATTTAAATTTAATATAGGCACGAAAATAACTGTAATTTTGACGTGACAACGTCTAATAAATCGATGAACGCCGGCTGCACGCACGAAAAAGGATGACTAATTGTCCCGTTACGCTCATTGTAACGTTTGCATTTCATCAATGTTTTGTTATAACGTTGACACGTTAAACTATCGTCCGTAAACCGACTTTACAGACAACAATTTTTTTTAATAGAACCTATAAATAAATGCCACACACATAAGATTCCCTCACGTTGTTCAGACTACAGGGGGTGATATAAAAATAGACATGTAAACATGAAAATTTAATCATTCTTCTTAGGTAGATTTCGTAAGCGATGCAAATGCGAGCCAACTTTGCATCGCTATGTGAGAGTAACCTCGCTGTTCTATGCTATGTGTAAATACACCCCAAAGTTGTTTGGAAGATATCAGTTTTAGCGATAAAACCGTATTGATTGTTATTCCCTTATTACCCGACTGCGTTCTTACGCACAGCATGTAATGAGGGCTATGTTTTTCGATTGTATGTATGTAAGTATGTATGTTTCCCTGTTACCTCCTACAGCCTAAATGACTCGGTTTATTTTGATGTGCGAAGTGAGGACTCTCGCAAAAATATAAAAATGCCCTTTTTCGTAACTTCCAACGACTTTTTCGTAATAAATTTATAAGTGATTTTACTAGAATTATTCCAAAAAATGCGCATTTATAACTTTTTACAGCGATTTCACGCATACTCTCTCACAAAAAAGTACGTATCAAGGGTAACGAAATCATAAGTTAGACTGCAAAAACCGCTACTAAAAGGCACATTTTTTTTTTTGCGAGTGTCGAATTTAAATTAATACAAAAATATTCATTATAGCTTAAGACACTCAGAGAGTAGCTAGGATTTAATTAGATTTAATTTAATCATCACATATCTAACGACGCCTCGCACATAAAAATCGATCGAGCCGTTTAGGCTAAAATCAATCAAATCAAATAACATTTATTTCCTTAATACAAGCTACATACAATCGTCAATATAAATTAATTACAGTCATAATCGAAACTTGTAAGTGTACCATAATATTAAGCCGTGTAGCAACTGCTCTAAGATAAAACTTGTGCTGCAGTTGCTACTTGCCTTCCAATAATCCATAGCCGAAGTACAATTTGGTGTCTTTACATTGAATCAGGTAAGTACATGTTTTTTTTATGTTAACCATTTAAATTGCATTTAATATTTACGTTAATTTAAGCCTAAAGTTATAATAAGTTTTTTTCTTAATACATGTGTGTGTTGTGTATGTGTATGTTGTGTGTGTGTTGTGTGTATGTGTGTGTGTTGTGTATGTATGTCTGTCTGCGCGTGCTTTTGTGGTGAAACGCGAGTTATTTCATTACTTCTAAAAGTTTTTCTGTCTCATTGTAATTGAGATTGCTTAACCACTTGTCTAGCTCTAATTTAGCGTCTCTAATAGATAGTTCTTTTAAATTATTTATTTTTCTACATGCATTATTGTATAAGTATGGACCAAGGAAAGATTGATGACGCATACCTAGAGCAGATTTCAAAATAGGTAAAGTAAATACTTTGTCTTTACGTCTTTTATCACGTTCGTTACCTAAATTTGAGAATCTATGTTGAGCAAGAACAATATTTTTCATATAAAGCTGACGTACTGTCAGAACCTTACAGTTTTGGTACAGGTTAATGGTAGGAAAACGGAAGTTTTGAAATGTTGCAACTTTTAACACAGCTCTTTGAGCTCTTTCTAAAACCAAAATATGTGTTTTGCAAGCACCACCCCAAGAAACGTTACAGTATGTCAATAAAGATCTACAGAGTGAGTTATATACATCGAACAGAAGCTTTCTGTCAGCAACATTTCGTAAATATTTAAAAATGTAAATCATTTTACGGATTCTTTTACTGAGAGCTTCAATATGTGGTTTCCATGACATGTGTTTGTCAATGATAACACCCAAGTATTTTATACTAGTGACCCCTTGCAGTTTTGGACAACCACAGATTCTTTCAGTGCACTGTGAATGCATGGTCACTTGAACATGGGGCATTTGGCCTCGTGAGTTAGAGAAAGCGATAAATTTGGTCTTTTCTATGTTTAAGGTAAGTAAGGTGTCACTTAGCCATTTCGTCACTTTTTGCAAACCAACTTCTGCCTGTGCCCGAGCCTCTTCCCAAGTGTTTCCAGTGAATATGAGAGCAGTATCGTCTGCATAAGCATAAATTTTTCCGTTTTTTAGATCAAAATTACATAGGTCATTTATATAGACTAGGAAGAGACTCGGACCCAGAATACTTCCCTGAGGAACTCCGTAATTTATCGCTGCCTCTCCACTCACCAAGTTTCCTACTTTGGTTCTTTGGAACCGTTCAGATAAATAACTTTTAAAAAGTTTTAAAGCTGTGTCACGTATTCCTATTGCCTCCAATTTTTTCACCAGGATGGGAACCGAGACCGTGTCGAAGGCCTTAGCTAAATCCAAAAATACTCCAATTACTTTTTTTTTTTTATCTAGGCTGTTTACAACAAAGTCTGTGAGTTCTAATACCGCATTTTCAGTTGATCGTCCTGTTCTGAAACCAAATTGGCGTGCTGATAAAATATTGTATTTATTAAGGTAAGATTGGAGACGTAAATTCATAATTTTTTCTAAAATTTTTGAGATTGAGGGTAGAATTGAAATAGGCCTATAATTTTCGACACGGTCCTTGCTGCCACCCTTGTGAACTGGGGTGATAATTGAGGATTTGAAAACTTTTGGGAATACACCTGTAGTTAGACTTAAATTACAGATATGAGTAATAATGGGCACTAGTGATGGGGCAGATTGTTTGATCAGCTTAGTTGATATCCCATCTACACCGACTGCACAGTTATTTTTGAGTCCTTTAATCAAATTATATACTTCCAGCTCGTCGGTTTCTAATAAACATAGTGAATTAGACTGAGCTGGCATGTAAATATTTAAATTATGGGGGGCCCTTGGGGCGACTGTACTATCAGTGATTTTGTTGGCCAGTTTTTTACCCACATTCGCGAAGTATTCATTTATATGATGCACTGAGTCTTGTGGTGTCTCCTTAGAATGCAAAAGTGCTTCGTTACTACCTTTTTGCTTATTTATATGTGTTACTTCTTTTACCACTTCCCAAGTCTTTCTGATATTACTTTTATTTTTGTCAATCTCAGTCCTATAATAGTCATTTTTTAACTTTTTTAATAACTTTGTACAGAAGTTTCTGTATCTTAAATAAGAAACTTTTAAAATATGATTGTCTGGCATAAGTTTAAGACGTAGATGCATTTTGTCACGGTTACGTATACAACGTAAAATACCTGGTGATATCCATGGTTTGATGATACATTGTTTATGAGACACTTTGACTACTCGGGTATTATCACTGACAATTTTGGCCAGTTTATTAACTAACATTTCCGTTGCAATGTCAACATCTTTAGATTGGAGGATATCGTTACAATTTACCTTATTAATTTCTTGACTACATTTATTGAAGTCCACTTTTGTCACTACTTTAACAGGACGTCTGTAAATGACTTTAGTATCCATATTAAAAAGAACGGGGCGATGATCTGTAATAAATGAATTAACAATAATTGTTTTGCAAATGTTTTTACTTTTGAGCATTAAGTGATCAAGACAGTTGTTACCACATGTTGGTATATTGTGACTAGGCAAAAGACCATGGCTAGCTAATAAATCTAAATACTCCTCAGTTTGCTTACTTTTTACAATCGCATTATCACTAATATTGATATTTAAATCTCCTGTTAAGATAATATTTTGGTATTTTTTTATATTGATTAAAAGTCGGTTGAGCGAATTTAAAAATGTATCTATATTTTTAAAGGACGGTGACCTATATATAGCAACTATGGCTGTGTGGTTGCCTAACTTAATTAGAAGACAATTTGATTCTAGGAAATCTGGTTCTTCAACTTCCAGATCTAGTTGTGTTTTTGAATATACTATGATACCCCCATTTTGATTAGTACAGTTGATAGTATGGGCTGCATTATAATTACTTAAAGAAGGATACGGTCTGTCATTATGAATCCAGCATTCCGTTAGAATGATTATGTCACATTCAACACCAATCCTCTGTAATAACAGCTCCAATTTATTAAAATTCTGATTTACGCTTCTAATATTTAATGTTAGAATTTTCAAAGAGTTATTAGTGGAGATATGCATTTGGCATGCCTCTGGTAGGCACAGTTTAGCTTTAATAATGGAAAATTTATCTATTTGATTGCACAACTCGTTTAGTTGATCTTTATCCATAGCTGTAACAGTTATATCTAGGGACGATTATAATTGACACTAGTAAAAATATTACTAATTCTATGTTTTTTTTTTGTACCAGCAATTTAACGAGTGTGAAGCTTGATATGAAAAATATTAGGTAGGTCCATTGAGCATGTCTTTCATGGTCAATAAATGTCAGTTTGTGTTTCAGCCGTCGTTGACAGTGTGTGTGTATTTGTGTGTGAACATTAATATGATGTAAAGAAATACTGTAAGTTTTAATAATGCGTATCTTTTGTAGAATAAGAGTGTGTATGTTTGTGATATATGTATGAATAATATATATGTATATGATATAATATATGTGTATGTGTGATACTAGTATCTGAGTGAATGTGTGTTCAATTGTAGGATATAAGATGTTTAAGGTCATGTAGTTAATTAGTGTTAATATATTGTGATTTTTAAAGAAAATAATTTTGTCGCAATGTTTACAATTTAGTTTTTTTGTTTCAGATCTTCAAGTTGTTTCTCACTAGTGACAACAACAGCTTGCGAGCCTTCAGTTTTTCGTATAAAAATTCTTCCATTTGCAGACCAACAGAAATCGTATTTTAGTAATTTTGAAGCTTCGCGGGCTAAAAAGAACAGCCGTTTCGCTTTGGGCGTTAGAAATTCTGAAACGAATACTGGAGACACGCCGCCCTCCATACCTAGGGCTGAGGTGTTAAGCCTGTTAGTAGTGTTTGAAGAATTGTATTTTTTTACGGCTTGTAAAGTTGTACTTTTTTGCAGGTTTGTACAAAACTCCACGACAATTGAACGCTCGCCGCTTAGCTTCCGTTTTGTTCGAAATATGTCTTTGATTGCATTAGAATTAACTTGGCCTTTGACTTTTGTCTGGAGCGTTTCCATAATCGCAAGCAAGTCCTGTTTCGTCTCAACGGGTAATATCGGAATACCCCGAATTTCCAAGCAGTTACTTCTATTGTGCCGCTCCAAGTCCTCAATTCTAGATTCTAGTTGGAAAACGTATGCATCTCTATCCTGTATTTTGCCTTCAAGTGCTACGATTTTCGTTTTCATTTCTTCGTAATTTTGTATGTGAAAATCCAGGGATTTTTGCATTTCTGCGTTAGTTTTCCGGAGTTCAGTTATTTCGGAGAGTACTCTGGTTAATATTTCCATCATTTCCTCTTGCTGTTTAGGCGATGTTTGCGAAAAAAGAGGAGAGAAGTCAGGTCGCTGGCGTTTATTTCTAGTACTGGAACCCGTTACGTCTTCAGCTGAGGAAAATTTAGTGGGAGGTGTTCTGTGCGACTGTGGCATTATGAAGTATATACTAGGGAGTAAACAAGTAGAAGAGTTTCTTTTTAGCCAGTTAAACAGTCGCCGAATACAAGACTGTAAGAAACTACTTACTGTCTTAACGATGTTAGCCCGTAGTAACCAACTATTGTCTCAATTCCCCTTACTGCAATATGTGTATTCTTACGCCCATCCAAGTAGCGAAGTCACCTTGTTGCAAACAACTGCGGTCCTTGTCTCACTTGCTAATATTTTATTGTGGTCTCGCTCTGAATCAATTTGGTGCATCAACCTGTTGCATACAGTAGTTGTTTATGTCACATTACTGCATTACGTATGGTACACTCTCACCTGAGTAATCACGTCAAGTTGTTGCATACAGCTGCGGTCTCTGTCCCACTTATAACAATATTTGTGCTCTCGCTCTCACCTGGAGATCGCAGTGATGAATTCACAATCACGCTGCGCAGGAGTGAAGACAATCACAACAGGTTCTGCACGAAATGTCACTTCTTCAGGTTGTCATACGGAGTGAATTAAGTGGTCCTTGAAGTTTAATCTTTCCTAATAATTGAAACGAATCTTAGATTTGAATTCAATTTAAAATATATTTCAAAACTGACTACGAATTCACTAAAACACGACTGCTCTCTACAGAGGTCCGGGGGGAAGTCCAAAAAGGCTGTAGGAGGTAATAGGTATATAAACATACTACCTACATACCCACATATATACATACAAACATACATACACTCGAAAAATCCCTCCTTCTCATGCAGTTGGGTAAAAATATAGGTGTCAAATCGGTTAAAAACTGTTGTTACTCATGCTACCTACACTAACAACATTATACCTACACTAATTTAACAACATTATACACTAATCGAATTTAAAATACTTAATAACAATTATATTATTCAACCATACGGTTAAATTTATTATTATGTGATGTATTATATATTAATTAATAAATGTATTATCACAGTTTGTAGAACTGCATTATGTACTCTAACACAACGAAAGATTATATAATTTTTTTTATAGGTTATAATTGACCGAACGAAGTGAAAGCCCGCGATGTCTAGGCACTATCCGGAAAACAACTACTCCTTTATCTATTATGTAGGTGGGTTAGGTACATAATGTACCTAATTGTTACTTATCTTATTAACATAATAATTGTGGTTAGGTTTTTTTAATCAATAAATAGGTTTGCGCTTGACCGTCAACTCTCCTTGTGTTTAACGGCTTTCGGTTGCGGTCTAGATTTAAATAGGTATAACTTTGACATTTCGACCAAGTCACAATGGATGTGGTCAAACGCTGCATGATAGTTGCGGGTAGGGGGTACTTAAAAATTAGAACTTTAAATCTGGAGCACAGTAGTGGCCAGGTCCAGCAAGTACACAGCCGTACTATCTATTTATAAAAAGAAATTAAGAAAAACACATAGTGCCTAAACTTTGTGGGATAAGGGTAGAAAGATGATGATCAACCGTTTTGAACGAAGGCTCCTGAAGGGTTATTCCGGAGATGAAGCCACGGGAAATAGTGTAGAGATCGACCATTCTAAAACTGAACGCCCCTCCAATGTTTTTTTTTTTTTTATCAGCCCTGTTTATACAAACTGTCCCATTGTTGGGCGCGGGTCATCTTCTCATTGTGAGAAGGGTAAGGCCATAGTCTGCCACGCTGGCCAAGTGCAGGGTTGGCAGACTTCACACATCTTCAAGATCATTGAGAACTCTCAGACATGTGGGTTTCCTTAAAATGTTTTCCTTCACCGTTTGAAGTTGGCGACAATCAACAATACGCATATAACTATGAAAAGACAGAGGTGCGTGCCGCGGGATTCGAACCCAGGACCTGCGGATTGCAAGTCAGACGGTCTCTCGACTAGGCTGCCGGAAACTTTCAATGTAATACGCGCTTGAAATATTTTCTTATGGTGGAGGTGCTATCAGTTTTAGAATGGTTCCACTCTACAGAAATAAGTACCTAAGTTGATACCTAATGATTGGATGACCGCAATCAGCCGGCTATTGTCCTGGACAATGGAGATTGCATCAATGATACTGCATCAATTATGACTGCAGACTGGGCAAATCGGACAATGCGCTGGATTCATTACTTAACCGTCTATGCCAAAGCTATAGCTATACGGTCATATAAGTACTTAAGATTTTTTTATAGTCATTGAACAGCTTGCGCTTGACCGTCCTCATCTGCCTGAAGATAGATTGCACGTAAGAAATAAAACTCATTTACTAGCTATTTAAATATACCTAGTTTATATATTTGTTAAGACTCACGAGCAATTCTTTCTGTATACGGAAATACACTGTAGGAACTATAACACCATGGTTCCTATTCGATCCAACGCCCGGTAAGACAAAAATATTTTTATGTACCTAAAAATCGTAAAAGTATCGAAAATAAATTATTGTATTGATTCTTACATTGCATCGCTCTCGACAAATGCTTGAGTCTGCTGACTAGAGCCCCTAGATCCAGGCTAGACCAGAAAAACAGCCGGTTATGAGTCCCATGCTCTATCTAATACAACAGAGAAACAGAAACTAAGAGAAGTTTTTTTGGGTATTAAAAAGTCCCGTGTTAGCCATAGGCTTCCCCCATAGATTTCCAAAATGCGACAACTTACGTGCTGCCACCGGCATCTTCCTGTCACTTTGCTGTCATTTGTCCACCCTGTGGCTGATTGTCTTCCACTATGTCTACTATGTCTAAATATGACCAGAATTGGACTCATCATATTGATAATATCACCCTTGTACTTTTTACTCTTTATCACTATTAAATACATCACGTTTTAAACATTTAATTTTATCGCGCATAGTTCTGCGGGCTGTTATGCAATCAGCGCTGGAGTAGCACCGCGTATCTCGACGCAAACATTACAATATAATGCTCCAGATAACAGCTCCAGCTTGTATAGCCCAGTTTCTAACTTTAGCAAATTTCACTTTAGTTCTGTTGAATTTTAACAGATAAAAAGAGACATGCCCTTACGGTGGTACAAACGCATCGTTCTACTCACAGTTCTATTTTTCCAATGAGAATAGCAAAAGTGTGAAAAATACTGTTCTGATATCAGTCTTCTCTACTGCAAGTTAACTTTTTGTACATCTTGCCTTCTAATAGAAATCAAATATGGCAACTAACAGCTTCCTGGACTTTGATGCTCTACTTATCCCGTAAGGGAAATATGTAATTTTATGTATCTGTATCTTCCCTACCGCATACAACCAGGTATTGTTTAAAAAGTGAATAGGAAAACGTGCTACATCTTCGACCTTATAACCTGAATAAACTTCTACAGAGTCAACGAAAACATTCTACATTCGCGTTTTATAAATGTTGCAAATCTGTGATAGAATACCCTGATTCCAAATTTTATCTTAGGATCCTTTATATTGTACATTATTCGGGAAAACTATTTATTGTGAGCTATTGAGCTTCAGTTTGAAGACAGCTTCGTTAGTATTGCTTAGAATAAAATATCAGGTAACTCTTTTTCTCCTGGCGATAAGTGGATACTTTTTGTACGATCCTGGTACATGTCCCTGGCTTCTTCTACTATCATTAGTGTTTTCTTACATTCTTGTCGATTATAAGTATTTTTAACCTGATCTTTTTCTTAAACATCTTCATCTAATATGTATGTAGGTTCTATCAGTTGTTCAACGTAAAGTACAGCCAAGACATTTGGCTTAATAGTCAATCCGTCTCACTAATTGTCAGTATTATCATTCGCCATAAACTTAACTGACAGACAAACTGACACATCTCTGACGCAAACTTCGTCATCAATTAGTCACGGGTCATTGTTTGATTACTTTAATGGTTGTTTAATTTATTCTGTTGTTTTCCTAGTAGTTGGTCGAGTCAAATAAACTTTTGATAAGAATTCCATTGAATATACATAAAATCACGCCTATTTGGGGACAGTGACAGGCTGTTTAAAAAAACTATTACTTTACTTAACTGAACTTTACATTGGCTACATAAAATCCAATTTCCCTCCAGTTAAGGAACTGACTTTTAGAGTATGCCCGGGAAAAGAAGCATCTTGTACATCTGTTCTTCTTTTACACCCAGTCCAGCATAAAGCGGTAAAGCCATTGAAGGATATGACAATATATTTATATAGGATAACACATCTAGCCCGGATGGTAGAATACAGTTTTCAATACGGACTACGAAAGAACTAAAGATATATCAGCATAGTTTTTTTTACCATTTCTATCATTCTTACACAAACTACTGGATACTACAAGAGTTCTTACAGTAACAATCGATTTTAAAGCTCAAGATTCAAAGATATCATAGTCTTTGTGGATCTGCTGCATGACTGATGTAAAAATGATGATGTAAAAACTATGTAGCCTATATATAAAATCGTTTCGGAGTTGACTGAAACCAAACTGGATCTGGAATTAATGTATTGTAAAGCCACAAATTTTTGCATCTAACATTTGACCTGAAGATGGTTCAAACATTTCAAGCAGAGCATCGCTTGAAAAGTGCAAAGGTGAAAACATCTCAGATACGGGAGGTATTCATTACGTATTCAGGACGAGATAGGAACATGCTGTTGTAGTACGTTACGGAACATACCGTTGCGTTGTCGGCGCATGCGCGATTTGCATCGCAATCGCACCGCCTGCGCCCGCGCACCCAGAATGTATAGTGGCAGGATATTCTTTTTGTTACAAGTATTTATGCAGTCTATAAAATGAAAAACAAAGCCTTTATGCGAAACTTTAACGCAGTTCATTGACACGGCTCAACAGAATTATATAAAATATATTTTAATAGATTTATATAAAAATATATTAAAAATATATTTGGGAACTATAAATACCTTACAATTACAGTAGATTTAACATGTCGTTGGGCAAGCTAATATAGCTACCATTAAGTGAGTAAAAGATAGTAAAAAAGTAGCGGATATAAATGGCGTATGTATACACCGAATATCAGTCTGCCAGATGTCAAATCTAAATAGATGTCGAAAAGACCCTGAAAAGTTAAAGCACGTTTTTGCCACAGCTCAGATCTAAGTGAGAGGAGAAAATAAAAGTAAATTTCATTAAACTGTCAAATTACTGCCATCTCACACGTACGCGTAACACGAGGAAGTTATGCGAAAGAGATGGCCGTAGCACGGAAGTTGTCCCGCAATCTAGAATGAGATACATATGAAACGAAAACACATGTTATGAGAAAGCAGTGATTTTGGGAAAAACACATTTTAAGGCCAGTGCTGATAAAGCACAGCGATAACAACTTCGCAGGTGTAAACTGCATAAGGCTATGAGTGAATCTGGCCTACCGGGACATAAATCGTCAGGTAAACTCACCTAATCCAATTGTATAACTAAGAATGCCCTTTAGACATAAACATAAATTTGTTGTGACAAAACAAAAATCATACACAAAAAATACAAAATCCTTAAGTCATCTATCGATTCAATTACTGTTAAAAAGTACTTCCAATGAATAATTCAAACAGCTAATTACCTAAAACGGGTATTTTCCTCGTTATCTCGTGCGCATGCGCAATTGAAACTAGTATAATAGTTTTGAATCAAATGAATTCAATAAGTTAAGCATTTAATCGCTCTTGAGATTAAAAGTGTTGTTTAGGTAAACTTTATATAAGTCAGTAAGTATTTTTCTTTGACTCGTACAATAATTGTTTATTTTATGGTGTTAATGTTTTGTATATTGTTTGGTTGTAGTTAATAAATCCACTTGCCCATTTAAAAAACCGTTGGGCATAACTAATTATTTATTTACTTAAACATACTTATCAAATTGTAATAAGGAAAATATATGACTCGCATATCTCTACTCCTAGAAAAATAATGAATATCCCTATACTTACATGGCAAATAAAAATTAGCTTACAAAAACTTTCGCTTTACAAATAAGAGAGATTCAAGAAGAAGAAAAGAAAAGACTGCAAGATACATAAAAAAAGTGACATCGTTTCATGGCGGTTATTCCAAAAACTGAACGAAACACTTTAGCTCCATTTTTATTGTGCGTATTGTAAGTTGAGGAGGATCACAATACAAAACGGGTGATCAACAGGAGTGTGAATGGTAAGTAAGTTCGTATAGACTGAGTGACCAGCCCTAGTGTCAGAGATATTAAGCCGCCGAAAGGCCTCTGATCTGGCTTGACGATTGCTGTTTTTAGGGTTCCGTACCTCAATAGGAAAAAATGGAACCCTTATAGGATCACGTAGGTATATGCTTTACCGATCCCACATAAGTGGGAATAGGAGTAGAAAAAGGAGAAGACCCTTGTGTACCACAAATATGAAATACGTGCCTGAATAAATATAACCTTCATGTCTATTAGGTTCCTACCAGGCAAGCTTATCCACGCAGACCACATCATGTGGTATTACGGTCAAGTGCAAGAATATCAAAATAAATAAAATGTTTATTTATATAATAGCGCCGTTAACAATAAACTGCAAAACTATGGCAACAACAAATATATACTTACTAATTATACTCCATGATTTAATAATTGTTACACCTAGTTTATAAAACAAAACAACGTAAGTACTTCGTACGTAAGAGACTATATGAATCTGTAAATATATTTTTTCAAATAGAAAAATAATTGCCTAAATCGATTTATAAATAGAGCGGAGTTATGAGGTGACAACAAAAAAATAAAGCCGAATTGATAACCTGCTCCTTTTTTGAAGTCGGTATGAAAAATCACAAAATAAAACAGTCATGTGCATTTATAAGTTCTTAGGTATTGGCAGGGCTCAGGACAGTTGAATGAACTCTAATCCCTGCACTGCGCTGGGACTAAAATGATAAAAGTCGTCTGCGGTTACAAATCGTTGACTCCCGAGCCCTTCTTTGGCTTCTTTTGAACTCGTATTAAATGACACTTGACTTGGCAAAGGGTATTCACTGATTTTGTGAAGGGTGACACATTGAAAGGGAGTAAAATATTTTTGTTTTTTTTTTAAAAGTTAAGATGGCGTTTTGATATATGATAATTAAATAGCATAAATATTAATTTTATTACTTATTTTAATATTATAATTAAAAAAAAAACTGTAACTACAGACTTCGAAATACGTAATTTAGTATACTTGGATGACATATATTTTCGAGTTATTTTGTTTTAAAACCAAACTACTGAACCAATTTTGATGAGATTATAAAAGTACGTTTTTCAATTTAAAAAATTACGAAGTTAGGAGGTGACAAATATAAAAAAGTACAACCGAATCGATAACTTTCTCCGTTACTAACTTTACTAACCGACTTAAAAGTCGGTTAAAAACACCCACTCATTAATCGTATGGTATTCCATATTATCGTCCACCCGGTTTTAAGTCAATATGTATTTTTAAATATACATACTTTTATATAACGAAAACTTTGCTTAAAAAATGATGTATTAAGACCAAATAAGATACACCGATAAGACTTAAAATAACTTATGGGTTTACCCATATTGTATATTTCAGTGTATATGTAGGTAGCCGGGAATTCCGGTAGCATTCAAGATGCGCCGCCGGCTACGTACGCGCAGATCCGTCGTCTCGGAGGTCCTAATAAAACACCTACGCCTTGCTTTCTCCACCATTTGCATTTGTAACCAAAAATCAACTCTTGCGCAACCTCATGACATACGATACCGTTGCGCCCGCGCAAGCCGCGACCATTGTTTTGACGGTTGATTGTTTCCAATTCCGAATTCAAAATACGTGTATGTTTATTAGCGGTGGGAATAGAACTATTTTATTATGTGTAACAATGTGACGAGTGTTGTAGTTACGTCCTACGTCCGTTTATGACGCTATGGAGCAATCAAAGAGCATTATGTGGGCAATGCAATGTCGTAAATCGTTACTGCAGTGGGCGCTGCACGATACAACGTGTCAACTGATTTAAACAGGATTCAAGGTAAACCTTTATGAATATGGATAGTTTATTATGATACCTTTTCTTGATCGATAGGGGGAAATTTTTGAAAAGTACCCCGCACGCATGTTTGTTTGTGCTGCATTGGGGGGCAAATGATTGATTGGGGATATATCCCGCTAAAAACTCCCCCTAGCCTGTACGCTTTGCTGGAAGGGACCATGTTCTCCATGGTGCCCTAAAATGAAGCAGTGATAATGGAAGGATCATATTGGTTGATTTTGGACGCATATTAGCCATGTAGCTTAACTTAGAACTGGTGAAAAAACACCCTTTGTATTCTACTAAAATACAGAAGATACAGGCCATGTTACAAGGGTATCCTCTCTTAGTGTACTAGGATATTAGCAATACATACCTCTATACATATCTTACTCAATACAATACATATCTAAGTTCCTTGCTCATGATCCTATAGGTAGGCAGACTTGACCCAGCTTAAGTCCCACGGGCACTTACTAATACTACCTACTTCTATGGTCTCTTGAAAACTCATCACAAATAAGTGAATTCTGGAGTTCCCAGTGCTCGCAACATATGATTTAGCTTAGAAAGACCAAGACTAATCAAATTCACCTAAGGAAATAGTTTTTTCAGCCTAGTTTCTATTTTTTATTTGAGGTCCACAAACACCGCGATCCATGGATCCATCTACACATCCATCCATCTTTGACTTTGACTTTGACTTTGACATGCATTTTAATAACAGTTCTGTTGTCAAGATGACATTACACAAGAAGACAGATTCTACATGTATTTGCGTGTATAGGCGTCGAGCAATCCAGCTCCCGCAAGCAGCACCAGATCACGAGTGGACGTATGTGTCAGCCATTGCTTTCCTCAATAATATTTGAGGGATGTCGATCCACCACACGAGCTGCCGCAAGAAGAAGCTTTAGTGCTCTGGTAATACTTTCTTATTACCAAATATTTACAAAAAGAATATCAAAATAAGACACAAAAAAATAAAGTAGAAAAATAAGCAAAAACTCGGGAATTAATCCCAAAAAAAGAATACTTAATTGTGGTGCCTTATTTACTTATTGAAATTAACATAACAACTTTAAACGGATTGTCGCGTATATTTTACATAATATTAAGGCCTAAAGATTCGATCACTGCATAGAGAATGTTTTACATATAACAATAGGCTAAGCATATAAATAATTCATATTTCAATACCAAAAGAAGACACTTTGTCATCTAATTGTGACAAAAACATTTTTATAATTATTTTGTGTAGGTATGATTTTTATTTTGTGTTGTATATTTTTGTCACAATAAATTTCTGTCTATGTCTATGCCTAAATCTATAATCTCACCTGAAGATCTGACGTTTCGAATACTGCTCCACGATCACTGCAGTGTTCTAAACAATTTATGTAAAAAATCTATTAAAAGTAGTTCAATTTCTAAATAAAAGTTTAAATAGCCAAATTATTATGTAAACTCAGAATGTCCCACATGGCAATACATATTCCGCACCCCAGGCAGTATCATCTGATTGGCTGAATGAGAAGATTGAGGTAACAGCCGCTGGCACGCAAACTGCGGATAGCCTAGCCAATCTAGCTTGCCTAGTGCCTAACTAGGCTAGGCTAATTCAAGTGCCTACATGTTGAGGTTGGATTGGTAAATGGAATGAGACACTTTAGGTAACTGTGGCTTCGTTATTGCTAAATCTGTACCCTATACAAGTTAGAATGTAAACATAACTGTGCCCTACTAGACTCAACCCGACTGTATCTTTATGCTCTGCCTATTCTTCTATTCTTACAAAATTTAATCATACCTATTTCTTACTAACGTGTAAGGTATGTAAATTATACGTATTTAGAATTTTCTAATTGAACTCATTCATTTGACCACGGAATCTTTCAATATATTCTTCAATCATAACTTTATATCCTCTACACATAACCTATCAATCACTTATCAACAAAACAAATAAACAATCACTTGTCGAATTAAGAGAAATAGGTAGACACAGATGAATATACATATGGACTGAAATATGGACTAAAATATGAAACGAAAAATATCGAAACTATTTAAAATAGCAGCTGATAGATGAACAATTTGTAAATTAATTTATACTTGCGATCAGCTAATTAAGAACGCCTGTAAAGATAAAGCCGGAGAAGAGATATTACAGGCAGAGGTCTTAAATAAGGCGTAACACCACAAAAGCCTTAATTAGAGGCTTATCCGGGACAATATCGCCTCCTGGCCATTATCTTACTAAGTAATTACTGGACAGTTGAGTACACTTACTTTGATCTTGACTTAAGGATGAGACATAAGCGAAATGGGCTAAAATTAATTTTAAAAATAGATTGTACTTAAACATATTTTTTTATATACGGTTTTGTCAGTGGGCAGTTTGTCAGTGGGTAGGGTGTCAGCGACCCCGAAACACGTCTACGAACAAGTATAAGTTTAAAAAAATTCAAAAACCCCCGACATAAAAACGGCTGAACCGATTTTGATGTAACATAGCTAAGAACACTCCCGACTAATTCACCTTTCAAACAAAAAAAATCAAAATCGGTTCATCTGTTCGGGAGCTACGGTGCCACAGACAGATACACAGACACGTCAAACATATAACACCCCGTCGTTTTTGCGTCGGGAGTTAAAATAAACTCAATAGATAAATCTTGAAATAATCTTACGTTACTTTACGAGCCATTTGTACAGGCAGTCACAGATTTCAAAATATAGTTTAAGTTAGGTTGAATTGCATTGATCTGAAAACACAACTCAAATAGGTATTTAAATTCATCATTCAATCATCAAAAAAAGTATATTCTATCAGCTACCTAGTCCTCATAGTACAAGCTATGCTTAATTTGGGGCTAGATATTGTGTGAATTCAAGTTCAGCGTATTTTCTTCTTAACGGGACTTGTACTATTTTGACCGTAATAAACAGTGAAAGTCAGTGATCACTACTCTTGTAAGTACTGTTGTAATGAGGGTTGTAAAGATAAGTGTATCTCCCGCCCTCGATATCTCATTATCTCCTTATGATTTATAACTGCCGGTACGCCACGAGTACACTCAATAAATGGCTCATAAGACCTATCTTGCTCTTGTCACTTGCGCCTCGAGCGTGGATTATAACATGTGCAGAAGAACAGTTCTGAAAACTTTACGACTAGCGATGCGTGCTGTAAGGTCAAGGAAAATATACTCATCGTCTCTTTGGAACCAAATAAAGAGCTAAGTTTTATGTGTAATAGAGTTTATTACTTGTCTTTCTACGAGCAGCTCTACACTTTTTCCCAGAATAATTCTTAATTTTTTCGATATAAAATACGTAATATTTTGAATATTCTAGATTTTCGAGACACTCTTTTATTTTTAAATTATTATTCATCATGCAATAAATCATGCTGATCCGTTGAGAGATAAGAAATCTTTTAAATAAAAATAACTTTTTGTATGATTATGTAATCAAATAAATGACTTGATTTGATTTGAAAAGCAGACTAGGCCTTTAACATTTTAAAATGGCTGAACCAAGCTAATGACTGTAGATTCATGCGTCATCCAGCGAGCATATATAGATCTATTTGAACATAATATAATTATTTTCATATTGTACTTATTGGTTTGCTCGCGAAATCCACTTCAAACTGAGTTACTACATTAAATGGATTTCAATTATTTTTATTAATTGAGCTATTTACATACTTTATAATACTTAGCGTCGTTGAGCGTGCAAAACCTAGTCGTTTAGCAGTAATGTTTACGAATCACACAGAGATTTCTTGAGACTCATAATAGCTGTTTCTTTGCACATGTGTTTCTCGGTGTGTGGAGTGCGTTTACGAGAGCTAAGCATGTAAATTTATGGCGTCACCAGACTGGCTGTTGTTTATTGTTGCCGGAACAGCGGCAGCGGACCACCCGGCCTCTACTGCGCTTTTATTGCTTTCTATGAACGATACTGCACTGCTGGTAACTACTATATCATCCTGAAGTAGTGTGACCCGCAGTTTCAATCGAGTGGTGATGATGATGTGTATGCCTAATTTATGCCTTTCTACTGAGTCTTAACTATATCTGTACCAAAATTAATTATGATCCGTTCCGCCCTTTTATTGTGAAAAGCTAACAAACAGACAGAGAGGCAGAATTATTTCCCTTTGATAATTCATACGCCACTAATAAATTTTGGAGTCTAATTTTAACAATAACATCTTGCACATTTTTTATCAATTCAAATATTTGGTTTCCTTATTTCTTTATTTTCGCTCCACATGCATACTGGCACAGGGCCTCAAGCCTGCTTTTGGAAATATATCACTCGTTCGGCAGTCGCTGATACGATTTAGCGACAATTGTAACAAATCGCTAGTCTATTACTTAGTAATAAACTAACAATACCGGCAAGCGCAGCGTAGGAAGACCAGCCACGAGATGGACAGACGACCTCATACAAGTGGCGGGAAGACGCTGGATGCAAGCCGCTTCCAATCGGTCTTTTTGGAAATCCATGGGGGAGGCCTATGTCCAACAGTGGACTTCTTATGGCTGAGATGATGATGATGATGAAACTAACAATTTGTCAAAATAATCACTAAATCGCATCAGTGAGTGGCGAACGAGTGATAATTCAACAGCAGCCCTGCGGCCCAGGAATAAAACTCCTACCTGTCATTATTGTTTTTATTAGAATTTCCAACAGATTTCTTCAATCGACTTACACCATAATCTACCACAAGATCGTGTACCATCAGGTGAGTTGGTGGTTAACGTAGTCAATAAGGTAAACGTAATTAGTTTTTTTAAAGTTTCCGTCATGACCCGAGAAAAAAATTGCCATCACATAATTTGCCAAAGTATTTTATAATACCTATTTTAAATGTTACGTTATTTTTGTGATATCCTACATTGTTTGTAACGTAAAAACCGCTTTACTTACTTACTTACTTACCGCTGTATTTACTTTGCGAGAAAACCAATGTTCCAAAGTAAACCTCGTGTCCTAGTTGTGATGAATCACGCGTGGGTATCTATCTACAACCAGTATACAGTTATTTTGTCTTTGGCAATATTGGTTATCCTGCGCACTCGTATGTGTTAGTATTGCCAAAATATCTTTGATATTGGTATTACTCACGATTTCGGGACAGTCTTTGAGAGATAGATAGATAGATAGAGAGACTTTTTATTGTAGACTCCATAAAAATACAATGAAACGGAAGCTATATAAAACTAGTGTAACAATTGGCAGCCTTATCGCTAATAGCGGTCTCTTCCAGGCAACCTCAGGATGGAGAGGAACGAAAAGGAAGTCTTAAAGATTTACCATGCTACACCACGCTTCCTACTTCTAATTCTCTTCACGTCTACACTTTAGCAACACTTTTTCGTTTGAATTTTCATGAGGCCTTGAATACATGATATAAAATAAAAGATTTTAATAGTACTGAGGGTGCGGGAGGACCAATATGGAGTGGTAGTACCTACTTATACCGATTTTGGATCCAAGTTTTTCAATAGTTTTGAACAATTTAACCAATGTTGCATTTACTATACTTTCGGAACCAAATAAATTGGCGTGTTTATGCAACGGAGTGACAAGAACGAGTAATGCCAAAATTATATCTACATTATCTAACACCACTCAGAACTTTGGACTTTTGAACTGAACAGTAAAAAAACATGTGTGGCAGTGCACTGCGCTCGTCACTCTATCTTGAATCTCGTAATGGCCGGAGGCATCGCGATTCAAGCCGGAAAATAGTAATGTAAGGGGTAATATACCTGTAAACGGACTATAGTAGTAATTTCTGTATAACCATGAGAAGGTTAGATGTTATCTAAGCAGAATAAGGTAGAATAACGGCGTCCATTCGTTCAGCTCGTTTCATGGGGATTAGGTACGCCTCTCTCGCATCCAACACCTGCTCACTGACGGAAATCATATTATTAGCATAAGTATATATTATGGTGTTAAAATAAATTATCAGAACTGCTTGTCTAATAAAGAAATTTGGAAATTGAGATTTACAAGTTTTTAGTAACTTCAGATTGTGACTGTAGAGCGAATGATATGGTAAATAATATGTGTTATATTCGTAATTTTAAATAAGAATATATTTACTTGAAACTTACTTTTCACAATAGGTATAATGCATTTCATACACGAATCCACAACCATAAAGATCTAGGTACAAATATTCCTGTCCACTGCCAGTCAGCCCAGCCAGTGTAGTACAAATATTCCTGTCCACTGCCAGTCAGCCCAGCCAGTGTAGTACAAATATTCCTGTCCACTGCCAGTCAGCCCAGCCAGTGTAGTACAAATATTCCTGTCCACTGCCAGTCAGCCCAGCCAGTGTAGTACAAATATTCCTGTCCACTGCCAGTCAGCCCAGCCAGTGTAGTACAAATATTCCTGTCCACTGCCAGTCAGCCCAGCCAGTGTAGTACAAATATTCCTGTCCACTGCCAGTCAGCCCAGCCAGTGTAGTACAAATATTCCTGTCCACTGCCAGTCAGCCCAGCCAGTGTAGTACAAATATTCCTGTCCACTGCCAGTCAGCCCAGCCAGTGTAGTACAAATATTCCTGTCCACTGCCAGTCAGCCCAGCCAGTGTAGTACAAATATTCCTGTCCACTGCCAGTCAGCCCAGCCAGTGTAGTACAAATATTCCTGTCCACTGCCAGTCAGCCCAGCCAGTGTAGTACAAATATTCCTGTCCACTGCCAGTCAGCCCAGCCAGTGTAGTACAAATATTCCTGTCCACTGCCAGTCAGCCAGTGTCAACCAAAATTAGATTATTTACGAGAATATTTAATAACACTACATCGTCTTAACAATATTATGAACACCATTACTTTAATAATTTATTAGTAAACTGATATGATACATTAGTAAAGTAACAGTAAAATTGTTACGAAATATATAACAGAAGCAAGCAAGAAATTCCCGCAATAGTTTGCATAGGAGCGTGACGGCAGCTCCTGCTCCCGAAATATCATCACCTCCCTTCACCTCCCTACACTTCCATAAACCATAATCAACACCGAAATAGACACGACCGTACACATGGTGTATTATTTCAGAGCTTTAAGTTTTCTTATAACAACTTATTTTGTAAGATGCCTTCGCAGAATGCCGAAGCTTTCAGCTCTTAGGTCAATTTATATTTCTATCAATCTCTCATGCTGCACTGGAGCTAAGAAAAAACCTAGAATGGTCTATCTGGTTTTCCTCTCGCACATACAGTAAAAGTCAGGAATTTGAGGGAAATTGATGTTTATATAGGCGATGAAAGAGGTCAGTTAACATTTTGTACATCTTACCATAAAATTACAGCCAAATGAGGATTTGCCAATCCCGTATAGGGTACCCTATGTCCAGCTGTGACGATCTTATTTATGTCTATTGTTTAAGTTGTTAATTTCTTTTAAAGATTTTTGATTACTCATATACTGATCTTTATCCCTGTAACGGAAATTATACATTAAATCATGAATATTTCTATATGGCAACGACGATGTCTTACCTGTCAGAGTTAGAATTTATTTGGATAACTTTAAACGATTTTACAAGTTTTAGATGCAATTACAACTTTTTTTTTTTCTGTATATATATATTTTTTTAAATTGTTTTTTACGTAGACTTAAGGATAGATAGTAGTGGTATAGTCATAGTTCTTGATATAGGTTTTTTACATGTTCTCTTTGTTATATTACGTTATGTCCATGCACATGCAACATATTTCTTCTCAGAGCTGTTAGGAACGCAAAGGTTTAAATTCCACTACAGACGCGGCCAATTTATGCATAACGCCTCCAAAAAGCGTTAAAAGGACGTTCAAAGTCACCTATCAGAATAAGGGGTCACCTCAACGACCTGAGCAAATTATATGAGCGTGTGCTCACGTAGAGGAAGACCAGTAGGAATAAAATAACAGAATTATCGAATAGGACAGATTGTTTTGTAAATAAATAATTATTATATCTAAGACTAATTATATCAGTAAATCTAAGTAAGTGCAATATTTCCTGAACAATTTACCCGAAGACAAAAATTTTGCTTAAACATTCAGAAAAAATAAAACGCAACGACGCAGCGACGCATATACGTACCTAAGATTATCAATAACAGTAATAGATAAATAAAGTATTCCTTGAAATTTATTACTAATTAAAACTAATACAACCACTGGCAGCCTTATTGCTAAAAGTGATCTCTTCTAAGCAAATTTAGGGTGGCGGAAAATTAAAGAAAATGGAAATAAGAGAAGAAAAAGAAAAAAGTACTTAAGTATGACTACTGCATAAATTTCCTCCAAGTTTAAACACCCTATAGACAAATATACAGGAAGGGAAGTGGACTAGTGATGAGCAGCAGACGTCCCCGGGGTTCATTAATTCTCTCCACACCTGTCCCACCTCCAGGGCTGTCGGGGGCCGAGGATATCCTGGACTTCCGGTACGAACAGCGTCCAGATAACGTGATAACATTGTAGACATATTGTTAGGGTTTATCGTCATGAGTGTACATAGATATTTATATATTATATACGAACTGTTATCAAAGGATCTATTATCATATTCATTATAAATAATTGCACAATACTAACAAGTAATCGTAAAAAAAAACTAAAAAACCCGACTTCAAAATACGCAATTCGTTTACTTGGATGACAAATTTTTACAATTATTTTGTTATAAAAACCCTTCTCACAATGAGAAGATGGCCCGTTCCCAGCAGTGGGACAGTTTGTACAAAACACGGCTGATAAAAAAAAACGATTTTGATGAAATTTCTACGAGACCACTTTGGAACCGTTTCAAACAAAAAAATAATTTTTCAAATCGGTCCAGGTGTCTTCGAGTAATCAGGGAGGGAACACACATATAAAAAAGATACTGACGAATTGAGAACCTCCTATTTGGAAGTTGTTTAATAAAATTGGCTCACTAGCCGGTTAAATAAAAAATAAATATAATATAATAAAATGTATATACATAGTAGAGGTATAGTTATTGTTCTTAGTATAGTTTTTTCTTACATATGTCATTTAAAATAATAATAAATACAGCATTCGTTATACATTACAAAAAAAACATATTTAGAATAAGTAAATAATAAATATACAAATCAAATTATACTTATAAAAGACTTTGTCATGACTGTCAGGAGTGTCCAGGACAGACAACTTATAGGCTATGCCACTGGTTTTTTTTTTTTTTTTCTGTCTAGTATTATATAATAATATAATAATAATAATATAATAATAGTTTATTTGAGCTAATAATAGCTAATTAGCTAATAATATAATAATAGTTAATTTGAGCTTTAGAGTCATGAAATTTTGAAACTACCTTCCTTGTAATTTATAGAAAATGTAGGAATTCTTTATTGGTGTACAATTAATGAATTCGTCATTATCATAATCTCAGTCACAAGATGTCCACTGTTAGACATGGCTTCCCGCATAGATTTCCAAAAGACCTGATGGAAGCGGCTTGCATCGAGCTTCTTCCTGGTACTTTTTTTTAAATCTTTAACCAACGTTTTTTTTTCGTGTACCGAAAATGTTGCATCTTCTTCGCCACTTGTATGAAGTTATCTGTCCATCCCGTGGCTGGTCTTCTTACGCAGCGCTTGTCGATGTGTGGTCTCCACTCCAGAAATTTTCGGTCTACCATTTTTTGACTAGCTCAGAGAAATCTTAACATAATGATATGGTATCAAAAATAATTACACACTAAAAACCTTCGCAGCAGCCCTACCTCCTACTCCTCTCTCCCCCCTCCCCCCTCTTAGCGGGCGGCGCGTGGCTGCGTTAAGTCGATGCGCGCGCGCACGTGCCAGGTGCATCCCGCGGCGACCTTTTATTATGACGTACGGAGCGGTCCGGTGATACCGATCACGGGCTCAGATTAGCCCAAATGGGAATTTTATGGGGATCAGGTAGTAACATAGATGTTGATAGTGAAGGTATATTGTACCTGCTGTGGTGTTGTGGTGTCTTATTAGACGTTTATTTTTGACGTGACAACGTCTAATAAATCGATGAACGCCGTCTGCACGCACGAAAAAGGATGACTCATTGTCCCGTTACGCTCATTGTACGTTTGCATTTAATCAATGTTTTGTTATGTCGTTGTCACGTTAAACTATCGTCCGTAAACCGACTTTACAAACAACCAATTTTAATCTTCTAGAGATTAAGTAGTAACAGCAAGCTTTATTAAATGACACATAAAACGTATGCTTGTTTTACTTATTGGTATACTCGCGAGGTCTACTATTCACGGAGCAACTACTATGGATAAAGATTTTGGTTTTATATAAACTATTTATACATATATTGTCTTATAATAAATTGTGATGTGTAACTACGGAACCCTACACTGTACGTGGCCTGAAATGCGCTCGCCAGGTTTTTGATTTCATGTTCATATCCTAAAAGCAAACTACAAGAATTAGTTTGGGTAAACATTTTTTGTTTGTTAAACATTTTTGATTATACATAGAATGAAAAACAAGTATAAGTTTAAAAACTTTTTTGAGTTTTCTAAGCCCCTGACAAAAACAGCTGAACCGTTTTTGATGAAACATAGTTAACACTCTCAATGAAATCCTCAAAAAAAAAACTAGATCAAAATCAGTTCATCCGTTTGAGAGCTACAATGCCACAGGCAGACACACAGATACACAGATACACACATTAAACGTATATCACTCTTTTTAGGTCAGAGGTTAATCAAAAACATCACAAACATAATCTATTTTTTGACGAATTTTTCGTAAGTTCATTTACAAGTTTTTACAAACTGTGTGTAAATGAGAAAGACGATTTACGAGCTATAGGAGCCTTAAATTATAAAATATCTTAACTCTTAGAATAAAATATACGGCCTTATCGAAAAACGTTACTTAACTTTAACCATCGTCTTAAATTCACTGTCTTCTTTCCACAAGTGTCATATGTTTTAGCGAGAAGTTGACAAAATATGTTAAGCATTGCTTAAAGTTAAGTAACGTTTTTCGGTAAGACCGTATATTTACAAATGTTGAGTACAATAACACTCAATAACCAGATAGGTGATATAAGAGCGTTGATTCCCTGCCCGCGACGTGCGTTAACAAATCATCTCTGGGCGCAGCGCGGCTATATTTAGCACACGTCGGAGGAAGTGCGGGGTCTATTCTCGGCAGGGAATAATATTTTCATATTGTGTAGATCGTAAAGGGAATGGACTCGAGATGAACTCTCTGATAGACGTGTGAGATACAGGAAGAGATGAATATACGGGAAGCTGGGAAGATGGACGTAGCTAAGATTTTATAAGTATGAGTTCTCTCTCAGTAGGAACCTTTTTTCTTGGCTAGCCTGGCAGCTGCTGTGGGTTGTGGGTTCGATTTCCACACAGAACAAAGATATGTCCAAATCAGCAGACTGTTCTATAAAAAGTATCTATTTTTGAAGAATAAATAGATTATATTTGATGTAAAAAAGATTTTTTTTAAATATATCTACGATTGGCCACTACCTCGCCGTGACGGTGTGGTCGAGGATAGAGCACGTCGATCTAGAAATTTTAGAAAATATTGCATATATTCACTCTAGCTTACAAATAATACTAATTATTTATTCGTAGACTCTAGCCTTGAAAATTCCAAGATTGTATTTCTTAAGATACAGAGAAGGGCACAAAAAATTCCATCCCCTGTGCAGTACCTACGTATTAAGAACATGGACCGAAATTGATGAGTGCGGATTTTTGGCATTTCAATTAGAATGGGTAGCTGTGGCAATGCGCCGACTTTCTGCGAGTACTGTGGGAATAAAGAAATTAAATATGGTCGTGAATCTCTTGCGCACACTCGCCAAAATTAATCCTATAGAATATAGATCGACATGCTACGGCGATATTTGAATGGCCTTATATCAGCTGTCATATAACATTATCACAATACAAATGATTATTCAAGCAAATGCAGGAGGTAAAGTCAATTTTAATGGCACCTCACACATAAAACTCGATCAGCTTAGGAGGCTATTATAGGAGGTTGTAAAGAAACATATTATAGACATACTTATAAGAAAACTTTATACTACTTCTTGTGTAGTCGGATATTTTTTAACAGATAAGGAACAACATACATAAGTACAATAAATAAATCCTAAACAGCCATTAACTTCATCAGAAGCACACGAGGTTACCCACAAATACGTGATATATCATCTTTTCCACACATTACAGCGGTCGAGCCAAATGAAATGGAAAGTGTTACCATCCCCGAAGACAATGCACTCAGTGTTCTAGCGCTAAATATGAAACTAGTGAAAGGTGTAATGTCAGTGGCGGCTTGTTAGCGACTATGTTAGCGGAGATCATTAGAGCTGTGGTCATCCACTTAGCTAACGGGTTGAGGTATATGTTTCCTTACTTGTGGGTTTGTGGTTTAAATTTGAAAATATGATTTTTTTACATCTGACTAAGATTCGCCATGCGGTTATTTCATATTCAATTAATATTAAAAAAAGCTCCAGCTAAATTACACCGTAAGATAGCTAAAGGACCAATTAATATGTTACATTGAGTGAGGACTGTGACGCATCGCGCGCGGCGCCTGAATTATACTCGTTGCTAATCAACTAGTCATTGCTGCAACATACTGGGTACTCTGCTAATTCGCACTACTACCAGTTTATCATCAGTCCGAGGCAGTGCTTTATTAATGTAGTAGTTTAAGATAGATATTTATATAGTTTTGTTGTAATAAAGGCATTTGCGATTATAAAGTGACTAGCTGCGGCCCGCGGTGTTACCCGCTGCTTTACATAAATTATATTAAAGAGATATTATTTTTCGGAATAAAAAGTAGCCCATGTGTTAATCCAGGGTGTCAGCTACTTCCACACCAAATTTCATCCAAATCGGTTTAGCCGTTTGAGCGTGAAGAAGTAACAAACATATAAACACACAAAATTTCGCCTTTATAATATTAGTGTAATCTCAAAACCGTTCCAAACTAAAGTTTCCGGCAGCCTAGTGGTGAGACCGTCTGACTTGCGATCCGCAGGTCCTGGGTTCGAATCCCACGGCACGCACCTCTGTCTTTTCGAAGTTATGTGCGTATTATTGATTGCCGCCAACTTCAAACGGTGAAGGAAAACATCGTGAGAAAACCTTAATGTCTGAGAGTTCTCAATGATCTTGAAGATGTGTGAAGTCTGCCAACCCGCACTTGGCCAGCGTGGCAGACTATGGCCTAACCCGTCTCACAATGAGAAGATGGCCCGTTCCAAGCAGTGGGATGGTTTATACAAACAGGGCTGATAAAAAAAAAAAAAAAAAAACAATAAATCTTTATAACGATTACGCAAGCCTCGAATACCAGCGTCATCCCGCGCATTAATCGTCCAAATGAGTACTCACGGTCCGCAGACAAACGCCGTACTATATACCTAGTAACGTATGGATGGAGCCAATAACGTAATGCTCTGAAATAACAGTAGATCGGTGCCGAGGTGAACCGTTTATTGGTACAGTGGGTATCTCCGCCCCCGATTCGCGTCTGCGCTCGCGCAACCAGCTTTCAATGAATGGCTTAAATATTTTGAAAGAATCCAAAAGCTCAGAAAGTACTTGTTGAAGATGTATTGGAGCATAGCGGGATAGTAAACTAGACTTTACGAGAGTGAGATTAACGTTTAGATTCCGGGTCGATAGATAATACGTAGCTTATAACCTGAACCGATTTTGATAAAGTTTTTATGGGACCACATCTGAGGTATTATCTACCAAACAAATAATCATCAAAAACAATTCATAATTTGGCGGAGTAATCGCTGAACAAACATACAGTCAAATTGAGAACATCCTTCTTTTTGGATGTCTATTAAAATACTGGGTAATCTGGTAAGTTTAACCTTAAGGTCATAAAATTATGTAAGATATACGCTATACATCTGTTTAAATTTGTTGCATTTCAATGAATAACAATCGCGAAAATCTTAGAAAACATTAAATTACCATAATTATTTTAAAATATAATAGTGTCGTTCTTAATGCGTACCGCACAGGATTGGAATCTTGGAATGTTCAAGGCTAGAGTGAATTAAATAATTATCTTCTAGAATGATAAGCTGCATTGTCGACACACTTAACATCAGTCTAGTTGGTGATCAATCGTAGATCTAATAAAAAAAATAATTAATCGCAGTTTTATTACAATATGGCTAGTACATTTGTCTTACTTTGTCAATTGTAGAATGAGCAATAATAACAATAATATGTTTTTGTTTAATATCAAAATTTATTTATTGCTCAAAACATAGAGGTACACAGTAGCGTTTAAATAGCATAATATACAATATAGAAAGACGATTGTCAAAGTAATATTGAAATAAGACAAGACTGCTTACAAGACAAGGGTTCACCCTCGTGGTACTGCTCCTAAAGTGCAAGTTGGGTCCCAAAAATGCAGAACTGACAGCTACAGTGGGTCCTTCGTCAAACACTAAAACTGCCAACAAAGGTTGTAAGTTAGTTATCAGCGTTCTTCAGATAAGCACTGACCACAGTTTAAATGTTTCAACCGTTCTTGACTACAAATAAGCACTTTTAATGTAAACAAAAATAAATAAAGATGCAGCACAACAAAAACCTAATCTTGTTTAAGTTTTTCATTATCTTCATCGTTGACATAGTAATTTTGAATTCCTATTCTTTCCTTTATCGCTAGACAAAGTGTCCACACACGACTTATCTCTGTAAACAAATCTGAGCCCCATTGAGTGTGAAGCAAGTTCATTGAAGGCGAGCAGTAATCCGGGAGCCGTCGTAGATAAGAGGTCGTGGACCCGCGCGGCCTATCACGATGCACCGTAATCAAACGACAGATAGGATGCTGCCAGGATACTGATACTGAGCCTTTTATTTTTAAGCCAATGTCAATTGTTTGGTTTGGGAATGAATGTAACTTCAGAATGATAGGCATTGTAACAGCAAAAGTCACTCTATTTTATTTGTTATCTTTTTACTGTTAAATAACTGAACAAATTTAGAAGTGATATAGAAATAGATCTTTTCGGAAATACATGAGGAAGGCCTATGTCCAGCAGTGGACTTCTTGTGATGGTGATGTTGATAATTGAATCCTTGAAGAAAATACTGGTGTACCTATATTAATATATTACTAATACAGAGTGGTTCCACTAAACTTTTATTGCGATGCAAAGTTGACTCGCGCTCGTTTTTATTTTGCTTTTTCTGTAATTAAGAGTACGAGACAAAAATTCAAATGAGCCTACTTTAATTTGTGATTATTTAACTTTTGTGTGACTCTCTTAATTGGAGAAAAAGCAAGATAAAAACAGGCGCAAAGCCAACTGCATCGCTATAAGAGTTGAACGCTAATCCTGCTGTTCTATAAGTAAAAGTAAAGGTAGGTAAAGTTGCTTAGAAGATATCTATTTACTTGTCAAGTTTCCGGGATTGCTGGTATAGAGGACTTAAACATCACATAAATATATATTCTATACTGTTTCACTTACCCTTGACCTTGACAAGTGGCGGTAGGACACTGGATGCAAGCCGTTTCCAATCGGTCTTTTCAGATATCAGATTTCAGATTGGGAGGCCAATGTCCAGCAGTTTGGAATTTGGAATGTAAAGCAAAAGTAAGTAATACATGTGAGTATGTAATAATTATAAATAAGCTTCAGATAAAAATTATTGTATACTGAAGTATATATAAATATTGTTAAATAGATATAAATATTGTAAACATATAGATAGATATGTGGAAAACTGAAATATAAGTATGTAAGAATAATATGTACCTAAATGTAAACAAATTAAAGCTTGGATAACTAAATAAATAATAGTAGGTAGGAAAATAAAGAAAACCCTGAAACTAACTCCCAAATGTAGGAAACCTTAAGGGAATATTATAACAGTAAACAAATAAAATTATGAAATTTGGGATAGGTAAGAGAAAAAGTAACATCAGATAAATGAAATTTGGTAAAGAGGCTTAAAAGTCCAGTAAATATAAAACAGTATCATCATTTGATGGATGAATAAATTATACATAAACATAGAATAACAAAAATTAAAAGTAGGCAAACAATCTAGTAGTATAATCCTTAAATTAATATTAAGGGACCTTAGCTCGCGGGCCGGGCATATGCGCCCGGACAGATAAAAAAAAAAAAAAAAAAACCAGCAGTGGACTCTTAATGGCTGAGATGTTGAGATGAGAACTGTTCCACTTATCGTGATAGGTATAGAATTTTGGAAAAGAACATAAATAAATTTGATCGCTCTAAGAATTAACCAGAAACCTCAATAAAAAAGAAAAATATAAGAGTTTTGCATCAGATATAAAATTTTAAGATCAACTAAATAACTTATAACTTTCTAAAAAGTAAAAACAATAAGCCCAGTAGATAAGTTAGGCCGAACGGGCGCAAATCGCGCTCGGTGTCATATTGCATGCGCCTGCGCGGAGTCTGATTTCATGACGGACGGACAGACAGACCACCGGCGCGGTAGCGTGTTAGTAGACACAAGTAGCGATTAACGAGTGTATATTTGTTTGTTATCGATAATTGTAATAAACAGTTATACTTTCGCTTTATACCGACTACAAAAAGAAGTACGTTAACAATTCGGCTGTATTTTTTTCTTGTATATTTGGTATGCACAACTCCTACATTTATAAAACGACTTCAATATTTTTTGTTTGTTTGAAAGGATCTTCTAGAATCTTACACATTAGTTCCATATATATTTAGTCAAAATCGGTTCAGTTAGTTTTTAAAACAAAATACGCATTTGAAGTCGTAATTTTTATTTTTTTTAATTTTTATTATCAAGCAGCTGTACAAGTATAAAACGCAGACAATAGCTCCAGTACGTGTAGGCAGGCCCTAAGGCAGTGTTTACACGTCGGTCACGGTTGGCGCGCAGTGCACGCCAGATGGCGTTACGTCATGCGCGTGGGCAGACGTACCGGCCGGGCTAGCCAACCGTGCACAAACGATATTTAGAAAGAAATTAACAGAATTTAAGGTGTACTAGGAATTTTAGGAAGGTCGAAACAATTTGGATAAAACCAGGTAGTCGCTGGATCTGTCAAAGCGCCACCGCGACGCTGCACCGTTGCCAAGACAGAATATATAGATTGACTACCTGTGCTCAACAGTTTCACCGGCGTAATGATGAAAAACGGTGATGATGATTAATAAAATTTTGCGTACGTCTGTCACCAGGTTCTCATCTATATCTGTACCGAATTTCATAACAATCGGTTCAGGTATTTTGTCGTAAGAGGATAACAAGCAAATAGAGACAGTTATTTCAAAGAGAGAGCTTATCGGCCAACAAACTATTTTGTAGTTTGGCAGAAAATAAATTTAAAGATATCTTTTTATTACATAAAATGCATCTGCTTGAAATCAGTTTGATGACAAAATGCATCTGTCACTTCAGTTTCAGTTTAAAAACTATTGACGCACGATGGTCTTCGTCATTCTGCCAAGAGTCACCTCTCCGATAAATCATGATGATTTTATAAACAACGTGTGAAGTGAATCAATGGTGGAAGTCACGTTCACGCACGTGATGCGGGGAGCCTGAATAACATAATGCACGATAGCTTATTTTACATCTTCCTTTAATGTTATGCCTTGAGATAAGTTCTGAGAATGTCTTTGCTGATATAGAACCTCTGACGTTAAGCTCCTGACGTGTCCGTGAAGGTTAGTTGTGTTTATTTTATCGTTTAAAACAAATATTATGATATCACATAATTAACACTGGCTGAATATCCGGTTTTTCCCGCGATCAAGAAATTATTTTCTTTTATCGTCATTATCTCAGACACAAAAAGTCCACTGCTGGACATAGGCCTCCATCATTGAATTAAAAACAGATCGATTGGAAGCAGCTTGCATTCAGCGTCTTCACCTTATGCCAGGCCTTGCTACGCTGCGCTTGCCGGTGCATGGTCTCTACTCGACATTTTTTTATATACGTATTGACCGTTAACTCACCGGATGTTAAGCGACGTTGTGGTCTACGATGAAGCGCGTTTATTTGGAAGAAACAGATTCACTCGCGTTTCAAAGACACCCAGATTGTATCTATCTATGCAACAAACCTTTATCGGTCTGGGGTATTCTATTTGCTTTTTATGTAGTAGCTTGTTTTTTTTTATGGGCATGTATCTTTATTAACTACAGCAAAACAATAATATACAGACTCAACTAACTAAACTACTACACTAAATGCTCAAACCCACTACCAGTTGGCAGCGTACCCAGCATGCTAGCCGCATTGCCACACTGAATGGCAATGCTTATGCGTTGGGCTATATACGCGCCAGCATTTTGGTCACGCGTCGCATCGATCAGGCGCTCAGATAAATTTAGCTTGTTAATTACAATAGGTAGATATGTGTAATTTGTATGTTGTTTTCTTGAAAAAAAAACCTAACTAAACTTCTACCTGCCAAATACAGTATGTGTACAATCTATACCAACGTCTCCACATCCATATAAGTGCAGTGTCGTGTGGCAGAGCCTCCGCCGTAGTAGGCAGTGAATGGGCTGTGACGTCACGCGGCGCTCAATGACTGCCCACGCGCAGCCTACAAACCGACCTGCCATATGGCAGCGGGCCTTCGAGCGAACCAATTAATTCACTTTTTATGAACGAGATATTGGCAGCTAGAAATTAAAATAGGCGATGGTTTGGTTAGATTTGTAAACATTGGATCACCATTAAGTATCATTGCGGCGTAGGATGTGTACGCAGAGGCAATATAGGGAATATACATGAATTTTGACATTTTTGACATGCATAATTGATGACATACCAAAATGTAATACGTATACTAAAAAAAATATTTCAATCGGTCAATAAACTTCCGAGATATAAATAATTAAAGCTTTAGGGGAGGAATGCTCTGTCTCTCTCTCTCGCAAAACAGTAGTTTGTATTGAATTTGTACGGCGAACATGATGCATGACGTCATCTAACGCGACCGTTTGCTTTCTGCTTGTAACTTTCATATTTTTGAAGATATGTATTTTAATTTTGTTTTTTTGTTGAATGGATCTATTTGTGGTTAGCCTTTTTATGACCAAATAAAAATAAATCATGCATTTTCCATTCATTCTATGTATATTCAATAGATTATGATATATTTCCCTATATATTATCTATGAGAAGTGTAGACCGCAATCGAACTAGCACTCAAATGGAGGGTCCCATTGACTGTTGCGGGATTCGTCATAGTAATTTCCCGCACTTCGCGTGACGGATGACGAGTGGTGGTGGTCCGCGGACAGTCACCACGAGTGTCGCAACACAGGTGTGATTCAAACACAGGTGAGTCACTCAATGCTTACTGTGTTATTGAGTGGTTTTTTTTCTTAGTAAGTTTGTCCTTGGTAATTAAACCTAATAACTAACCATCAATTAGGTATTTAAGTTTAATTATTATTAAACACTTTTTTCTGAAAATTCAATCTTCGAATTTTCAGGGCCAGAGTGATTAGACATTTTCTAGATCGACAAGCTCCATCCTCGGCCACACCGTCGCTTAACATTAGGCGAGTAAGTCGTAAATCGTAGATCTATAATATAAAATAAAACCGGACTCACACAGACTCGCCCACCGAGGGTTCCGTACAACCTAGTACATAAAAGGGGGGAAATCATATATATTTTTTTTTAATATTTTCCTTCATCAACCGAAAAATGTACATTATAAAAATATTTAAAAACCTGTTTTAGCTTATGCTAATGAAGTTCTTTCATATGATACCCATGATATACATATATATACATATACATATGATATACATGATACAGTTAATTCACTTTAAAATTTGGGTCCTCATTCCTTGCCTATAGACACTATTTTTTTGTGATTTAGTTAAAAATGTCCAGTTTTCGGATATTTTCCTATATGTGTACTCTAACACAATGCTTCTTGCCAAATTTCATAGTTCTATGTCAACGGGAAGTACCCCATAGGTTTTGATTCCTCTGTGAGTGATCGAAATGTGCGTTGTTTACGACATATTCGGCTGTAACTTTTTTTTACGAAAACTGAGAAATTTTATTTTTCTTTCTGCAGCAAGAGACTGTGGATATGCGTATATGGTTTTAATTTCAACTTGATATCTTTACGCGTTCCCGAGACAAAGGTCTTGACACCCGGACAGACGGACAGACAGACAGACAGACGGACAACGAAGTGATCCTATAAGAGTTCCGTTTTTTCCTTTTGAGGTACGGAACCCTAAAAATTACTAATAGTTTGAATTTAGTTTACTTGGATCAACGAGGATTGACCTCGTTTACTCGGATGACGTATTTTTTCCGATATTTGGTTTTAAAAACAAACTACTAAACCGATTATAAAATTCTATAAACATACAATAATACAATCGAACTGAGAACTTCCTCCTTTTTTTAAATCGGTTTATAATGAAATACGAAAAAAAACCACGTAGCCATTCATGATGACAAATGTTTAGAGGTGACAAATAGTAGAAATCAATTTGTTCCCGTTGCAGGGTCAAATACACGTAACAAACATTTTAAAGAAGTAACAAACATTCTGATAGCATTATATCTAAGCATTGAAATAATTGAACAGCGCAGGTCGTCACCCTTACGATAATCTATTTGGCTAACCTAGTTTAGTGTTTATGCTAGTGTCATACATAACTCCTATGTAAAGAGTTATATTAATACCAGTAGCACACATACAGAAATAAATGACATTGGAAACGTCCGACTTTCTATTACGATTTGTTGAAAAATAATGTCGGATGTAATAAATTATAACGACTGACTTTAAGGAATGTAGAGATTGCAGAGTAAACATTTAACTATTGTTTTGCTGTTTGAAATAAAGAGAAATTGATAAAATATTTACATAAACAACATATTCAATATTTTTAAAACTGATGCCGTTTAATAATATTTTTAAGCATTTTTCAATATTTTGTACAGAAAACGCTGTAACGTCACAAACCACGCTTAGTTTTTTTTTTTTTGACTAATGATGTCCATTTAGTTCCGGAAAAAAATGTCTTCTTTTAGCATCATATTCTATAGTATAGTAAATGTAATACAAAACCATATTCTCGCTTGTCTTTATAATATAAGTCTTGTTATTCTATCAAGCAACTGGAAAAAGTCAAAAGCACTTGGCGTAGGTACCTATTGACGAAATGTGGTGGGTACCACCCACCACATTATTTTAAGCAAAAAAATCTGTTAATATTAGAAGAACATCAGTCGCAAAAATTTTGAAATTAATTTCTTAAAATAGTTCAGTTTCAAATAAAGTCATAAAATAAATATCTAAAAAAACTACTTTACATAAACTCGGTTCGCAGAGATATAATACATTATTATAACACGTTCTCTACCAATACACTAATAGAAAGTGTCTTAAATCATTTGTAATTGTTCTAATTACACACAAACTCACATTAAGTATTAATTAACACAGTTCGATTCTTAGACTGCATTTAAATATCAATTAGGTGACAATTTCCCGTGACTTCCTGTGCGGGACTCGCTTCCGGGCGGCGGCGGTGCGCATGCGCATACAAACACCGCGGCGCTACATCTGAAATAGCCGGCAGCGCCCACCGGTCACCAGTTTACCATTGCCACTGAAGGTACTGCACACATGGTAGGTACCATAGAAGCAGTTTTGTTTTTTTTAATTCTTCGCTATGTACAACACCCTATCCCCGCACAAAGTAATCGCTTCCGGTCTTTATCTGCATCTTATTGTGTGTATTTCAAATCAAGAGTATCAGTATCGTCTAGGTAAGCGGGCTCCATCGTAGACCGCAATATCACTTAACATCAGGTGAGTTAACATTAATAAAACCATCCTACAAGCCCCATTATGATACAATGGATGGAAGTAATCTTGCAATTTTCAAGGCTAGGGCGAATAGTATCTTCTAGATAGACGAGCTCCATCCTCGGCCACACAGTCGCTTAACATCAGACGAGTTGATGGTCAAACGTAGATCTATATCGCATAAAAAATGAATGCTCGCAATATTTATCAGAAATCTGTCAAAGTTAAGAAGAAGAATATATAGAACTAGCTCTTTTAATGTTCAATCATTTCGTACCAAAATATTGTGTCAATCAACAAAATTATGAAACAAAGTATAATCAGAAACACGTTGTAGCCAATTTGCTGATCGCGATTGCAACATTGCTAACTGGTAACTAACTTACATGTGTGACTGTTACTGTACATTGTGTGAAATGTCCACAAATATTTATTTATTTATTTAACAAAGTTTTGCAGTAAGTGTGCTACAGACATTATAGCTCCACCGCGACCGGCGTTCGGTCCACATCGCTTTCAAACTGTTTTTGGATGGTTATTTATTGGCTGAGATCTGGGGCTCGGATATTGTAAATATTGTTAGGAGTGCGACGCGCATGCGCCTCGTTTGTCACCGCCGCGCGCCGTCGGAGTACGCCTTAACGGGCCTACGAGTTGTGATTTGATTTACTATTTGAATTAATAATGCAATTTATTGCTGGGAAAGCAAACATTCTGTAATAATTCATAATAATCAATATACTACATGTAGCAGTTTATATTGTTATATTGTAGTATCAGTCAGTTTAAAAAGAGCGTTTTAAACTAAAGATTTAGAAAACCTTCTATAAATAAGTAAGAAGGGGAAAAGGGAGGTAACGTGGACCAACTAGATAGCACAATTAGTTGTGCTATCATTTTATAATTCGGTAATGATGGACCTGTGGCACAACCAGTTGTGTTATGAAAAATTATGCTAAGAAACAGTAGGTTAGGTTTGTTAGGTTTATTTTTATTATACACTTGAACTTTCGTGTTATTAAGATTATGTTATCAGACAAATTGTCAAATGAGCGTTTGGGATTGAGAAAAATCTATTTACCCATTAAGCAACTACTCAGACGTGTCACGGGGACAAATCTATCGAAGCACGTCCCGATAGCACAACCGGTTGTGCTACCGGTTGGTCCACGGGTACCTCCTCGAAAAAAACAGTCATTATTAAAATTACAGTCTAAGTGCATTAACTGTCTATTTCAGTATACGGTCTATCTAACATCTTGTCTCAGTGTCAGTACTATGTCATGACTGAGTATGCTCTCTTTTTACCGACTTCAAAAAATTTGGATGTGTTCAATTAGACTTTATGGTTTATTGTTACGCGATTACTTTGCCAATTACAAATTGATTTTGACGATTCTTTTTTTGTTTCTAAGGGACCACTCGGTCCCATATAAATTTTATCAAAATCGATTCAGTACTTTGGTTTTTAAAACAAAATAACATCAGAAGGAATAAATATCGTCCAACTAAACGAAATTGCATATTTTGAAGATGTTTCAATTTTCAAACTCTTATTGTTATTATTCGAAAATAGGCTTGCGCTTGACCGTTCACTCACCTGGTATTAAACGTCAGTTACGGTCTACGATGGAGCGCACATGCCTAGAAGGAACCTATTCACTCGCGATTTGAAGACACCCAGATGATATCCACCCGGAAAGACACATTCAGGATGCTTAAAAATTCTTGATAATTAAACAATATCTTGTGTCAGTCTTAGAACAATAATTTTCATCCAGTATTCATTGAAGTCAGCTCATATTTTAAGTAAGAACCTACTTAAAACTTAAACAAGTATATAAAATTTAAAAGTTTTATATACCTACTTTTTAAAGTAAAATATGAGTTTACTTCAAAGCCACAAGTGTACTTAAAACAAAAATTCAATGTTGGCCACGAGTTGCCGTAAAAAAACATTCTGTCTATGTCTAAGTTATAACTAGGCATGTTTACATAACAACGATCTCACCTGCGCCCGCGCCGCCTTGACTCACCGACCGTGCCATTGGACAGCCTCCGAGGTGACATAACGCTTCCTTGTCACAACTAATATCTAAATTTAAAACTTACGAGAAATATCTGCATAACTTGATCAGAATCCAAGAGCGAGGCACTGTAATAATTACATCTAGTAAAATCTGGAACAACACATTACAAAATACGCATTTTCGTTTGAAAGGATATCTTTCCATTCCATTTTTTTTAAATCAAAATTTGAAAAAATGGTTTTAAAAATAAAATACCTGGAGATAATAATTATGTCACCCAAGTACATACCTAAA
Source organism: Lycia hirtaria (assembly GCA_947563715.1). Lineage (NCBI taxonomy): Eukaryota > Metazoa > Arthropoda > Insecta > Lepidoptera > Geometridae > Lycia > Lycia hirtaria. The sequence continues at coordinate 2,610,243 of OX387376.1, read as the reverse complement.
CGAATTTTTTTTTGTTACATTCGATTCTAGAGAAATTATGTTACCTAGGTACCTACTTGGGTGACATAATTTCTCCAGATATTTTCTTTAAAAACCAAAATATTAAACCAATTTTGATTTAAAAAAAATGGTTAAAATAATATCCTTTCAAAAAAAAAAGAATATTCAAATGAGATTATAAATGATCCAGTTAAGAGTTAAGTAACAAACATAAATAAAATACAACCGAATTGATTTACCTTTTTGGAAGTCGGTTAAAAAGTTACAATATTTTTACCTATACATATATCGTAGTACACCTAATTATAAAACAAAAGAAAAACAATATATCCGTCTCTACAGTTATTTAAATAAGTACTTACGTATTCTTTACGATACTTCTTTTAAAATTACTTACTTGTAACAGAAGGCTACATAAAACTACAATTTTATTTATTGAGAGTGGCATCGTTTTTTTCTTATATCAGCCTATACAATCCCACTGCTGCGAAAAGTACTCTCCCACTTCCTGCCATCATTATTTAATTTAACTCAGTTTCCAAAATTCCTATTAGACACCGGACTCGTAACTTTCCCTCGACAACCAACAAAATAACCATTCACGGCACAATCAATAAAGATCGAAGATAATATGAAAATCTCCGCTGCTCTCTTAAAATAACTTACAACCTTTTACGCGAGATTCCGATGCTATCTGCACATTTTAATCGATTAATCAGATCCGATGAAATTCTCTTTTTAATTAAGAAATCGATCGGAAACATCGATTAATTATTCGAATCACATTAAAATACTAAATGGCAGTTGTGGGGCCACCTTTCCTTTGGCTCCGTTCCATCAGCGATTAATTCTTTTGCAATATTGCTCTGGATTCGATTTTTACTTTCACTCGATATCTAAAGGGTAACGATTATATTTGTTTGTTTTGCCTTCACAAAGGGAGCGGATTTTTCGTAAGCTTGTCATGGTTACGAAGCTGATCATGATTTCTTTTCGAATAATGTAATAGGGACTCAACAGACTGAAATATTTCAGCAACGATTTAAACAGTTATAAAATATAACATATCATAATACGTATCATCGTCATCATATCGAATTCATTCGAAATGATGATGAACATCATCATCATAATATCTGATTCCGATTGACTGACATACGAAAGCAATACGTAGGTAAGCGTGTTTCTAAGATCATGCCCTAAAAATAGAATTTGTTAACGTGTTTCTAGGATCATGCCTTGCCACCGTCCTTGTTTGCTAAAACTCAGGCATCTCAAATCTACATTGAATTGAACCTTTTAGATATGCCTGCTTTATCTTTCAGGCACAGCGTCACTTTCCCCAGGCTAGCTGGTATAAAACATGGGCCTATTCTATATTTAAAAACATTAAATGTCTTATTGTGAAATAAAAAGTAGAGATCAACTAAAATTACTAAAAATGATTTTTCAAGAATTGAAAGATGACACGTAAAACATACAAAATGTCTAAATGTACTTAAGTGTTTATTTCTGTTTAGATAGTTTGCGACTATAATTTTTTTAACATACTTCCTTAAGAAGCCTGCGTACTCTAGCTTTAAAAAGAAAACGTTTAGTAACGTAGTGATTACAGAAATGTACCATCTATTTAAATGAACTGGCCAAGCAAAATGTACCTATATACGAATAGATAGGTATGTAGAATTTTTGAACGGTGACCCAATTCATTCATAGCGATATTACATCAGTGCCTCTATTGAAAATGTAATATTCTTACAGAATATTTAATAGCTGTAAGTATTAAGGCATTATGCAAATCTGACATTAAGATGCAAATCTTCAAAAAAGCAAGTCCTTTTGCGGATCACCTTGCAGCTTCAAGATTAAATTGGACCTCCGAGCCATATAAATCAGTACAAACTCCCATCTATTCTGCGACGTTTCTCAGTACATACTACTGCGCCAACTATGACATGCGCATGCGCATTTCAGGTCAAGGAGAGTAAAACTGGGACATTACTTAGACTTTCGTGGAATACTGTCATCAATATATGGAAATAATTGTACAAAACAAACATAAATATAATTGACCTAAATATATTTAAAATGAAAATGGACTCTGTGGTTTATTAAAGGAAAATGTATTTGCACATTTACCTATAAAGAAAACTTTAATCTTACTTAGAAAAAAAAACAGAACTAATAGTACTAGTATAATAGGTTCCTACGCATAGTTAAAATGAAGAATTAAGGAAAAATAATCAGAAAACAGAATTGACATACAGATGATGACGTGAAATAGAACTAAGTAACCTTAATCTAAATAATAATAATAACAGTAATTTCAAAAAGAATAGAATTATATTTTAAACATCTAAATTAGTAGAGCTTATAGGAAGCATAATATTAATTATTTCACATACGAGTGAACATTATTTACACTTAAACGAAAAAAAAAACAAGGTCGATGCAATAACAGGGTCCAGTCATATCGCAATTAATGGAATGACTCGCGAAACATGGACACAATTAGCTCTTAACTGCCAATTTGAAGTAGACGCCGGTCATTTAATATTCAAATGTGCAAATTTTGAGCATTATATTATACATATTAAGTTGATAACTATAAAGATAGATTTACATTGATAACGAATGTCATCGGACCAAACCTGCAATGCACAGGAACGAAACAATAAGGAAAATCGGAGAGGCATTTCAAAGACTGCAATCATACATAGCAGCTGACATTGAGAACAGTAAACGCAAATAACAATGATCCACAAATTATTATTTTACGTTGCACTCAATTAAAATTAAGGAAACTTATAATAAAATTAACGAATATAATATAAATAAACTCTTTATTTTTTACAGCTTAGATATAACATTATTTTATAAGAAAAGACTTGCATGCTAGTAAAACAACAAGCAGCGTTATGGATAAAATCTTTTCTAGACAACTTTGTAATGGAGATGCGAAAAGAAAGATATGGATGACAGGATGTACCACAAATAAAATAATAGGAAAATAAATAAAAAATAATAATAAGCAAATAATATACATGTTTGATGATTAATGATAGAATGTGTTTTATTTATTTACATATTTAATTTATGCACTATCTTTACAGATACCCTATTGCAATAGTGCAAGTCAACATGCTACAAAGGTCCTAATATAAAGAATAGACTGAAATAATTAGAATAAAGTTCAACTTTAGAAAACGAAGGTCTTCGATTTTATCTACAAACGATACAAGTGAACAAACCAAACCGATATATTTATATTTAAACAAATAAACTCCTACGTTATATAAGTGCCTACATGCAGTCGCATAAACTGCATTCGCGATCGTTAAAGTCTCAAGTGTTATAAAATTGCCAATCGTCACATTCAACAATAGCATAACGTAAACCAAACGGAGGTCACCTGGCGCCATACTCGTAATAACGAGGTCACGGATATGCGCTCGCGCAGACCGAGCATCTCCCAAATAAACTGGGTTACTAAAATATTCTGCTCCGTGTCAAGATAGCTCTGAAGAGGTTAATGTACCTAATACAACCTCTGCATCTAGACACGACTGGGTTACAATAATATTTCTTTTGGTGAGTGTAAACTGTTAATAATGATGGACCCAATGTAATGCCTTGTGGTATACCCTAAATTAAAATAGGAAAGTATAAGTTGGGAGTCGATATTTTATGCGTTTTAGGGTTCCGTAGTAACTTATCCCCTTATAATATCACCATATCAGTATGTCTGTCCACATGTAATGTACAGCCATTTTTAACCCCCAACCCAAAAAAGGGGTGTTATAAGATAGACGTGTGTATCTGTATATATTAGTGTCTGTCTGTGGCAACGTAGCTCTCAAATAGATAGACCGATTTTGATCTAGTTTTTTTCGTTTGAAAGAGGATTTCATCGAGAGTATTCTCAGCTATATTTCATCAAAATCGGTTGAGGCGTTTTTTTTTGTCGGGTTTAAGTTTTCTAAACTTATACTTGTACTAGAAGCGTTTCATAAAGGATGGTAGATAAAGACTAAAATAAATATGTTCAGTATGTTGCGACTTGCGAGATATATAACGATATGTAACCATTTTGCAAAGTTGTCCAAACAATACTCGCCAAATAATTTTTTATTATTATTTATAGCAATGGTTACCCTAGCACTACAACTTTCCAACCCCGGTCGAAGATCTAGAGGTAGACGTGGAAAGCTGTAGTGCTAAAGGACATGGGAGAATGTGAGCTGGCCGACCGACGACTACGTCAAAGATCGAGCGAAGTGGAGAAGCAAATGCAGGAAGACTAACCCCACCACCATATGGGATCAATAGCATGGAAAAGAGAGAAAAGTAGTGGCTACTCAAGCTACTAAACCCCACCATATGCGTGTCTCGACATGATCTTGCCTACGTTCAAAGTAAATAATACGGTAAATGCGTAGGCAATTAAACGTATTACGTTTAAAAAAGCACAACATTAGAAATAACAGTAATAAAGTACATTAAAGGGCATCGCCTGTTTATTATTCGTAAAGGCTAGCTCACACTCCCGCAGGTGGCAGTGAATTCCAACAACAGCGCGGTGAGAATCACAAGCACGGATCTTGGCACGGATCCTGGGACAATGACGCTCCAACACACTTGTATGTTTGAACATTTCAAATTTTCAATACTCTCCAATGCAATCGTTCGCCAATTTTGAATAGGCCATAATAAAAAAAAAAGTGAATAGAAAAACATTTATCAAGTTCTTTAAATTTAGAATTCATGTCACAATTCACTCTTCTATTATAATAAAACCCAACAGACTTCATATATTTTATATCGCTTACGAGATCTCTAAATAACACGAACCCTATCTTTTTTAGAACCCAAATAAACAACAAAAGACATTAAACCAAATTTCGATTAGCAAAAAACTGGTATCTGATGTTCGGTAACGTTTAATCAACCGCATTGAGGCGAGGTATTATCGAGATATTACGAAGGGTCCATGATGCTACCTACTAATACTGTAAGCAGGGAACTTTGGAAATTGGGGTAGGCTGATCCCAATTATCCAATTGTCAGCAAATGGTTCGACTTACGTCGAGTCAGCACTGGGTAATTTGCTGGGAATTGAAACAAATTAACTCTATTGCATTTGCAAAGTAACTTAAGATCATCTGTACCCTAGGATTTGAGTATCAATAGCTATAGGTATCTACAAATATATTGGAATGTTCATGTGTTAAAAGACAACCGACGCGTCTAAAATATATTTTTAGATAATTACCAACCCTTTTTGTGTTGTCTCCGTTAATTACTTATACGGAATTTTAATGAGGCAAAGTTGTATGTTTTAGATGATGGGTCCTTAGAAAAGCTAGAACAATAGAGCAGTATAACCGGACCGTATGTATATGCTAACACAATGTATGATAAACATTTGATAGCGTTTAGCACTTTGTAAAATGACTTCATAATCCAGCAATGTGGAATTAACAGCGGTGTATGAAGCTGACTAATAGAAGAAACGATTTCAAACGTTCATTTATCTTAACACATGTACCTATGTGGGGTTAATTACAAAATATCATCAACGTACATAGGTCTATATTATTTGTTTTGAGATTTGTATACCATAGCTAGTTAAACTTTACACATTACACAAGTATAAGTTAAGAAAACTCAAAAACCTGTAACAAAAAAAAACGGCTAACCGATTTTGATGAAACAGCTATAAGAACACTCTGGATGAAATTCTCTTTCAAACGAAAAACCTAGATCAAAATCGGTCCATCCGTTTAAGAGCTAGGATGCCACAGACAGATACACACGCCAAGCTTATAAACCCCCTCTTTCTGGTTCGGGGGTTAAAAACATTGCATTGCTTAGTTATTTTCGATTAGACCTTGCTTTAAAATTATTTGCCTGAAGAGTCAAATAATTTTAAGCATCCAAAATACACAATCCCAAGAACATTTATCTAAAAATACCATTTTGGAGTAAATTCAAAAGATAGCATGGTCTGCTAGGTCAGAGGTTATCGGAATTCAGTGCACCCGCGTCTTCGGGCTCATCGCTGCTGATAAGCTGAGCGTTTCGGTCCAAGAAAAAGGTTGCCTGTACGTTTATCTCAAATTCTTTAGTTTTAAGACGTTTAAGTCGCTCTTTATCGTCAGTGGCAGCATGTCACGCCTACGCCTTTTAAATAATTCCAGTGCCATCCTTATTGGGGTCTTGTATCTTTGTATCGCGATTATACGGACATGTGACTAAGTAGCTGTAAGTTTGTGTCTAAGTCTGCTTCCAGTAACCTAGAAACGTAATTGTTATAGGTAAGTATGGAAAGTAGTAAAAGCTGAGCTGAGACCGGTTTGTGACAAAAAACACTCATAACATATATGTTTTGTTTAATTGGTCTGTCTATGTATGTTTTTAGACTATACGCAGGTATATGTCTATGATTTTTCCCTACATTTCCAACCTGCTCAAATTACTCTAGACATTATTTCTCAAAGACATAACTGTTTCTATGTCTGTCTGGTTATAATTTCGTAATAATTCAAGATACACAGAATGTTGCTTTCATAACACCTGCTTCTGAGAACTTTCTGTTATTAAACTCCTACAGACGTGGAAAGATAAATCACAGAATCACTTTTCCCAAAGCCATCGATCAACATCATCGAATAGCATCGAAAACATTTCAACAAGCGTCAATCAATAAATCAATAAAAGCTGCGACCGCAGATGCGCCCGCGCCGCGTCGCCGCGCCCGGAATCATTACTTATCTGTACCATTTACCATTCGTGGATAAAGAGCCACTTGTTAGGTCTACTCTAATGACATTTGATCTTTAAAAAGGCTTACTTACATATAAGAGAGTGCACAAGGATCATAAATCAACCGGAAAGCGGGATAGCACCCCACTGACAAAAATAGCCGTACGAAAAAAGTGAAGTAAAAAAAGGGCTTTGGTCCGCGTCCGCGCATGTGTTGCACATGTGTCGCCGTTGTTTCCGGTTCGTCAAATTAAAATTTGCGTTTGTCTATGGGCGGGGGTGCCAGAGACAATAAATTCAAGTTCAAAGTCAATAATGGGAGCTGTGGATAGATGAACAAAAAATGTTACGTGCAATCTGTATTCTGTATGACCAAGAATGTGTTATTGATGATTTTAGGGCTATGGCATTCATTTTTCGACCGTACTATATGCGTAAGAAATGCAAATAAAATTTCTGCGAATAAAATAATATTTTTACTTTAAAAAAAGGCAAAAATCGTCAGAAAAATGTTTAGAATCGAATATGGTTATTGCGGCAATTATTGCCAGTAGATTACGCATTTTTCATGCAGCAAAAGAAAACTGTTGTTTCTACCCTTAAATATTGTCCAATTTAGATATTTATTTTTACATGGTCGGAAACATTAATAGCTATGCCTCTACGATTTGCATTTTTTCAATGGAAAGTAACACAGAAAGTAACTTGTCACTCCATCTATTTGTTACCTTTTCACGATTACGAAATAATTATTGTGACATTTGGATTTATTCTTTATTATGTTAGACTTTTAAATTATTGTTAATGTACACAATGTTGATGGACTTAAATAAATAAATAAATTAAACGCCTGAATCGAATGTTATGAAATATGGTACCAGAGATTCTTTAGAACCTAGAGAAGAACATAGGCTATATTTTATCACAGTCATCATCACCTTCTTTTTATCACTACGCGGGTGATACCGTGGGGTGCAGCTAGTATACTATTATATAGTATGAGGTATAGTTCCCGTCATAAGAACGCTGGTTTGTTCCTATATTGTTACTATAGTATAGTATAGTATGAGTACAATAGTACCCGGTACTCTATACTATAGTACTCAACAGTGTACTCACTAGTAGATCACTCTTCAGTCTCATTTTATGACTACTTTAACCAAAGACTTTAACCACTTGTAAAGGTGTAGATAATAAAGTAATAAACATTCCAGCTTACACTTCAGCAACAATATTAACCGCTTTAGCTCTCATCTTTAGTCATAAAGATACCGAGTACAGCTCTGTTTATAACAAGATGAGTTAGGCCCTGAACACACGAAGCAACCTGAAAGTGATGAAACTGAAACTCCAGTCACTAGATGCTGAATCCGTTAGCCCTGTCGGCAGGGACAGGGTGGTGTAGTAAAGAGACAGGGTCCCGATCTCTATACTTCCCAGACAGGGACCCGATAGACAGGGCAAGATAAATCGGGTAGTGTATTATGTGTTTTACAAAGGAAGCATCTAAATTACATGGACAAATTTAGCATATCGCTATATAAATCTTTATGTACATAATTTCGTAATTTATAATTATATCAAATTGTTTAAGTACAGTATACCTACTTAAAACTAGTATCGAATTTGCATTTTTAACCGACTTCCAAAAAGGAGGACGTTCTCCATTCGTCGGAATATTTTTTATGTATGTTCCCTGATTACTCGAAGACCCCTGGACAGATTTGAAAAAATATTTTTTTGTTCGAAAGCGTATACCTACTTTCCAGGTCCCATAGAAATGTTATCGAAATCGGTTCACTATATTGGTTTTTATAACAAAATAACTGGAAAAAGTATATCATCCAAGTAAACGCATTGCGTGTGACGGATTATACATAGGTAAATGTCGGTTTTTTAGTTTTTTAAACGTTTACTTGTCATAGTCGCAGAAGGAGTAAATTTTAAAAGGTCGAGAAGACAAAGTTAATTAATGTCAACTTGTAAATGGGTGACAGCGGGAATGAACGAACTTTCGTAAATACATACATTCATTTCGCGATTTTTACGAAGTAATGTAAAAAAATACTTATTATATAGCATTCTGTTTCAGCCGACTTCTGTGTAAAAGAGCATTACTCTGCGCAGAATAAACAAACATTTATGTATTGGGTGCTAAAATCGGCGGTTGGCGGTGATGTCATCCGCGATCTTGAGTCGATGTAGACAACCTTCCGTGGCTGGTATATGTGTCATGAGCAAAGGTGAGGTAATGGCATACAACATGACAAAGTAATCTTCGAAGAAATTAGCTAATCGAAAGAAATTAGACATCACGAGTTATCGCGAAATTGACAGCAAAACAACTCACAATCTTTTTCATAGTAATTAGAAAGTCGTTAATAAATAAATTAATGACGTGACATTAAATTATGATAGCTAGATTTACGTTTTTTTTCTTCTTCTAAAAGTTACATCATTTTAACAGCATTAGCATTTGAAAATGTTGATCGACGCCGGCGCCGACGCCGAGACGCCATTAGTAAATATTTAAATTCTCAAACTGAAGGTTATACCAATTGTAAGAAACTCATAAAACGAATCATAATAAACTAAAATAGAAACATGAGTAACGTGACCTAAGACGATTGAAAAAAATGTAGAGCTAAATAAAAAAAAATTGAAAAAATAGTGAGAAAAATTACTTACATTTTCCTATTTCCATCGACGTGCGCCTGTACCGTAAATCCAAACATCGAATTAGCATTACCCTTATACACCACCCTAGAGGGTATGTCCACATTGAATCCCACAGCAGCCGCGATCACGCACAAAAACACATAGACAGACAGCGCCATCGTCAAAAAAATACACAAAATTCACTGACAATAAAAAACACAAAATACAACGCACTATATTCAATTTTAATTACATAATTTCATCCTCATGATTCGTTCGAACTTTTTACGATCGTATTCGAGTTAGTGGGAACGGCGGACACGTGCGTCGCGTTCGACGTCCGACGATACACTGAAAGGGACCGCAGAGCGAGCGCAGTCACAAGGCCGCACTGAGGTAACTCGTGGAAATATCGCTAGAAGACGTTCCCGCTGTTTTCTTTACGCGTTTTTCTCTGAAACGTCCGAGTACTTCGTATTGAGCGGGATGAGTAGTTTTGCAACGGGAGTGTATTTTTGTGCGTGCGTGAGCCATTGAGCAACTGGAATTGGGACGCTTGGTGACACGGTTATTTACGTAGATGTTTTGAGTCTCCAAAACATATGGAATGCCAAGTTCGAAAATGAAGATTTCAAATATGGATTTAAGATTATTTTGGAAAATCTTACAACATTCAAAAAAACGTCTCACAAACTATCCCTGTCTGAGCATGGTTGCTTGGAAAATATTGCTCGAACTAAGCGATAAGGCCACCAATCAAAAACCTGTCCATCCTGTCCACATATATACCTACTTTATTATCTTTACGTAATTTTGTTATTATCTGGTTTTTAATGAAGTTATATAACTATTAACCTGCCTATATTTGAATCAGTCCTGTTGAAACAAAATGTCCCTATTATTGTTTTTCTTCTTTAGTGAAAAGGTAAAGACATTTTTAAATAAAAACTACGGGTCACTCACGTCTGTTTTGAGCCGAAATATTCGACTATAGTTTCAACCGCATTCGGCGGTGTGTGACGTGTGTGCTGCTACTTTGAAAAAGACCGCCGAATGCGGTTGAAACTATAGTCAAATATTTCGGCTCAAAACAGACGTGAGTGACCCGTAGTTTTTATTTAAAAATGTGTGAAAACCACGTTAATTTCCATAGGTAAAGTCATACTCATTTCCAGGATGTTACTGCCTTATTGGTCAAGTGCGTTACGTTTAGCTAGTTAGGTCTAACTTAGGTCCAATTCACACTGAACCGCCAGACTGACAAAGCAGATAATTTTGGTAGAGCTATTTTTTGAAAATGAACTTTGAGCTTCTTGCAGCCGCGCTATCTCGCAGTGAACTGACCTTTATAAAAAAAAACTCCAACTACATCGATAACATTTAATAGACAGATCAATTCAATACTGGCGTAAACATTATTTCACAATAATTTCACTTATAAAAATAGCATCAAGTATAAAATCTTGCTTACATACAGACAGACACGGGCGACGACGTCGCTCACAGCGCTTATTATATTGTGCTTCACTAAGCAATACAAGTTTAAGTTTAGAAAATTCAAATTCCCCGACAAAACAAAAACGGCATTTTGATGAAACATAGCTAAGGGCATTCTCAATGAAATCCTCTTTCAAAAAATCGATCATATAGAAACATACATACATACACTCGAAAAACATAATCCTCCTTCTTACGCAGTCGGGTAAATAGTCTTTACGTTTTAGTGAATACGGTTATATTTAAAGAATTCAAATATATCTCGCGTGCATGAGCTACTTTGTCTTTCAAATAAAATTACCTATAAACTGTTTCGTTTAACGGCCAGTCCCAATATTTAATTACAAACCATTTTTAAGGTTCCGTACCTAAAAAGCTAAAAAACGGAACCATTATAGGATCACTTTGTTACCTATAGATTACCTAAGATAAATCATATCGCGATCTGTAGATTAGTTATTACAACAATGTTGCAATTTTGTGTTAAAAGGATTGGAATATCTACGTCAAATAGATTAAAATGAATTTAAATAAAATATTGAGAATGCCCGTGAGATATTTCCCTCAGAGCTAATTTTTTTAACTGATGCGGCAAGCGAAAAGTAAGACTATATAGATTATATTATTTTATATATATACGTAGATTGATTAAAAAGTTCATGTTTTTTTTTTCATAAAAGAAAAATAAGATTCAGAACTATCTTGTGAGTTTATATTTTTTTCCAAATTTAAATCGCAATTAAAAAAAGTGTAATGCGGCCTCGACTTGTGCATTGGGTAGTAATTTTTGTAAATCAATATATTGGTGGAGATTTTCAGTTCAAACTAAGCAAACTTTTTACTATGGAAACCAGATAGCTGATATAATACTTATAGAGAAAAGATAGCCCCGGCCGTACCCCCTGGCTCACATGGCGGGGGCACAGCCGTACCCCCAGATATACATTGTTTTTTTTTATAAATAAATACTTAAGATATATAGAAACACTTCAGACCCAAAACAATTATTTATGCTCATCGTGGGGATCAAACCCATGACCTACACAGCTTAGAAGGCAAACGTACTACAAATTGAGCTGTAAGGCCAGGCCAATAATTCGTATACTCCGTTAATTGTAGGATGTTATTTCTGACAGCTGTCACTTTCCATACTACCCTATTTTTACAACCAAAATGAAACTTGCGCTATTGTGACAGCTGTCACATGTATCACCTTAGATCGTGAACTTTTTAATCAGACTTCATATCTAAGTAATTAACCTAATTAATTGTTTCATAGTTACATAATTAAATATAAAAAAATTGATTAAAATAAATTAACAAACTATCACCTTATAGTCTTTCTGTTTTCGTATAACAAACTTTACTTAACCTACGTCTCACGAATGAGCAAAGATCATTTCATCTTTTTTTTTTAAATTACCTAATACTAGATTTTAATACAGTTTATATTATTATCATAAAACACTCGTTGAGCTACAATATATATAGAGTCATAATCGTTTAAATAAACAGTCGCGTCTGAACTCTGCACATTTATCGGCGAGCCTAAGAGAACATCACCGCACCGCAAGATGCCCAAGTGATAAGTGGTAAAAGAAACTGTCCGCGATTATTGAACACTATTGAATGGTTACAGCGTCAAAATTCAAGTTAATGTGTCGTTGATTGCTATACAATTAACATATAATAAGTGCGTATAACGCTCGGACATTTTAGTTCTTATTTTGAGATTGTCTCTACAAGTATTGTAGCTCAAACGTAAAAACTACATAATTTATTATTTAGTAATTGAATCACGATAATTTATTTATAATAAATCGCAAATTTAAGCTATATAATGTAATATTATTGCACAATCGTTATACAAAAAACACGATCAGAAATATTCCACAACGACATCTTATTCCCAAATACAGTAACGGCTACGGTTTTATAACGACCTGCAAAAGTGGTGGGGACTGAATGAATAGTTGTTTAAAAGAAGAATTCCAATTCCAAATCGGTTCATAAAGTAACAAAAAAGTGCATAATGTTTTCTAAGGATTTCGCGAATTCTCAATGAAATTAAAACAAAAATTAACGAATTTATCGCTTATATTTTACATAATTTTATTTCCCCACGTTTCGAACACTGCAGCGTCCGTGGTCACAGGTGAGACTAGATGACAGTTATCTTTTTTTGTACGCGATAAATCCGTTAAAAATAGTTTGATTTAAAAAAAAAAAAGTGTAACCGAATTTATAACCTCCTTTTTGAAGTTGATTAAAAAATGGACAAATCAATTATATTTACATCAATTTGAAACAATTCACGTAAAAGGATTAGAAAAATATTCATCAAGCATATATAATAAATTCTATATATATATATATATATATATATTATATACATATATATAACCTATATGGATATAAAACCGTGGCGCTTCCTGTACTCATTGTTCAAGTAAAAACAATTTTTACCCATCTAGTTGCTTCCATTCTATACATCCAGTTTTAGACATAAATATGCCAATTCACAGAATGATAACGCGATGTTTATTGGTAATAGGGAATATGCATGATTTATTTATATTTGGTCATAAGCAACCACAAATAGGTAAATTCCAGAAAAGCAAAATTAAAATAACTTAAATAATAAGAAAGTTACAAGCATTTTAATTTCATGTTAGGCAGAGAGCACATGACAGCGAATGATGACGTCATGGTTCAAGTTCGACGTACAAATTCAATAAAAACTGTTGTTTCGCGAGAGAGGGACAGAGCATCCCTCCCTTACAAATTTATATGTTTATATCTCGGAAGTTTATCAATGAATTGTTTTTTTTTTACATTTTAGCATGTTATCAACTAAAACTATTATTATTATGTAATAAAATTCATGCATATTTCCTATTGCAATCACTTTTTGCGTGAACTTTATTAATATATAACTTTCAGATTCAGTAGTGACTAAAATTGATTTGTGAAATGTATTTATCAATCTTTTTATGAGAGGTCAGAGTATAAATAACATCATGATAAAAAGCAAAAGCTACTGTCTCACTTTCGCCTCAATATTAAAAAGAGACAAATATAATTCAACACAACACTCACATTCATCAACCGCATTTGCAATAAATATATCGCAAACCTGACATAAATACTTATTTACTTTCTCATTTAATCTACAGTTCTAGCCTCATAATAATATAATGTCTTCAAAAATAAATAAATTGAGGACTCACTGCACGAAGGAAAATTTTAAGAGTAGGAAAAGATCGGCCCTGGGACCAGTTTGCCAGAACTTTGAATAATATTTAGATGACATTATTGAACATATTTTTAACCAGTAATTACATGAAGAGTACACCAAGCGAGCACATATTTTTAACCGACTTCCAAGAAGGAGGAGGTTCTCAATTCGACTGTATGTTTTTTATTTTGAATGTTTGTTCAGCGATTACTTCGCCAATTATAAATTGATTTTGAAGTTTTTTTTTGTTTGATGGACTTCAGAGGTATACATATAATTTTTATCAATATTTCAGTTCAGTTCTTTAATTTTTATTTTATAACAAAAATAACTGGAAAAATATGTTATGCAGTTAACGAATTGCGTATTTTGAAGTAGTTTGTTTATGTTTTTTAAACTATAATAAAGCAACAATACTTGCAAACAGCCAGTGCTCGGGAGGTCTACTGATCATATTCGAAATTCTTGTTCAGAATTGAGTTTATGAATTTCTGTCAAATATTATTTAAATCGGCGAACAAATATGATCTCGTAGCAAACTTCAAGATTTTATAACCAATTGTTTCGACAAACTCTTGTTCGGATTTGTTTATACTTTATTTTTTGTTGAATATAGGTCAGTAAATGGAAACTCTCCCCTTTTTAGTAGAAATAGGTACCCCCAAGAGAATATAACGTACTTAGGTACCCCCTTACAAACATACGCGACCTTTTTTTGTATAATAGTCAATGAGTATACAAACGTCAAATACGCAATATTCGACAAAAAAGCTTCCCGATACTGTCAACACAAATGCAATAGACACATTTTAGATTACTAATACGTTCAGTGAGCCTGAGCCTCGTGCGAATCTCTATAACAGTCTAGTTTTGGTTCATTTGTTCAGTAAATGTTATAATTATTACGTTAATCTATGATTTGGAAAACTTGAAGACGCTCGGCGTGCCTTTCTTCTGCGACTTGTTCTCGACGGGCACCTGCAAGAGGTGCCATGGTTTAGTTATATCAAGTTCATTTCCAAGACAACGGAAGATAGTCTAGTAAAAACAAGATTTGTGACACAAAAGACAACTAAGTATATTGTTATTTAAATGAATGTACTGGTGTTTTGAAATACATTTGATGATTTGACACAATTCCATAATTATATTATAAAATCGAATTGTGTTACCTTTACACGCTCAAATAGCTAAACCGATCGTTATGAAAATTAGTATAGAGATAGCTGTGGACCTGGAGACGCACATAAGCTACTTATCATCATCATAATCATCACCGTTTTTCATACCTGCGCGAGTGAAACCACGGAACGCAGCTAGTCTATAAATCGGGGATTATTGTTGATCTATGATTTTTAGTTATTTTCCTATCATAATTTCAAAGAATCCCCCCAGCTGCAAATACTGCGATCTGCTCCATACAAACAGATTTATATTTACTAGAGGAACGGAATCCTACTAACATTATAAAAGCGAAAGTACCAAACTTTGTCTGTTTGTTACCTCTTCATGGCTAAACAGCTGAACCAATCATTATAAAAATTCGACACAGAGATTCTTTAGAACCTGGATACGCTATATTTTATCATCATCATATAAAAAATAAACAAGAAAAAGTAGCCCTATAAAAATTCAAAAATAAAGACCATACTAAACAAGCCCAACAACTTGTTTTTACATTACAATCACTGTTAAGGTTGAATCTACAACATTGAATACTGAATAGGACTTACAGTTCTCTCCCCGAGCAGCAGCCTCGCCTTGTCCTCCTCCAGCGGTTCAGGCGCGGCCGCAGCGCGCCGGTGCAGCTGCAGCTTCTGACGGATCGCCTGCGACACTATCACCCTGATAACATGGACATTACGTTTCATTTCACCTGTTTATTGTCCACTTATGAGACGAGACAAACAACGGTATGGTCATCATCATCATTATCATCTCAGCCATAAAAAGTCCACTGCTGGACACAGCCTTCCTCATGATTTCCAAAAAGATGAATTCCGATTGGAAGCGTCTTGTAGCCAGCGTCTTCCCGCCAGTTGTATGAGAACACCTGTCCATCTCGTGGCTAGTCTTCCTAGGCTGCGCTTGCAGGTCCACTCGAGAAATTTCAGCCCCATCATCCATCATTTCTACGTGTTATATGCCCTCCTCACTGCCACTTCAACTTGCTAATCCGCTGTGCTATGTCGGTAAACTTTCAGAAGTTCAACTATCTGAATCCATCTCCCGTCCACCCTGTGCCTAAGGATCAGTCCTTTAATTGCAGATATAGAAAACTGATAAGAGTATTTTATTACTCCGCCAGTAAAAATTCTGTCACAGTTTGTGTGACTTAATATTGGTCAAAGCTGAATCATAACTAGTATTAAAAAAATTAAAATAGCTCTGTGTCTGTGTCGGTTTGTTCACGCTAAAATGGCTGAACCGATTAGAAATTCTGAAATTTTGTATGTCGTTTCGGCTACCGGGATCCCCAACATAATAAACAAATAAATAGTACTTTGGCTTTTTTTAGTAGGTAGGTATTTAAAGATTAGCGATAAGTATTTTTATTATTATAAAGTCTCCCAATGAGTGACTGACCTCCTGGTGTCGGTCTTGGTTGCCAGCAGCAGGTCCAGCCACGTCCAGGTGACGTTGTGGTACTCGAGGGTGGGCAGCACCAGCGGCAGGTCCCGCACGTCTTCCAGGTTCTTCTCCTTGCTACCCTTGTACGACACCCGCACGGGCACTTCCGGGATCTTGATGTAGATGAACAGCTTGTTCTTCTCCGCTCGCTCCTGGGATACCATGCCATATAGAACGGTGGAATAACGACACTTTCAAAACGACATCGCTAAAAGCGGATTTCAACTGAGGTCCTATCACAGATTAAGAATTTTTCGCTACGCTCAATACTTGGAATGTATGGTGTTTCACACCATGTCCACTATTTATTGCCAAAAACATAATATGGACTCCTCGTATACTCCTGACAATGGTTATAAAAAATATCCACATATTTGTGTTCGTGCATTTTAATTAGGTGACGTAAAGCAATAAATGATATTGGTATTTTAACAATATAATAACTAATTCATTCGATTTTTTCTTCACGTGACGCCAATTTGACGCTATGTCTTGACTAAAAAGTCGGAACGAAGCGAACACGTTTTATAAAGCTGAGTAGCGAACAGCCAAATTTATGACTCTGTCTATTGTGATAAGACTTCCTTGAGTACTATATTTTCACTGACCAAATGCGATATGTCAATGTTATTTCATGCAACAATTAGTGTAAAAATATACGTCTAATCTGTTTTTTTTTTTTGTGGGAGGCAATTTCCCCAGGAGTCCCAGGCCAGGAAGTTCGCTGCAGTCCATTTGGATTATGTTTGTGAGAAACACTAAGTAATCAATTTTACTCGGACGGTATCTTAACTTGAACCATGAATTCAAATTCTTTTATTGAGTTAAAACGGAGAAAGGACCAATTACATTTATCTCACAATAACTTATCTTTAAAATTCTACAATATCTATTTTACGCAATAGACATAGGCAAACTAAATGAATCAAAAACTTTTGGTAGCGGTGTTTGGTACTCTAATGGGCCATGGCCATGGCCACTCAAATGGAGTCGACTAGCAACAACCCTTTTTAACGCATACCTTCATCTTCTCGACGTCATCTTTATCCCTCTTATCCCTCTTGACGTAGAAGTTGGAGTTAGAGTCCTTGGCCTTCTTCTTGAGTTTCTTGGAGCCGGTGGAGACGAGGCCGGAGGAGGCGCCGCCCCTCAGGGTGCCCTCCGAGTCCTCCTCGCCGTCCTCCATGGCGTCGGGGTCGCGCTCCGGGAAGCAGAACTTGAGCATCGTGTTGAAGAACTTCTTCGTTAGACCTAATAAGGCAAATACTAAGGATAAAATAACATATAATAGGAAATAATGTTCTAAGCTTTAAACTTTGAATTTTTCTTAATTTCGGAATCATAACCGTAATACACATAATTAAATATAGACTACATAATTGTAGTCGGTCAAAAAGGGGGTGTCTCCTGATATATGCCGAGTACGCGGTACTTAAGCATTTCTATTAACATCACCATTTAAATGCCTCGCTATAAAAGTTTAAACATTTTTGTGTAAATAATTAATTATAAAAATTGCTAGTTCGCCGTTCAGGCAAGATTTATTCAAAGTACTTCAATAACAATGGATGATTTCATAGGCGTGTTTTACATAAAATCACTAACGTACCATTTGTGTAAAATAAAGTAAAAAATATCGACTATCATATTGTAGTTACTCGTATCAAACATAAGTTAATAATTATATAAATAATTATTAACTTATGTTATGTTATGTATTATTAACTTATCCCTACCGCCGGCAGCTTGAGCCCCGCCCCGCTGCCGGCGGCGCCCTAGTTTTAAGTTTTTTACAATATTTATGTTTCTTTTTTATAAGTTTATATTTGTGTTGTAAAAATTTTAAATTAAGATTATAAATAAATAAATGAGATATAAATAATAATTCAAAATAAAAATACATCCAACAAAAAGATTCTCTCCGGCGGGGAATCGAACCCCGGTCTCCCGCGTGACAGGCGGGGATACTTACCACTATACTACCGAAGATATGAACGGCGAGGCAAAATTGGCAATCAGCTGGAAAACGTGTAATCGCAAAACAACAACACTAAAACCGATAAAAGTTTTTTATCAATATAATTTTTCACCACTATTTCGCACAGGATTTTGATAACGTTCACTACGTATTTTAAGCAAATAACTGAACATTGTTGTAGAAACAATATTTATTATCATTAAAGTAATAAATTGGGGTACAATAAAAACTATGAAAAAACAAAAATAAACTTATAGATTACGTTTGACGAATTCAAACCAAATAATTACTTAAAAAAACTGAAAAACCGACTTCAAAATACGCGATCAATTTACTTGAATGACATATTTTTCTAGTTATTTTGTTATATAAAACCAAATTACTTAACTGTTAATAAATTACCGATTTTGATAAAAAAATATATGGGACCACCTCTGAAGTATGAACTACCAAATTATAATCAATTCATAATTAGCGATGTAATCGCTGAACAATCACATATAAAAAAAACATACAGTTGAATTGAGAACCTCCTCCTTTTTGGAAGTTGGTTAAAAAGAAACAGTACGAGTTTGGCTACCATTCGCACAAGTACATCTCTCTACCAAAACAACCTATTTAACCTACTGTTCCTAGTAACAGCTCTCCATTATCGCAGTACCGCTTAAACAATATATTGACGATACAATTATGAACGGTAGCCATCTTCAAGAGACCTATATTTCATTGATGTATAGCATTGACACACCGCTAGCTTTGTAGTACCATCTTATGTGTGCAGCTGACAGATGGAGACACTAACGTAATGTTTTCTAAGGTTTCCGCGAAACTCATTGGGATTAAGAAATTTTTAACAGAGTTCCAAAAAGGAGGTTCTCATTTCAACAATATATGTATTTTTTTTTTTTTTTTATATGTTTTTTTCTCTTTTTTTTTGTATATTTGTTACCCGATTACTCTGCGAATCACGATTCGATTTTGATGATTCTTTGATGATTCTTTTTTTTTTTTTTTTTTGTTTGGTAGATGATAATTACTTTGGTTTTTATAACGGAATAACTGGAAAATATCATCCAAGTACACGAAATTGCGTATGTATTTTGATGTCGGTTTTTTTTTTCAGTTTTCTTAATTATATTCATCGTACACTCGTGCGCTCGTTCAGGCATTGGTAGACATAAGCTGGTCGCAGTGCATTGTTTCGGCTTTGTTTGCACAGATGCCACTGAATTTGTTGTCGCTACATTAATATTCATGTTTGAGAATGAATGTTTCTACACCGGAATATTGGTACACGAGTCAAACGGAAAGAGATACAAGGAAAAAATATTTAACAAAGTGAAGCGCGTAATTATATGATACGGTTAAAGAACTTTAAAATTTGGCCCTCATTCCATGCATAAAGACACAATTTTTTTTGTTATTAAATAAAAAATGTGCAGTTTTCGGATTTTTTCCTATATGTGTACTCTAACACAATGCTTCTTGCCAAATTTCAAAGTTCTAGGTCAACGGGAAGTACCCCATAGGTTTTGATTCCCTTGTGAGTATCAAAATGTGCGTTTTTTACGACATATTCAGTTGTAACTTTTTTTTACTAAAACTGAAAAATTTGATCTTTCTTTCTGCAGCAAGAGACTATGGATCTGCGTATATTGTTTTAATTACAACACGATACCTTCACGCGTTCCCGAGATACAGGTCTTGACACCTGGACGGACGGACGGTCGGACAGACGGACAACAAAGCGATCCTATAAGGGTTCCGTTTTTTCCTTTTGAGGTACGGAACCTTAAAAAAATTGTTATCGCATTAATTTTTCCAACTAAAATAACAAAATAACGATTTTTTTTTTGCACGACTGCGAAACAAAGAATGCTTTCTGTCTGTTTATCATATGTTTCCTCTAATCTCCACAAACTATCTGATCAATAGCTTATGAAGATTAGAGGAAAGACAGACAGAAACCATACTTTTTTGCAGTCGGCCAAAAATGTATATCGGTACATAAATAATAATGTGTTTTTCGACGGGTTTTTTTTCCACTCTGCGTATATAAATAAGATCGCCGAAAACCCAACATGTCAAATTTGATAACCTAATATCAGCACTGGTCACGAAAACATTTTTTCGTGATAAGTACGTCGTATTTAATAATAACAGTAAGACCTTGGTCATCATCATCTCAGCCATTAAAAAACATAAAACCTTGTAGACATTGTCCGATTTTAGTTTATTTTACCTATATGACGTTGTAATACGCACTATATGGCCATAACAGACCATAAATTACTGAAAATCAATTCGTCTGCAAATAATACGTTTGTACACATATCATACGAAATGACGCCATCTACTAACAAACCGACTAAGTCGAGATAAATCAGTCATTGTAAATTTTAAGTGAAACGTAATGAGTCAAGAGTACTGTCTGAAGCTAGGTCATGTTCTGGCAACTGGCAAGGTTTTAGGAGAGGTCGTTTGCTGACTAACTTTAACCAGTACATAGTAAGGTATTCTGTGGTTTACCACTGGTTCGATGACGTCGTCGTCTCAATGTAGTCAAGGGCAATTGTGACGTACTTGTTCGTTGATAATTTTATTGCCCGACTGCGCAAGGAGGAGGGTCACGTTTTTCAAATTTATATACATACATATGTTAATTATAATGGCTATATAAAACTCCGTGCCACGAGTTTGTATATGTTTATACTTAGTCTTGCCATAAATATTGTCACGAAGAAAAAAATTATTTTATTATTGCAAATAATATTTATTACTTTTACAGTGTGTTAGTTTAATACATAAATATAAAACAATTTAAAATATAAAAGCTTATTCGAAGTGGTCTCCATTGGCTGCAATACAGTCCTTTAAACGTTGAGGCCAGTTATCAATAGAAGCACGCACTCTTTCCATGGGAAAATTCTTCACTGCCAATCGTATGGATTGTTTTAGGGACTCCAAATTATCATGGCGTTTAGAGCAAGCCATACTCTCTAAAACTGACCATAAATCATAATCCAGCGGATTAAGATCAGGACTAGACGACGGCCAGTCTTCAGCTCTGATGAAGTCCGAAACGTTCACTTCCAACCAAGACTGCGTGGACCGAGCTTTATGACCTGGCGCCGAGTCTTGTTGGAAGGACCATATTAGCATGGTTATTGAACATGGTGTTGTTAAGGGGCTTAACTACCTTCTCAAAAATGGTATTTTGATACACTTGTGCCGATGTTTTGATACCTTTTTCACAAAAATATGGCTCAGTCACTCCTTCATAGCTAACACCCCACCAAACCATCACTGAAGTCGGATAATGCCCACGTTGCACTCTGTCGACTAATTGGGAAGCTTCCTTAGAGCTTTGAGCATAAATACGGTCATTTTGTTTGTTAAAATGTTGCTCAATTGTAAAGATTTTCTCATCCGTAAACAAAATTTTTCTGTGACCTCCCTTTGCGTACCGCTTCAGTAGTTGTTTCGATTTTACCACCCTATTCTTTTTTAAATTATCAGTTAAAAAATGACCAGTACGTATAGGCTGCAAGTCCTAAGTCATCTTTTAAAATACGCGACATGGTTCTGGGTGCTATCTTCATCTCCCGAGATAAAATCTTTTGCTTTCGGACAGGATTTCTTCGAATTCTTTCCCTTACTGCTTTGACCACCTTTTTCGTACGAACACTACGTGGACGGCCAGATCTTTTTCTGTCACAAACAGAGGAGGTCTCATTGTACCTATTAATAGCCCGGTACACAAACATTTGACAAAGTTGGTATGGAGCCAAAAATTGCATTTGGCTCCATACCAACTTTATGTAATGCAATCACAGCGATTCGGTTCTCTTTATCACCCACTCCATTTTAATATCGCAAAATATTGTACAATGTATTGGCGCCAAAATTAGAAAACTCAATGAACAATCGTATAAAAATGACAGATTCCAAATTCAAATGTAATATCTTTCTTATTTTTAACTGTAACAGTATTTATGGCCAGACTAAGTATTATATGCCAGTGTCGCCAGATTTCAGATTCCTGTTTCTTCCAAATCGAATCCAAAATTCGAAAGATTAAGAACAAGCCCCGCCTAAAAACGTTATACCCCGTTATTGATTTGATTTGATTTGAATTGATTTGATTTGAATTTTACCCGGAATTGTTAGTTGTCACCAAAATCACCGAATACTATCTCTTCAGCAGGGATTAAAGAATAAACATTTCCAAAAGTTTTTGTAACAAAATCGCCCGATTCCCTCCAAAATATTATTTCAACTCACCTGGTGTTAAACGACAGTTACGGTCTACGATGGGGCGCGTTTGCCTAGAAGAAACCTATTCACTCACTATTTAATTACACACTGGCACAGGTGAAACTAAATAAAAACTTGTGAAAACCTATGACACGTGACATCTAGTATAGCCTGTCACGGACACTGTAGTGTTTGAAACGTCAGGTCTTACAATAATGTAAAATATATGCGCAATAAATCCGTTAAAAAATTATGTAAAATATATGCGTAATAAATACGTTAAAAAATGTTTAGTTTCACTAGTACTATTAAAGAGTTCTGTGATTTTTTAAATAAATTTACCTCCTGGCAAGTATATTGTGCAATTATAATAAAGTTTTTGAAGTTTATTATTATAAAATATAATATAAAATAAAAATAAAATAAAATAGAAACGAACTGTATTGTTATGACTTAATTTTATGCATTCATTTTAAATTGCGGTCAGGGCAAATAATATTATTTTATTACCTACATATGCAAAATTGCAAAGTACTAATAAGGCTGTTGTTTTCATTAAATTTTCCTATTATTGAGTGGCAAACTGTATAAAGTAGAAAAGTACATCTTGTATGACTATAACTGTATGGAATAACAGTATAATTGTTTGTATGTGTCTTAACCTTCTGTTTTTTTGTGGTTTGTTCAATAAAAAAAAATGTCAGCGACTTAAACACCAAATAATTCATAAAATTCGAATACCAAATGTCACCAAGATTAGTTGGATAATACGACTTGTAAGGTGGAACAAACATACATGCAAACAAAAGAAAATGGTCCAGTTCTAAAATGCAGTTGCTTCGCTCACTCGGTTAGTAAAACATAAAATTTTATGGAAGCACTCTGTGGAATAATAAACATTGTATTTTTATAACAAAGTTACGGATATGATGATTCATTAGTCATAACAGACTCATTCATGCGTTCAGGACACTTGAAAAATGATGTCAATCAGGACAGATGAAAAACATCTGAATGTTTTTTGTTAACTACCATCAGGTAGTTAGTCCACAATAATGTAAAATGTACAGGGTAATTACTGTACTCTGTACTAAGTCAACAAGATCAATTAAAGGCCAAATGGCATAAGAGCTCCAATTTCGAATCGAATTTGGACTCACTTTTAATCATTGTGAACACTTTTCGCTGTAATAATAAAATTTTGTGTCTAAAACTGTTTTTTTTTTACGAATACGTAGAGCTCATTACTTAGTCACCACGAGCACTTTCGACATTAATAATAAAAGTATCTGACCGATCCTAAAGGGCACGATGTTGACCTCGAAGTGTTCCTTGACAGCGATGCCCCCCACCGGCGGCCGGTCGCGGCAGAAGACGCGCAGCGCGGCGCGGCGGGCGAGCGGCGCGCGACCTGACGGCGCTTGCGGCACCAGCACCTGACGAATATGCAGAATATTCATATGTGAATTGATTAAACCTGTGTGGTGGATTGATGGTTAAGCCTGTGTGGTGGATTGTTGACTAAACTTATGTGGTGGATTAATGACTAAATCAATGTGGTGGATTGATAACTAAACCTGTGTGGTGGATTGATAACTAAACCTGAATGGTGGATTGTTGACTGAACCTGTGTGGTCAATAGTTGACTAAACCTGAACGGTGATGATTAGACTTGTGTGGAGGATTAAATGGCTAAACCTGTGTGATGGATTGATGGCTAAGCCTGTGTGGTGGATTGTTGACTAAACTTATGTGGTGGATTAATGACTAAATCTATGTGGTGGATTGATAACTAAACCTGTGTGGTGGATTGATGACTAAACCTATGTGGTGGTTGTTGACTGAATCTGTATGGTGGATTGTTGACCGTACTGTACCGTATAACAGGTGTTTATAATAGTTACTAATATGATTATAAACACCTGGTAAAACTTCGCGACAATAAAACTAGCTGTTCCAAAGTTCTTCGCTGTAGTCCGCAGAACCATGACAAACCCAATTTCTTTTCACCAAGTGTTTGCCAAGTTGTGCCAGTAGTAAAATTTATTCATGATGAGTAATTGAGTATAGAGTACAATGATCTTCATTCGGTTTACGGGGCAGCATAATAACCCAGTATCAGGAGGTTAGACAAGTGGCATTCTAATCTCGTGAACGCCAGTAGAGTATAAAAGTAAATGTATGGGATTTACATTAAGTAATGAAATGTCATGTAACGGACGTCACAGTTTCTTAGCACGACGAAGCCTAAATGTTTGTAGAAACAGAAACGTTTGCCACTTGTCTAAGCCTGCTTGTCTTTGAGTGTAAAGAGGTCATCTACTTCATTTAGTGATTTATTTATTTATTTAATGCTTTTTGGAAAACAAACATCTGTTGATACACAAAAATATGTTATGTTATACTTACATATTATTAAAAAAACTAGGCATTTCACACAGCTCACTTGATATTCAACACTGAGTTTTAATATTGTTGTTATGATTTCACGGCAAAGATAGATGATATATATATAGTTACCTCAGGGAAGGGTTCGTTTGGTAGGAGATTCGTGACTCGCACGTAGCCGACTTCCAGCTGATGTTCCACGGAGTCGTCCGACCGGGAGGTCTTTGTGTATCTGACACAATATGATACATGTTATATATGTTGACTGGCCTTGTGGCTCAGTTGGTAATGTGTTTACGTCTACCTGCTGAACTGAAAGGTCGTGGGTTCGATCCCCACCCAGGGCAAACATTTGTGTGATGAGCATGGATGTTTGTTCTGTGTCTGGGTGTTTCTATGTATCATATGTATATATTTACAAAAAAAAAGTATATATGTATTCTATCAGCCATCTAGTTCCATAGTACAAGCTTTGCTTAGTTTGGGCTAGATGGTGTTGTGTGAAATGACCACAAATAAAAAAAAAAAAAAAAAAAAAAAAATTACCGGATGACATTATGGACCGGCTCAGCGACCATTTATAAGGTGACGAACGAAGTCAACAAGTTAAAAAAAATACTGCATAGAATTCAGTGAAATTTAAATAGATTATGGCCAGTATCTGGTATATTTTATTCCAAATATTAGGTGTTAAAAATGTTACTTTAATGTCAATGAAGACAATGACAGTCACTTTTGCTTTTATAATAATAGTCAGAATACTAGACCAGCGGCGCGGCGTTTTGATGGGAGGAGCATCATAGGAAAATTACGAATCATAATGGTGTAAAAATGGTGGTGTTTTATTATAAGTGAAATAAGACGCTTTAACGTGATATTTTTCACATTGTCGGCAAAACGCCATAGATGCTTTTATAAGTACGCCTTTGACCACCAACTCGCCTGTTATAAGGCGACGGTGTGGTCGAAGATGAAGCACGAAGACTTAGACTTACACAAGCTTTACTCTCTCACCACCTCTTTACTGAAGCGTGACTAGGACTCGACCGACATTGAATTTACTTGATTTTGACCGTGACTATGACTCATAACATTTTATTATAAAAGCACTCTTTATTATTTCGACCGAAGGACTTTATCTCAGGAAAAAATTACAACCAACCAAACCACGGCGTAAATATCTCCCATATTATCGAGCACTGTTTATTAGTGAGTTACGAGCTGTAAGGAGCTACAAGATGAGTATTTACAGGAAGTTGGTGAGCAGCAGGTCTGCGATGCCGAGCTGTCCGTCCGCGTCGGTGAGCCGCCAGCGCGCGCTCTTGAAGCAGATGTCGTTGTGCCGATGCGGCGGCGCGTGCGCAGCTCGCGGTGCAGCAGGCGCGCGCCTCGCTGACCGCCACGCGCGGACCATCGCGTCCAGCTCCTCGCCCAGAGACCACACGCTCTCCTTGCACTCGTTCACCTGTGTCGCACATCATAACCACAACACACATATTAATTAGTTATAATATTATTATTTTACTAATTTAAGAGCCTAAAAATGGTATTAAATGCTTCATTTTACTTAAGTGTCTTGTATTTCCAGCCACAATGTGGATAGAAGATATCATACAAGTGGCAGGAAGACGCTGGATGCAGGCCGATGCAGGTCAACCGGTCTTTTTTGGAAATACATGGGGGAGGCCTATGTCCAGCAGTGGACTTCTTGTGGCTGAGATGATGATAACGATCTTGCACTTTGTTATGGGACCCTCTAGAACATTCAAATAGTAATAAAAAAAATTAAGACCTAGACAAGTTATTAGAAATTAATTAAAAGCATTTCTTGTGAATCTTATATGATGTTCAAATGAGCATCTGCGCCTCGTTTTAAAATCCAGTTTTTAACTCAAAGCATTTTGCGACGTGTTTTTTTAACGCAGTAATAATTATTATAGTTTAAAAAACTGAAACAACTGACTGCAATATACGTAATTTCGTTTACTTGGATGATTTCTTTTTCAGTTATTATTTTTTTAAAGACCAAACTACTAAACCGATTTTGATGAAACTTTTATGAGAAGTACCTATATCTTTTCAAACAAAAAAAATTATCTAAATCCCTTTATAAATGACGAAGTTATACGGTAACAAATATAAAATAAATAAATACAACTGAATTGAGAAGACCTCCGTATGCGGTTGAAACTATAGTCGGAGATTTCGGCTCAAAAATACACGGGAGTAACCAGTTAATTGTTCAAATAAAAATATAACTATAACGACTAGTTAGAAGATTGAAACTGTTTCCAAGAGTGTACCTGATCGTCCAAGCACTTGAGTTCCGCGATCGCGGCGGGATCATTCCCGGTGATGGACCGGTTCTTGAGGTAGTACTCCTTCTCAAGACGACGCAGCTTGGCCAGCGATTCGCGCACCTGAGCACGACATCTCAATAAGGAATATGCATAAAATATATACATATACATATATATGCATGGGCATGGGCTGGTCTTACAGCTGAAGACCAGCGCCTGCTGTTCACAGCCAGCAGTATGCTCAACTGGAACCAGGTTGTGACAGACAGTTTTTTTTTATTATAATTATTTTTGTTACATTTTATATATTTTTGCTTTTGTGTCTTCCAAAAATAAACATAACCATATGGCTATGTACGATTTTTATTTCATAGGAATAAAAGTTTTAATTGATAACATACTAAAATGTCATACATTTACACAAAACAATATTTCGATCGGTCGATAAACTTCCGAGATGTAAACATTTACGGCCTTATCGAAAAACGTTACTTAACTTTAACCATCGTCTTAAATTCTCTGTCTTCTTTCCGCAAGTGTCATTACGTGTCAACGAGAAGTTGACAAAATATGTAAAGCATTGCTTAAAGTTAAGCAAAAAAATTTCGGTAAGGCCGTTAAAGTTTTAGGGCAGGGATGCTCTGTCCCTCTCTCGCGCAAACAACAGTTTGTATTGAATTAGTATTTATTTGAATTAACGTGGACCTATTCGCAATAAAAAAAAAAAAAAATAGTATAGCGAGCATGAACCATGACGTCATCGTTCGTATTATATCGGGCGTGTCGGTAATAAGCACAAAAAATCGCCGGTAAAAAATTGTGAACGACGTTTAGTATATAAACCATAAATGCTATTACAATAATATAGAACGGAACGGCAAGTTATAAGAATCATTGGCAGCCGCGACATCACGGAGTCTATTTTTTCGGACGGTTCGTTCATATCTTCGGTAGTATAGTGGTAAGTATCCCCGCCTGTCACGCGGGAGACCGGGGTTCGATTCCCCGCCGGAGAGATTTTTTTTCGAGATTTTTCAGAGGCATTAAGCAAAGGAAAATGAAAATTACAGAATTTCGTTGAATTGCACAATAATTTTTAACACCAGGCGCAAAAATAAAAACATAACTGTGTTTCATTTGTCTGTGGTATCGTAAGACTCAAATGCTTGGATCAATTATTTTTTTTCATTTGAAAAATCAGGTGTGTTCTCTATTTGGATTTTTAATTAAACGGAGTAAATTGACAGTTCTCATACAAGTGGCGGGAAGACGCTGGATGCAAGCCGCTTCCAATCGGTCATTTTGGAAATCCATGGAGGAGGCCTATGTCCAGCAGTGGACTTCTTATGGCTGAGATGATGATGATGATGATGATGAATTGACAGATCGAATGTTACCACTTTTTTATGATATGAAAATAGTGCTGTGCTAAAAAGAGCTACTAAAATGAACTAATTCATATATGTGATCTATTTCATTACGTTGTATTCTAGGTCTTCCTAAAAATCTAAATTTTTGTCTAAATTGTGTATTTGTTAACTAGTAATAGATATCAAAGATTTCAAACTAAACTATTACATACTATGATCTTCTTATCTTTCTTAGGAAATAATTATTACACTATAACTAAACAGATACAAGTGTAATAATTATATTATTTTAATGTATAGTGTAGTGATACAGTTAAGGAATCACTTCTTAATTCCTGAATTTATTCAGAAAATCCAGTAAAATACATTCCTCTTCTTCTAAGGTTGTTGCTGACTCAATAAAAGCGATTCGCTGACAAACGTTTCAAGATGTATTTATTAATTTTCTATTAGGTATTTTCATTCCGTGTTCCAACCTTTTTTGAACTATATGTGACTAATTGTACTTTGTTATTTCAATATTTAAAATGAGGGTAGACAAATGTTTTATAAGTTTTTTTGAAATAAATATATTTGTATTGTAATATAATAATATTTACACGCTTGTTAGGCGCCTAGCACATAGAAGCAACCATATTACTACTATAAAAAAAAAAGTGTACCAGGCCCATACATCATACAACATCAAGTGTACCCATACATCATGGTATAAGTAATTTATACAGTAGTTTGGCTCTCTCCAATAATGGAGAAGTAAAAAAAAAACACTTGTTTCGTGAATGACTCACCTGCGTCTGCAGCTTGTGTATGAGTTGCCTGGGGTCCTGGTCCTGGTGCAGCTGCAGCTGGAACCGCATGCGTGCGCGCCGCTCGAGCGTGCGCCGCCGTTCCGGCTCCACGTGTAGGACCACGTTGTTGATCACGTCCAGCAGCATCGCGTACTGGGGCGAGAGGGGCCAGGGGGGGGGGGGGGGGATATCATCTCAGAAACACAAACCAACAAACATACCCGAAACGGTCATTGATGCTCCTAGCTTTTTTTAATAATCCGCTGTATTACGTAATCTTGTCATGTCTTGTCCTTATACAAGTGGCAGGAAGACGCTAGATGCAAGCCGCTTCCAATCCGTTTTTTTTTTAAATCCATGGGTGAGGCCTATGTCCTGCAGTAGACTTCTTGTGGCTGAGATGATGATGATGATTGACATGTTTTTCCAACATATTATGTTTTTTGGAAGTTCCATATCTTACACACACATACGCAGAACAGAGTGTAAGATTTCGACCGTCACAAAAGTGTGCAGTGAATAACTCCATATTCGTGATTATGTATATATATATAAAAAAATTATATATATAAAAAATACTGAGACTGAAAGTGCTACGAAAGCACTCATTACATTTATTTGTAATTCTTTTAAGGATATTATTGTTAATAATATTCTTAAAAGAATTTCTTATAAACTTAAATATCATCTCATCAGCAATTTATATTCCTTCACCTATTTTTCTTTTAAGTACACTTAAAGTGGCTAAATCATTTCATTATATATGCACCTTTGTAGTTATTAATACATAATTAATATAATTATAGAAAAGAACAGTTTTTTGCCTAATAGGAGATTTTTAACCATAGAATCATTGAGACGGAATAAGTTGTTTTTTTTCCAAAACTGGACGCCTCGACTAAACGTCTAAGGACTCTTCATCTTCAACAACTTCAAAGTGTTGAAGAGTCCTTAGACGTCGAAATAAGACTAAAATTCTACTAAAGAATAAAAGATAATACAGGGTGTTTGAAAGTCTCACCTGGAGCGAGTTAGTACAGACATCCAGGTCGTGATGCATGAGCGTGAAGGAGTCATACGGGCCCTCCCCCTCCCCGCCGCTCCCGCCCCCCACCTCCTCTTGCGACATGTAGTAGAACTCACACGCACACCGCGACACTATCCTTTGTAGCTGCGAACAGAACATAATGTTGACAAAGGGTTCGCTTCTATGTCTCCAGAACGGAGCCGGCACCGCAAACCGTTGCCGACGCCGCACCGAAAAACGGCATTGGAATTGATACTGTCGAAAACGATGGCACTGTGAAAAACCACACTGTGATGCTGATAACAGGCGTCGGCACCTGCTCACGGCGATGCCTGGTGCCATCACCGTATTTCGGCACCGATGCCGTTTTCCGGTATTGCGATACGGCAACCATAATGTTTACAACTTTCATTATGCTGAGCTGGGACACGGATCGTGACAAAAACATTATTTAGTTATCTATTTTGTGTGCATGATTTTTATTCACTGTTGTATGTTTTCTGTTACTATTGTATATTATTGTGTATGTACCTGCGCCAGTCCGGTGTCCTGCCCGGGTCCGACGGTGCGCCCGATGACGCCGCCAGCGGAGTGTCCGCTGCCCACGAGCCGCGGCACGTCCGGCAGGGTGCTGATCTCGGCGCCGCCGCTGCGCTCCTCAATCTCTTCCACACACACCCACTGGATGTTCTCTGAGGACATTACGACGGTACCAAATTCGTCACTGTCTTGCCCTTTTCCACTGGGTGGGGTCGGCACAGCATGTTTCCTTTCGCCACTTAAATTTATCAGACGTTTTTTACCCGACTGCGTAAGAAGGATGGTAATTTTTTCAAGTATATGTATGTATGAATGTGGGGTATATATTATGTATGTTTCTATATGTTATGACGTACTAATATTGACGCCTGATGCAACATTCCTATTTTAGGATGCAGAATACTTATAAGGAACCCTTATAACTTCGTCATGCCTAGACAGACATGCTGTAACCAGATAGACAGACGTTAGAAAATTTAAAAAAGAAGATCAGCCTTGTGGCTCAGTTGGTAGTGTGTTTACGTCTACCTGCTGAACTGAAAGGTCGTGGGTTCAATCCCCACCCAGGGCAAACATTTTTGTGATGAGCATGGATGTTTGTTCTGTGTCTGGGTGTTTCTATGTATCATATGTATATATTTACAAAAAAAAAGTACCTATATATGTATTCTATCAGCCATCTAATTCCATAGTACAAGCTTTGCTTAGTTTGGGCTAGATGGTGTTTTGTGAAATTTCCACAAATATAAAAAAAATAAAAAAATATCGGCTGTATTTTATTTGTGTGTTACCGCATAACTCAGTCATTCATAAACCGATTTGGAAATTACTTTTTGAAAGTACATACTTTCAGATTGGTCCCATAGAAAGTTCAACAAAACCGGTTCAGTAGTTTAGTTAAAAACAAAATTGCACATTTTGAAGTCTGATAATAATCTTCTATTAACCGCTACACAATATTGTAGTAACATTACAGGAATGGTGAAAAATGAGGGGTAGCACTTCATATACGTTAAGAAAGAAAAGAAAAGAAAGAAAATATTTTATTTGTATACACCATACACTACAACAAAAAGAGAGAACACAAGTACAAGTACACAGTAAGACTATTGAGCCTAAAAAATATGCAGTTTTCGCTGATAAGAGGGGTATGATATATTTCTTCAACCGTAGCCCCTTGTATAAACCAATAGTTCCCGTAAACTATTATTTAAACATAGTAGACTAAAATACCTATAAATCTATAGATTTATAGGTATTTTAGTCTACTATGTTTCTACTAAACACACAAACAGTCTACTAAACACATACACAACATTTAACTACGAAAATTATTTCAATAGACAGTTTTTATTAGATATAGCAATACATGTGTAAATATTCATATAAGTGGACTAGACGCATCAGCATAAAAGTGTGCATCCACATATACATATATAAGTGTAATCAAAACAACAATCTATAAGTGTACTCAACGTAGAATCATATAAATGAATTCAATGAAACATTTAAGTGAACTTAACGCAATAGCATATAACTGTATTCAACGCAATATCATATAAGTGAACTTAACGCAATGGCATTGGCATATAAGTGTACTCAATGCAACAGCAGCATACAATTGTATTCGGCGCAACAGCAAATAAATGTGTTCAACGCAACCGCATATACGAGTACTTAACGCAACGCCATATAAGTGTACTCAACGCATTGGAATATAAGTGTACTAAACCCAACGGTATATAACTGTACTCAACGCAACTGCACATAATTGTACTCGACGCAACCGCCTTTACGTGTATTCAACGGTAGTGAAATGTACTCAACGCAATGGCATGTAAGTCTACTCCACGCAACCACCTCTACTCGTAATTGTACTAAGCGCAATGGCATGTAAGTATACGCAACGCAACAACGTACATATAAGTGTACCCAACGCAACTACCTCTACTCGTAAATGTACTCAACGCAATGGCATACAAGTGTAGTCAACGCAATGGCAGATAAATGTGAGTGGACTCACCATCGAGTTGATCCCGATCAGCGGCGCTGACGGTGGCGTAGTACTGCATGGCGCTGAGCTCGCCGCTCCAGGCGGCGGCGGGCGGCGACCGGCGCACGCGCTGCCGCACCGAGGCTCGCGCCGCGCACAGTATCACGTAGCCGCGCGTCTCGCACCCCTTC
Source organism: Lycia hirtaria (assembly GCA_947563715.1). Lineage (NCBI taxonomy): Eukaryota > Metazoa > Arthropoda > Insecta > Lepidoptera > Geometridae > Lycia > Lycia hirtaria. The sequence goes on along the minus strand of OX387376.1, from coordinate 2,576,622 downwards.
AACACCACTTGAGAGTTTACCAGCTCGACTGGAATTACATATTAAACAAGTTCACAAAACATAAAAATCACAGAAACTATTTTGATAAAACAAGGCTAATAACAATCTCGATCAAATCCTCTTTCAAACAAAAAAAAATACTAGTCGAAATCTGCTGTTAATCAGCTTGAGCCACTGACAAATACATACACACGTCAGTTGCAGGCGTGACGTAATCATCCTTTTGCTCACTCACGTCCACATCTATTCTGTGGTCACACACACAGCTACTTACGTACGGCGCCAGTCACTGGCGTTAAAAGTGAAGCGGTCGCGTTATATAGGGGACAAAAAAGGTTCAATAACTTCGTTATTTCTTGACGGATTATTATTGTACTCATTCAAAAGACTAAAATAGTTTAAAAGACCTTGTACACACGCTTATACACTTAAGAGTCTGTAGTTCTACCGTCGTCCGTCTCGCTCACGCATATTAACACTTTTATAGATTTAAAATGACTCAATTAACTTGGACTAAAATGATTTTTTATCGAAAACTTGTGATATTGCTTTCTAGTGTTCTGTGGGATGATTTTTTAAGCTCATTAAGTCATTTTAAATCTACAAAGTGTTGATATGCGGGAGTGTGACGGACGATCTGTCGAACTACAAACTCTTAAAAATGAAATTCGTGCCATCTCTGTTTCCTGAGAACTACAATCTTTTTAAAATGATTAGATATCTTCTAGATCGACGAGCTCCTCGGCCACACCTTAACAAGGCGAGTTGGTACTCAACCGTTGGTCTATCTTGCATTAAAAAAAATGCGTTCCGTGCACGAGGCTCACTCCCCCGTACTCACTGAGCGTGGCGAGGTGCGAGTTGTCGTCGTCGAGGTTGTTCCTGGGGTGCGGATGGTGCGCAGGCGGCTCCGGCTCGCCGCCGCTCAGCTCGTCGCTGAACACGACGGGCGCCTCGCCGCCCGCCTCCGCGACCAGCGCGGCGAGCATGCCACCCCCGGCGCCTCCGCCCCCGCCACCAGAGCTCGAAGACTGCGTGTGACACAATCATATACATACATAGACAAGGTTAAAGGTTGTCTGGAAGAGATCGCTATTAGCGATAAGGCCGCCTTTGTACCTCTCTAACGCTTTATTATGTACCTATGTATGAATCATTGGCAGCCGCGACATCACGGAGTCTATTCTTTCGGACGGTTCGTTCATATCTTCGGTAGTATAGTGGTAAGTATCCCCGCCTGTCACGCGGGAGACCGGGGTTCGATTCCCCGCCGGAGAGAATCTTTTTCGAGATTTTTCAAAAGCATTAAGCAAAGAAGAATGAAAATTTCATGTCTGTGGTATCGTAGTTCTCAAATGCTTGGATCAATTTTCGAGCTCGAAGACTGCGTGACACAATCATATACATGCATAGACAAGGTTAAAGGTTGTCTGGAAGAGATCGCTATTAGCGATAAGGCCGCCTTTGTACCTCTCTAACGCTTTATTATGTGCCTATGCTATGTTATTGTAGTGTCAATAAAGTGTTATTGTATTTTAGACAAAAATTTATTGTAACATAAAACATACAACAGAGAATGAAAAACATACACACAATTAGAATAAATAATGTTTTTGCCACAATCCGGCCCCAGCTCAGCATAATCGCAGTTTCGCAGTATGGTTGTTTCGGTCGCGCTCTCTCTCTCTCTCTCTCTCTCTCTCTCGCAGAAACTTTTTTTTTTTATATTGTATTTACCCGACTGCGTAAGAAGTAGAGGTATGTTTATTGCGTAGAGGTATGTAAGCATGTATGTATGTTTCTATATGACCGCCTACAGCCTAAGCGGCTTGATTGATTTGGATGTACAAGATAGCGTTAGATTTGTATTCACTCCCTGAGTGTAAAAATAAAAAAGTTTGTGTCGCAAAACTAAAAAATCGCTTTTTCGTAATAAATAGGTGATTTTACTAGCATTATTCCAAATAATGCGCATTTATAGCTTTTAAAAACGACTTTACACTGTAAAAACCGCTCTACTGCAGTCGGGTATTTTGTTTTTCTTTTAATATGGGTACTTGTTGGAAGTCGGTTAAAAACAGACGTGAGTCGTGTGGTAAGCCGTAGCTTTTATTACAAAATGCACAGTAGATAGTATTCATTACGTACCTGTCCGGTGGACGGCGGCGGCGACATCACCTCACTCTCCCGCTGGTGCTTCGGCGAGGAAGTAGGCTGCTCCTCCTCTTTCAACGCCTTGGTTGATAGATTCTTCTTCAGTTGCTGGAAACAAAGGGGGGTTTTGGTTACACTGTGGCTATTATTGATTACGTCAGGAGCTCATTTTTAACCGACTTCCAAAAAGGAGGTTATCGATTCGGTCTCTATGTTTTTTTGTATGTTTGTTCACCGTTGATTATGATGATTCTTTTTGTATTTATTAGATCGTACTTCAGAGGTGGCCCTATATAAATTTTATCAAAATCGATGCAGTACTTTGGTTTTTATAACAAACTAACTGGTAAAATATCATCAAAGTGCCTTTAGAAAAGTGAACAGCAAGTCGCGTATGTATTGTATTGCATATTTTGAAGTCGGTTTTTCAGTTAACTTCTTAACTATAATTATGGAGGGTAAATTTAGCTCGACAATCTGGACGCACCTGAGTCTTGATGTAAGTGTCGATGAGCGCGAACGCCAGGTCCCTGTTGAGTTTGGTCCAGGCGCCGCGCAGGTCGTGCACGGCGAGCCGGTGGGTGGGCGTCCCCGCCGCCGCGCCGCCGCTACCACCTGACATTTTGGAATAATACTTTTTATAATGGATAGCTCTAGACTTACTTTTTTATATGAGAGTATATATGACAACTATAGTGAAAGGGGTATCTAGTCGGTTTGAAATTTGGTCATATAGAGAACAGATGAAAATATAATTATATGTATTCCTCCTCCTGTATTAACTAAACTTTTATATCTTGTAAGTCTACCGATTACACCGCATCCTGAAATTTTGAATTCTAGTATTATCCAGGCCGAAGCTATGAGGGTTCTTCAAACATCCGACGAATCGCTTCTAAAAAATTTAGTCCAGTCGGTGCGTTCTGGCTTACAAAGGCGGGAGCACTTCGGTGCCCAAATATTATGAAGTGAGCGTATACGTGAGCTAAAATTGAAGTCGTTTTGGACAAAGATCACATCACAACTACCCGCAATTTCTTACCTAAATTGTCTTACCCTAAACTTTGACGTTTATTCACTAGCTGTGCCCCGCGTTTTCACTCGCATAGTAATGAAAAGCGATGACGATGTTGAATGGTGATGATGATAATAAATTGTAGTCTGCCCGTATCCGGATCCTCAACTATCACTATACCAAATTAAATTTCAGAACAATTGGTTCAGCCGTTTAGTCATGAAAAGATAAACAGACAGAGCTACAGTTACTTTTCGTTTATATTAGTTAAGACAAAATCATTGTGACAGTAGCACTGTGGCATGTCCGGGGGGGTTACCACAATTTTAATAGCAATGTTATTTCAATATTACTTTGATCTTTGTCTTGCTCTCTCAACTGTAGGAAGAGCGAGAGAAAAGCTAAAGTAATATTAAAATAAGGCTGATTGAACGCTTGTGGTACGGCCACTGGTAGAGGATATTTACAAGAGTACCTGTGAGCGTAGAGTCCCGTCCGTAGGAGACCCGCCGCACCGACAAGGCGTAGCATTTCTCCATAGCGGTGCCGGGCGGCACTCCCGCGCCGGGAATCGCGGTCCACTGAACACAAACACTTATCTTTAGAGCATAATTGTCACGGCAAGTTTCGCCAGTACATCACGCGTTTTTTCATACAACGGTTTTCTAACAGTTTTTAGTTGATTGGTTTAAGCAAAAAAGATTGTTCGAAAGTTTCGACCATCCTACGTGACACCAGCGGCCAAAACCATACCGGGTACAGCTCGGGATAATACGGGTTCAAGTCCCGTACAATGTGTGTAATTTTTGAATTAATTTTGTACAAATTTTAAATTTTCTAATCGTTAAATTATCCGATTGTGTTTTTATTTTCATGCGGTTGGAACCATTAATGACTACGGCTTTTGATATTTAGGTTTGACTTTTCAAAATTTTATCATCGAACGGAAAATATAATATATAAAAAATAATCACGGAAATCAGATTGAAGGGTAGAAAACAGTTTTCTCCTTTGTTGTATGGAAGAGCGCGCGATATACAACATTTCTCTTAAACACCGACACTAAATTCACAGTTTGAATGAATATTCTTCATATAATGAAATCTCGAGAATGAATATAGATTGTTCTAGAAAAATCAAATTGTATTGATGTCAGAAAATTTGATGGAATACTGTTTTTTTTTTTTTTTTTTTGTTATACCCATGTCCGCCAACTTACCAGTCAAATGTTAAATGAAGTTGCGGTCTACGATGCATCGTAGACCATATTTGCATATTTACCAAAAAAATATTAGATTATAACAATAAAGGAAAAGATCCACTTACGAAAATCATCATTCATCATCATTTCAACCACATGAAGTCCACAGCTGGACATAGGCTTCTTCTAGATTTACGGTTGAAAGCGGCTTGCAACCAGTGTCTTTCTGCCAGTTGTATGAGGTCACCTGTCCATCTCGTGGCTGGTCTTCTTGCGCTGCGCTTGCCGGTGTGTGGTCTCCACTCGAAAACTTTTCGGCCCCATCGAACATCAGTTCTACGTGATATGTGCCCTTTCCACTGCCAATTCATATTACTAATCTCCCATGCTATGTCGGTGACTTTAGCACGTCTACGGATCTCTTCATTCCTCACATACGAAATTAGTATCAAAGTAATCCACATTTTAGCAATCTAGCACGCATGAGAAAAATAAAATAATCGACCAACAAAACAACCCATAAATTAACAGAGGTACTTACGTCATCGTCTTCTCGCTCCTCCGTATACTCGCTGGACGCCGCCAGCGTTTTCAACCATATCTCCGCGTCATTAAGGTCGCAATTCATGTAAACAGTGGCCCAGTTCGCCCGTGGCCGTCGGACTAGCCCGTCTGTAGTTGGAACGAGAGAGAGACAATGTTTAGAACAGCACGTCACTCTCGCTCCGATGATTTCAATGCCGCGTTGGAGCGAGGAAGATGACCAGTAGAACACCTGGGAATTACAAGAGAAAATTAAGAAAATACATTGAAAGTTGTTTTTTTCCCCAGTTTTTTTAGCGGAGTACATCATCATCATCTCAGCCACAAGAAGCCCTCTGCTGGACATAGGCCTTTAGTTTCCAAAAAGTACTTGATGGAAGCGACTTGCATACAGCGTCTGCCACTATTATGATGTCATCAGTCCATATAACCACACACACATATACATTTCACATACATTTATTGCAACAAAAAATATACAACAGAGAATTAAAACATGCACACAAATAGAAAATTAGATATGTTTTCGCCACCGTCCGGGCCCAGCTCAGCACAGGCTATATATAAGGGTTAAAATTGCTTTGGCATCTCAGTAGGGGTGGACCCTGTAAAATTGAACTGTCATATCTAACAAATTTGACGAAATATTAACCTCGGCATTGGCCACCATTCCGTCAAAGTTTCACTCCATCTGTCATCAGTTCGCCTAGTAAAGTCACAAGTTACCTGCAAGTTATGCAGCGTGACAGAGACGTTAAGCGTGCGATAGTGGCGCGACAGCTGCGGCTTGCGCGGGCGCACGTTCCGGAATATGCGGCCGCGGCGCGTGGGCCGCGTGATGCCAGACAGGATCAACTTCAGGCTCTCAAACCATCTGAAATACAGATACATTTATTATTTATGAACCTATACAGTCCTATTGCTGGGCAAAAGATCTCCACCATTTCCTACGGATCATATTCATTCCAAGCCTTCTCGACCATGGGAATGGGCCTCTCATTTTGCCATCTACCTCGGTACTGTGCCAAACGAGTCCAGGTTCGATCCACGATTGTTACTATATCGTCGACCCATCTTGGTACTGGACGTCCAACGCTCCGCTTACCTTGCTTCGCCCACCATTCCATTGCTTATTACTAGAAAACGATTTGTAAGGTGAGAGTGAACGGGCAGTCCAAAGATTATATGCCAATTCCTGGTATTCTTCTCCTTTAACAAGCAATAGTAAAGTAAACAACTTGATTCTCTGCCTGCAGATTTGTTTCCTACATCTGACAATCCGAAGGGTCTTCAAAAGAAAAGTAAACAGGTATCTTCTGGGCACGTATTGGAACATGCTTAGACTTAATCTTCAATTCAGTTCACTTCAGTCTTCAGTTCACTCTAGTACAGTCAAAGTCAAACGTAAAAAATTAAGGGTTTTTACATATGACTGTTTTAAAGAAACTTCAGAAATGTACAATTTCAAATATGTTACCTGAGTGTACTGCCATAGAGTAGCAGTATGGGTCCAGGGCTCTCCTTGTCGCTAGGTTTGGTCTCCATCGTCATATGGAGATCCAGGCCTTGAGAGCGGAACGCACGGTACGAGTCGTGTTCCTGAAATGTTTTTTTTTTTTTTTTTTTTTTTTTTAATTAATTTTATTCTCCACAGACACCAGGGTCCGTGACCTTTGTCATAATTACAAACTATTGTTTACTAATTATCGTTACGGGAAAATGATTTTATTTTAATTTAAGTACTTATTACTATGTTGCGTGCATACCACGAGCAAACCAGCGACCCGCAAGCAGCACCCGATCACGAGTATGACGCATGTGCCAGCCATCGCCCTCCTCAACCATATGTTAGGGAAGAGGGCGACCCGCCACACGACGCCGCCGCAAGAAGGAGCCTTCGATGGTGAGCATGAATGATTTGCTGGCAACACTGGCCGTGTAAACAAGTTCTATGTCGGTATCTTGTGTAATTAATTTGTGAAAAATACTTAATTAGCTCAAGTGAATCTTACTTATTGTGAAAAGAAGTGTGGTAAACCAACAGACATCCATGAGCATTTGGAAGCCGGTGAGATTTGTGTTTGCTTTGTACTTCATAATTTTATTGATAAGCGAACGGCATTCAAACATTTTGTAACCGTTGGAAAGTTTAAATTACAATTTGTTTTGTACTTTGGCAACCAAATTAGATTCACTCACACACGATCAAAACAAGATCAAAACACTGACTCAACCAAATCAGCTAATGTTAACAGTGAGAACTGGATAGACAAATAAATATGACCCATAATACATGACACGGTTTTCGATGTTACACACTTGACTACGTTCAGAGTACAATAGATAAAGATAAAGCTGATTATTGATGTATGACTTTTGAATATAATGGATTCTGAAAATATCACTTTCCGACCCATACAGAAAGCATGTTCCCTGACTAATCTTTCAAGTTCAACTTTTTTGGAAAGCACGATACTGAGTCTACCCGAGAATACTTTAGATGACAGTAACATATATACGGATTTAACTAAACAAATAGAAAAACTGAATACCGACCTACAGTCTGCTAATCAAGAGATTGATAATTTGTGTTTAGAAAATCATAGTCTACGATCTGAAAATGATAATTTGAAGAAAATTATTGAAAGATATAAAAAGGTAGGATATGTTAGAAGCCCTATTGTGACTCAAAGAAGTTTACGCTTTAAGAATGTTGACTTAGAACAAGACAGTTTAACTGTGACTCCTAAGCAAGCAAGAAATGACTATGCTTCGACTGAAACAGATATATCGCCTGTTATAGTGGCATCCCATACATTGCTATCAACGCAAAATGAAGATCAATCTAAAGAGATAAACAAATCTAGCAAAGATATAGATACCAAATTAGATTCACAATCCTTGGCGGATATGCAACACACTCACACACCGGCAAATCATTCAATGACAAACAATTCCAATACATGTATAAGTTCAAAAAATACTGCGACAGAAAAGGTAATGCCACCATCAAATGAACAAAAGATATATAAACACAAAATTGACAACACTGGACAGAGCGTTCACGAAGAAACAAAGTCAATATGTCAAAAAAATATCTACACGAAACAGGAAAATACAAAAATTAGGATACAAATTTTAGCAGACGAGCAGGGCCAGCATGTGTGCAATACTTTGCAACAGCTGCTAGGTGACAATTATGAGGTGAAGAGTTTTTGGAAACCGGGAGCGCGACTTCATGACATAGTAAATGGGAATGAAGCCACAGACTTTACGAATTCTGACTGTATTGTACTTATAGCAGGTACCAATGATCAAGTTCCATATCAATTCCAGACAAGCCTTCATTCGTGGTTAAAATCAGTTTCGCACACTAATGTTGTGGTACCAGAAGTTCTTTATAATAAGCATCTCAGGGAGCAAAAGCTAAATTATGAGCTGGAATTGATATGCAACCAATACAAACATGCGACTTACATAAATATGTTCTATAATAAGACACGACCTCTCAGACAAGAATTTTGTATTAATCTATGTAGAAGTATACTAAAGGAAATCTTGCATATCACTTATAAAAATAATTTCAATTGTTACCACGATAAAATGTGTAATGGTGAAAATGATTTCAACGCACAGGCATTACACATTCTAAAAACGCCTATTTTGACTAACCACGCCAATAATGTAACATTCAAAGTCAATAAATATACGCAAACGTACGATATGCTGCACGAAGTAGCTGATGCAAAAAATGAGTCAAGAAAAGCAAATCAATTTTTTCGTGTCTAATAAACTCCATGTTATGCATCAAAATGTAGATGGGCTAATTAGTAAATTAGATTTGGTAGTAGCAAATTTAGATAATCTGCAGCAAGATAATATCATGGTGGATGCTTTATGTGTTACAGAGCACAATATGAAAAATGAAGATGGTAAATTATTAAACATTCCAAATTTCACACTTGGTTCTTCATATTATAGGAAAAATCGACGCGGAGGTTCATGCATCTTAGTTAATAATATACATAGATTTAAGCCGATTTCCGGATTACAAAAATATTGTGCAGAAGGCGCCATTGAATGTTCTGGTATTGAACTTATTGAACAAAAGCTCATAATTTTATGTGTCTACAGACCTCCGAAAAAACAAGTTCAAGATTATAATATATTCTTTAAAAATCTTAACTCATTGCTTCAAGATACATGCTTAGGAAAAAGGAAAGTTATTTTATGTGGCGATTTCAACATAGACATCTTAAAATATAATAAAAATGTTGTTGAATTCAAGGAATTAATATCTTTATACAATTTAAAATTTACAATAAATGAGCCCACTAGGTTGGTGAGTGGTACTTGCCTAGATAACGTTCTGAGTAACATACGAGGAGGTAAGGCTAGAACTCTTGAGCTTGCTATATCAGACCACTCAGCTCAATTGTTTGTCTGCCCTATCAAACCTACGTATTATTTAAAGTACTGGTACGTCGAGCGACGCGACTACAGTCTAGAAAATATGGACAAATTCAAAGAATGTTTAAGCTCAATATCATTTAATGACGTAATTAAACAGAATGACCCAAATATTGCTTTTAATGACTTTTATGATTTGTTTATGCTATTTTATGACTTATGTTTTCCAACACGCAAAATAAAAATGACGATGCGACAACGATCGAGGTGGTTGACATCAGGTATTAAAAACTGTTGTAAAAGAAAAAGGGCGTTACTATGGACCTATCGAAAACATCGCACGCTAGAAAATAAACACAATTTTAAAACGCTATCTTATAGACTCAGTCGAATAATCAAGTTCACACAGAAGTCACAAAATGATAACTACATAAACAAAGCGTCCAACAAAAGTAAAGCCATGTGGAAAATCATAAATGGTCCAAAAGACAATATTCCTAAAGAACCGATTCAGCTGAATATAAACGGTAGCTTGAATGATGATCCTAGTCAAATTGTCAATAGCTTTAATGATTTCTTTATTAACCAAGTACCAAATAACCGATCCACAAAACCAAATTTAATTAATGACACAAACAATGTTGGTTCTCTTTTTATGACTCCGACCATTCCGGAAGACATACATAAAATAATTATGGCACTAAAAAACACCACAAGTACTGGATATGATGGTGTATCAACAAAAGTGCTTAAGCACGTGTCGAGTACAGTTTCTGTAATACTAAGTGATATTGTAAATAAATGCATGTTGAATGGAGTTTTCCCAGAAAAACTAAAAAAGACTGTCATAAAGCCGTTGTTTAAAAAGAATGATGTGAGCGATATGAGTTGCTATAGACCTATAGCTCTAGTTCCAGTCCTATCAAAAGTTTTTGAAAGAGTTATATATGACAGAATTTATAATTATTTTGAAGAAAACAATTTGTTTGTACCGGAACAAATAGGTTTCCGTAAGAAAAAGTCAATAAATCTGGCAATATATAACTTTTTACATACTGTCATGGAAAGTATTGATAATAACGTACTGATATGTGCTTTATTTATGGATTTATCGAAAGCATTTGACTATGTGGACCACAAAATTCTGTTAAGGAAATTAGAAGCCTACGGCGTAAGGGGTAATGCAAATAAACTCATTGAATCATACTTAGCATACCGCCAACAGTGTACGCAAATCAGCAACATCTGTCCTAAACTAAAAAAAGAAGTATTTCACACATCACAATACAAAACTGTCAAGTATGGTGTCCCACAAGGGAGTGTTCTTGGTCCCCTACTGTTTATTATCTACATAAATGATCTCATTAAAGCTACCAGACATCCTATGGTTCAGTTTGCTGACGACAGCACTGTGCTGTTTACAGGTAGAAACAAAATGAGTATTGAAAATGACATTAATTGTACATTGCATAATATTATAGCATGGTTAACATCAAATAATCTACAAATAAATCTAAATAAGACAAACATAATGATATTTCGAAATAGGACGAATAAGCTAGGTGAATTGGACATTAAATATTGCGGACACAAAATTGATATTATAAATACTACAAAATTTTTAGGTTTAAGCATCGACTATAACTTAAACTGGAAGGAGCATTTAGATAACCTTCGTACGAAAATAAACCAGCATTCATATGCTCTTTACATGCTGTCAAAAACAGTGAGTAAATCGACGGTTGTAATAGCCTATAATGGTTATGTGTCATCTCTGCTTCGATATGGAATTTTGTTTTGGGGCAACAGTACGGAAAAAGACACAGTCTTCAGAGCACAGAAAAAATGCATTAGGGCTATCTGTAGGCTGCGTCAAACAGATAGTTGCAAGCCCCATTTCAAAAGTTTGGAAATATTAACACTACCATGTCTATATATATTCGAATGTGTGGTATTTGTGCGTTACAACTTAGACTTGTTTGCTAATCTTAAGAGTGCCAGGCATAATCATAAAATTGTTGCACCTACACGCAAAACAGCACTGCTCTCGAACAGCATACTATGCATGGCTCCTACAATATATAACCACCTACCAGAGGAAATAGCTAGCACAAGTCAAATATTCATTTTTAAACAAAAAATAAAAAAATTCTTACTGGATAAGGCATATTATTCTGTAAAAGAGTACTTAGCTGATAATTTTAAATAATGTTGGCATAATTTATAATTTTCTGTTGGCTATGATTGTATTTTAATATCATATTGACATTCTATGAGTACATATACAAATTACTATGACATTTAAATTATATTTTTTGTAAATGACATTACCGTTACTAAATTTGAATATAGTTTAAGATTATGTCGACATTACTTTTGATTAAAATTTAACTTAATTAATTTAATGTTGATTTTTCACATAGATCTTTTTTGGTATGACATCTTTATTATTTTGTGTATTATAATAACTTTAACGTAACTATATTTTACTTGACATTAAATTTAATTGCGTGTTGACATTAATTGAATTTGAACTATTGATATATTTTCTTATCCGATATATTTTCACAAATCTGTTTTGTATTGCATAATTTATTTTATATCCATTTAACATTGACATAAATGTATTTTCATTTTATAATGCACTATAATTTAGTAAATTTCTATTTGTATCATTATTATTTATCCGTTGTATTTAATAAGACACATTGGTGTGACCATGACTAGGTAGTTTTATGTAACTTATCTATACTGCGGTGACACAGATTATCATGCTGTAGATTATTGGCATTTGTTTGGTTTTGTGATTTCTTTAAGATGTGTAAGCATGTAGGTAGTGATTGATATGTACAAAGTTGTAAGCAATCTTTTTTTATTGATTTTTCTTAGATTTCCTTAGATTCTGTTACCATTTTATGTATTTCTTTGTTTCTGAGAGGACAAAACTGAGATATATTACGATTGAGTGAGAATGTCAACAGAAAGCATGTAAGTCGCATTATTTGACAAAGGTAGTTAAAATTCTAATTGTTATTTGACAAATTTTTGCATGCCGTAAGGCGGGATATGGCGTTCTTAACTATAATATTATGTATTCCATCAATGTATCATACCCATATACGCAAATAAAGATAATATGAATATGAATATGAATATGAATATGAATGCTCAAGGTATGCACACAACTCTTATTTCTAACTACTGAAATACTAGTATTTCTGTGAATGCAGTCACTGGTAGAGCCCGGTTTTAGATGGGGTTTCCAGATTATCTATTTGCCCTCGGTTGATCGGACTCTATCAGCGACTGCACTCACATCGTCTAATTACATAAATCTGTCGCCTACTCTCGGCCCAGGGCCTCCATCACCGCCGCGTTCCGATCTTTAATGGCCATCTCTAAATTGTACTCTCTGATGGTCTGCGGTGAAGCAGCCGACGCACGCCGCACGAATCGACTGATTGCATCGTCTTCGGTATCATCAGCGTAATATGTGAAAGACCCGGTATGCCTCGATATCGCAACAACCGCGTGTGGGACACTCTCGTGCAGCTTCATTTTTGCCTTGGTCTTGATGGCTATTACCGACTCGTATGTTAGTCCCTGAGCTTCATGGATTGTAAGGGTACGTGACCCCACGCCTTCCCCATAGCCCTGGCTGATAAGGGTCTCCTTTTCTTCCTGTGTATGTACTAAGAAGAGGGTGTTGGGGAGGGCGCTGGGTATTTGCGCACCCTTATACTGTCTGTGCTCTAGAGATCTTACACGGGGAGTTGAGGAATATATACCGGAGTATATTTCCCTCAGCGCATACGCAACGTCCATTGGGTTCCGATGTGTGCAGAGCAACTCCTGGCTGATGGTTGTGACCAGGTTTGGGCGATGGTACCTCATTTCGAAGAGATTTTCTCTATCGATATAAGGCAGTTGATTGACATCTCCGATGAGGATGAGTTCGCCAGCACCAGACAGCCGTGAAGCCATTATTATAGCTCCAAAATGGTTCATAAGAGCTTCGTCGACCATGAGGCGTCTGAAGCTCTCTCTTCCAAAACCATTCACGAGTACAGAAGCCATGGTTCGCACCCTGGTTTTCACCAGATCTCCGATGCGATGCGATAGCTTCTCTCTCAGATCTTTTGCTGCTTCTGTCGTTGTTGTGATGATAGCGTCTCTGTCCACCTCAAAGTGCCTTATCACCCATGTTGTCTTGCCACAACCCGGAACTCCGTTGACCCATTGGATCTTTGGTACTGCCCAGTTTTCCCAATTTGCCTCGACATCTAAGTTCCCTTCGATGGTTTTAGCCATCTCTAGGATCTTGTCATCCAGCATTACCTTGGTGCAGCGGGCTGTAACAACCAATGGATCATTCGATGGTATCGCATATTTCGGTCTTCCTGTTCGCCCCGTCTCGGCCTCATTCAGCGCCACAAAGCCACTTTTTGCACTATAAGCTGCCATATATTGTCCCTTCATGGTCCCTCTTATGACTTGGGATGTGTCGTTATTATATATAGCTGCTTCTGCCTGCTCGAGTCTTTCCTTTAGGAAGTTTTCACTTCCTAGCGTGAAGAACTGAAGGATGGTATCACAGTTCTTGAGGTTGACTTTCCTTGTCGCTCTCAAAGTAGCTAGGAATTCAATGAAGGCGTTTTTTGCGTGGCTCTTTGGCTCCGAAGCCAAAATGTAACGGGGAGGGTTGACCTGTCCCATGTCGGCTCTTGTTCGGGCTACCTGAGGTTGTGAAGCTGATCTGAGTGTCATCGCCGTCGAGGGAGGTGGTGATTCGGAGCAAGTTCTGCGCTGCAGTTCTTACGAGAGCAGCGATGGGACCCACTCTTCTTTCTTGGGTACTGCTTCGATAGGCTGTGACTTTTCCAGCGGCTGCTTTTTGTTGTGCTCTTTCTGAACCAGATTGGTTGGACGAATTTGGAACGTTGGATTATCAACTTCAACACTACAAGTATGAGGTCACGCAACACTCTCGAACATAATTACAAAGCGATACAAAGTAGCTCTTTAAGGTCGAGATTAAAGCGCGCGGCTATCTCTCTCGCTCATCACAACATTTTGAAACATATAAAATCATTGAGTAGGGATATTAGAAAAGTAATAGGGCAATTTATTCATTTAGATAGAAGAAACATTTTTTACCAGATATCATTTATACTGGCGAAGAAATAGTGAAAAAACATATATTATATATATATATAGGAAAGGGATCTCCTCAGTCAATTTAAAAGATATCGAAGAAAAACTTTTTTTTAATATTTCTCCTACCTAAATAAACAAATTGACCTCTTCTTTAATATCCGTACTCAATTATTTTATATGTTGGAAAGCGTTGTGATGCCCGAGATGGATATCTACGCGCGTTGAGCGAATCCTTAAATGAGTTAATATAATTTTTTCAAGGGCTTTCAACCTAAAAGGCCTATTACACTACCCAATTTTTCGGGCCCTGTCTATCTGACACCTGTCTGGGAACAAAGGAGATCGGGATCCTGTCTCTTAACAACATTGCGTCGTCACTTTTGGCCACCTGGCCAGATAAGTTTGCAGCAACTAACAAGCTGCATTCTCTCATACCTGTGTGGTGTAAATACAGTAAGAACATAGAAATAAATAAGAAATAGGAAACTAATTCCATATAGATACACACACACAAACACACACACACAGAGAGAAAGACATCATCAGTCATTGTAACTAGAGGCACTGTAACAACACGCTATTATAAACAGTCATAACTTAACCACGTATATATAAGAATCTAGAAATAAATTATATTCAGAGTCAATAAACAAACTTCGAATGTCACTTGTCCTTCTATCCTCATTATATCGCACCTTTTTTACGCAAGATAGATCTACGACTGACCACCAACTCGCCTGATGTTAATCGACGGTGTGGCCGAGGATGGAGCTCGTCGATCTAGAAGATATATATTCGCTCTAGCCTTAAAAATCCAAGATTGTAGTTCGCAGGAAACATATATGACGGCAAAGAATTCATTCATTCAATAAATTACGGTTCAGTACGCATCAATAGCGTGGACCAATATCGCAGAGTACGGATTTTTAGCATTTCAACGAGAAATGGGTGGTAATTCGCCGAGTTTCCGCTAGTTCTGTAGTGAAATGGGGAGGGTGGAATTAGGTCCTGCTTGTGTAGCTCTTGCGCATACTCCCCGAAATGAATCCTGTAGAATAGAGGGCCTTACCGAAAAACGTTACTTAACTTTAACCAACGTCTTAAGCTCTCTGTCTTCTTTCCGCAAGTGTCATTACGTGTCAGCCAGAAGTTGACAAAATATGTTAAGCATTGCTTAAAGTTAAGTAACGTTTTTCGGTAAGGCAGATAGAGTGTAGTCATGTTAGTTCAGGGCGGTGGTTGAGACAAAGCACCTGGTTGCTGGAGTACTCCGGCAGGCGCGTGGGCGCGCACGGAGCCACCGCGTGGTGGTCGCGCGCGTCCGCGACGCACTGCCACCCGAGCTTGGCGGAGAGACGCAGCGCGGGCACGTGCAGCACGCGGCAGTCGTCGTACTTGCTCGCCGTGCGAACGAACACCTCCAGCGAGCCCAGGAAACCCAGCTTGCCTGACATCACGGGACAGTTTCATAACAGAATAAATCACAGTTACCACTGCGGAAGAGAAGTGAACGATTGATTAAATCATTCCGTTCATTTATTCATTAAGAGCATAGTTCTTGTCGGTGGAGTAATTTCCATGCCCTCCACCAGCGTTTTCGGTAACCTATGTATAAATATTCCATATTTTTTTGTGTTTTACACACTGAAGTGAATGAAGGGGTTGCGTGTTCCCACTGTGGGAATTGGACACATAGCTGTGCTGGGATAGATGACGAGGACGACGAGGCAGTGTTTATTTGCAAGTATTGTAATCGAAATTAAAATATGTCTCCCCATACCCCATCTTGACCCCATAGGGTACCCCCCCGTCCGTCGGCCCCGTCTTACCCTACATTATGTCAAAATCGGAAGTTGGATGTCATTGACAATTATTTTTTTCTTTTACTGGCTTAAGTAAAGTGTCTTAAGTCCTAATTCCCAAAGATTAATAATGTACCTCGAGTTATTCTAAATAAATAATCATTCAAAATAATTAAAATTGAGCTTTTTAATGCCCTTCAAATGTTAAGGTCATGCCCCCCTTCCCCTATCTACAAATTTATAGATTGTTCAAGCCGAAGCGTTTTGAACCCGCATTATCCCGATCTATACCTGGGAGCTATTAGCTGCGGGGCGCAGCTAATTATTACATATCTATGTGTGTGTGTGTGTGTACCGTTGGTCCAGTCGAGCACGAGGTTGGTCCAGGTGAGCTCCATCTCCTCGGTGGTGTTATAGGGGTCCAGTGAGACGTGCAGCAGACAGGTGAACTTGCCGCAGTGCAGCGTCAGCCGTCCGTGACACAGCAGCCGCACCTTGTCCCACCACGCGAGAGGCGCGGACGGGTCCAGCGACGGACGGGACACTTGGTCGAACGCTGGTGGCGGGGAGAGGGGGAGAGATAACATATTAGCCAGCTTTTAAAATTGTGACTTAGAGCATTTCATAAATCCCATTAACGCCCTATGGATCGAGGCGCAAGCTTAAATTTCAGAGCATAACGAGATTTGACATCGACGCAGTGCATTGCCACGCAGTTTTGTACAGTTTCAAATTTCAAAAATTCAAAATTCTTGGCGACATTAGACTGTTATCGATTTTGTAAGTTTGTATGAAGCTGCGCTAGGCTGGCTGTATACTAACAGAGGTTGCAGTGCGCGATGACAGGCTCCCAGCAGGGTCCGAATGCGTAGCTGTACTGGTGCATCTCGCAGCACAGGTCGTAGTACCACTTGAGCGGCATCATGCTGCGCTCCAGCTCCACGGGACCCCACGGCGCGCCCTGCTCTATCACCACCGTACGCACCGCTGTAGGGAGGGGGGAGCTTGTAACACATGTCGTCGCTCGCATTACTAACTGTCCTATATTTTTTTTTTCAAAATAACAGGTATTTAGAATGCAAATACGCTAAAAGTATCTATTTATTTAGTATCAAAATGAAATTAAAATGTAAGTAACCTCTATGAAAGCTAATATCATAAGATATGCAAAACATCCGAGTTTCTTTTTTGACAAATACAATCAAATCACAGAACTGAAAAAAGTTTGTCCTGAACAATTGTCTGAAATGAAATAGAGTTAGTCGTGCGAGCGACGATGTATCATATTATTATTAAAAGATATTCGGATTGGATTTCAGGAACGGAACAATTTATACCATGGAGCCAAACACAAACAGCTTCCCTCAGGTTTCTTTTTTTAACCTTTTGTTTACCTTTCTATCCCGTAAAATAATATCTCCTATGATATAATTAAAGTAAAACAGCGGGTAGCGCTGCGGGGCGCAGCTAGTTAAATAATAAATATAAAACCTCTCGACGGAGGCGCTTCCTCGGCCGCGGCGAGGGTTCCCCAGAGCCGCAGTGACGTCATACTCAGCAGGGGCTGCGGGAAGTCGCGCAGCATCAGCTGCCAAGTGTCGCAAGACGCGCTTACCCCGCGGCACCAGAGCGTGCTGAACTCCAGACCGTCTTCGGGCCACGGACTGCAGGTAGGAAAAGAGGTTATTTAGTAAATATACATATGTATATTAAGCACATTGTAACTTGTCAGCATAAATCAGATAGCATTAAGCAACATATTCTAACAACATTTTATGTCTATTACACTAATATGAAGCAGCGCATCTTTCAACTGCTCTAACATCACAATAACATTATCCGCCATAGCGAATGCAAACTATCCTTCGAGCCGGATGCACCATTCTGAAATGCCGCCACAGAGACTGCGCTCTATACCAGTACTTGTATGCCACACAAGAAGCAACACCCTATGCGTTTAATACTTTATCGAGCCACAAAATTTACTTTTTTTTAAATTCACAAATTAAAAAAAATATTTTGTGTAAAATACATTTCGTGTAATATTCGCGAGTTAATAGGTTTATTCTAGGCAAATGCGCTCCACCGTAGACTGCAGCAGTCGCTTACCAATAGAGTTAGCGGTCAAGCGCAAGCCTATTTTCCGGGTAAACCGGGGTTTACCTGTCAGTGTCAATCTCCCTAATCCTGGTGGATGCACGTGCAGCCCCGTGCATGCTGGGATCCGCGAGCGCCAGCACGCGCAGCCGCGCCAGGCAGCACGCGACGAGCCGCGAGCGCGGCGGCGGTGCCGCGCGGCTCCGCTGCACGTATATCTGCGCGTCTTTCTGACGCAGAGCCGCGTACAGCTCTTCTATTTTGCGCGCGGGCAGGAACAAGTGCGGCTTGCATAGCTCTTGCACCTGTTCACACGATAGTATTACGTTTTTACTTAATTGGAATTACGTTTTACTTTAAAACGGCCAGAACATTACTGAAAATTGAGCGATTCTGCGACTCTATCCCGTAAAACGAGTGTTTGTATAGATTTGTAGATTGACATAAGTTCGATGACGTCATATGGAATGAACATGAAAAAGTAATACTTTTATTTTTTTATAATATTCAGACTTTTTTTTACTAAACGTACTAATTTTACCAATAAAATAATATAAAATAATTATTCTGTGTTAAAAAACTGAAAAAATCGACTTCAAAATATGCAATACGTTTACTTGTATGACCATTTTAACCGACATCCAAAAAGAAGGAGGTTATCAATTCGACTGTATGTTTTTTTATGTTTCTTCAGCTATTATTTTGCGAATTATGAATTGATATCTTCCTGCAGAGATGGTCCCATATGAATTTTATCTAAAACGGGTCAGTATTTTGGTTTTATAACAAAATAAATAATAGAATATGTCATTCAAGTAAAAGTATTGTCTATTTTGAAGTTGATTTTTAGTTAAATTTTTCAGTTTTTTTCATTTCAGTTAAAAAGAAGCACAAACCAAAAAGTTATTTAGTAATCATACCTTCGCATCCAGCATAGTTCTCCGTTTCTGGCTCTCTTTGTATTCGTCTTCCAGTAACTCGTAGTTGTCTCGCAGTTTCACTTCGAACGGATCGTCGCTCATCTCTACCACAAACTCTTCAATCTGTAGTAAAACATTATATCCAACAATCAACTTTAAGAGGCTGTACAATAAAGTTCAATTTTGTGCTTGGTGAGTGTTAGCACTTAACACAGAGGAAAACGTCCCAAGGAAAATTATTGTATATCTCTAGTTAGTACTAGAGTCTGTTCGGAAAGATAACTAGTGTGGCATTGAGGGCGCTGCTGTCCTAATTTCACTATTTTGTTCGATAAAAACACCATCGAGACGTCAGTTTTCATTTCTTGCCACAACAGTTCTATTTTCAAACATACTACAATTTGTACATAAGCGAGAGATCTTAATATTCAAGAAGATAATTGATGAGATGACTGCCAACTAGTACATATTCCCCTGTTCAATAATTTGGATTCTATATCTCCATCTCTCTCATTATGTATAGAAACAACAGAGATAGAAATATAGTTTTCGACTACTGATACTGGTCACCATATAAATATATAATCTTCTAACAATGAGAAGCCCACGCCCAGTATTTGCAATTTATTATGACGCCTTCATGAAACAATATTTTCAAAACCAAACCTTACCATCTTTACACTAAAGCTGAATTTACCTTAATGTGCAAATCGCTGGGCAAAGGACTGTCAGCGGTGAAGGGTTTCTTCTTGATCTCGTGAACCATTTTGATCCATTTGAACAATGATACGAAATCGCCTTGAACCGCCTCCGCGAACCGATGTTTGTACGGGAATATTATGCGCACCGAGTCCACGTTCACCGCCCTGGGGAGAATAATGAACTGTATAGCGGCACTGCACACACTGTCTCGCGGTAATGTACTCTCAACAACATATCAAATGTAACGCGATAATTATAGTTTAAAATAACTGAATCAGCCGATTTCAAAATACGCAATTTCGTTTACTTGGATGACAATTACATATGATTTGAACGTCCAGTAAGGGATAGGATATAGTGATACTTATATTTTATAACTTGTTTATTACTTACCTATATTCATGCAAATAAATTGATTTGATTTGTTTTGACATTTTTCCAGTTATTTTATTATAAAAACCAAAGTAAAGAACTGATTTTAATAAAACTTATTAGGGACCACCTCTGTGTCAAAAAAAAAGAGTCGCGTAACCAACATACAATCTATTTGAGGACCTCCTTCTTTTTGGAAGTTGGTTAAAAGAACAATTTTCGTGTTTATGTTGTTGAGTAGTACATTTTTATATATCGTACTTGTTTGTGTGTAAACCGTTATCGGATTTCAAGAGCTACAGGATTGTTATTCCAATCGTTTAACACTACACGTATACGTTTAGAAAACTACAACAACCCGCGACAAAAAAAAACGGCTGTACCAATTTTGATGAAACGTAGCTAAGAACAAAAATCACGAAGTATTCAAAACATTTTTCACTATAAGTATTTAATATGGTGTACTATTAGGTCCAATAGTTTAGAAATGCAGGGAGGGGCAACACAATATTTTTTTTATCTTTGGCGGCCTATATCTCGTACTCATCACATATGAGAAAAAAATGATACACTGAACCTTAGTCTTATTTCAAAATAATTAATCAACGATACACCACAGCATGGGGTGGGATTGAAAAAAATATCCTTTTTTTTATGTCACCACTATTTTTACTTTTTGAAAATTTGACTACGGCATTTTGTAGCGGTTCATAGAACACATTTCAACAAGCCGAATTTCGTTTAGGCTGATAGTTTCTGAGTAAAATGACTGTGACTTACGGACAGACAAACAGACGTACATGGTAAAAATTTAAGGGTTCCTCGTAGTTACTACAGAACCCTAAAAAACATTGACATAAAGAATGAACGAATGAATGAATTATTACTACAAGCAAACTTTCATCAAAAAATCTCAGCCACCACTCCATCTCCCACAATACTTCTAGCAAAGCGCCGTACTTACCACACTTTATTCCACAGAAGCTGAAACCCTTCATTGGCCTTCCTCTCAACCCTGATCTCCTGGTCGTCAGCGGCGCGTGTCTGACTGTACCCTTCCACCGTCACCACCTCAGCACCATTCAGCACCATCGTCAGCTTACTCCACAGAATGGACAGACCGGCCTCGTGA
Organism: Lycia hirtaria; assembly: GCA_947563715.1. Taxonomy (NCBI): domain Eukaryota; kingdom Metazoa; phylum Arthropoda; class Insecta; order Lepidoptera; family Geometridae; genus Lycia; species Lycia hirtaria. The sequence continues at coordinate 2,555,117 of OX387376.1, read as the reverse complement.
TCGTATGACACTGTCATGTCATCTACGAAAGAAAAATTGCTATCATAATGTAGAGAGTTTTTTTTAAAATATAGGTATAATACATTTTGAAGTGGCAGTGGGCAGGGCACATAGCATGTAGAACTGATGGCCGATGGGGCCGAAAAGTTATCGAATGAAGACCACGCACCGGCAAGCGCAGCGTAAGAAGACCAGCCACGAGATGGACAGGTGACCTCATACAAGTGGCAGAAAGACACTGGTTGCAAGCTTCTTTCAACCGGAAATCTGGAGGAAGCCTATGTCCAGCTGTGGACTTCATGTGGTTGAAATGATGATGAAGATGAATTAGGTAACGAATATAAAGTATATGAGTGTGTAATATAGGTATTAAAAGAGCGTGTATGTGTTTTTTTTTTACACGAAATAGATGTAACAATGTTCTAGGTAGAGTGATTATATAGTGTGGGTTTGGAATGTGTGATGTAAATGTTTAATGAATGTGTAATGTGTGTGTAATATGGATGTAGGCTGAGCATGTAACGCGTATTTCTCATGCAAAGCATGTTTATAACCTATACATAGGCACATAAGAAGCCGATAACACCGTATATTTTAGTTGCCAAGAAGTTTCTTTCATCACTTTCAAATAATCAACTCACCAGTTCCAAATATCATAGTATTTTCCTCAGACAGTATCAGCAGCAAATTCGTCTCATTCTTAAAAGCTACCCTCCAATCTAGCACCCTCCCTTTCTTCTCCTTCACACTGATGTTTCCACCTCTGTCCCTCCTTTCTTTGATTTCTTGCCTGAATCCTATTATAGCTCTGATGAAGGTGAGTATTTTGAGATGCAAATTCGCACTCCACTCAAAATCAACGCATTCTAAGAACTGGAAGTCGAGAAGGGCTGAATGGTTTTCTTTGGAAGGTATATGCTCTATTCTGGCTAATTTCACGTGAAAAAATGTGGCGGAGATTTCGTCTGATCGCTGGCAGTGCATATTACCTGAAATATAACCATAGTTAAAATCTTAGGATATGTGGTATACTCCATGTGTGTCCGAACCTATATTTCAAAAAGAATACTAATAAACTAGAAAGCTGTAATTTGGTATAAATATACATATTAATCACACCGAAAAATTGGAAAAACAAAGTCTCGCAAATCTAAAAATATAACGAGTGTGCGAAAACCATTTTTCAATTTAGAGATCTGTTTGCGAAATATTAATCTATAGTGATAATTTTTGCTAGAATCAAATAGCTGTCTAAATCCTGCCGACCAAAAAAAAAGAAACTCACCCAAATAAGGCACCATATCTACCACCTTCAACCCCGAAATGACCGCTCCCGACTTATTGGCAGTCTTCTCGAGCGTGATCGCGTCTATCCGCGTCATTAGGCACATGGACTCATTCACAATGAGGAACAGATTGATGTGTGACAGCGCTACGTTCACCGCGATGTTGTAGGGGGTCTCGGGGGGCTCCGGGGGAGGGGTCGCCGGGCGGGAGGGGCCGCGGTACTCGTGTACGCAGTCGTAGAGCGTGATGATAGTTTCCGCTAGGACCGCGCTCCATTCCAGACGTAGGCAGTCCATCATTGCTTCCACCTGTGGGATATATTTGTTGTTTTTAGTGATGTATTTTTTTCCTATTAGAGATACTGAACTCGTGTGATTTGAATTTTTATAATATTTTTTCGTGTTAATTATATTTATAATGCGGGCTATTCTCAAGACACCACAAAACTAATAAAAATTCCTATAATAACAGAAATAAAATAAAAAGAACAAAATCCTCATAATATTTTTGTTCGTCTTAAGAATTTTAATTAGTTTAGTAGTGCCTTGAGATTTGACCCCAACATCGATCTTGTCCTACCCACAGAGTGAAAGCCAGATAAAATTACTGATGGTCATATCTTAATTTCGTTTCAGTGCAGTCGTGGTTACAGTCAAAATTAGCTTTAGTTTAAATCTCCTCATATTCGATTAGATGTTAAATAGAGGCTTCATTCTCACAATAACTTTGCTGGAAACTTCTATAGAGTTTTGTCGAAAGACTTGTTTACACTTTTTTTTTAATAACACACTTACATAATACACAAGATTAGTAGCCGATCAAAAGACGTCTCTCTTTGAAAACCGTGTAAGTATGAGATGTGTGTGGTTAGAGAAAGATACCTTGGAGTGCAGGGGCGGGTGCGAGCCCCACTTGACGAGCGCGACGGCGAGCAGCGCGGAACCCCAGGCGTGGTGCCTGCGCGGCGGCGCGGCCCGCGCCTGCAGCGCCTCGCGCCCCGCGCCGCACCACCCGCCGTCCACCAGCAGCTCGGCGCTCCAGTGCCGCGACCCCACCACCATGCGACCCACCTCCGACCGGTACGCCTCCTCTGCAGATCACGATATATTAAATATTAAAAATATAAAAAAAAAAGCAAAAATATCTCAATCGCATTTTTTTTGTCATTTTTTTTTTCGAAAGTCGAGACGTCAGTCGTGCACATGCGCATTCCGGAACCGGGTCTCGGAATCGGTCAGAATTCATTAATATTGAGCGAGCGAGATCAATTTAAGAGTCTGTAGTTCGACCATCGTCCGTCTCGCTCGCTCGTACTAACATTTTGAAGATATAAAATGACTGATTGAACTTATAAAAACAGTATTTAAAGATCCAAGTAGAAAGCAACATTACACATTCTCAGTCATAGTTTTATTTTGATCCAAGTAAACTTTCATACAAAAAATACTTTTACAAATTATTAACATATTAACGTAAACAATCACAACCATTTTTATGCATAAAAATTAACTTGGATAGTGTTTAATTACTGTTTTCATAAGTCATTGTCATTTTATATTTTCATAAATGTGCGAGCGAGATAGACGATGGTCGAAAGTGTACAGTTATGGACTCTGTACAAACGAACTCAACCAACGACCTGGAGGTCGCCATCAGGCCACTGTTCTGTCACTATTTTAGTCTATCGTCGTCTTCTCTTTTGATCAAGTATCGCGCCCATCTCCATTTGAGCCTCGCGAATCTCGCGATCCAAGCCATTGGTCTTCACTTGTCGTCGAATTACTAGGTTTTGTACACTTTTTTTTTTTAAATACATTATAGATTGACCACCAACTCGCCTGATGTTAAGCGACGCAGTCTAGAAAGGCATATCCAGCATGGCCTTTTCCACCGCCTTTTGTGTCACTTGGATCTTGTGTGTGATCTTTTTAGTGAGGGTTCCCAAGTATGCAGTACCTCTAGTATCGAGTAGCTGGTCTAGTTTGACCTTGACCCCTGCGCAGCCGGCCGCGAGCGCGCGCCCGTGCGGCAGCCGCGCGTGCACGCAGACGGCACGCAGCTCTGCGCACCCCTGCACCACGCATGCGGCGAACACGCGACCCACCCACGCACGCCTCGGGGACGTCGCTGCAACCATGGAGACCTTCCTTAATACACTCGTGCGTGATGTCACCAGCCTGCCCCGGCGGAGGACCAGCGAAAGAGAATCATCATCATCATCATTATCATTTCAGCCGTTATCGATCCACTGTTGGACCTCCATAGACCTTTTCTTTACCACACCATTTTTCCGGTCCTGAGCTGATCTCATTCAGCTCTTGCCCTCTGACTTGATGATATCGTCTCTCCATTTGGGTGGTGGTCTGCCTTCTGGTCTATTTGTATGATAAGGGACTATGCATGATTTTTGTTTATTTACTCAAAAATAAAACATAATCACCTATAGATTCATTCTACAAAAACAAAATTAAATATCAGCAAAAATAAGAATTTTATAAGCATTTCAATTTCATGTTAGACAGAGACAAAACCATCGCGGAAGATGACGTCATATAACACGTGCGCCGTAAAAAATCAATACAAACAATCGTTTCACAAGAAAGAGACAAAGCATATTCCTCACCAAAAATTTTAAACGTTTATATATAACGTAATTTATACAAATGTATAGTTTATTTAAGTATTTATGTAAGTTTTCCTAAAAATATAAAATAAAATATATACATATTTTTATGCAAGATAGATCTACGATTGACCACCAACTCGCCTGATGTTAAGCGACGGTGTGGAGGATGGATGGATATCTAGAAAAATTACGGACCGATTGAACTTATTTTTTTATTATATCGTATTTTTTTTATTTATAATAATTATCAAATAAAATTCATGCATATTAGTACCATGCTGAACTGTACCCCTATTCACAATCATTTGGGTTCCGGATCGGGTCGGTAACTATATCTTCATTTCTGTCATTTCTATACAGAATGATAGAGATGGAGATATAGTTTCCAACCCGATCCCGAATCCGACAAGTTATAATAGCCCTACTGGTTACAATTGGTTCTAGTTTGCTTAATTTCTGTTTTCGTGTCAATAAATTATATGTCTATACTCTACGTATCTCAATCATTCATCAATATGTATATTTTATTTCATAATCACAAGTACATCTCAAGTTGTGCAGAAATACAAATATTTTAATAAAGCGTAGCTTGTGGAACATGATAGTGACGTTGCACAGGATGGTAAAATCCATTAGATCCACGATTCCCGTCTTGACTAAGTTTTCTACCTTTTTGTCGAGTGGTATAATAATAAGCTTATAAAACTCGTAATCTTGACGCATTATCGACCAACAAAATGTGTAGACAAGTATCTATAGATAGTCTAACTTTCGATTTCGTTACGCTTCATACACTGTTGAGTGTACTTTTTCTGTGAGAAAGTATGCGTGAAATTGCTGTAAAAGGTTATAAATGGGCATTCTTTGGAATAATTCTGGTAAAATCACTTGCTTTTACAAAAAGGTTAGGGGGTTACGAAAAAATGCATGTTTAATTTTAGCGAGAGATGTATATATTACAAAAAATATATAACCTACGACACTCAAGGAATGACGACGAATCTAACGACACCTCGCGCATCAAAATTAGTCAAGTCGTTTAGGGCTGTAGGTGCTTATATAGATACAAACATACATAAATACATACAAACTTATGATAATATTTAACTTACATTTTGCAGGTACATTTTGAAGTTGCATAGCTTGTGATTTCTTAATTTTTTCCAATATCGATGTGTGCCATTTGAAAACTTTACTATGAGTGTATGACACATTCAGGGCACTGATGATTAGATACAAGTTGAGGACGCCTTTTTCTAGCTGCAACAAAACAATAATTTGCTAATTCAATAGGTTGAATGATCATTCATTATATTTGACAAACTAGGCATTTGACCACGGCTCATCGATGGTGTGGTCTGAGGTGGTAAGCGTCCCTAGTCTGGAATAATAAAAAAAGCAAAGCCTATCGTCGAATAAAAAACTGGTTTTTGTTGTTGTAGCACACTGTTATGTGCTTGTTAGGGTTAGGTTACACAACACGGAACCCCATCGCACAAATAAGGAGTAAAACTGATCACGTGATGTTTTTTTACAACTTTTTGACCCCTAACCCTACCTTTAACATACCTAGTGGTATGTGGTGAGGCTTTAGTGTTGATAATTTTGAAAGGTTCATATTCAAAGACTAGCCTCACCGCTCAGTTGGTAGTATGTCTGTCTACTTAGCTGTAGGTCGTAGGTTCGATCTCCACCCAAGACAAACATATAAGTCTATATAAGTATTCTATGAGTTATCTAGTTTCCATAGTACAAGTTTTGCTTAGTTTGCGGTTAGATGGCGTTGTGTGAAAATGTCCTCCAATATTTGTTTTTTATGATTTCCTCAGTAATCTTTCATCATTATCTACCTCCCATTACACCAAATCAAAACAGCCTGAAATTCGCGATTTGCTGTCACTGTATGTACATACCTTGGCGTCAAGTTTGAGTTTGTCCAAGAACAGCAGCTGTTCATCATCAGCCGTGAGCTGGTGCTGGTCCATCTGGAAGGCGACATAGAGCTGCGGCAGCGTGGCCGCGTCCTGGCCGCCAGCGTCCACGTGACGAGACGCCGCGCTGAACCTCGAGTTTACCTACAACATATCAAAGCACTCGTGGACATATGGAGACATTGGGGCCAATCAGCGTCAAGCGTTATTTCATATTTTTCCAAACTATAGGCGAAAACTTGTAATTAGCCTCGTAATTTATATAAATGTATAGTTTATTTAAGTATTTAGGCTGTAAGTTTTCCTAAAAATATAAAATAAATAAAAAAACAAAATTCCGTTACACAGCATTTCATGGTGGATATTTATCAGGTGAGTAAGCGGTCAAACGCAAACCTTTTTTGAATAAAAAAATGGAGTGCCTAATTTTTACCCGACTGCGTGGCGAAGGAGGGTTATGTTTTTCGAGTGTATGTATGTATGTGGGTATGTGATCGCCTACAGCTTAAACGGCTTAACCGATTTTGATTTGCAAGGTATCGTTAAATTCATCTTCACTCCTTGAATGTCATAGGCAACGGACACTCCGTTTCCCGCCAAACTCGGGTTCCTCACCCGCTCCCCGCGTTCGCACTGTCGTTTGAAGAAGTTTCGCTGTCACGACACATTCATTTGTCGGTCGAGGCAAGCGTTTTGAGGGTCAAACGCTCGAATTCTAATTGAAGTCACAAGCGAGCGGCAACCAGACGATGACCTTAACTTCATTCGTGTGTGACATGTGTGTTATATACAGACGTCAGCGTATGTATTACTCATTAGCGCGCCGTTGTATGGAGGTGTGGTCGCGGTTAGAAAAGGTCTTAATTATGTTTTAGAACTGACATTATTTTGTTTTGGAAGACAATCCCGCCAAGAATCGCTTCAGGCATGAAATATGTAAGGTTTCCAAATATCCTAAACATAATTACATGTTAGTTTTTTTTAATAGCTGTTATGATTTACCTGTAAACTTTGTAGAGCCATCTCAAAACCTGTGCATGTATGTTTATCATAGCAACCAATTGTTGTTCCATCTATTTTTAGACTAAATATCTGAAACCGGAGACAAACTATAAATATTTCTTGTATAAGCTAAAATGCATATCATATAATATATTACTTAAACATAAATTAGGAAAAATTCGTTACATAAAAAAAAAATTGTTGTATATTTGTGATGTAGCTTTATATTTTTTTCAAAGGTGTTTGTTGGAATGAGGAGGAGGGTGTTTTGACAACAAAGGGTCGGCGCTATCGGTTTACGCCCTCCCTTTGTTGATGAAGAAGGTGGGAGTGGTTTAAGAGGGTTGGGTGTTATAGGTCTATTTTTTTTTTTTAAGAGAAGGTTTGGAAGGAAGTGGAAAGTGGGTTGGTTTTTGACTGCAGATGGCCGGCGCTATTGACATACACCTAAGACCTGTGACAAATTTCTCATAAGTACATTCAGTAACTTTATGGGCCTTACCGAAAAACGTTGCTTAACTTTAACCGACGTCTTAAATTCTCTGTCCTCTTTCCGCAAGTGTCATTACGTGTCAGCGAGAAGTTGACAAAATATGTTAAGCATTGCTTAAAGTTAAGTAACGTTTTTCGGTATGGCCGTAAATCTTCAAAAATATTGGTTTTAGACTTACAAACCTTAGGTATGACAGGTGAAAGCCTCTGCACAAGTGTGCTCATCTGATCATCATCTGTGGACAATTGTCTGTGAGACGGTCTCCGTCTCTTGTGCTTCTGCAAGAACTGATACAGTTCATCTTGGAATGTTACTGTTGTGTTGCTTACTGCTGCGTGGATTTTCTGTAGGAGGAAATTTAAATGTCACTAGATAGATAGATTAATATGATATTGACTATAATAAACTAAATCACTTTATTGAATGAAAAATGTAGTATGAAGTTTATTGTTTGCGATAAACATATTTAGTGAAATTAGTGTACAAATTAGATTTTTTTGGAATCACAGTTCAACATCAGAATAAATTAAACGAATTTCTGAATCTTGATTCGCATTTACAGTCCACTTTTGGCACTACATTCCCTTATTAACATCTTTGACCTTGTTACAAACATACAGACTTGTGATGAGATCAGTGTTAAAAATGGTTTATCTGTAAAATATTTTAGAGATCTTTATAAAAATTTAGATTTTCAATATTGCTATAGATTGAATCACAAGTAACAGACAGAACATACATAAAGAGCCCAAGTGACATGTTTGTATTCAAGTTGTGGCAGATTTGACAATTATTGAGGGTTTTTTTTGACGTGATAACGTCTTATAAATCACCACACCGGCAGCACGCACGAAAAAGTGTCACGTTCCGCCTGAGCCGAGCGTGCAAGCGAGAGCGCGGAATAAGCGATAGAGGGGCACGATCAGCCTAAGTGTTCGGCTTTTGACGCATCGTTATCACGTAAAATTATCGTCCGTAAACCGACTTTACAAACAACCATTTTTTGAGTGTTTTATAGACACTGAAGTATCTACAAATTTATAGACATGTAAAAAATTACACATCTGACTAGGCTTGAACCCTTAAACTTTACTTTACTTTACTCATATTCCGATCTGTACTTGGGAGCCTTTACCATTTTGACCTCGGAGATGTCACATGGAATGGTTAAAACTTTCGAACAGACTTAAACCAATCAAGCGTTAGTGGCGCCACCCAGGTTCAAGTTCCGTCAGATTGTGTGTAATTTTTGAATTGTCTATAAATTTGTAATTTTTAGGGTTGTTTTTTTTATTCGTTTTTAAATGGCAGCATAACAAATTAATAAAATGTAGCTAGCATTACAAACACACATATAAATTACATCAGTTCTATTCACATATAATTCTACTATATACAGGCCTAAGAAATGCTGGTGTTTGGGTCTTAACACATTCCGTAAAGATTGACAGCATTAATGGAGGAAAGTCAGAGAAGATCTTTGCCTAGGAGTGAGACAGTTGAATTAATAAAAAAAAAACAAGATTTACAATTAGCAAGATAATTTACCTCCACATTCAAAGGTCCATCAGCTTTCACCGTTCCTTCAATAACAAAGCTACACGCAGCTTCGCCCAGCCTTTCCTTGCCGATTATCGCAGCATGACCATCTACCACTTTTGTGGAGAACACCAGAGCTCGAGCGGGTCCCCCCGCGGCGCCGTCGGCGTGGACCTCGCCTGCACTCACGTGTAAAGAGAACGGCTGGTCTGGTGTGCCGTAGTGTATGGTCACATTTGCATTAAATATGTGCACACCCATGAACTGAAGGAAAATCAAACCCGATATTAAAAACTGAATCTTTAAGTAATAATTATAGTTTAAAAACTGAAATAACCGATTTCAAAATACGCAACTTGTTTACTTGGATGATATATTTTTCTAATTATTTTGTTATAAAAACCAAAGTACTAAAACGATTTTCCCAAAATTATATGAGATTACCTTATAACCTACTAAACCAAAAAAAAAACATCAAAATCAATTAATCAATAACTGGCAAAGTAATAATGTAACAAGAATACAAAACATAAAGTCGAATTAAAAACCTCCTCCTTTTTGGAAGTCTGTTAAAAGAATATGCATTCCAGGTTAACAGACATTAATAATCAAGAAACGGGATTGTATATAGTATATCTTTCCTTACTGATTGTAATTCTGAAGGAAATATAATGAATGTTAACACTCTCACAGCCGAGGTGAATAATGTGAATTTTATATGACTTTGTTAACACAAATTTCACAAAACAATGAGTGAGTTTTCGTGAATGAAAGTGTTAAAGTAATATTTGCTAAATAATAAATATATTAATTTACTTAATCTAATGCTATATTTATTTATATTTATTATTATAGTATCAATAAAAAAATCCCCCATGTGGCTCCCCGACCGAACGTCCCTAGCACCCTCTCAGCATTACCACGCTGTTTTGCTAAATATATAAACATAAATACCTGGGCAAACATGATTAAGCTGTGCGGCAACTTTTTACCCCTGAAGTCCATTAACTTCCTGTTTGCCAACGCGGTTAACTCCCTATCAAGCATATTGTTTTCCTCTGCCATTTCCTCTGTCTCTCCTCTTGTAAGTGAGTTTTGCTTTGATAGTAGTGGTTTAAGGATTGTCTCCACCACTACACTTCGTTTTTCCTCTACATTGTTGGTTAATTCAACTCCTCGGATGACCACAGATACAAGCTTATTGATTTCAGAGTTGAAACAACTGCTTTGGAATGACAGCTCGTTAATATACTGAAATATGGAATATAATATAGTTAACGTTTATGAAAACAGATGTAAGGTTTTTTTATATAACTGAGTGACAAGAAAGTTAGTTACTTAATTGGGTTTGGCTTCAAGTTTGCCCAAAACAGTCCACAGTCCATTATGGCCATAGTTTTGCTACAAAAATTGTCCCTCAATATTTATTTATTTATTTATTTATTTATTGGGTACCAACATGTTATACATTCTTACACTGTTAAAAGTAACACATGAACATAAGTCTAAGAGCTAAATGCTAACATAATTAATAACATAATTAATTAATATGCAACACATATTAATGGTTGTACATAAAGGTTGAGTTACTGGCAAAGGTGCATATCTTCCCCAGGCGAAATTTGCAAGACTCCTACCACAATAATAGTTTTCTATGGAAATTAACGTGGTTTTCACACATTTTTAAATAAAAACTACGGGTCACTCACGTCTGTTTTGAGCCGAAATATCCGACTATGCGGATATACGGGTGCTAGGCGCGTCACCGACCGAGAGTGACGTGTGTGCTGCTCCTTTGAAAAAGACCGCCGAATGCGGTTGAAACTATAGTCGGATATTTCGGCTCAAAACAGACGTGAGTGACCCGTAGTTTTTATTTAAAAATAGTTTTCTACACAATTTGTTTACTTGGATGGCATATTTTTCCAATTATTTTGTTATAAAAACTAAAATACTGAACCGATTTTGATATAATTTCTATGGGACCACCTGGGAAGTATACCCTTACCCAAACAAAAAAATATTTTTCAGATCATTCGAGGTGTCTTCGAGTAATCGGGGAACATACATAAAAAATAAAAGATTCTGACGAATTGAGAACCTCCTCCGTTTTGGAAGTCGGTTAAAAAGTGTATGTGATTCTATATATTATAATAATGTTATAGGTAATGTCTTTATAGTAAAATTACTATATTCTATTAGATATCTAAAATCCAGGTGAGCAGTTTTTTGTCTGACTTGCGGATACCTATACCTTTTGTTCTTGAAAATAATAGTTCATTAGATAATAAGGTGTTAAATTAAATACATACTATAGAATACCCATCCTTTGATAAGCTTACATCCTTCAGTATAAGTTTCGGCACAGCAATCCTGCCTATCTTTAGCTTTATGTGGTACTTTCTCATGAACAGCCATGCCAACAGCGTTGGCAGCAGCCTAAAAATACACATAGCAGAGTTATTCACTCTACAAAACAAAAACAATAATAGAAAACAGTAGTCATAGTATTGTAAATAGCGCACTTACCATGAAACACATGAATAAACGGCTACAAAAATCAAACACAATATCAATAGGACATTCATTTTGAATCGCTTAGATCATTTCGATAGTTGTAATTAATAATTAGCTGTGTAAAATTAGTTTCACAACAACATTCATTGATAGAGCGATTTTGCCGTATTCATTTCTAACCTCAAAAATCTAAACTCAACTATTCTGTTGTCAGTGTCAAAAATATTTGAAATGTACTTTTTTATTCGAGGCACCAACATAGGAAATAGTAAGCCTATATATTGCACCCCTAATCGAAAATGAGATGTGGGAGAGTTACAAGTCTAACGCTAAGCTAACGCGTGTATTATGTGTCCGTTTGTTCATCATAGCTCTGAAAAGGATAGACCGATTTAGATATAGTTGTTTTTTTTAATAAAAATCTATCGAATCTATGCTCGAAGACAATATTATTCCACGAGCAAACGGCTCGCCTAATATTAAGCGATAACCATCGCCGGACAACTGACTGCAACAGAGTACCTTTTATATAGACTGCAACGTCAGTGGTATCGCTGTTACTTTGCTATCCCGGAGATGTGCAACTTGTAGACACTAATGAATTAGTACATACGTAGTATCACATAATAGTTTGTGATTTTTATTTGAATGAGTGTTCAGTTAGATTTAAATCAATTCAGATTTTTTTATATCGAAGGTTTTTTAGTTTTCTAAACTTGTTTATATAGGCAGTGTAGCGCAAAAATGACTTTGAATAATGATGATGAGTACTGACTGCAAGTGGCAGTTGGTAGGGCACATAGCACACAGAACAGCCGATTAAAGAGTTATCGATTGGAGAGCACGCATCGGCAAGCACAGCATAGGAAGACCAGCCACAAGGTGGACAGACAAGCTCATGCAAGTGGCAGGACTTCTTGTGGCTAAGATGATGATGATGAAATCAAATTACTAGACCAATTTACCAATATTTCATATATTTATTTTACACTATTAACTACACTATATTACATAATAACAATAAATGGTTTTTAATATAACAAATTTAAATTATGCTATGAGTTCAAGGCCAAGATCTCTTTGCATTGTAACCTTCATACTTCTTTCTTGATTTCAAGCCAGTCACTATGGTGGAACTCTTGGGGAATGCTGATATACCATTAAACATGGTATCTGTGTCTGTAATATAGAAAAAATGTGTATTATATTCATCTGACTATGGGCCTCATCTGAGCCTCAAGGGTGCTATTGAACTATCACTCATTCGCTGATATAATTTAGCGACTAGTTTGACAAATTGTTAGTTAATTACTATATAATACATAGAAACACACAGATACATCCATGCTCATCACTCAAATGTTTATCCTGGGTGGGGATCGAACCCCCAACCTACAGCTTATTAGCAGGCAGACAGGATAAGACTGAGTGTTGTCACTCTTTGACTTCGATAGTACATAGTACTGTCTAAGATCTTAAAATCACAGCTAAAAATATGGTATAGATACCTATGTATTTATTTTATAATGGACTTGTTGGCTTTGTGGACAGTCCATGAAACTTATTTACTACTTTAAATATTAAATTAAAATTTTTAGAGTTCATTGCAGCTCCGTTGGTAACAGTAGTAAAATTATTGCACATGGCCACCAGTAAAATCAAAAGTTTATCATAATATTGGTGTAAAAAAACACCAAGGAATCTAATGACATCTCACTGATTAAAATCTGACAAGCCAATTAATCCTCATAGGTTCTAAATCTCAAAAATAAACAAACCTGGATGAAACCTGACATAATTAGCTTGCACATGCAGATTCTTGGGTAAATCCATTTTGGTTAGTGCATCAAATGGCGTTTTAGTGTCCACTGGAGTCAAATAGAACTGCTTCAGATTATCTGGAATGACAAATATAAATGTTAACATTTTTCCACTGTAAATACATCCCTCGCATATCTTACATTCAACCATATGGCTAAAAGAAAATACATAAGCTATGTGAGATTTGTATTTAATCTCTATGTCTGTGTATTTATTAGATTCAATGTATGTATAATGTTCCATTCGATATGCCTCAGTTGCAAATGGTTAAAGTATATTTACACTTATATGAAATTATTAAAATATTTTTATTATTTTCCATCCTCGGCCACACCGTCGCTTAACATCAAGCGAGTAATTCGGCAATCATATTGTGAACCATCACAGGCCAATACTGTACACCATATACTAAGTATTAGAGCTGTTCATAGTTAGAATTGGTTGCCTCAAAACATTGTGACAGCACAGTCAATTAAGCCTTATGAAAATAAACTGGACAGATGGATAAAGAAAAAAAAACGGGTTGCACTCCGGGGCAGAAGTTAAAACTAAAAAATAAAATAGCAACAAGACTCACTTGTGAAGGATTTGACCAAAGACCAAAGATAAGATATTGTGTTTTACAAACAAAACAACCCTGTCATCGAAGGGTTTTGGCGGGAGCTTCTTAGTAATGTGTTGTTGCTTTGTGTCATTTTCCTAAACTTGTGTTTTATTCATTAAGGGTTCGATAAAGGGGAAAAAAGCAGTAAAACGTGTGATTTTACGTTGTCGGCAAAACTCCATAGAAGCTTCTAGTAAAGCCGCCAAGCGCCACCACTTTACTGAAGCAGGACTCGACTTATAAATTGACTGTATACGTGATTAGATCGTGACTAGAACATTTATAACTTGTTTTATTCAAGAACCTTGAAAAAAACCTAATACTTGACACTGGCAAATGCTTTAATGCGGGTCCAATACAAAAAAGAAGAAAAAGAACCCTGTCATCGCCTGTGAACCCTGTTAGCGTGTTTTAAGAGTGTACAGCGCCATCTAGTACGTTGTTATAGAACTAACACTATTATATGAAGTGTTTTAAGAGTATACAGCGCCATCTAGTACGTTGTTATAGAACTAACACTATTGTATGAACAATAATGAACTTTAAATGCAGAACGTTAGAATAGGTTTCTGACTATAATCCGTCCGTCTTAGGAATTTTCGATCAGGTCACGTGACACCTGACACGAGTTTATCATATTTTACCCATCCCAAAATGCCCAACGCCGCTAAAGAAGTTTTCACTTCAAAAAATATCCTAAAAGACAACCACTAAATGTCAGCACTGTAGAATATAGGCACATCAGCTACTGCTGCTCGCCTATCATCATATAAATAATAAAAAACAATGAGTATTACATACCAACAGTTTCAATAGTGTGCAACAAGGAATTTGGTACACTATGGCCTGTGTCTTCCGAACAAGCTTTTAAAACAGTGAATTTCATGTCAAGTCCTTCAAACTGAGAGTCCGGCTGCAGGCCATTACTAGAACAGATCTTCATGATGGTGTCTTCAATGTCAGTTGGTGGGTCCCATGGCTTTGTTGGTCGCAGAAACCTACATATAATAACATAATTTACTCCCAGCAGTTTATTAAAGTTAAACAAATTTTATGAGATGTAGCATGTGTAATTTACATAGTTTATTATCTGATATTTCAATCACTTTGTGGCATTTATGGTCACAGGTGAGTCTACATGACAGGTGTCTCTTTTTCTGTGGCAAATTATTTAAAATGCCTGTGATAATATCTACTAGAAGTTTTTTAACTTTCATGAATAACAATCGTAAACAGGTGTCCTAGTCAAGTGTGCTACATTGTCTCTTGTCATCATGTGGGATTGTGGTCAATTGCTGGTCTAGTTTGTAGTAAAAAATAATACCAAAAATTTAACACCATTACCAGCTAAGTACTTCTTCTATTTATGCAGTATATCATAGAGCTATTGTCATACATGTTGAAAGCCTTTTGATAGTCACTTACCCTCTGGCTGCTAATGACTCTGCAGCTGCTTGAAGCTTCTTATCCACTTTGGGATACTTCTTTTGAACATATCTGACTGAACCTATCTGTAATCATAATGAAAACTATAATATCGGAACAAACATTTGTGAAATTAGAGAATAACAGGAACAAATTATAACCTGTAAACTTCGAGGAATAGTGAACAGCACGTTTTTAAACATCGCAGAAAATAAGAAGAAATTTATATGGATACTTTAATTATCCGTAAAATCTTCGACGTATTTCGCAACAACGAAAAATAGCTTTATTTAATAATTAGCGCACAAAGGACAACATTATGAATCTGCTGTATTGTAAAAAAAAACTGACTGACAATAATTTATTATTGACATTGATATTACAATTTTTTAAGACAGTGATATCGTGCTTACGTACTCCAACTTACGCATTTTTTTAAACGTTTATTATGAATGTGTGTAAAAATAGTCACTAATTAATAACTTTAAAAACAGCTAAAATTTTAACCGAATGTTTTACAATAATATAAAGGTTCCTTGTGGTTTTTCACATTTTTTTTTATCATAATGAAACAAGAATAAACATTTATTGATTTAATGGTCGCTGTAGTAGCGTAAAACGGAACGTTTGAAAGTTTCTGGACGAAACCAGTTTCGCTCCATCTGCCGCGCGTGGCAGCACTGTCGGCTTGGGTTGTTGTTTCCTATCCGCCATTTTCCAGTCGCCATTGAAAGGTGAAAACTTCACTAAATGTTGGTGATGATTATTACATTTTGAGTGGTTTCTTTAAGATTAAGACTGTTTTTAGTGTTGTGAAACGAAAATGAAGTGTCCCGGACTACCATGACGCACCAAAATCACCAAACAAACGGTGCAAGTCTCGAGGATTGCCACACAAACTTTTTCGCCTTGGTAAGTCACTTTTACATTGATGAAAGAACTCGTATGTACTTTTCTTTCGAAATCATTGCGATTTACGTGATGCCAACTCTTCCGTTATTGTTCTTACGTACATAGTCGCTATATAAGGCGTTTCTAAATAATGAGTCCACTACGTTCTATTATTTGACGAGTCTGAGTGTCGTTTGGACGCTGTTACACGAAATTCACCTTATTGCAATATTGCTTTTGAATCGATTTATAGTGGTAAAATTTTCATACGATACGATTTACGTTTAGGCGGCTAATGACGCTCGGCTGTTAGTCATTCTGGCATAATTCTCTAAGCATAAAAAAAAACAAGTTGAATCGCTAACCCATAAAATGTCAACGAATTTTGCGAGCAAGGCCATAAGAAGCCACCGGCCCATAGAGGTCATTTTAAATTCACCTGGCCGTAACGCGACTGTAATGCGTTCGCGAGACTAGTTTCGCCAGCTCGAGGAAATACCTACCTATTTTAACTTTCTCATAACATTTTTGAATCTGCCCGCTCGGTTCGATAATGCGACACGATACCTAACCGCAAAGAGCATGTGTGTGTATGAGAAGCGGTCGGGTCATTCATTATCGTCGTGTTGTAGTGTCGAGTAGCTTTGCGTAATGTTCATAGCTGGCGCGAATTTTATCAGATTGTCGGCTAGGATTAGCGGGTGTGAGTCGGGGTGGCGGGGCGTCGCGGCGGGTGGCGGGCGGTCGTCCTCGCGAGAGCGGCACAGCGCCACTTCCACTCCACCTGACGCGTCGCTATGGCATATCTACGCGGCGGCGGCGCGCGCTGCCGGCCTGCACCCGCCTCCCTTTGCGCTCCGCCTATCTCGACACGATACAAATTACCGATTTCTTGCCTTGCCTGATTATTGTCTTGTCTAATTATTCATATGGTGGAGCCTTACGCCGAGTGGAATTTTACTCGTTGTCATCGCCCTGCGGTGACGCATCGACTAGGTTGTCGGGTTCAATACACTCGGGCGCACTTGAAATTGTGTCGTCGGTGCACAATTCGCTCTCTTATCGGTCCCCACTTGTATAGGTTTTGTTTAGGTGATGTGGAGGTATGCGTGGATCTGGTTAGCGACAGATGTCGCGGGTCGAAGCGCGCGCGCACTCGGCCCGGTGCGAGCTGCGCGGGCGTCTTGCGCTCATTCAACCGTTTATGAATGGTCGTAATGATTGTAACTTTCCCATAAGCGGGCCTCCGCCCAAGCATCATTTGCGTGCACCGTGATTGCCTAGGCCGCGCAAGTTTACGCTTGCGCTCTGCCATTCTTATCGCTCATAGATATGCCCTTTGTTTGTAGTTCGTAAATCCCTCCTATGATGACTTTGTTCATTGCTTGTTTAAGTTTCGGAGTTTCTCTCGAAACGAAAGTTATTTTTATGAAGAATTTGTTTGTCAAGGTCTGAGCACCTACATATAGGCACAAATGTGCGATTACGTAATCGTGGCCGTGCACCTATCTCTTGTAATGTACGCGAAACCGCTTCCGGGTTAATTTTTCGTTACTTTTGGCAGTTTAATGACCAGGATATTCGAACGCCGCACTCTAAACTGCCCATTCAGTGTCGAAATTTGATACTGTGATATTCATAACATGACAAGTCGGCAGCGGCCACCCCGACCGCCCCTCTCCACCCTCCGTCCAGACCACCCCGACTACTTCACTCTACAGAGAATCCTCGCATTTCTAGGTCACATTACAGGCCTCGTTATCGTTTTTATATATCAACCCACTGGACTGCCTTCGCTCGATAATTAACACTATCGTGGTCGTTAAGATTAAAATTAACTGGTCCACTCGATATCTCGCGAAAAGATATTTGAAGCTTTGAATTTGTAAGTAATTTTTTTTCGTATCTTCAATATTGTGTCGATACATTACGACACCTGAGAAATCTCTGACAGCACGCGTTAGAAAGTTAATTTATTGCTGTTAATTGGCGCCCAACATGCAAATGCCATAATGGTGGCCTCGCAATTACAACAATCCTATGGAGAGTACAGCAACGACCGATGCAATCCTACAGTAGCGGTGCGATGTCAAATAAACAATGATGTACACAAGAACAGTCAGAACTTGCTTTCGGCCCAACCAAGGTCTCCGAAATCCTCTACCTGGCTTATCGGAATCTGTGCATTACTCGCCTGGAGCCGGCTCTTACGAATCTCGACCTTATGTCGATGCCATAGAGGTGTTGTTTGCGAGTGGTTTTGACGCGTTTGATAAGCAAGGTGACTGTGAAGACCTCTCGCTTGTTAAATGCCTGGTTTGTTGTTGCCAGCAAAATAATGATAATAATAGACATTCCATCACGTCTAACAATAATTAAGCAATGGGATAGTGTCGATTTGAATTTAAAAATCATAACGCTAATGTCGGAATCATGAAAATCGACATTACAGGTCCACTACACTGCGGTTTCTGTTGTTGTCCTATAGGAAACATTGTTATTTTATTTTTTTCGTAATAAAATTATTAATATTACTCTCGGACTGCATGCGAAAGCATAAACATTTAATTAGTTGTTCTTTTACTGCTTGACGAAAGCTACAAACAAACCAACCGACATGTTCACATTTATAATATCAGTGGTAATTTTAAATCTGACGCGTTCTCAGATGTTTTTATTTGGTGTCAATGTCACCCTCTTCATTAGGAAGCGAACGATAACCATTCGTATTTTCCACTAACCCAATCGAACATCCCACTCGTCTAGCTTGTACCAGAGTCGTTTGACGTGTTAACTTCGCAAACGAGATCTACGAAACAGCGTCGGTTTCGTATAAAAAAATCCATGTAGTCCGCAGTTTGTTGTGGCGCGGGGGTCTTTATCACTGGTTGATGATAACATATCGCGACTGTCGCATTATCAAGGTCCGAACGAGAGCGGTTGCTATCACTCATCATCTACAATTTGACTTAACGTAATTAGCAATTTATATATTAAACGTTTTGTAACATCTGTCATGATTCGAAGGAAATCTTCGATATACCTTATTGTCTCCAATTTCTATCTATAGTAGATATGCCGTTCGGGACAATCGGATCGCTAAAGATGGATAGGACACGTTTGTTTTGCCGATCGCCGAGTTAGTATGACGCATGACGTGACAAAAGCACGTAACAGAGATCTAAGATACTACAAAACAATCGTGTAGAAGAGGGGTCAAATAAAATACTTGCACTGTAAAACATAGGTACGAAAAGTTTGTTAAGCTATACAACCTCAGATCGAGCTTTATGACTTTGATAGATGTATCATGAATTCATTGCTTCGGTATGTGTGCCGATAGTACGGCACGCACGAAATTAATAACAAATCGTAAAGTATCAATAAATGCTGTGAAACTGCTCGCAAAGTGTTCGCAAAGTCGCCGATCGCTGCTCTAAATAGAGGTTACGTCACCGCGCCCCTGATAAGCACATTGCCATTGCGAGCGATATCAGGCAGGGCGTCTTCCCGCCTCAGTCACAGCTTCTCGTATGCTCTTGTCGGTTTATTACGTACTTATCGAACCGTCTGCCGGAATTTTATCTGAGATTTTCCACCTTTTTCCGAATTTTTAGGAGAAGTATCCTATGTCAGTATACTTTTTCAACGGAAATAATTCAGCGTCAGAGATGAAGAAATACGTAGAGGTATAAAAGTCACCGAAATAGCACAGTGGATAAACAAGTTGAAGTGGCAGTGGGCAGGACACATACAGAACTGATGACCGATGGCCGATGGGGCCGAAAACTTATCGAGTGGAGACCACGCACCGGCAAGTGCAGCGTAGGAAGACCATCCACGAGATGGACAGATGGCATACACCTCATACATGTGGCAGAAAGACGGATGTAAGCCTGTCAACAGGTGTTCTTTTTAATCCAATTTGTAGGCCTTTATCCAGCACTGGACTTGATAACAGTGATGACGATCAATTCCGCGCTTGATCATCACTTCGGTCGTAGATGAAGCACACCGGCTTATAAGGTATCTAAGGAGTTCCGCTAAATATTACTATGATCAGTACCTGTTTGTCATGGAAACACGTGAACGTGATTTGTTTGAAAACAAAACTAACCAAAACAGATTGCAAATAGATTTGCGGGATGAGATTATCAGTATCGTAAGATATCAGAATCGGCTTTTACTTACAAGTGGTTGTTTTATGTCATACGTCGTAACTTTTGCGATATATGCGTAGTGACAGATGAACGTCTATTCTTCACAGATAACCGTAAAATTAAAGAGTTGTATCTACACTAGTTGTCCCCCGTAGTTATTATCGATTGTTAATAAAAAGAAGGTGGATAGAAGATAGCATAGATTATATGTCCGACCACTCGACATCGTACATCTTCAAGACTATCCTAAAAACCTAAAACCTCGCCCATTATTTTTTATTTTTTATCGCGTTCAGACCGTTGGCGAAGCGGCGCGGCGTGTCGCGATCAGCAACTGTCGGCAGGATTGTTCACAGAGAAAATGCTCTCCAAAAGAATGGGAAAGATACTGACTGGTGTAATGAACCTTTCGTGCATGTCTTCTATACAAAATAGTTTCGCTGGTTCCTGAGACGCTTTTTTTCAAGCGATCGAGCTTAATTGGCGCCCGACTAGATTTTTTTAGAATTTGGTGGTTGTGACGCAATTAACGAAGGCCAATTAGACATTTTGCATATCAACTGTTATCAACCATATCGATAGCTGTTTATTGCGTATTGCGCTGTATTGGGGTCGAGCGGTCCTTGAGAAACTATTGACCGTCTTAGTGATGTCCTTAGCCTATATTGTCCTTAATCGAATATAACTAGCTTTTATTTTACCCACACTAGAATACGTGTTCCACATGAAATGCTCTATATTCATCATCATCAGCTTGGTTAACCTTTTTCACTGTTGAACGTATATTAAAGTTTTTACTTACTTTTTTGTACATCATTTGTTTTACCGATAAATTACTTGATGTTAAACAAAGTTGCGGTCTATGATAAAGCGCACTCGTTTAGAAATTTTTGGATTAATAATTGTTAAAGACTGATTTAACTTCAAGGAATTAAATTGTATCTGCAATTCAACAGTTACAGTGACCTAGTGTCAACAGACATAGTTGATAAAAATTTGTATTTAACTGTTCCGATCTGCCAACCTCGCTATTTGCATACAATCCATGTTGTGTAACCTACCTAGCTGTAGTATCCACTAGCGTCACTAAAAGTCCGAGCAGTGTATCCAAATCAGGTCTTATAATACACGTCTACATTCATAGTGCAGTTTGCCTTCAATTCTCTCTTGATACGATTCAAGTTTTCCACGCCGACGAAGGCCGACATTGATGCCCAAACCAGTGATGATTTTACTAAAAACGAAATTAGTTTGTTGTGATATAATCGAGTCGAACCCTGGCACAGAAACAGCATGCGATTCCTTTTCCTCTTAATTCGTTACCATACATTCCGGGTCAAGGTTCTGTTTTGATGACACCGTCTGGAGGAAAAATGTTAAATATCGGAGCTACTCCCGCTTTCTCGCAGCCGATCTTGACATTAGAAGTGTATTCTCTTTATTTAACTCACAGACTATTTTTAGATTTATTTCTATTTTTAAACACTTTGTCGAAATTTTCCCTGACCGTTTTGCGTCAATGAAGATGAATTTCATTGACGCAGAATTGAATATTCTCTAATTATTGAACAGGCTGCATGGGATATTTTTGAAACTATGTAGTACACTTCAATCTGTCATCCATTCAATATAGACCGAAAGAACTCTGTTATCATGTCGTGATATCGACCACCAGTGTCAGTCACTGATTGACCAGCAAGCCACATTTTCGAAGAGTCCAAAAATCGCATCAATAGATTGCGTACGTGCCAGCAAAGCCGTAGAAGTTATTACCCCGTTACGCTATTTACACAACCCTAACCTGTAAATATATCTTATGATTCAGTATAAAATAATAATTTAATTAACTAAAGTAAACAAGTATTTATATAAGAAAAACACAATACCCGACTGCGGATGAGCTAGTTTAGCAGTCTAACTTATGATTTCGTTACGATTGATACGTTATTGAGTGTACGTTTTTGTTGTGAAAAAGAATGCGAAAAGTCATAGCAAAAGGTTATAAATGCGCATTCTTTTGATGGAGTGAAGATGAATCTAACGACACCTCGCATATGAAAATCAGTCAAATCTTTTAGGATGTAGCAGGTAATATAGAAAGATACATACATACAAACGTACATACATTCGAAAAACATAACCCTCCTTAAAAAACTTAAATCTAACTTATATATCGCGTGTGTTTTCACTTCGAGGTTTTTCTGGTGCTTTTGCCCACTCTTCAAAGACTTCAATGTAGGCAAAGTAGCTTGAAAACCTCGAAGCGGAAACACACTAGATATATAGTTTTTAATATGAATTTCCGCAAAGTAACGCCTGATTCAATAAATTATATAACCCTCCTTCTAGCGCAGTCGGGTAAAAAAACCCTGTATGTGTCTGTTTAATTCAGATTTGGCGTATATGACACCCGATAGATTTTTTTCTATTCCCGTTGGAATCGCCTTGCCCTTTAATGTATCCGAATATTTTCCCCGAGATGACAAGTAAGGTCTTCCGGTACAGTGGTGGCCGCGGTCACGATATGTGGGTCAAGATAACAGAAAGAGTGCTCACTGTCCGTCCCACATTCGATGCCGCCACTCTCCGCGCCACTGCGGTCGCGCCGCGCACGCGCAATTTCACGACACTCGTTTTGACTTCATATTTTTATTACGGCAAAATCAAAAGGGTTATGATTTTTGGCAGTCATAAATATATTTGATATGAATTTATCATTGATTAAAAACTTACACAACTAAATCCAAAATGCCCAATTTTATTTTAAAATCCCAATTACTGAACCAATTTTGATGTTTTTTTTATGAGACCAATTACATCCTTTCAAACAAAAAAATATTGTTTTAAATTGATTTATAAATGACGTAGTTATGCGGTAACAAACATAAAAAAAATACAGCCAAATTTTTAATTTCCTTCTTTTTGAGGTTGGTAATAAAAGGGCTAAATGAGCAAATTCCAATTATGTATAATTTACATATGCTAAAATTATGTGATAGACATGTAAGTACATTTTTTTTTTATTATCTTGGGCGATAACAGAGAGCGCTTATGTACGTAGCCGGGTTGTAGTATTTCAATTCAAACTATAGCTAGTTTATGGAAAATTGACCTTTCTAGCTCTAAAATATTGACCTTTCTTCGCTAATAATAGTTTTCTCTTGAAATGCTGGTCTACAGCTCTTGATCCTTATGCAACCCTGTCTTACTTATCTTGACCTAAATTTAGTGTCAAAGTCGACAGAATAAAATATGTATGTCAGTGCTCGTCTGTATTTCTGTACATATAAATAATTGTGTTGTCGTTGTTGTTGTGATTAAAATGTTTCGCTTAGTTCGTATATTGATCGGTGCGAACGAGTCTTCGGTAGCCTTGTGCTCCACTTTCGCTTTTATCGACTAAAGGCTGTTTCTACACCCAATTCTACAAAATCAAGAATACAATTTCTGTACGGAATTAAAAGGAAAGATAAAGACTGTGGCAAAATGGTCAACTTGTCTATCCCACTACTGAGTATAAACCTCTCTTATCTTTTCATCTTCTTGGGTTCTATGCTATGACATATATGTATAAGTAAATTGTAATGTGAAGCTGTAGTTATGCACATCTTCAAGTTGACTGGAAGAGTTCGCTTTTACGACCGCCTGTTTAAATACCTTTTCATATACTTGTATTTTATTCGTGTAATACAAAAGAAGCGGTTTTGTATATTGTAATGTATATGTAATTTCAAAATAGGTCATTCATGCATGCTGTTTTGGCTACAGAACTGAATATAAAGACAAAAATGTAAACTCTCGAAAAATATATCCTTGCCCTAAATTAAATATAGATATCGAATAAGTGCAGCGTGCCTAAATAAATATGTTATAAACGAGTCTTTACTACTGTTGTAGGCACATTGAGCGGAGCTGTTGAAAACGCTCGTCTCGTGAGATCCAATTCTTTGATCTTTGGTTTGTCTACGTTTGTTTGGTTGCTTTCGAATTGTGCTCTGCACTTGCGAAAGTGTGTGTGCATGTCGTCACAGAGCCTATTCAGTTAGATTAGAGAGTACGCAGTCAAAGGGCCTTTGCGTTGAATTTGGGCTCTAGGAATACAAGTTTCACGTGATCAGCTACGTTACGTACAGTGGACCGTACTGAGCATTCACGATACATATTTATTTATAAGTACAACTAAGCTGTAGGGCAAAGTTGATTGCCTATAGATAGGCCCTTGACTATAGATTTGAGTATATGGTTTTAAATTAAATTATAAATAATACCATATACTCGTATATACAAAATACGATCGACGCGACGCGTTCCCGAGATAGTTCAATTTTTTCCTTTTGAGGTACGGAACCCTAAAAAAGATTTCATACTTAAAAATACACATTCTTGCCGGCTGACACAAGCCCACTGCTGAGCATCCATCTCGTAATAGGTAGAAGATTATATTCGCATCTAGCGGATTCCCACTTCATAAAATTCCTTCATCAAATCGTCGGTCCACTGCGTTGAAAATACATCAGATTTATATAAAAAATATAACCTACCATCATTACATAATCGGTGTCATTATGTGACTGGTCTAATTATTTAATCGTCTAGCATGGCGATTTTATTTGCCTATCAAGTAGGGCTATAGGCGTCGATCAATTCAAACGATAAAATCGTCTGTTGCGTTACGCAACTAGGTACTCGTACATGTTATGCGTTAGAGACAGTTAGTAAACAAGGCCCTCTCGACATTGCCGCGTCGGAAACTCGGCCGAATGCAACGTCTGAGGGCATGCGATTAAATTTAAAACGCTTTCACTCTGCGTTACCCCTCCCAGGTCTGGCGGCGCGCGGCGCCTCCCACTGCCGCAGCGAAGGTGCGAACTCGTTTCTTGCGATACCCGACGCATCGCCACATTTTGTTGACATCTATACTACTCGAAGTCGAAGCGGTTCGACCTCTTTTGTCAAGTCTGCATTGTTAATTTTATGATCATTGCTCAGACTGTCCCCCCTAGAATAGCTCGATTGTTTTAGCTTGAATTTTAAATTGTATGACGCATGTAGTCAAGGCCAAAAGCATGTAGAATTATGTAGATGGGCACATGATTCAAATCTTAAAAACATTACGATGATTAAATAACTAATTTGTATGTTATTTCGGTTTCGTCCCTGTTAACACGATCTTGGAGATAACCTAATCGTGCCTAAGCTGGACTTGTAACGTGATAGATCCATTAAAAAGGGAATATAAAATGTGACGAGATAACATCGATGGTGGCAAACCAAATTTCGTTACAAGTTGTAATCGAACACTCGAACAAGTCACCAGCTTTCGCACAAGTATTAGTCGCGTCCTACTTGCTAAATGGTGCACAAAGCGATGTTTACGTGTCACCATAGAATAGACCAGCCTGCAGCGGTCGACTCGCGCGAAGGTGTAACTCCTCCGCAGAAAGAGATGGCACCAGCCGTGGAAGAGAGACGCAAGCTCCGTCTCCGTCTATCTTGGTATTGGTCTGCTATTGGCAGCTCTACCACCATCATGTGATTCATTTAATGACTAATCATTGAGAAATTGCACATACATAGAGGTTTTGTTTCATCAAAGCACGATTCAATTACAAAGATAGCTTCGTCGAAATATTTTCTTATCAGGTTCCAGGTAGTATGTGCAACTGCCAAGTGCCACTATACTGAGATCATTACCTGCTCTTACAGCTTTATCCGTCACGTCATGTCGTGATCTTTTGTATGCATAAAAGCTTTGTGGTTTGCGCCTCGCCATGTCGGCATCTACATTCTTTACGTTTGTTTATGTCGTAATCACCGGTCACTATATTACGTAGATTGAGACTTATAGCATATTTGTACTAATCTGTTAAGTATTCTCCATTAGAAATGAGTGCACAACAAAATGAGGTCACCGTCAGCAAAACTAAAAACAATGCGTGTAAAAATACGTGTGAACACGAGTAGTATTGAAAAACTAGGGCAAACCCTCAAATTTCTAGACTACGCTTAAGGTCGACGGGAGTTCGTTGACCGGCGTCGTCGGCGCGCGCCTTTACCGTTAGCGTCGTATCGTGTGCTCGCACCGGCTACCTGCCATCCTGAACCCTCGCCGAGGAATCTAGCCCTGCCTCGATAGCGTCCGCAGCTTCTAAGGACTTTCCATTTTTACCTGTTCGTAGCGTAACCCTCACTTGAGGCCGGCCCGGGCAGCCGGTGATGAATGACGTCGCGCCTTGACTGGTTTTTTAAAGGATATCACATTTTATGTACACACAAAAATATATCGTAAAATAACATTGGATAAGTCCAAAAATGCGTCGTCTTCCTGTGGTCCGTTGCTCGACCCGGTTGTGGCGCCTCCCACCTCGATAGCGTTTTATATATTACAAGCACGTTACGGAGTCATCGCACTATCGTCCAGGACAGACTCGATTCTTTATTATTTTGACACTTATTGCCTTTGCTAACGTCGAGTCACCTGAGAACACAATCGCTCTGTTAACAAGTTGAAGTTTTTCATGCAACTGCTGATAAATAAGTTGCTGATCACATTTAATTCGCAGGCTTGCCCAGAGTTATGAACTTTACCTGTCCAAAACCCTTTTTTCAATGGACTGCGTAACCTTAAGTACCGATATCAGATGTTGAATCTCTCGAAAGACCGGTAATTTCGGAAATATTGTTCTTTTATATTCGGAATTGCATACCACTGCTTGAATAGTTTAGCTGGTTGCTTCTGTTTGTGGGCAGGCTTTATCAGTTTCCGAAATTAAGTGCGCCATAAAACGTCTTGATGTTATTTCATCATCAGCGAGAGCATTATTCACTCAATAAAGTAATGATTGTTAAATTAACCTTACACTGTTTGCTATTGAGCGATAGTTTACATGCGCAGGCGTCGTTGCGGCCTCTAAATCAACCCATGGCGCGTGCTTCGGTACGCGTTTACCGCATAACAATTCCATTTTAATTTCTCCACGCAACATGATATCCTTGTTAACATGACGAAATCAACGCTTGTTACGTTACAAGTCAACAAAAGGTATTGATACATTCTGGATCTTTTAGATTTTAGGCGCATGCTCAAGGATCGAGGATAAATAGGACAATCTACGTCTGTATGCAGACTTCTAGATTCTTCTGCAAGTTGGTATCAATTTGTTTCTTAATCTTTTGAAAGCCCTTTCAGAAAACTAGACAAATTGTTCTATTATTCTGCATCCGATTCTGGAAACAGTTGTCCAACAATTTGCTCCTAGAGTCATTAATGGAAGTAGATATCGGAAAATCTGTTGCCAGGCTTCTGGATGAATATCAGGCAATCTGTTGCCAAAGTCTTCTAGAAAGAGATATCAGGCATTCTGTTGCTAGAGCCTTCCGGAAGCAGAAATCGGGAAATTTGTTCCCATTGTCTTCTGGAAGCAGATGTCGGGCAATCTATTGCCAGTCTTCTGGAAAGAGATATCGGACAATCTATTGTCCGTCTTCTGGAAAGAGATATCGGAAAACCTATTGCCCGTCTTCTGGAAAGAGATATCGGAAAATCTGTTGTCTTCTTCCGGAATCAGATATATCGGGTATCTGGTCCCATAATCTTCTAGTAGCAGATATCAGGCAATCTGTTGCTGTTTTCCGGAAGCAGATATCAGATAATCGCTTTCCAGTGTCTTGTGGATGCAAATATCGGATAATCTGCTTCCAGAATCTTTTGATGCTGATAGGATATCGGACGTCTGTAGACTGGAAGCTAATTACCCGATTTGTCCTTGAACTCTTGACAGTTTGAAATGTCAGTGTTGTCAGTAAACAAATGATACACGAAGACTTCCACCCAGATCACTCATTATTCGTCGTAGTAGTAGTATGATCTAGGATGTTATCATAATATAGCTTGTTATTCATTTGTCCTCGCCCTTGACGACGAGCGCGCGACGCGAGAATATTATTATGGATCTGTCTAGTTTACTTCCAATCTTCCGTCCCTTTCTTCCACACGTTCGGCTGTAAAATAAAACGTTTTACCAACTTTATTAACTGATTAAAAATATTAAATAACATTATTGAACTGGACACAAATTAGTTTTTTGAGCACAATCTTAATTTGCGGGGTCAAAGGTAATCTATTTATCACGTTTGGTAAAAGTAATTCGTGCGGCATTTTCGGTCTCCCTCGCTCCTCCCCGTCCGCTGATTAGATAGAGCGAGATGTATTATATCGGTTTGCTGCCGCCCACTCCAAGTTATGTGATCGTGGTTGGTATGTTTTAACTGGTACTTTTATGGTGAGGTTACGAGGTCTATTGTCTGCGGTAACAAATGTTTCCGATAAGATTTTATAACGAAAACTTACCTTTACTGACTGTCGAGGTGTTTTTCATTAGTTTACTTTATGGTTGACTTTTTATTATCTTTCAAATGCATAATTATGTCTTGAATTACATGTGATCATTGCTCATGTGTTTTTACGTTTTGTTTGTTCCTTCTCATTCTGTGAGTAATTCAGTTTCCAGTTTTATGCATTTAATTATTTTGTTCTTTGTCAACATTCCAATACTTTTCTTAGTAAAGGACTGCGAAAGAAACGGCTTTGAACGGCTTGACCGATTTTGATGTGTAAAGTGTCGTTAAGTAAGTTCGTATAGACTGAGTGGCCTGCCCTAGTGGCTAGAGTTATTAAGCCGCCGAAAGGCCTCTGACCTGGCTTGATGATTGCTGTTTTTAAGAAAAAACAACCGGGATTTACAATTTAACGTTTTATCCAACCCACTGTAGCACTTAGAAAGAAATGGCACTCACGGTCACCCATCCGAAAACCGACCGGTCTGTCCGTTGCTTGACATTGATGATCGTTCGAGAACACCTATTCAAGCTACGCCACGAGCGCTACGAAGTATCGTTAAATTCGTCTTTACTTCCCGAGTGTAACTGCGAATGTTCATCTAAATAAATTGTATTGTAGTCTAGTAAAAATAAATCCGTTTGTATGGAGCTGATGACAGTATTAGCAACTGGCGGGATTTTTTGAAATTATAATACGAAAATAACTAAAAATCATAGATCCACAATAATCTCCGATTTATAGACTAGCTGCGTTCCGCGGTTTCACTCGCGTAGTTGTGAAAAACGTGAATGGTGAAAAGTAGCTTATGTCCGTCTCCAAGTCCAACGCTATCTCTATACTAATTTTCATAACGATCAGTTCAGCCGTTGGAGCGTGTAAAGGTAACAAAATTAGCTAATGTAATATAATTATGAAATTGTGTCAAATGTATTTCAAAACACCAGTACATTCATATAAATAACAATAAACTTAGTTGTCTTATATGTTGTCACAAATCTTATTTTTACTAGACTATTGGTCCTTCACTTACCTTCTCACAAAAACAAAACATATACTCATCGTATCATGCGTATTAGTTGTACTTCGAAAACCGCTCTTATGCTGTCTAGTTTTATATTTTGTCTTCTCTTTAAAATTTACTAGATCCTAAATTTATTTGTAGACCAGAAAAATCCTAAAAAGATCATGGATAAACAGATGCTTATCCATTATCTTTTTAGGATTTTGTCAATTTCACTTGAATATTTTTCTTATTTCTGGCCAGGTGTTTATTATCTTGGATCACCATATCTCCAGGTGAGCTGTGGGCCAAATGATAATCTTGCGTTTGACCATCAAACCGCCGGATGTTGAACGAGTCGCGCTTTGCGTTGAAAATAGGTACATTGGCAAAGAAACCTTACTTTATTAAAAACATCCCGATTCTAAATAGATATAAAAATTTCTACGCCAAAAAAAAAAATTCACTCCGGATCCCGTAGCCTGATTACGGCGTTACCTAAACCGTTCTGGTGATAAGGTCTCGGATTTGCTTAATTTACAATGGCGAAAAAACGTCGCTTTTACAATCGAAACTAACTACGATTGCACGAAAGTAACGCGCCTTTTGTTACGCACAAAACATTCTGTGGAGCGGAATTTTACTGTTCAGTTTGTTTACAAACAAGATATTTTTAGATGTGAGTTAGCAAGTTCGCCACTTCTCGTTTCTTCTGTCTGTATAGACGTACTGTATTTAATTCAGTTTAAAATAGGAATTTGACGGTTTTCTTGAAATATGCTGACGTCACGTGCCGAAAAATGCAGTAGCTCGGTGCAGGGTCGCGCGCCGAGAGCGGGCAGCGCACGCGCACCTAGTGCCGTCACATTATCCTCGATTGTTTACCCCGCGAGTAACGTAACCGCGCGGCGTTGCCACTCCGCCTCGCCTCCTCTCACTTTCGCGACTGCGGCCGTCCCGCTCGCACCGCTACACGCGTCTCGCTCGCTCGACTAGCGGTGCTCGACTTTTTTGGACATGCAGTTTTTTCCGTTCTAGGTTATGATCGCTTTACGGGATCGTAGTTCACCGGAAAATGTAAAACGGAGGTTGGTGATCCAATTTGCATAATGAACATCTTCAAGAATTTTGTTATTAAAATGGACCTCAATATTAAGAGATATTTAAAACTATACTTACTTACAAACATTGTTACCTGCTTGATACATGTCCTAGTTATCTTTTTTTATTGATTAATAGATATTACAACTTCCGAATATAGATTTCTAAAAAGACAACATAGGTACCTACTTGTGGTGGGTTGTGCCCGCGCATCCATCCCATGCGTAAGTAGGCGTAGTGCAATGATGCACTATGGGCTACCGAAATGATTTAATTGCCGCCCATAAATTAGCTGTTATAACGGATTATGACAATAACCTAGTTCATATAACTTTTATATTTCATCCTACAATCGAGCATCGTAAACAACATTATGTCTACTGCCTCACAATTTACTCGCTTATCGCCACAAAAAATACTTTCCAAACTACGAGAGCCCTCGTGCCCTCATTTGGGGCGGAACTTTTGAACCGACTCGCTGGAAGCGCGTCTAACGCCGGCTTAGTGGTCGGTTACTGGCGGTATTTTCCGGAAAACTCCCGGATTTTCCTCCGCTTCCGTCCGGACATTATCGCCACGGCCGTACGCCGGCCGCGGCGCACCGCCCGCATTTTAAATTCAAATAACCGCAGATTTTCGCTGACAAACTTCGGCTTCCCGACACTCTTTGTCGATGAATAATTTTGCGTAATACAACCTCTTAGATGTCGGTAGAAGGCGGTGGTATAATGCAGCTTCTGAGACCCCGATGAGATTCGTTGACCTGTGTGTGGGAGTATTGGAAATACATTAGCGACCATGTTCGTTCTGGTAGCTGAAATGCTTGACTACACCGTACCCGCTACTAAAATCATAGCTCCACACTCTCAGGCCTTTATTTTTAAACTCGCCACTTGTTAGCATTTCATCAGTGCGATTAAATTATGAGTTCCCTATCGTCCTAAAACACGTTTAATGTGTAATAACTCGTTTCGAATATTACAGCACAAAAATACTGTTCGTATAATCGCGTGCAAGCTTGGAAACAGTTTTACTATGGAGCTTCTGTTCCTCGTTTGTTTTCTAATTGTAATGCTCACCGATTACGATCACCCTCTCGACTTGCACTTTTGTTCACCCCCGTTAGATGGTAATCTCTATTTTGGCGTATAAATTTAATTGTTTTAAAACGATGGCTGGTCGTCACGTCGTACAATAGAAAGTGAAGCGGGCTTGCGCCGGCGCATCGGGCGTTAGAAAGCGGCCACCCGCCGCACCGCCACCGACGGACATTCCTTCATATGTACTTCTGTTGAGGTGAACTTGGTGTGGACTGTGGAGAATGTGGTCTCCAACATGTCACGTTATATCACCACCTTCTTGCCTTTGTTTGAATGTGTCGGTGTCAGCTGAGTCTGCGGGTCTAGTACTGTGCTCGACACACAGTTTTGTTTTCATGTCCGTTATCACAGGACGCCGCGGTTTGCGGTTTTCTATTAATTGTTTGTTACAGTTCTGTCCTCGATCTCTATTTCTGTAACGTTATGCTTTGTTACTGTTGAAATCATGTTTAATTGAATCATTTAAATATTTACTGAAAACGAAATCTATTCGAAAAAAATACATGGTTGCCTGGAAGATGTCCTAAGCGACAAAGCTGCTTATTAAAATCCTATCCATAAGTACTTAATGTTATCTTTGTGTATTTTTATTATTACTATCTATCTGTCATCGTCAAATAATTCGTCCACCTCATTAAATATTACGACGTCCTTCTACAAGTTGTAATAGTTTTAATATTACATCACTGATGCCCTAAACACTAAAATGAACTTATCAACTCGATTTAATTTCTATACAAATACAAATAATTTATTAGTAACACCACAGTTACAAGTCAAAAATTATTTATTAATATAGGTGAACATGTACATATAACATGTAGGTACATACGTGAATTGTAAAATAATCGATGATATAAACAAATTAAAAGTAAAATTAAAATTTAATTTAATTGAATTGTAATGAATTGATTGACATATTCCCCGCTTTCTTAGCGGCGAATGCAATAAACGGAGTTGTTAATAAATGAGCGAGTGTTAGTAGAAGCCAACTAATAAAAGCCATAATAAAACGCGCAGAGCCACTAACCGACGACCGTAACATTCCGTAAACAGTGTTGTTTTATAATGTGTAAGCGTCGTTTAGCGGCTGTGACCCCTCATTCGGTCGATGGTGCTTCGGAACTGGTAGAGAACCGCCCCTCATGGTTTAGGCGCAATACGTCACATTCTCAAATCGTCACTAGTTCGCAAATGGTCACTTTCTCAATAATAATCGCAATACAAAAGTGCTAGTGAAAAAAATGACGTAGGCAAAGTAAAAAATACATACTTATGTATATACTTCAAATTAAAAATAAAGAAAAAAAAATTCTCCTTGTTTCTTGCCTCTTAAAGTAACAATTGTCATAATAGATTTGGATGCAGCATCGTTTTTTTTTTTCAAACTAGTCTTTCTGTTTTTTTATTTTTATATTGCGAATGTGATGGTTTGAGAAAATAACGTATGGCGAATGTGACGTTTTGCGAATATTACGACCTGAGAAAGTGACCATTTGAGAACGCGTGACGATTTGAGAATGTGACATGTTACGCCTAAACCCCTCTCATGTGGGGTCGCTTCGTGTCTACCAGGTGTGGAGCCCCTGCGCGCAGATGTCTCCGCTCCGGCCAATGTCGCCGAGACGTTCAATAACCCAAGTTCCTATGTGGACTACTATTTGTTATGGATTATTTTAGGATATCGATCCGATTTTAAGTGGCTTGCCCGTGAATGGAATAAATTGAACGGTGCGGTCGCGGTGGTTCGTCAGGGTTGTTGTAGGTTGGTTGATAGTTGTATAGGCGATAATGGGGGAGGGCTTTTTTAATAGGTCATCTGTTTCATTTGGGACAGGAAGTTGTTAGTATATTTTTGTGTGTTCATGTCAATCTAAACTCGGATTTTCTATACTGATGTCAGATTAGTCGCCTTTTTATATGTTTGATCGTCTTCAGAGGTTTATATCGCCTAAAGGTCATAGCATATAGCGTTTGTAATTTCTATATACGTCTATACATATAAGAGTTTGTCCTGCGTGACTAACAGACAACGCGCAGCCTACACATACGATTTTGGATTCTTCTTTGGACCTTCTTTGTGATTCACTAATAAAGGATATCTCAATCGGGAGAAAGACCGCGGCATTTCGCAACTTAGATCCCCCACATCCTGAGTGAAGCCATAGAGAAGCACGGGGAAGCTATCGCAGTTTCCCTTAACATCTCGAAGGCTTTTGACAGAGTCTGGCATGACAGCCTTATCAGCAAGTTTCCTTCGTATGGACTGCCCGCCGGTTTTATTGCTTGGCTATCGGACTTCCTGCGGGACCGGTCGCTACGAGTAGTCATTGATGGCTGCTCGTCTGACCCAATGGCTTTAAATGCTGGTGTTCCCCATGGGTCTGTGCTTTCTGCTACGCTTTTCTTGCTGCATATTAATGGTCTGCTGAAACCCGGTATTTTTGGGTACGCAGACGACAGCACCGTTGTAGAGAGTTACATGTCCGACGCACGAGCCAGTGTAGCCACAAACCCATGCTCATAGAGAGGCAATGGTTGAGCGCTTGAATTTGGCTCTTAAGGCAGTCTCCGAGTGGGGCGATGCCAACCTAGTCAAATTCAATGCTGCTAAAACGCAGGCGTGTCTATTCTCTGCAAAAAGGAGCCCATTCCAGCTGGCTACTTTCCGAGATGTTTCGATTCCGATTAAGGACCACCTCGAGCTCTTAGGCGTAACTTTGACGTCCACCCTTAACTTTGGCTCCTTTATTGAGTCTAAGGCTCAATTAGCTGCCAAAAAGCTGGGTATCCTTTCGAAGGTCCGTCGGTACTTCACGCCGGAACAGTTGCTTACGCTATATCAAGCACAAGTTCGGTCGTGCATGGAGTACTGTTCGCACCTTTGGGATGGATCTGCTAAGTACCAGCTCGAGGCGTTAGAGACCATTGAGAGGCGTGCTAAGAGGCTCATTTGTGACGATTCCCTTGTCCGGACTAAACTTCAAAGTCTGGAGCATCGTCGCAAACTAGCCAGTTTGTCGGTTTTTTATCTTATACATTGCGGTGAGCGTCTGCTCTGCATGATCTCATTCCCCCATGCCTATTTTTCTATCGGACCGCAAGAAGCACGAAAAAGCGACATCGTTATATGGTTGATATTCCGAAAACACGTACGAAACGCTTTGGCTCCACTTTCATTGTACGTACTGCCAAACTGTGGAATGCGCTTCCTGAATGGGTCTTTCCGACTGGGTATAATCTAGCTGTCTTCAAATCGCGAGTGAATAGGTTTCTTCTAGGCAAGCGCACTCCATCGTAGACCGTAACTGTCGCTTAACACCAGGTGAGTTGACGGTCAAGCGCAAGCCTATTTTCGAATTTAAAAAAAAAACTTAGATCTGGGGCCCAGGTAAATGTACCTATACAAATTAATGTATCAGATGACCCAGAATTATATTCGCCGTGACTCATTATTTTACTTTTACTGATCGTCCGCTGCTTAGCAAAAACGATAACTATAACTAAATAACTACGTGCTCCATCCTCGGCGTTACCATCAGGTGAGTTGATGGTCAAACGTAGATCCATTCAGTATTTACATTATTTCTTTCGTGTACACTGTTTAACTCTAATGAGTTAATTGTAATGAATCGGCTCTGTGCCTTGCTATCCGTAGCAACACTGTTTAACTAATGAGTTAATTGTAATGAATCGGCTCTGTGCCTTGCTATCCGTAGCAGCATGCCACCGTCAGCGTGCGATGATTGCCGAAAGGCCGGAGGTCGATAGGTGTATGACCCCGTGCATTATTTGCATGCGTCCAAGGTCGCCGCGCCACCTGCTGTCGCACTCCGCTCTCACGCGCTATTACTGTTTGCACTGTTCGTATTTTGCGCGCGGACCCCCGAACGAAAGGGATACCGAAATTCGATTGTTAAAATAATATTTGGCTAACAGTTTGCAAATATGTATTACAACTCCGATGCTCTGTTTGGTTTTCGCCCGGAGCTCGGCCTTTGCGCCGGCTCCCGACTGAAAACTGTTTGTGTTTGCTTACGTCGTGTTTCTGTTACAGAATTTCGACTGGATATTATGATGTTTATATAATTATCATGGAATAGCACTGAAACTTGCTCATTTACTATGGGTCTTATAAGAAAGCTCGATGTCGAAGTCGCGCAATGAGTAGGGTGATGGCTATGCTCTGAAATCTCTAGAAATAGAAATGAAGGGATTGGTTGACGAACGAAAGTCACCGACATAGCACAGCGGATTACCAAATTGAAGAGATAGCGGCCCGAACACAGCACGCAGAAATGATAGAGCTGAAGAGTTATTTAGTGGAGACTACACACTGTAGGACGACCAGCCTAAAAGGTAGACAACCTCATACAGGTAGCAGGAAGGCTGGTTACAACCTTCCTTTTTGACAGTCCACGGAGAAGCCCGTTCCCAGCAGTGAATTTCTGTAGCTCAGATGGTAATGATAATCTTGCGATATGAAATCTTATCTCTCTGCATATTTTACGCATCAAAATGTAAACATAATATTGTTACGAGCATATTAAGTACAGGTTGCGTTTTGCGGCGAGGATTATCGTCATTTTAATGTCGCATCTTATCTCGAAGCCATCGGCGAACAAGCAAACTATCAACGCGCGCAGCTATCTCTCTCGCGCATCACAACATTTTCAAAGTTAAAATTATTGAGTAGAGATATTAGAAAGTAAGAAATGAATTTGTTTATTTTGATAGGACAAATATTAAAACACTCTCACAATGAGAAGATGGCCCGCGCCCAGCAATGGGACAGCTTGTACAAACAGGGCTAATAAAAAATATTAAAAAAAGTTTTTCTGTGATATCTTTTAAATTGGCTGAGGAGTAAGGAAATATATATGTATTATGTTTTTCACTGCTCCGTCTCCAGTAGAAGTGATATCTGAAAAAAAACTTTTTTTTTTAAATTCATTTCTCACTTTTCTGATATCCGTACTCAATGATTTTTAACCCCCGAACCAAACAGAGGGGTGATAGTTTGACGTGTTTATCTGTGTCTGTGGCATCGTAGATCGGATGTAAATGGATGGACCAATTTTGATCTAGTTCTTGTTTGAAAGAGGATTTAATAGAGTGTTCTTAGCTATGTTTAAAAAACGATTCAGCCGTTTTTTTTTAAATCTGGGGTGTTTGAGTTTTCTAAACCTGTATAATATATGATTAAAAAGGTTCCGCGAGAGATAGCTGCGCGCGTTGAACTCCATCTCATACGCTGGAAATGCAACGACCACTAAGCGATAGAAGCGACTATCACCGACTAATGCAGATATACTCTTCCGGGTGGTTATCGCCTTCCGTTGCACCTATGCGCATTTGAACCATTGCCAATACCACTTTTAGAACTTTTTCGAGGTCGTGATAATCTTGATCCTTGTGAGGAACATAAACAAAGACGTAACTTTTGTTGTAGGTGCTGTTTGCGTTGACATTTTGAGTTTTATCGTTTTATGCGTAACCATAAGTAACAGTTTAGACACAAGCTAATAGGTTCCAAAATTAAAACCCGGTTCAAAATGTCTTTAACATTTTAATATGTATTTGCAATCACATAAATAAGATTGTTTACATGCGAAACTTATATTTAAAAAATATATATATATGTGTGCTTAAGACCACACGACAGAAGTGAAAACTTCATCAATGCGACGTTAATAATACGCAATAGCAGCGTAGCATGTGACGCGTTGACTATATCAATCTCGATCGCCGACCCGACTACCCGAACGAGTGTTACATAGCCGAACGTGACGGCTCAAGTCTCATTCAGTTCCCACAAATAGGATTTTTAGTTACATCATAATATAGATAGCTATGTCGACCGGACAAAGCTTGTACTGATCAATGAGATTTTATGTAGAGAGGTATAATACTCTTTGAATATGAAGTAAAAGCATGGAAAATATCAGTTCCAAGCACTTTCGAGGATAAGACCACGTCCTTAAGGCCTTTTAGTATCTTGGCCTTATTATATATCTTGGTGTTGTACTTTCTAAACACGCAGGATGGCATTATTACTCTTCACAAGTCACGTCACGCGGCCTGTAGACTGGAGATTACTTTACTTACTTGGGGTTTGCCACGCAGGGCCGGGGAAAAGCTATATTTATAATACATAATTGGTACAGATCAATAGTTAAGGTTCGTGTCCGTTGTTCCAGACGGAGCTGTATGGCATAAAATGGCGTAAGTTGGTGTGGGGCTCTCGGCAAGGCGGCGCGTGCGCGGAGGAGCCGCTCGCCGACCCCGTGGTCAGCAGCTACGCGCGCTGCCTCGCCGGCGACATCCTGTGCGTGTGGCGGCGCGTGCCGCAGCCGCCGCCGGCCGACCTCTACGAGCCCAGTGCGCCCGCGCCGCCGCCGCTCTCGCTGCGCGCCGCCAAGGAGCTTTGGATCTTCTGGTACGGCGAGGAGCCCGACCTGAACGGGCTCGTCGCGCCGGAGCTCATCGCCACCGCGTCGCGTGAGTTACACTTTTTTTTTAACATTAGAACTTACTCTTTGGAGTTTTGGCGGGAACGTCATCGAAACATGTTGTTGCTTTGTTTTATTTTCAAACTTGTGTTATTTTGAATATTAATGCGATAAAAATGGTGGTGTTTTATTCATTAAGTGTTCGATCGAGTACATGAGTGTGGGCAAGTGAAATGAAGCAGTGAAACATGTCATTTTACGTTGTCGACAAAACTCCATAGAAGCTTCTAGTAAAGTCGCCACCACTTTACTGAAGCAGGACTTGACTTTTAAAATGACTGTATACGTGACTTAGATTGTGGCTAGAACATTTACAACTTATATTCAAGAAACTTGAAAGAATCTTAATACTTGACACTGGCAAATGCTTTATGCGGGTCCAATACAAAAGAAGAAGAAGAACTTACACTATAAACAACTTGTTACTGACGGTATCTCGTGTTGTGAGAAACGTACAGTTGAAGCTATGGCTTTAATAACGTGAAGAATGCAATACTAATGCGGCTGCATTGGATTTAATAGTATCAATATTTACTTATGTAGATTAGGTTGGAATATGCACATATCTTTTTGAGACCTCTAAATGAAAAGAGAAACGCACACAGATGCAGTTTTACTAATATGTTGTAACACTTTTAGATGACATCCATGTCGCTTCATCTTTTGAACTTTGTAAGCGCGTGTGTCATCGATCCGGAACCCCGCTGATAGTGTCGACGGGCACGGGTCGCGCACAATAGCTCAAGTTTACAGCTCGTTAAGTAGAGCGGGCGAGTATCGCGACAATTAACGCTAGATTAACATCTCGCGGCGACAGCCTCCCGACGCCGCGCTGACGCCGCCCGACTCCATGGAGAGACAATAGCAAAAATCCCGCGACCTCCCCACCACCGACAGACTTATGAATGAGACCCCTAACTCGCTCAGACTTTCCCACTTTTATACACTCATTGAAACTACAAGTATTACAAACTTTTTATTCGCAAGATGCACTCACATACGTCATAAAACTTTAAAAAAATTGCGATTGGGATAAGAGGTAGTCGGAAGTGGCGAGGAAAAGAAGAAAGTTTCATAAGTTGTGACGTTGTTGATATATCACGATGAATGGCTCGCCTGGAAGTTTAGGTGTCGCTAACGCTTTTTGTTTGCGATGAAGACTCGCTAGGGACACTGCCGTATCACAACTCAGAAATGTTATTGAGGTTCCTTATCTTGGACGGAGACATGGCCTAGTAAAATCTCGATATATCGTGGTTTCGGCCGATTTTCTCTACGCCCTATCGTAAAATTTCATCAAAGGAATCCGGATACAAAAGAAAATATACGTTTATATTTGCCGCATCGCGACAATGCCCTCGACAGATCTGCGGCTACGTAGATAGGGCGGCACGCCCGCCCGCCCAATTTGCGCCGCGCAGGGCGGTGTCGTCGGCCTTTTTAGTGGGCTGCGGAGCTTGTTACACTAGGATTTTTGAGGATAACACTCCCTGAACGTTTCCTTTTATGAACGTTTGTGTGGTCGAGAAAACGGAAGGAGTTTGTGTAGTCGCTCTAGCTATATAGGACATTTAGCTGCTTATTACCGTCTGGAATGCTAAGGAGGTACGTAATGCTATCGCCTAACCTAAACGATGTACAGATATTGGGCGCCGAAGCTCGATCCGCTCGGTTTATGACGTAACATAACGGCGTTATTGTCAGCGGAGCCGCAACTGGAGGGTCTAGTTTACGATCACTACGTCTGCTCGTAACTCTATTGAAGACAGATAACACGATTATAATAATATGGTTCTCGGAAACAATACGAGAACTCATAAATACTATTACATAGTTGGGAACCTTCAATGTGCTATCAGCGAAATCAGTTTGAACTGATGTAAAAAGAAATCATCTCGTGAAAGAGTATAGTTTTTTTGAGTTTCATTTTTCGGCGTATACATTATAAAAGTCTTCGTCTTAGATGTCTTCGTATTGTATGCTTCCAAACAGAAAAACAAGCCTCATACAAGTGGCAGGAAGACGCTGGATGCAAGCCGCTTCCAATCGGTCTTTTTGGAAATCCATAGGGGAGGCCTATGTCCAGCAGTGGACTTTTTATGGCTGAGATGATGATGAAACAGAAAAAAATAATATACCATTAAGTTTATAAAAGACACGGACATTGGAATCGATTGACCTCAATTTTTACCAGATTGCGCAAGGAGTGTAGATTTTCGGGTGTATATGCGTATGTTTCCATTTTACTTTCTACAGCCTAAACTACGTGACGATGTTGATGTGCCAGATGTCTTAATTTCCCGATTAATGTACATTTTTCTAATAATAGTAATTAAAACTCTCGCAAAATAAATGTACCTACTTTTCGTAGCCCCCTGTCACAGAACATAATAAGTCAATAAGTGCAAGGCGCGTCACCGACCGAGAGTGACGTGTGTGACGAGAGTGACCGCCGAATGCGGTTGAAACTATAGTCGGATATTTCGGCTCAAAACAGACGTGAGTGACCCGTAGTTTTTATTTAAAAATAATAAGTCCTAATAAGAACCCCCGTCCCCGTCGCCGGCAAAATTATGATTTTACAAGATTATTCTAAAGAATGTTTTATGTTAAATAAATTTGTAAGGTCCGGGGAGGTAATTGCATTACGAATAATGCCATCTAAGAAACAAACCACCACCACCACCTGCTTTGTTTCTTAGATGGCATTATTGGTAACAATCAAACAGCGCAAAATTATTTAAATTAGTTTTGCATTTTCCCGGTAGTTGTAATTACCTCCCCGGACCTTATAAACTTCGTTCTTATGCGAATGGTATTTTGTTTTTCTTTTGATACATATTATATTAAAAAATAAAAAGAGTAAAAATGGATATGTGTAAAGTAAGAAAAATCGCTGTTTACATTATTCATAGAACCTTGAACACAAGCGCTAAGCGACATCTAATCCTGTATAAGAGCAACGGATTGAAAGACTACTATAGTTCCGATTGAATCGTCTAATCTGTCAAAGGAACAGATTGAACTAAAGTACAACAGGTGGCAGATATCTCTACGGAGTCGGTAGTTGAAGCGACCTCCTCAGCGTTAGCCGCTCAGGATTCAGTCGATAGTAGGTACGTAGGCAGACGTAGCGGCTACATACTTATTCTCAACTATTGCCGAATGTTTGTCTCACGCCAGACGCTCCGACTGTGACACCCACTCTCCTAATGTATGTCAATGAGCCGGATATAAATTGCATCTTTCTAGTCTGTGCGCAATAACTACACGCTTTGTTCGTTTACCAAGCACTCTCGCGATGACTTAAAAATATAAACTATAAACGACGCTTGGCTAATGCTTGCTGAAGCCACTGTCCAATGCCACACAGAACTATGGGACTTCGACGGTACAGAACCCTGTGTGATTATGATATTCAAAGCAATCGATTTGAATTTTCGCTGTATACGGCACCGCAAAAACAACTCATTGCCTGATGAATTACAAAATCGTCGACGCGTATGACTAAACGCCGCCCGTTGACAAGTTCTTTGAACCGCGAAGTTTTCCTTGATACGATTGAATCTATCTGCGCGTGCGCATCGCTTTATCCCGCGCCGGCAACGCCCTCTGCCTTGCAAGTTCACGCGTCACCGGGCACATTCGAAAATAGAACGTGACATAAATCTTCATAAACGGTGTTATTTGACGGCGACACTTATTGTTCTCTTCTGGAAAGATGGTAATATTATGTCCGCTCCTGACGTACATAATGTGGATAGCAAATCAAACCTTGTTACCCCTGTAGTCGAGAATGTAACTTTTCTCTCCACTCGACTCTGCTCAGCCTCGAAATCGTGTTTAATATATTTAATCAAAGAATTAAGTCAAAATTACCACATGTTGATCACGCCACTGTGTCCTTTTCAAGTGCTGTTCGAAGGGAACTCGGACAAATCTAGGTTGTTCAGATTATGGTCTGGAATACGGGAGTCATGAACGCTCGATCTCAACGCTTGAATTTTATTTTTACGTTGCACTGAGTTCAATATGACTCTTACTTTACTTTATTTTACGCATACTTTCTCACAAAAAACGTGTACTCAACAGCGTATCAAGCGTAACGAAATCGTGAGGTATACTGCAAAACCGATTTTGTGCAGTCTGTTTTTATTTTTTTGTTTTTTCTTTAATAAAGATACTTGTCACGTGACGGGATCTATACAGTTGTTTCCGCCATGAGGAAAGGTAATATCTTTCTCCTCGTGTATATTGGCGTGCAGTGTGTTCCGCGTGGCCGTGGTCGTCAATTGTTCCGGCCTTGCGATTCCATTCCGCCGAGCGCCCGCGCCGGCACGCTCGCCAGCATGATACGAGTACCACTCCAGCGGGATAGATTTGATAATCGCCATGATGTCGTTGTTGAACGGTTGACCGTTTGCCTCTGTTTATTAATTGCTACGGGAATCTTTTTTTCCGTTTTCCTGTCCGCGAATGTATGTAGTTGGTCACTTAAAATAATGTGCCTGTTAGATCGGCTCGAAATAAGGAAGTCTCAGACTTCGTTATTTTAAAAAATATATACAAACTGATGTAAGTAGTTGTATTTTCTCAAAATCTTGATTGTAATTTTATTGATCAATTAATGTTTCTCCTAAATATTACTTACGCTTATTATTATTATTATTTTGACAGAATCTCTTTAAGTATATTCAAAAATAAGTAGTTAAAATCGGATAGTAAATAGAAGTTATCTTCCACCTTGTTTTGCCTCCAAAATGGGAAAAATGCCCCAATAAGAAATCTACTAACTAAAAATTCATTAATTTCTCATCAAAAATAAATAAATAATATTTTCGTTAATAAATAGGATCTGTAGAGATCAAACTTAGATAATGCACAGATGAAACTAAAATGGTCTAGGTCACAAGTTGAGGCGCTTCACCATATGGAAATTTCGACTTATTCATTTGCCTTTGTAGAAATTATATGATCTATATTATGTGTCAAGTCACAACAATTGCGTCATGCAATAATATTGCTCATTGTAGTTTTCCTTATACGTAATCGAAAATCCCGAATCTTCTGACCATGCCACGGCGCAGGACAAAAGTCACAAGCGTATACCGCGATATTTGTATCGAATATGTAACAGACGTGTGAGCAGACTAGGGAAAAGTTGTGTAATGTCGCACCTACATGCTAACTGCACTTCAAATTATTACCGTGTGTAACAGCATCGGTTGCCGGCCACCGGTCGATGTTGAATGGCTGTGTTTACACGTATAGCGGCCGTGACGGGGCTGGGACTGCGGAACTTACCTTTACTTGCTCAATGGCCCGCCGCTCTTTGAAATCGAGATTGAATGACTGAGAATATCGGCTGATAACTCTTTAAGGGTATACACTAGAGATTGCAAACCGGGCCATTCTTACCGGCCCCGGTTACCGGACACGGTAGGTATGAAAACCGCGACGCGGGAGGGAGCGCGAAATCATAGAAAATTCGCATGACAACCGCTGCGAGCTGCCACGTTGCCATTCTGACGCGCCAATATGAATTTCTTTTGTTTATACCAAATACCAAATACCAAAGCTACCAAAGTGTATCTATCTAATCTAAGTTGTTATGACAAGTTTAGTGCTCTAAGCTTTATTAGTTTCTTATTCTAATACTATGTTTCAAATGGACACTATAACGATAAGATAATATAAGAGAAAGACCTGCTTGCTTAAACTTATAAAAATTAATAATTACTAATACTAATGTTACTATTCCGTCCATAAGTAAAAGTAATCAATTCTGTATTAAATCAGAGATTTTTGAGTGAGACTGATTATTGTTGATTTGCTAGTTTGAAATAAATATTAATTCGTAACCTTGAATCATTGTC
This sequence comes from Lycia hirtaria, assembly GCA_947563715.1. Classification (NCBI taxonomy): domain Eukaryota; kingdom Metazoa; phylum Arthropoda; class Insecta; order Lepidoptera; family Geometridae; genus Lycia; species Lycia hirtaria. Next base: position 2,510,891 of record OX387376.1, on the reverse strand, counting down.
CTTTTCCATTCTTATATAGCAAATTTTCATAAAATGTTTTAACGGTTTCATCGCTAACACATCAACCCGCCAACCCAACCACCAACCCGACGAATGATACCGGGCCCGGCCGGGTTGAGAAACATACCGGGTTGCAATCTCTAGTATACACTGAAGGTAGTGAATCAATGTTGGATTGGTTTAAGCAAAAAATACTGTTCGAATGTTTGGACCATCCCACGTGACACCTCCGTGGCCAAAATGGTAAAGGCTTCCCAGGTACAGATCGGGATAATGCGGGTTCAAATCCTGTCGGTTGTGTATAATTTTTGAACTATAAATTTGTTGTCCGTTCAAATAGAGATTTTACTGAGAAAATCGACTGATAACTCTAAAACGCTGTACAGGTAGAGAATCGTCCCTCTTGACAAGAAACATTTTTTATATTATGTATAGGTATTTCTTATTCTTACATATTACAGTAATGAAATCGAATAATTAATAGTTTATTAAAAGTAATTTAAAAAAAATTAAACCGACTTCAAACTGATAAAAAGAAAGAAATAAATCGAAGAAAACTAACTATTTTTGAAGTCGGTGTCTGTATAGGACTTAGTTGATGATAGCTTAGGGCCTGACGCCGATAAGAATTTTTGAAATACGACTTCTAGTTTCTGCGTAATGCGTGGACAAACATACAAACCTACACACATACATACACTTATGAAATGTGGCAAACATGTTTAGATAGATAGATAAACTCTTTATTGTTCACACCATAAAATTTACAATCAAAAGAAATTAATTAAAAACTAGTGTAACAACTGGCGGCCTTATCGCTAATAGCGATCTCTTCCAGGCAACCTTAGTTTAGAAGCTGGTATAGACTAATAAATAAATAAATAAACATATACAAAAATTGTGCAATTCTGACAATATTACAAACATACAGGTCGAATTGATAACCTCCTTTTTTTTGAAGTCGGTTAAAAAACTTGACAACCTACTTCAAAATACGTAATTATGTGTTTACTTGGATGTTTACAAACATACACAGGTGTAAGTTAAGAAAACTCAAAACCCCCCGTCAAATAAAAACGGCTGATCCGATTTTGATGAAACAGGACTGATAGAGCCTTAAATCTTCATTCATGGCTTCTAATAATGGAGCTGTATCGTAGGTTGCATCATCTCGGTTGCAACGTTATCTTTTTTGCTCTCTAGCTGTAGGTGCATTTCACTGTAAATGCAATCGTTGCGTGTCTCTTATACTATCTTATACTCTGTATACTATTCACTTGTGTAGGTGAGCGTGGGAAGAACGTGTTATCTACCTCCCTATAGACTAATAATAATAATAACCTACTTGGTTAACGCACTAAATAATACTTTAACCTGCGAAGGATGTTCGAATGAAATGAATGCTTCAAAAGGTTATAATTCCTCATACCTTTAACATAAACACGTTGCAGATTGAATAGAATTGACTCCATTGAATAAATCAATAGCATCATGATCGGCTTAATAAAATCACCATTAAACATAATACCTATGCAATAGTTACGTGAATGTTTACCCAAGTTACGTTCATTAGCTCTCCATATTCATATCCAACTATCAATGGGCCGGCGTCGAGTGCAAATATTTGTTTTTCCGACGTACTCTCGCTCCGTGTTATTTCGAAGAGCGGAAATACTCGATGTGCTAAAAATAAATCCGTTATTACAACTATAAATCTCCCCCGGTCACCCAGTTTCCGCCTGTATGGAAACGGGGACCGCAAGGACGTCTACCGGTGCCGTTAGAATTAATACCCCCCACCCTTGAGATTTATCTTGCGCCGTTTGGGTGATTCTGTGATGAACTGGAGGGGTCAGCGGATGGATGGCATCTGGTTTGCAGTATCCGCGACTCCACCCACGTGTGCAATAACTAGATTGGAATGATAACAACCGCTAACCCGGCGTTGTCCGTGCCTACACGGACACGGGGGTGGATCAAAATGACCCGACTTTTTGATGTGAAATAATTTGGTATCAAAATACAAAATTATTTCTTTAATTATTATTTTCTTCAAAAAGAGAAAGAAGAAAACATGAAGGAGTAGTTTAATTTGTAATTTGTTTGGGCAATAAAAGTGTGTTACAGAACTTAAATTTCATGTCTATTGTAATTTAAATAGGAAATATAAAACAAATAATTCCTTGGTTTTAAACTCATGTTTATAGTTTTGTTGTGAAGTGAAGACTTGTTGTTTACAATTGTATTTTTGGAATAAAATATATTTTCTTTAGTTTGGATCGCATTCCTTTAATATACCGACAAGACAGTTAATGAACTGAATTAAGAATCATTATACAAGGATTCAGCCTGAAGAAAAAACAGCCGATGCAAAAAAATCATCAAAGTGATAATCGGCAAAATGGCGCAAAATGAAAATTGTTACATTGAATTAAAATAAGGTAAATGACCCATACCTGCAAGCGAAGGTCTGTTAGAGTTAATTTATTATTGTATTACAGATCTTAAAATATTTAAGTAACTCCAGCTGCTACTAAGAAGAGCTGTGACATAAAGAGTAGAAAAAAAAATTACAAAAAAAAATGCCCGGGTAATTTTGACCCAGCCACCATGTACACCGGGTTATGTTCTTGAAACCTCATTACTGCTGTGTTTATTGCTCTCCTAGACGATAGTATCATTCGTCGATAGCATGTATTCTCGTGGGAAAATATAAGAAATGAATATGGAATGATGTTTGCAGTAACGCCTCCGCTGTGGCGACGCTACCGACGCGCACCATAACGGTCGAGGTCCATTAATCGAGTTTAACAGATTGATAGGCTGCATGCGTGACATTTGTAATCATACGCTCGCCCAGACGTGTAACGTGGAAAACCTACGCTCTTAACCTTCAGGTTACCTATACGTGATTCGAATCGCTGCGGATTTCACATTGTTTTGTTTACTGTTCAGTTTTACGACACTGTTTTATTGCGACTCGTCTGAAACCCTATTTGTAAGAAGAATTTCAATTGTCTTAACTGAAATCTTCATCAAGATCTGTTGTTTTATCAGGCTTCTGAAAGAAGGTAGTTTTAGAATCTATGTGTCTTATTCTTTGACACGCCCTACAGAGCCTACAGATTCAGCTAGATAAACTCTTTCTTTCCAGTATGCAAACTAAACAAAAAAGGACTATTATTATTAACGGAATATTTGCCGTGGTTCGCGTTAATTTTGAGCTCCCGATATTTCGGCACAGTTACATGCACCATGTTCACGGGCGACTAAAAACATTGTGTGTGTAATTGTGCCGAAATATCGGGAGCTCAAAATTAACGCGAACCACGGTACATATCCCGTTAATAATAATATTGCTTTAATGAATGACCGTGATAGTTTAAAATAGTGTTCTAAACACCAAAAAAAAACTACTAATGGGAATGACATAGGATGTAATATTTAAATTAGCCTGTCAATCGTTCAGGAAGAAGTCTTTAAAAGGTTTAGGGTCCTTGGTGGTATGTGAGATTGTTTTGGCCGGTCCGTTCTGCGTCTCTTGCCTGAAGAGTTTGTCCAGTGAATGTCGGTTCATTTATCGACCGCGTGCAACCGGTGGCGGTGCATTCGAAGGTCGTCCCCTGCGACACCGCTGTACGGAAATAAACTGAACGTAAGGCAATTTCCTGTTCGCACGTCTGTCCACACACGACGCCATTGCTTGTCCGTCGCCTCACACGGCTGGTCATTAATTTGCAAACCTTTGATGAATTTTGCAAATTGAAAGGCAAAAATATCAGATTAAAACAAACTGGAGTTTTCAAATCGTGATAGAACATTTCACGGTTTATTCATAGCGTGTTCCATCGTAGACCGCGACGATCGATTAACATAAATCGTAATGGTGATCAAATAAGACCTCATCTACGGCAAAAAAAATGTGCGCTTGGTGATTACTTATTTGTGAGCCATTCCGCTTGCTGAGCCGTGGAGTGCCATCCAAACGTGTTTGAGTTGAGAGTACTGTTCTAAGAATTGAATTATGTTTCTCATCGCTTTATAGCTTAACGAACAACCAATATACCGTAGTGAAATAAGCTAAGTAAGCTTGTCATCTAAACAAAACCAAAATGTTAATAATATCTATACATCTCTGTTTAGCCCAGTTTGACATTAGTCCTCGCCATTATCAAAAGCTACAGCACCATAACCGCAATGAACTTTATCAAAACATTATAATCCCGGCATGTTACACCGCATCCATTAAATTAAACCGTTCTATGAGCCCAATTACCGCAGTGTACCATTACAACGCAACCCCATATGAAAATAGAGATTAACACATCTGCCCGGTATATCGGGACGTGGAAATCTCCCTTAATTGTATTACCTTACGGCGGTTGTAATTTGGAACAGTGGTTCCTAACCGGTGGCCCGGGTACCACTACTGGTGGCCCCTGAGGCCCTCCGAAGTGGTACGCAAAGTTAAAGTCAAAACTATTGCATAAAAAATATTTTGGCGTTCAATTTTCATGCTAGCCGTGATCGTGCATTTGTGAATTGTGTTCTTTTCTATTGACTAAATAAGAAATTATCGGTATCAATCTTTGATGTGCTGGTTCAAACTACAACAATGCTTTGTTTTTACGTATACGATACAATGTTTTTGTGAATTGCTTCTTATCTATGATGAAGCCCTACCTACCTATACCCCACATATTCCCACACACAAATCCCTAAAGTGCGGTAAGGCGGCATTGTCTATCACGCAAAGCAAGCAAGTGGACCCTCTTCACAAAAAGGTTAAGATTAAGAACCACTGATATAGAAGTCCTTGGTGCGTCCGCAGGCAAGCAGTAGCATTTATGAAATATCAACCACGCCAAGAGCAGGGCCGTTCGATTGGTGGTTGCATGACCCATCGATCCAGGGCTGTGAACCGTGACTAGGCGAACTTCGGAAAACGGAAAGAGGCTGACGGAAGTCGGAACGCACAAAAAAAGAGAGTAAAGTCAACTATAAGTACAAAAGTGAGCTTCATTCTCGAGGCCTATGCACTCTGTCTACCTTTGTTTATTTTGGCTCTGGAATACATCTTAACATCTTTAGTAAATTCTAATACGATTGCGATCTGTGCAATCTTTCAGTAACAAGTTGGAAATATAATATGGCCAATGTTGATAGTACAATCTGTAGCAGTGTTTAGCGGCATTGGGCCGGCCATGCTGGTACGTGAGGCTATTTGCACGGAGATTAACGGCTGACCCCACCCTTCCCGCGCCCCGCCGCCGCCGCTGGCGACACGCCGTAATCTGTTTAGGCCAACCCTACACGCCTACGGGCCGGGGGGTTGCGGATGCTAACGCCGGCTAGGGGGGAACGTGTCGCGAACAATTTTGTTACCAATTTGTTTGTGTTTACCTGCTATTTACCGAGAAGAAAGTGAATATTGGAATAAGTGCAGGTGGTAAAAAAAAAGTTTTTTTATCGAATTTTTATAAACACTCAGTTTAAATATTTCCAAAACACCTGATAAGTACCAATATCATTCAGCTACTCTTTTCTTTTGTTTTCTTTCCCAAACTCACAGCAATAAATGGTTTTGATTGCTTACCATGAATATTACATGCTGGAACCCTTGGTATATTTGATGGTACGTGGGCCCAGGGGTGTCGGCGTAGTCGGGGGCAGCCGAGGGGGCTGCAAATGTCACGTTACCGCGCCCCTGCGATTGCTGCCGAAACTGTGACCACGTGGGCGTCACCCTTAGACGGACCCTGCTAATGAAATTAATGAAGGTCGACGCTCACTGCTCGAGCACTAGATCTGCTAATTACGGACTCGCATGTCCTTGGCTGATGTTTGCTCCCCAGGGAAATTCGTGCCGGCTTCTCATTTATTAAATTTGCAAACGTTACGGAGCTCTGCTGAGACCGAACTGATTTACGCCATACATTAAAATCAATTGTGCTCGATACAAGTCGCTCGTCTATAAAGATAAACGCCGCCAGTCATGTTTAAGTGTTGATGTGTAAATTGACGTTGAAGAGAAACAAGCATTATACAATTAGATTCCGATTAGACTATGACCTTTCGGTAGATGGAGCGGGTACAACACACCTGGCAGTGGGCGGGCGGTGCAATTAGCCTGGGCTGGAGGCAGGGTGGGTTCAAGGGGGTGTCAAGGTGCACCCCGCGAGGCCGTGTTCATTTATTAATATACCACGGTTGGTATCGCATGCGATGGGTACAATCGACACCATTGTGTACCTTCTATCGATATCAATAGCCGACAGGTATCCTGGTAATACGCCTGAAAAAGATAAAAATAAAATTTTCAGAGGAGGGGAGAGTTCTCTACGAGGGATAGCCGATTAAAACTGAATAAAACTGAAATGACGCAAATAGACTAGACACTATTTGTTTATCCGCTTACTATAACTATATACATTTATCGATATGATATTGATATTCTTATCGTTAATTCGATAAAACCGATAATAGCATAGTTTTCACTTGTCATCTGTACGATTGTATAATTCTTATAAACATTAAAAAGGATTAAAAAGGTAGGAAAAATTCAAATAGTGATTTATAGCTATAAATTTGTTTGGGCGTGTGATTTAATAAATAAACAGTTCACGATCAAACATGTCGTGTTCACTTAATAGAGATTTTTATCGAAGTCAGTGTAGTGGTGAGGGGAGAATCTGTTAGTGGCGCAAGCATCCCGCAAGACACTCGAAGGCAAGAGAAGCGCAGCTGCATGCGGGTGGGGCTAAGGGCGCGCGTTGAGTGCGAGCGGGCGCGGATGCGGACGCGACTATCCCGTATCGATCGGGCGCGTTGTCCGCCCATTGGTCCCTGCACCCCCGCGCGCCACACCCGCTCCAATTTACGCAAGGACCACGTGTCGTCCGACCTTCACGCACCCCTTGAAACAAACACGGCAAACGCATGAAGAAAATATTTTCCTACGCGGAGATTCGTTTGGATAACTGCTTCTGATCACCTTTTTTGTTTGCTTGGGAGATTATAGGAATTTCCTGTAGTATGAAAGGATAGATATAGTAATGATTTTTATTATATTCATATTCAATGTTTCTAAATACGATGTTTAGTATAAACTGTGTGATGTAACGAAAGTAGATAAACCGCGTAATATCGTCGTACACTTTTTTACGCTCTGATATCTCAATATTACGTCGTCGCCATCAAAACGCGGGAAAGTGGCGAACGGAGCGTTTGAAGAATCTGATAGGATTTTATCGCGTATAATAAACGTGTACAAAGCGTGTACATAACATAGCATCGTACACAAACGCGCTCGATTGCGACACGCGATAAATTGGGTGTGAAGACGCGACGATAAGCGGCACCCTACTGCACTGCACCGCACATCGCCGGCGCAACAACGCCGAAACGCTGCCGGTGTACCCACCTGATGATACTCTTTATCACTTAATTACTGTTGCGACAGTGTAATGTATGAGTATTTAAAATTGCATTTAATAAGACGTTACAAACAAGTGAGAATATTACACGTAAAGTGGGCAAATGCCATGCCTGCATGCATGCAATTTGAAGTTACAGCATGTCAAACTGTTCGTTTGGGTGATAGTCATTATATTTGAAATTTTGAAGTGTTTTTCCACACTTAAGGATTTACAAATTTATAGACAGTACAAAAAAATCTACGTCTGACGGGACTTGATACAATGTTATTCTATGGCAAAACTATAAAAAGTATATATGTATTCTTATCAGCGATCTAGTTTCCATAGTAAAAGCTTTGCTTAGTTTGGGCTAGATGGTATTGTGTGAAATGTCCACCAATATTTGTATTTATGTAAAATACATACCTACGCGACATATCGCTTGAGATTTGTTTAATTCTAATTGGTTTTATATGGGGATTCACAAGTACTTTAGATTAGAGCAATAGAATAATCCGGTATCGTGTTCCATATTTGGAGCCCCGAAACGTAAGGAAGGCGGCTCATATCGCAATAGCGATAGCACCGCGAGCCGGCGGCGGGCGGCCGGGCGCCACCCGCGCACAGCTTGCTGATCGATACGGGCCCACGCGGCCGCTGCACGCCCGCTTGTGTACAACCACCGCACGCACTTGGCCGTAACGTGACCGAGATCGAACACTAAATATCATCTACAGATGAAGAAATCCAATAAGTATTTGTTTGAATTTTATACGGACTCAAGAATGTAAACAACCTTTTTTACTGACTTCAAAAAAAAGGAGGTTATCAATTCGACCTGTATGTAAATGTATGTAATTTTGTCAGAACTGCACAGTTTTCATGTATGTTAGTCTATTTTATATACGAAATTGATTTAGGTTTGACCATCAACTCGCCTGATGATAAGCTGCGGTTTGGTAGAGGATGGAGCACGTCGATCTATAAGATATTTCTATATATTATCACTCTAGCATTGAACATTCTAAGTTTGTAACTCTCAGGAAACAAAGTAGGTAGAGGAGTTCCACTCTTGTGAAGTATGCATCAGGAATGTGGATCGAAATTTCTTGTTGGATTTTAGACATTTTAATGGCATATGGATGATAAAGTGCAAATTTTCTGTTTGACCTTTTGAGGTTCCGTACCTCAAAAAGAAAAAAACGGAACCCTTATAGGGTCACTTTGTTGTCCGTCTTTCAAGAGTCAAGACCTGTATCTCGCGAACACGTGAAGGCATAGATTTGAAATTAAAACCATATATACGCAGATCCATAGTCTCTTGCTGCAGAGAGAAAAATCAAACTTCTCAGTTTCATTAAAAAAGTTACAGCCGAATATGTCGCAAAAAACGCACATCGCAACACTCGCAAGGGGATCAAAACCTATGGAGTACTCTCCGTTGGCCTGTAACTATGAAATTTGGCAAGAAGCATTGTCATATAGTACACATTAAGGAAAAAAACCGAAAACTGTACGTTTATAAATTTAATCACAAAAAATAGGTGCTTTAACCGTATCATGTGGGGTATCATATGAAAGAGCTTCATTAGCACAAGCTTAAACAAGTTTTTAAATATTTTTACGATGTACATTTTTCGATTTATGAAGAAAAACATAAAAAAAATAATATAATTTCCCCCTTTTATCTACTAGTTTGTACGGAACCTTCGGTGGGCAAGTCTGACTAGCACTTGTCCGGTTTTTTTTGTGACTAGACGACTTTATCTTTCTTGTTGGATTCTGATCCTTAGTGAACGCCTGTAGTCACGTGTGCAATAACTTGCCCGTACTAACAATTAAACATTCTTGTTATTAGCTCCGTATTTATTCTAGAAGGCTATGAAGTTTAGCAAACTTAAATGTATACGGTTTCAAACTTACTTCAAGGTTTTCAAACGACCTGCCAATGGAATTTCCCTTTCGTATGTGTGGAACTTGCTGAGCTTTGATTATGACAAATCATGCTTTTTTTTTTATACACCATTAGAAACTATCTGGGTCAGAATAAATAATATTTTGGCATATGAAGAAAATTTGTTTATAAAAACATCGTAATATCCTAAAAAAAATGTGTGTGTGTGTTTAAGAAAAGCAACACGACTGAAGTGAAAACTTCATCAAGACGATGTTAATAATACGAAATAGTAATATAGCAGTGAAGCTTTGACTATATTTCTCTCGTTCCCTTAGTCGATTCGAGACGATTTTACTCGAACGAGCGTTACAAAGTGGAGCGTGACGGCTCAGAATCATTAAATATCCTCAAAATAGAATGCTCAGTGCGCCTAAAGAAGTTTTTACTTCAATAATATTTGTAGCAATTGACTGCCTGTTTACTGCCTCGGCTGACATAACGGCAGCAAGTCGACGAGATACGATGTAAAAATATGTCATTCATAAACGCATTTAGTGGGGTGCGGAAACCGTAGCGACCGCGAACCCGCAATAACGTCCGCGGCATCGGACTAACGCGCAGCCCCAAACGGTCGCGACCCTCGTTAGCCACTCCTGTCTTCATAATTGACACGTTTAGACGCCCTCAGATGGTTGTACATCTCGTTTACACCAGCAACAACCGATCGCACCGCCATCTAACGGCGCACCCTGACGCCTGCCGCTTGGCGCTCCGCCAGCACCTAGTAAACTTCCCAAGTTCATTGAGGAGGCCAATATGAACTCTACTTTTAGTGCGATTCTTCGAAACTTTCTTCGTCTTGTATTTGTCTTGATATTTTGCACGAGTTTTATGTGTGACTCTATTAATAAGCCATCTATTCGCTCTTTGTTGTCGTTGTAAGAGTCTTTGGGTACGTTACTTTTGTTTGATCACTTATTCAGCTCTTCTTAATCTGTCCTAGGTTGTTTTCAGATAATTCGCGTACATATCGAACTCTTGAGTAATCTTGTAAAAGCCCTAAGTGCGTGTGTAATCCGGGAGGGTTCGAACAAAGCCGGAACACGTCTAGACGCTGTGGCTCGCACTGAGACCTGGCTAGTTATCTGATTAATGTACCAGGCTTGATTCGTGGACCAACCATAACAGCGGTGTTCCAAGCGTCGCCCTCTTACCCTTTGTCTAATCTAATCCATAGATAATGAGCCTACCAAATCCTTTTGCCATATATAACAGACTCATCTTTCTCCTCGTATATATGAGCCGTTTCAATCTTATCCCCTGGTACAATAAAATTTTACAGCATGAAAATTCTGATATGATTAAATTTAAAAACTGCTTCAGAGATTCGAATGCAACAGGTTGTTTTGTAGGCTAATTGTGGACGCAATTAAATCGTTTCTTTTCGCCGTTGCCCCCCGAGGACGCATCGTTATCCGTAACGAGTCTCAGTTCTAGATATTTTTATTCGTATGCTATAATTTCATCCGTCTCATTGTCGGCCTCGTCCGCTCCTTCAAGCCCGATGTCTCAGAGATCTTTAAATCGGTCATAATTGGTGTATTGGTTTTATTGCTTTTATCGGTAGCGTTCGCGGCGTATCAAAATATGTATGTAGTTTTTACTTTCTTGTGTGTGGACTGTGGAGCGGAGTGGAGGGCCGTCTCGCCGGCTCGATAACCCGTTCCGGCGCGTTTGGCTGCGGTCAGTGCGGCGCGACACCTGATCCTCGCTGCACATGTCCTGCCCTCTGTGCACGCTATTATGTGGACAGATGCTCAAGGACTGCTGTCGAGCAGGTTTTCGATGCGCCTTAGAAATATGTTGTCCAACGTGAACAATTTTGCAGTATAGTTAATAAGTTCTTCGACTCTATTTTTCCATGAAATCTATGATAAATATTTATATGTCACTTATAAATTTTGATTTTTTGTTTATATGTTTTTTCGGGTTGTCCTGGATGAAAAGAGTCAATTGACATTGATTATATACATGTCGAGTTGCTCTTGTTATCAGAATTTATAACAATACACCTTGTATACGTGGCTAAAAATTCAATGGAGTTACGTACATCATTTAAAATTACGGTTTTACTCATAACTTTGGGCAATATTTTCATTGAGATGCTCTATTTCCATGATCTTCAAAAATACAGTCCACTTCAATTTCAATGTTGTTTACTTTTACAAACAAGCACACTGTATAAACTGTGTCTCGGAATGTGTGACTGATGATCAGAGCCGGTCATATCTCGCCTCCTTGATGGAGTCCCGCCGTGTCGAAAGGACTAGATGATTTAGTTCACCTCGGGCCTCCGCAGTCGTTGACCCGCCGCGCCGACCACCCGACAAGTGGCCATACGCCCTCTACAAATATAGGACTGAACTCCAAAACCCTTCGAATAGATGGCATTAGCCCTAAAACCAATTAACGTCCAATCGCAACTGCTATGAACTGTACGATTTTAGCTATCGCTACTCTTTTTGTTGTCTTATCATCTCCAACCAACCATATTTATAAATGCATATTAAAAACAATAGTTTCTGTGATATATTCGCAACTCTTTTCGTGTTCGTGCTATCTTATGAACCATTATCTCATCGCAGATGATCTGTTTGTAAGCAGTCTCAGATAAGGCTATCTTCTTCCGCTATGCCGCGTAATATTTGCATACCCCCACCGTCGTTCTGCTATCGTGACCTCTATTCTTCCATCAGCATATAGAGAAATTTATAATTCTATGATCAAAATAAGGCTCTGTTATATTATTCTTTCAATTTCATCTAATTCATTATTTACATTACAATAGATATCTAGATAACGCTTAATATTATTCTGGAGGTTTTAAATTGGGAATGCATGGCGTGTTGGCGATAAATCATACATGGTGAAATAAATTTGGAGAGTGTGGTGAATCTCCGTTAGGTTTATTAATTAGTAGTTAGGGCCGCGTGGGTTGAATGCGCGCGCGCCGGTTATTGTGGGAATTGACTCGAGTGCTCTGCAAGTGAAACGCACGCACACCGTTCACCGACGTGGCTTTCTACCTGCACTGCTCTTTAATGTTAAGCGTGACATGTTAACTATTCTTATTTGTCTCCCTATTTAGAAATTTGGTTATATTGGACTCGTGTTGTTGGCGTATTTGCCGTTTTCATCCGCGCAATTACTATCCAGTCTTGCTGAACATTTACAGACTGCCGTAACAGTTTAGAGAACCGTTTTCTGGCTTTCGGTGTCGTATTCAAATCTACTGTTTTTAAATCCTCATGTCTCTCGATGTGCCAACCCGTAACAGCGCACAAGCATTAATGCGTACAAGTTTTGCAATTCGCGTGGGTTAGTTGGAAGTTGTGAGGTCGTGGGAATGGTTGGGCTTCGTGCGCTTCTGAGTTTTGAGACACTTGTGGTGTCGTCTGCGACATAAAAAAAAACTCCACCGTCGTAATTGAAGTCGTTGTCGAATAGAATGTTCCAGTATTTCGGTTAGTTTTGTAATCGCTGCCAGTTTATTGTTATTTTGGCCTTTAATAGGAAGAATTCTAGTATGTGGATCAGGTCAGAGCTGTGTGTAGATGATGTAACTGTGCGAGTGTACGTAAGAGGCGGTCGCGCGGGGTTGATGAACGTTGTGTGCGCCCGCGCGTTGTTCGGTGTTTTATTAATAAAATGTTCGTGACGCGTATCGATGGCCGGATCGGGCTATTTATTGGTGCGCGTGCGCACCGCCCGGTAGCCACTATCGATCGATACACCGCCGCACCGCCGCCTTCATCGCACTTTACCGTTCCCCTAACATCGTTTGGACCTTTTACATCCTTATTCGTATCTGCCGCTAACGTTTTCAATTCATTGTCCCTAAACGCTACTAGCCCATTAGAATACCAGATGTAAAATAATAGATATTCCTGACTCGTCTCATGTCCCGCTTCTACATCTAATGTTTTCCATATGGCGATGTCCCAATTTGCAACATCGGTTACAAATCTTTATACAAGTTATCCACTCGATGGTTAATCGTTTTGTTCCACGTTAACGTTGGCCTCAATAAATGAGTATGCAATTGTGTGTAGTGTAACAGTATTTTAACGATGTCGCCGGCGTGATAAAACAGGATGCTCCACCAGAGTAGGTCTGCATACATCTAGTTTCGTCCAACAGATTATCTATTCTATCCGGAGCGGAGTATTTGTATTTTATTATTGTCGGAATTTGTATAATCTTCGGCATTTTTGAATCTGCTTTTATAAAGAAGTACTTACATCCTTATGATGACTTGCATAATTTCTTACATAAAGCTACCAACCACTAGTATGTTATTTTCTACTCTGCCAACGCTAGCGGTTCCAATAAGAATATGCAAATTGAAGCACAGGGCGTACTGGTTTCCGCTCGCGGTCGGCGGCTGGAAGCCTTGTCAAGCGGAAGAGGAGGTTCGCAGGCGAGTGACGTCGCGAGGGGCTGAATGACGTCACACGCACGTGGGAGTGTGCGAGCGAGAGGGCCCGCCTAGCCCGCACCCGCCGCAGAGGGCGCGCGCGATTTGACAGATTTCCGCGCGCTCGATACCATCTTGATTTACATTTGATCAGCCGACGACGGGGTTGCTTAAAGCCTGAATGTGTTTGACGATCGTAGGTACTAACATAATATAATAATAAAATAATGTGTATATTTTTTTGCTAAACGCGAATGACTAAACGAACATATTGCTTATCATGGTAGAAATGATCTGATATCGAGACTTTCTCGACACTAATAAATTTAAGCAGAAAATAAAGGATGTGTGATTTGATATGTACAGATTTTCCATATAAATCTATTAAAATGTATTAACACAGATGAAATAACCTATCATTTGTCTGTAAGATTACCAAGGTTCATAAAAGAGTAGCCCAAGAAATGTGATTAGATATGGATAAGTAGGGTCATAGAGTGTTGGTAGCGGCCGGCGACTCACCGCAGCGGCTAACCTCGCACGGCGGTTGTAAACAAAGCGCGCGCACTTTGGCGCGGCGTTGCCGTTTCGCCCTCTCTCTTTCCAACTACATATCACTGTTTACTATTTTTCCGTCGCGGTTCAATTCGTGAAAATGCCCTGAATTCTCTCTCTTCACATCTTTATTATTATACTCATGAATGTTTCTCAAATTCAAATTCTTTAATGCGATCGTAGATACATACCCAAAGGTGGAACATAAAAGGAAAAAAAAAACGCATCGGCGTAATCTGTCTATTGGCGCGCGAAAAACAAATAAAAAAAAACCGGACAAGTGCGAGACAGACTCGCCCACCGAGGGTTCCGTACAAACTAAATAAAAGGGGGAAATCATATATATTTTTTATATTTTCCTTCATAAACCGAAAAATATACATCGTAAAAATATTTAAACATTCCTTGCTCACCACTCGGAACCGAGTAGGGCGGGGCTATAGTAGCGGCGCCTCCCACTCGGATCCGAGCGAGCTTCCCGTTCATTTTGTAGTAGTCAGTAAACCGCCGGCGTTTGAAGCAGTCAACGTTGCTTTGCGCGGCCACTCTGTACTTAATCAAAATTCGCCTAAAAAGTTTTGGTTCCCAGCTGAAGTGAAGGGTCTGCAGGGGGCGAAGAATGTGTTAAAAACCTGTTTTAGCTTATGCTAATGAGGCTCTTTCTTATGATACCCCACATGATACGGTTAATTCACTTTAAAATTTGGGCCCTCATTCCTTCCATAGAGACACTATTTTTTTGTGATTAAATTAAAAATGACCAGTTTTCGGATTTTTTCCTATATGTGTACTCTAACACAATGCTTCTTGCCAAATTTCAGAGTTCTAGGTCAACGGGAAGTACCCCATAGGTTTTGATTCCTCTGTGAGTGTCGAAATGTGCTTTTTTTACGACATATTCGGCTGTATTTTTTTTTTTTACGAAAACTGAGAAATTTTATTTTTCTTTCTGCAGCAAGATACTATGGATCTGCGTATATGGTTTTAATTTCAACTCGATACCTTCACGCATTCCCGAGATAAAGGTCTTGACACCCGGACAGACGGACAACAAAGTGATCCTATAAGGGTTCCGTTATTTTCCTTTTGAGGTACGGAACCCTAAAAATAATTCAAAACTACATAAGAGGGTTAAATTGAAATAAGAAAACATTAATTAGTAACGCAACCCTCGAATAAGATACAAAACTGAGACAAAGAAGCATGTAAATTCTGTTGCTGATTAATATTAGTCAATTGATGGAGTATTCCCACTGGTAAACTCTAGCCCTATTTTTCATTTCGAAACTATGATTTATGATAATACAATAATAATTATAAGACAATTTTATTACACAATAAAAGAAGAGCAATATACATTAACGCATTCACTTACGCGCAAAAGGCAGTACAGTAAGGCAGTGGATTTTTGTAAATGTATATTATTAAGATTCTGTTCAGTGAGCCCCAAACTAAGCACGAAGTTTGTATCTTGGAGCCCGAATGCGAGGGTACAAAATAATTGCTCTGATGATCAAAATCATTATCAGTCAAAGATCTAACTATTGTCCGACCTTTATTGCAGTTAGGTGTTAAGTACAGAAACTATCCAAATTCATTGTAACCAGAAACGTGAACGTATATTCATTTTAAATACTATTAAAATTAATTTTATCTCGAACAGCCATGTAATAAAACACTCATACAAAGTTTTTCATGCCTCTACAGGCGCGAACCATTAAACTCTTCTCTAGAAATGCATTCCATATAATTTCATTTTGAGTTCTTGAGATAACGCTGGTTATTTATCAACCTGTTTTGATTTCATTGCGTGCTTGCCAAATCCGAAATATTTGCTCCGTTGTTGATAAATTAAGGGTTCAGTAATTGGTCCGTTACATGCCGTATTGTGTTAAATAAGATGTAGATTTCGGACACTGAGAATTTGAGAAAGTTCGCTTTAGTAGGACACGACGAAACGTAGAGAGACATTGTTGAAATGGTGAACGGTGCGAGGGAGACGGCGACAGCGCTCGCTGCACCGAAACCCACGTGTGGAGCAATAATGTTGTTGCGCTGTCGCCGAGATAAATCTTCCCGCTCCACTGTCCGCCGCCGTTCAATCGTTAAACACCATGTTTATCGCTGATGCCGTCGGGCCTGAATTCCCTTACGTCTATTTTTGTTCCTGAAAGTGGAAACGGTCTCGTCGAAGGTGATTTTCTTATCGGCTTTTATTCAATAGCATTTGAGTGTTCAGAACGTGTTATCGGGAACATTAACCGCGCTGGCGTGCGGCTCTGGTGTACAATCAATCCGCCGGCAACAATGGTGATAATCGCATGGTGATACTGCGTTGATATTGGCGCGGAGGCGGGTAACGGCGCGGCGGCGCGCGTCGTCTGCCCGCTATCGATCCCGGCGCAAGGTGGTGCCAACCACCGCACTTACACCGCTACTAAATATGCGACCTTGAACCTTTAACTATCTTTATAATTGCAAACTAAAGGATGCACTCTCGCTCAAGCTATTTTTGTAACATTCATTTCAAATACATACACGAGATTGGCATTCAGCTGATGCTGATGCAGAATACCAGGCGAGTTGGTGGTCAATCGTAGATCTATCTTCTATAAAAAAAAAAAAAAGAGCTGCGCATACTTTCTCGAATATCTTGAGTTCTTCGAAATAGCCGCTGGCTGTTCAACATTTTCACAAAATATACTTTTGACAGACGCTATGATTTCAAGCTTTTTCATTGACACGATCTGTACGGACATCATTAATTCATTCATTGATGGTAGAGGTAGAAGGCAATGGCACGAGGTACTGAGGGTAGGAATGATCGTGACTCGCTCCGGCAATCGAGCACTTACATCGGTACTGTAACCGTACCGTTGCTTGCGTTAACGGCCTTGGGACGATGGAGCCGATGGTGCCGAATGGACCAATCCAGTTATAATAACTTTATCTACTTACCTTCTGATGGCGTAATCTAGGTACTAGATTACTCTCGTTTTGCTTATCAGTATTTTTTTCTAATCGTTGATCTTGTTCGCGGAATTCGGCTGGAACTTCTAGAATACTTAATGTCCTTTCAAAGTTCCAGGCCCGATTAGGGATTGGTTTTCGGAACTCTGACGCCCACTACGAATTGTTGCGATAGCAAAGTAAATGATCTGATAAATAGATTGGTTTTAGTGGTCTTGGACAAATAAGAGGTTGAAACGGAAGCCTCACACCCCTAGTTACGCCGATCCTAATTCCACCGAACGAATCGTAGATGTCAAATTCATTTGTTACGGTCAAGTTACTGGGCGAGCGCTTCACTTGACGCCCTTGACTAGCTCACCGGAGAACTGTCTGACCAGTTTCGTATTTTGTTTTAACCTCTTTTTGTGAAGTTTCATAAGATTCGAACTGGTATTGTGGTTACATTTTATTCGTGTCCTTGCTCGCTTCCAGTGTAAAATATTTCATGTTTACGTTTATTGCCGTTTTCTGTAGCTATTTATCGTTATGCTAATTACAAAGTCGTATCTACATGCAAAACTGGTTCATTTGAAGCGGCATAGATGGCACAAGTACACCTGGAGCCGCGAATGTCAAGGCTGCACCGTTTGGAACCGCTCCAGGCTGCCGGACTGCGGTCTTTAAACCACCTCGGATTGTTTGTGCAGATTAAAAATATACCTCAAAGGGGCTACTGTTCTCTTTTGTACTAAATACCGTAGCCTAATTGTTATTAGAACAGAAATAATTTGCGTTTTTTTTTCTTTATGTTACACATCGGTATTGCATGGAACTTTTTAAATCTTTGATCTTTAACAATATTTTCTTATTCCGATGAATCATAGTCTGATTGGAATGTAGCCATCTCAAATGATGATCTTTAAAGAAAAATTCAATGTCAATTAAATTGTTAGCGGCCGCTAACCAGTGCTCGCATGTGTGCCTCGCGCGGCGCGCGCTACAAACACAAGCACGTGCGCTACGAGCGACTGCGTGACGTCACTCAGGTCGCCCCGCCCCGCCCCCTTGCGCGATAGGGACGGCGCTATCGGCACGGAGCGGCAACGTCGCGTGCGCCGTTTTGTTTTTGCATCTAACGTCGTTGATAGGCCGCGTTTATCTTCCGATTGCGAATGCAACAACAGCTATTTCTAGCGTTACTTACCACTGCATCAAGCGAGTTTATCGCTTCTCCGATCCGGCGACAACGTCCCGCTACCAGCGGCTTCATTGTAATAACGACCTTGAATAAAGCACAGAGTTTTATTGGAATTCCACTTGGAACGTAGTATAATGATACAAAATATAGATGGAAAAACAACATTCAATGTCGAGGCAAAGCACAACTTAACAGCTAGGACAACGGCAAGGTCAAGGATAATAATAATGAACTGCTATGATTCAATTGACTTAGATTCAATAGTTATACCTTCTACCTATATAACAAACTGCACGTTTCAAACGTCACCTGATGGAACTATTTATTTTTTACAGAAACGGGTGAGCAGGGATCGTGGGAAAGCGGTTTGTCCTACGAATGCCGCTCGCTGCTCTTCAAGGCCTTGCACAACCTCATTGAAAGGTAATTAACGTCTAGAATTTACAAATTGAGGCCAAACCGACAACACAAAAACAACGAGTAAACCACTACGCAAGACCTACCCAGGACTCTTGAGATAATGAGCTTACTAAACTCGTCTGTCAAATATTTATAATATTTCCAATTAAACTAATTTTCAAGGATAATGCTATTCTCATTGTATAAGTTGTTTGACTGGACTACAAAAATGTTACGTTAGGCATAACATTAGATCTTGTAGAAGCGTATCATAAAGTGACCAAGGTCAAGGATATTTATTTACCTAGTTTTTGGAGACCGTTGACCCTACAAGTGTTTTCGGTTTTTTGTTGTGAATTCAAAATAAAGTACTAAAGTTATTAAAATTATGCTTAGACGATAACATCAACTAATGCTATTTTGGCGTTCTTTAAGGTGCAATACTGGGGCCTGATTTCTTTCTATTATCAAATTTGTTTAATATAGACAGTATTGTTTGCTTCTTGTTGGATACCTTAACTGATACAATACATTCATAATGCCATGCAATAAATTTGACAACGATGAAGCCATAATTTCTAACCCGGGAGCGGTCTTCAAAAGGCCACGTTCAACTTTTTCCTTAATTTAATTAATGTTTCTCATTAGCTGCTTTACAATACGTGACTGGTATATAATGTGGTGTGTATTGCACCGGGGCCCAAGACCTGGACTTAGGATTGTGAGCTAGAGTGCCGGTTTCCCCGAAGGCCGATGCATCGCGGCCCCGGGCGTTCTAATGTCATTTTTTGCTGTCCGTTTCGCGCAAGTATGTTTCGTGTCCGCTGCCTCGGGCGGGACTGCCTCCTCGTAAATGCCACTTATGCCACAAGAACACTTGTTACACTCCAATCGTCGAATTGGATGATTATCACTTTTTGATTTGTTGATTATTTCTCAATATTTGAAACTTACAGATTTGGTATTTTTAGTATACAGAAAAGGAAGACTTGACTGTATGTATTTTTAGGATTCCGTGATTCAGAAGGTTAATTTCATGTTTTTACAAACAGACAACGAAATTTCGCAGATTTCGATCGTGGACCGTCTTTGTAAAATATTTTTCGTTGGATTTCAGTAGATATAGCTTCGAGGTGGTCCCATAAGAATTTCATTAATTTCAATTTCTAGTGTGATTATGTTTTTCAAGTTCTGGTTGAAGTCTGTTTTTTCAATTTTTTATTTCATAAACATTTTCTGTTAGAAATTGCTCATATTAAAAAAATCATTACTTTTTCGTTTTTAATCAACAGAATAACTAATCATTCCAAAGTTCCAGTTTAAAAGATTATCCCGTACCCTATAAGTTACGTAACTCCTTATCATCCATAAATACCCAAAGATAGATGTTGCCAGTCCTCTGTCTAAAGTCGGTACTTTACACGGTGCAATCAATGGTGATAATGCGATACTTGTATAGAAGAGCACACATCCACGGGCCCAGAATCTCGGAATATGAGCGCAATCCAGACGAGTCGTTGACCCCGCCGGCGGCACGTCAAACGTAACAATACGTTCGTCGCTTGTTCGGGGACGAGACGCGATACCGCGACCGCGACGCGATACGTGCGCCCCTCGAACGCACTCGTGCTCCCTGTACTTGTTGGTTTTTTGTAGGATCTACCGTTTTTATATAACATCTACCGATTATCAGGCGAGTTGGCTGTCAAGTCAGATTTATTATTTTTCTCATCGTCTTTTAACAATGATAGTGTTTTTAAATGAAATGACAGTTGACTATGTATCCATATAACTAATTTATGTCAGCCAGCAATTACATCTGCGCTGCTCCTTGTAGCAAAGACCGTTGAAAGCGTTTGAAAATATAGTTGGAATATAGTTGGTTTATAGTTAGTCCTATTCAACATAGACTTAGATGTGCGTGACGTTTAAAAAAAATACGGTTACTCGTCGTAACGCCTGTTTTGAATCGAAATTTCTGATTATAATGTAGTTTAAACCACATTCTGCGGTCTTTTTTAAAAGGAGCATTTTCCATAACTCGAGCAACTTTGTACGAAAAGTAAATGTATATTTATAGCACTAGATTATCGTAACTTTACCGGTAAAAATTGAAAATTCATTAAGGTTAAAAATCGCCCTGTATTGCCGAGAATCGAGATCACTACTGATTTATTATGGAGGATTTTATACTTTATATCACGTTTTTCTTACAAATCTATATAATTTCGTTCGGGAAAACTGCACTCTCGTGTAATTGAGTTGCAGCAAAAAAGCAAACAATAGCCCGTCATCGGTGAATGTTCGCAAGCGTGCCTTCGCGGCGAATACAAATACACGGCGACTTCCGCAGCGCACCGCGCCTTCGTGCGCCGCGCCGCGCGCACTTGGATCTTGGCGGGCGTGGGTTGAAATAACCGGACAAGTGCGAGTCAGACTCGCGCACCGAGGGTTCCGTACAAACTAGTAGATAAAAGCTGAAATTACATACTTTTTTATATTATCTTCATAAACCGCAAATTACACATCATAAAAATAATTAAAAACCGGTTTTAGCTTGTGCTATTGAAGCTCTTTCATATAATACCCCACATGATACGGTTAATTCACTTTAAAATTTGGACCTTCATTCCTTGCCTACACTATTTTCTTGTGATTAAATTAAAAATGTTCAGTTTTCGGTATGTGTACTACATAA
Source organism: Lycia hirtaria (assembly GCA_947563715.1). Classification (NCBI taxonomy): domain Eukaryota; kingdom Metazoa; phylum Arthropoda; class Insecta; order Lepidoptera; family Geometridae; genus Lycia; species Lycia hirtaria. Next base: position 2,489,297 of record OX387376.1, on the reverse strand, counting down.
TGCTTCTTGCCAAATTTCATAGTTCTAGCTAGGTCAACGGGAAGTACCCTATAGGTTATGATTCCCTTGTGAGTGTCGAAATGTGCGTTTTTTACGACATATTCGGTTGTAACTTTGTTTTACGAAAACTGAGAAATTAGATTTTTTAGGGTCCGTACCTGAAAAGAAAAAAACGGAACCCTTATAGGATCACTTTGTTGTCCGTCTGTCCGTCTGTCAGGGTGTCAAGACCATCATCAAGGTCATGTAAAATGCCATTTCTCTTTCTTGAACATCTTCTTTCTTGTCTTTTATCCTTATTGCTTGTTTATTTCCGTTTTGTTTAATATTTTTACTATTTGATTCACCGTCATTAGCTATACAAGGGTTGTTGTCGCTTCAACATCGTCGTCATTAAATTCTTCCTTTTTTATCTTTAGATCAGATTTGTAATAGCTCATTTCCTCTATTGATTTGTATTGACATTTCCGAAGGTCGTAGTCTCTAGTGTTTGTTTTAATTTCTAGATGAATTCTGTTGTGATTTAATTTTGGTCCAATTTTAGTTGTTAGTAATGACTTCATGTCTCCATGAGTCATGATCAATAACTGAAATAGTCTATTTTAAAATATCGATCATAATGGTTATTTCTCAGTCATATTTTCCTCGGCACTGAACTTGTTACAACACACATTGAATATTTTTTTGGTTAAAATACACATCACGCAATTACGGAACCATATCTATTGAATTAGCCAGAATAATTGGCGTATTGATAAATATTAATAATTATTATAAATTAGTATTATTATAGTATTGATAAATATTAGTAATTATTATAAATTAGTATTATTATAGTATTGATAAATTATTATTAAAAGCAAAATCATCGCCTGTAATTATTCCTATTAAATATATTCTATCAGCTTGATAAATCGGTGTCTTTCAGATCAAGAATTACGTTTACTACATTAACATTACTACAAATCTCATATCAAAGAATTATTTATAATTATCTATTTAAATCCTCGCGTTCGAGTGCACATCAGATGTAAAAATAAATATTTGGTTCGCACAAGAGCGCTTACGGCTCAATAGTAGAGTTGCATGCGCGTGCGCCCCGAGAGTTCATTCGTCCATAACGCGAGATAGTTTCAGGTAGGTTTAACCTATCTATGTTCCGAAATACGATTGTTTGAATCTTACTTTCCCGATACCGTTTCATAGAATTGTCTTATTCCAGATGTATTACATGACACGTGTTCCCGATTCCCTAATTGTTGGCCATAAGATTCATTTGCCCGAACAATAATATTAGACTGGAATGAAACAAATTCTAACGGCTTTATCGCGTATATTTTACACATTCTTTGTTTCATTTAATTGTGTAATAATCGAGGAAACCTTAGGAAAAAAATAAATTAGGTCAGGTTCTTTAGGTTTCCGTTTTGTTATTATCCGGAAATCTTATTATTTATGAAGATTTATTTATCAGATACTTACATCAATTTTATTAGAGGAAGTTCGTTATGTTTCTGTATATATTATACATAGAACTTTCGTATTACATAGATTTGGTTATCAGACGAGTTGTCAAATGAGTATTCGCCAGTTTGATAGTGTCTTTTAAGAAAATATATTTTGTTTTCGAGGAAATTATATTCGATAGTTCATAATTCTGATTATAGATAGGTAACCTTCAGGTAGGTATCGGTGGGTACACGCGGCCACGGGCCACTGGTTCACGTAAGATCGGCCATTGTTTACAGAAGCTTGCTTTACGGAGTGCGCCCGCGCACCGCTAAATATAACTATGCCGAACATTGTCGATAGCGTCGCTCCTTGCGCCGGCTAACACCAGGAATGTCTTATTACACTAGATGACTAGAGATAAGTTCTTATTCCGCGGATATTTTTTTTAAAGGGTTCCATAATACTAGAAAGAACCCTTATACTTTCGTTTTATCTATCTGAACGAAGATGATAGTCTAGGTCTTTGGATTCAGAACTTTGCCCTATCCTACCTTGCCAATATATATGTCTCTGTTTCGGTATGTTTTTTACTAGTTATTCTTTCATAGATTCCTTCACAAAAAATGTGTATATATACATATATAGGCCTAAAACAGTTGCGCTTTCTTTTCGTGACGATTTTTCACTGTTGCCAAAGTTTATTTTATTTTGATACGTGGTAGGTGTTTCATATAATATACGGAATTATGTAATTGAAAAATCGTAAAAAATACGGAAGTGCTGTGGATTAATATTATGGTCTCGCGTTTTCTTTGCATGTTATGTAAATCATCATTCATCACCCATCTTATAACTTCACCAATATTTATAAACCGTTTACACCTGTCGTAATTCTGTAGTCCAGTCTATAGTGAGTGTCTCTTACATGCCAGTAGCCACCTCTAAACGTCTAAATCGATGATGCAAATAAACCCATGTTGTGGATTTACGAACGAGGAAGCTATCGCGCAGCGCAGTGACAGATTTACAACTAACCCGAAGAGCGTAATAAATTCCACGATAGATATTTTGCTGGACTCCGTGTCCACCACGGCTGTGCCGTTCTGATGACTATTGCCATCATCATCATCTCACCCATAAGAAGTCCACTGCTGGATATAGGCTTCCCTCTTGTGTTTCTCATAGAGACCGGTTGGTAACGGCTTGCATCCAGTGTCTTCCTGCCACTTGTATGTGATCTTCTGTTCACCTTGTGACCGGTCTTCCTACGCTACGCTAGGCGGTTTTCGGTCTCCATTCGAGTACTTTTTGTCCCCATCAGCTATCAGTTCAACTTTGCTATTCAGCTGTGCTGTAGCGGTAACTTTCCAACTACTTTACTAGTTTACTTTTAGTTGACTAATGTGCTTATAATTCTTTACATTCGTCATCATCACCTTACTTTGAATAGTCCTCCGCTGTAAATAGACCTCTATGTACATTGTACACTAATTAATCCGTCATTCATGAACCTATTTTTATCTCTAGAATGTGGCATGTACCACTCTTTGCATCAAATATATTTTTTTGTTTCTCTTATTAGCAATTAGTTTTTTTACTACGGAAAGAAAACTATGTAGATTTGATTTGTTGATTTTTTTTAAACTATATGGAGGTTTTTCGCTTGACCGCCAACTAGCCTGATGTTATTCGTCGCATCGTCGTCAAATCTTAGCTTTCCAAGTTCAAACCCGGACTTACTCCGTTTGATAACAAATAGATGTCGCCACTAGTCATGTTTAATTTTCGCTCACGAACAAAGTGAAGAACCTCGCCTCGGATAGCAATAGCACGCACCAATGTACATATGTGGCTTATAAATGTGGCATTACGCAATTGCGCCGTATAAGTACGGTCGGGGATTATTCATGGTGACGGCGGTAGACGGTATCAACTAACAACGCCGTAACAAACCGTCGGTTGGTTCATTGTTGACGGTAGAACGCGCGTTGGATTTAGATCTCCGTTCGACCATCAACTAGCCTGGTGTGGTATGAACACGGCGATCTAGAAGAAGTCTATTCACTCTAGTTTTGAAAATCCCAACATAGTAATATCCAGGAAACGGAAGATGGCAGGATCTGTAGATACCCGAATGTGAGCCATCAATTTTATATAGGGAGCTGATCGAGATGTTTATTTGCATATCTCTTTTTGTTCGATAAGACACGAAGTATTTAAATTAAGAATTTCTTTTAATTTTTTTAAGTCTCTGTTATTTGGTTTTTCAAATTCAAATTCAAATTATTTTATTGCGCATATGGGTAACATAATACAGTTGGAATTCACACGGTTTTTGCACATCTTGAACATACCAAGAACCTTTTGTTTCGTAGATGAAGCAAATAATCGAACGTCTTTCGTAGTTTGAATATGATGCTTTCGAAGTGATTATCACAAATTTTAAGGAAGAGTACTGTTAAGTCTGTTTTGAATTGGTCCCTCCGACTGTTCAAGGAGTTACTGGAATAAATGCTCTGAAATACATATTTGTATACCCTTAAATGGCACAAAGATCAACGTAAATATTTGATATGTGACCGAGAGAGCTATTCATTTAGATGACACCAATAGTCTCCCGTGACGCAATTAAATCGAGTCACACCAATTACATTACTCACATCTTGTAAACATAATTGAATGATGTCCAATTGCGTTTGTAACATTGCATTCGGGAGTGTCAACCGTATATCTCTTGCATTATTATTCGACATGGTAATACAACCGAGTTGTATCTAAGTATCGAGACGCGTTTACGACATACCAGCATTGCCGACGCGTTGCAACTAGTACCTTACCAACTAAAGCCGGCGATACGCGTTGGCCGAGCGGTCAACGTTTAGCGAAATCCATACCATAGCCGAGCTTCAACAAAGAGCGTTTTAAAAGGGTGTATACAAGCACCTTTCCGGGCTAGCAAAGCAACAGTAACGTCAGAGATGTTGCAGTTGTCCATAGGCGACGGTTATCGCTTACCATTAGGCGAGCCGTTTGCCTTTTTGCTACACCTTTTTGAAAAAAAAAAAAAAAAAACATGGTATGGTTTCGGTCCACATTTTTAATGCGTACAGCCTAGCTAAGGAACTCCTCGTGGTCTTGTCTATTTCCTGAGAGCTATAATCTAGGAATTGTGAAGGCTAAAACTATATATCTTCCAGGTTGACGACCTCCATCTTTGCCCACATCGTCGCTTACCATTAGGCGCGTTAGTAGTCGAACGTAGATCTATTTTATGTAAAAAATAATAATACATTGGAAATGCTAGTCGATATTAAAGTTGGTCAAATTGTGAATGAGTCAGACATTTATTTAAATTAATATGTATTCGATGAACATGTGGACACGCCTAGCGGTTTGCGGTCGAGAGCCTTTGATTTTGCATAAAAACAAACGCCAATTGATGATTCAAAGTGACGAGTCGTGATTATAGATTCTACGTGCTCTCGCAAAATGCACCGAAGCTCTGTTTCGTCATGTCCATCATCGTTAATCGTTAACAATCAAAGTTGGAGTCTATTTTAAAAACGTTAAGCTCCAAATTTTAATATTAACGGGTTCACGTTAGGTGGTGATACACTTGGAAAATCAGGGCCCAGATTACTGCGTTTAACCAGCAATGGCGAGACTAAGCTATTAGGCTGTCTACAATTTAGCCGGCTGTCTAGCCAATCTCGCCATTGCCCGTCAAACTATGGCCAACATTTTGTGTCGCCGGCTTAACATACATACGTGTCGTGCAGTCTTAGCGCTTACTTATCTACTACCTAGAACGTGACCCTACAATCCGTTTGCATCTCTATTACAAACAACAATGAGTTTATTTTTGCATTGATGTTAAAATCAATCTAGTTTTCAATGCGCTTAGCTTGGTCATAAAATCCGCATCGAATATTTAGATTGACAAATAAGTACCTTGATGGTAGAGCTGTACTTTAACGCTTTTGTTGTTATCTTGGTGGTATTCATCGTCATCATCATCATCAATCTGCATCGTGAAACAGCTAGGTTATTAAAACACCTCTTTAATAAATATAGTTTTGCTACACTTTGCTTTTATCCCCAACTCAAAAAAAAGGGGTATTATTAGTTTGACGTGGGTACCTGTACATCTGTCTGTGACAACGTAGCTCTCAAACGGATGGACCGATTTTGATCTAGTTTTTGTTTGAAAGAGGATTTCTAGGTATGGTTAATCAAAATTCGGTGCATCCGTTTTAGGTTTTCGAGGGTTTTTAGTTTTCTAAACTTATACTTGTTATAAAACGTGAGTGGCATGGCTTAGATAGATACATAATCTAAAAAAATGTAACTTTTTTAATTTGTAATTGAATTGACTCCGTTTGTATAAATCGTCTATTTAGTGGAGGTGGGACATCCTCTCATTGTGTATCAAGTGCGAGTTGGTAAGAAAGATTTAACGCATCATAAAAAGAAATCAGAAGAACTCTGCCATGCAGTTTTCCCTCACTTTACGTTTGAAGATATGCTCATTATTTGGAAATGCAGTCTTGGCAGAAGACGTGCCTTGACATTCGGAGCTAGGCTGGCGAGACTGGTATCTCAAGTTTAAGCTACCGTAACTTTTTTCTAAGGCGAAAATATATATTTAACATTATTTTTTTTCATCAAAAATAAAATCTCTTGTACATGTGAAGCTCGTAACCGTAACTAAGCTGTATTCCAATAAAAGGTAAACGATTCTCGTAAACAGGCGCGGTGTTGCCAGCGCCGAGCGCGCCGACAAATTAAAGTGTTTATCGTCTTGATTCTTACAGGGTTACCATTATAGCTGTTGCGGTTCACGAGTACGCGTTGTCTTTTATATGTAGTATCCATGTACGTGCACATTACGTTAGTGTGTGTGTGTGGGACGAAGCTAGCGGACGCCATTCACACATGCACAAGCACGACACTAACACAGCCAAACGTCACGCGCATTGGTGTCTTACAGCAGCTATACTAGAAACCTGATATCTGGTCACCTGCAATGCACGAATAGAATGCTAGACTGAAATTCACTGCATAGATCTTTTCCAATAGTTGTATGGCTTTTCTTTAATCGCGATTTAAACGGATTATTTTTAAGTGTGCTCCATCGTAGACCACGTAGTTGCATAAGTCTAGACTAGACGGTTAAAACAAGCTTATCAATTATTTAAAACAATACATTCAAAACAAACATAGGTATTTTTCATCGCAAGTGTGTTAGTCTAGGCCCTAGGCGGAAACTTAGAAACTCAATACCATAATAATCAATAGAATGCAGGTACCTTACCAGCATAACCATTGAACAGTATGCCTCCCACTGTAAGAAACTATTAAGTAATCTGTGGCGCAGTGCCGAAGTAACTCCTGCGATCTTAGTGCAGAATGCATCCGGTTTCACCTTCAGCTGTTGGTACCACCATTTCATTGTCTATGAGTTTTGCGGAGGGTTTAAGGCGCTTTATCCTTCAAATAGACGATTGAGTGAGGTAAAAATAAAAATAATGTTTTTTTTACTATTTGGTGGACATTTTACAAAACCCTCTAGCCCAAACTAAGCAAAGCTTGTACTATGAAAATTAATGGCTGATTGAATACATTATATACTTTTTTTTTGTATTTAACTATTATATATATACATATATTTTATATATGTTTACATATATTTTATATATGTTCCCCTTACTCGAAGACAACTAGACCGTTTTTTTTTTATTTTTTATCAAAATCGGCGTATTTTGAAGTCGGTTTTTTTGGTTTTTTAAACGTTTACTTATTTATATTAATTTGGTGTTTATTTATTCCAGATGCCTGCTATCCCGAGACTTTGTGCGGCTTGGCAAGTGGTTCGTCCAACCTTACGATGGCGACGAGGAAGATGTTGGGAAAAGGTGAATTTAAACACGATTTAGATGACGTTTGTCATCTAATTCTGTAATTGTATTACAACATCTATTACGTCGGTGTTACGGCTGATAACTGCATAAAAACCGCATTTTATGTCTTTGGATATAGAACTATTGTGATAAACAAGTTTAAGTTTGGAAAGCTCAAAAATCCTGACAAAAAACGGCTGCACCGATTTTGATGAGACATAGCTGAGAACACCTTATCCTTTAAAAAAAACTAGAACAAAATCGGTCCATCTGTTTGAGAGCTACGATGCCACAGACAGATACATACGTGAAACTTATGGACCCCTCTTTTTGGATCGGGGGTTAAAAATGGGAACCTAACGTTTCCATTGAACAAAATAATTAATGTAATTGGCTATCTGCCGTTTTAATTATTAAATAAATAAATAAATTAACTAAGGCCTACAGCTCCCTTTTGAATAGACCCTTAAAAATTCATTTAATCCTAGTTTTAAATTAAGGCTATATATATATATATATAGTTCGTAAATCGTTTGTCTCGCTCGCGCATTGTAACATTTTTGAAAACATGAAATGACTGAAAGGAAGAAAAATTTGTTTGTAAAGTAATCTCGGCAATTTTTAGGCATCATTTCATTTTGATTCAAATCTAGAGAAAAATAGAATCAATTTATTTTTCCCAAGAATTGATCTTAATTTATGAACGTTTATTTGAATAAGAATAGACTTTTATGTGATAGATAGCAATATTATTGTTGCGATTCCAGTATGAGTATTCTAATTCCATTTAATAACGATTCCGTTCGAAACCCAGTTCAGTTCGAATGACAGAGATATATATCTCTGTCATTCTGTATGACAATGACAGAGATGAAGATATGGTTTCCGACCCGATTCCGACAGGTTGTGAATAGCTCAGCTGACATATGGATTTGTCGTTCATTTCAAGTTATGACATTCGGTCAATGTACTTATGTCTTCAAAAATGCTGTAATGCGTGAGCGAGATAGCGAGCATTCATATAGCCTCATGCAGATGTTATTGGAAGCAATATTTGGAACAGTGCGTTCAATGTGCTGGCTCTGAATGAGTCGGTGGCAACGCTGACTCGCTTCCTAGAGTAAAACGAGGATCTCTGTGTCTCACTCCACAAGACTCAGAGTGGGACTTCGTTCACCCTCGCACACATTTTTTATACTGTTTTATTATTGACTAACTTTTATTATGTACAATAATTTTGGGATATGACATTTTAAACACTATAGTGTTCATGATTGGTGATTACTATGTGGAAAATGTTCATAGTGCTAAGATATCATAATCTTTTAAGTACCTAAGTTGTATAGCACTTAACTTTACAAACTACAACAAAACAATATACCTACATGCAATCTGCACACACTAAACTACCTAAACAGCTACACGCAAGCATATATAAGCACAAACTTAAATAAAAATTTACTTGATGTAGGTTTAAAGATAATTTAAATAGCTTTAAAGCGTACCCAGGCAAGGATGTTGCAGCATTGCCACATATATATATATCCAGTGGCTTGGGCTCCAGTGGCTTGAAATAAATTGATTATTATTATATACATATGTATGCAAATACAATAGAATTAAGACTTATGAACACAGCAAAAAGATACAGATGTGGTCCTGTGGTCTTCTATGTATTTGATAGAACTTATAGCTGACTAGAGATATCCTCTCAGATATTTGAAAAACTTTTACCGAACTAATTACCTCTTTATTATCTCCATAGTAAAGTTAAAATTTCTATATTTCAGTCCATGGCACCTGTCGTTCTCTTTCGCGTTCTTCCTCCACGGTGAGAGCACGGTTTGCGCGTCCGTGGACGTGCGTCAACACCCTCCCGTGCGCACGCTGACGGCCAAGCGACTCGCTAGGATCAACTCACCGGAACAACAGCATAGCGCTAAAGGTACGGAACGTTGCTACTGAAGTTTCTAAATCACTAAAACTTCTCATAAAGCAAAAACAAATTGTAGAATTCGACTTTATTTAAATTAGCCGTTATCATATCTGATTAATTCAAATCCAAATAATTTTAAATAAATTTGCAAACTGAAGTCATGAGCATAACTATGGTTCCTCGGGAGTTGAGAGTTATTGGACACCCTAAATCTGTTCATCAGACCCTGTTGCTTATAAGGCATGTGTGTCTTTTGTAGGGCTAGAATAGATGTTGAATCACATCTGATAGTTTGTTTTTAGCTTTATGGGTGTTTTTTTTATCCCCAAAACCTACGAAAGCTTTCCTGTACACATTCCTTTGTGGATTATTGCAAAGGTAAGTAAACACTTGTCGCAACAGCCAGTTGGCATGTTCTTTGAATGTCTGATGGAGCTTGTCTGAGAGATTTACAAAACCAGATTGAAACTCTCCTATTTTGAAGACTTATTTCTGTATCAAATGATTGAAAAATCTAATATTGTTGAAATGAGGACTTATTAGGATCTTAATCATTTTATTGGCATATAAAATAGGTATTTTATTTTTTTGTATGCAAAATTTTTCCACATTGTAATTATATTGTGTATTAAACTGACAGATTGCAGCCGCATTCTCATAACAGAGCTCTGAACCGGAGATCGATGCGATCAAATAGATCCCAAAGTGAGTGGTTCGTCTGGGCCCTCTTACCTGTTAACTAATGTGCTGTTGTTAATGTTGCAGTGATCCTGGCGCCTTTCGGTCTGGAGGGGACGCTGACAGGAAGGGAGTGGGGCGATTCCGATGCCGCTACCGCGAGGCTTCTGGACGCGTGGCGACAGCTTTACCCTTTGGAGCAAGGATGCGGTGCCGTCGAGGTGAGCTCTTCGTTTCAGATTTTATTTTGTATCTAAAATGAAAATTAATTTTTAATTGCAACAAAAAGATTATTGAACATAATGTCGTCACGGCAAAAACGATCAACTCTTTTGAAAATAAGCTGGATCAATGGATTAAAAAGGAACAAATCATACTAAAAGACCACCAGTAAATTTCTGCACTGCAGGATATAGGCTCATCAGCTTCTGCTACTTGCCTATTATCAAATAAATAAATAATGAAAACATCAATTTTATCCATATTATCTTCAATAGTAGCTGGTGTTGGCTTGGGTAAAGTATAGAACCAATGTCCTGTATACCTCAGTGGTGGCATGTTTACTTCAGACGTGATAGGCTCCGGGTTTGATTTGCAGCCTGTTTAGGGGTCTTGGTGGTTGTCATTATATTGTGGCATCTTCGATAGTGGGGAGCCATGACTGTGACATGAAAACGGTATTTATTTATTAGTCGGATTCCAAAAAGGAGGAGGTTCTCAATTCCTCTGAACCTTTTTTATTTTTTATGTATGTTCCCTGATTACTCGAAGACACCTGGACCAATTTGAAAGTCTTTGTTTGAAAGGGTATACTCCCCGCTTCGGCCGTCCAGTTGGTCCAATATAAATTTTATCAAAATCGGTTCTACATTTTGGTTTTTATAACAAAATAACTGGAAAAATATGTCATCCAAGTAAACTAATTGCGTATTTTGAAGTCGTTTTTTTTTTTAGTTTAAACGATTACATGTTATTATGCCTAGTGATGTTGTTTGTAATGAGTTGTTATTATCAAGTATTGTAATATGTGTGTCTGTGTGTGCATGCAGGTAGTGTGCGGCGGTGTGCGTATGCGCTACCCGTGGCCGTACGCGCTTGTCACGGAGATGGAGCCGGCGGCGAGCACGCCTGCGCCCGCTCACGAACTTGCCGCCAGACAGCTGCACGCGCTGACCACGCCCGCGCCCACCCTGGTACACAACACTACGTCTCTAATCATCATCTGCTGCTGAGTGGCTGCTGGAACATAAGCCTCCCCTGTGGACCTCCAAAAAGCCCAAAGCCCGGTTGGTGCACGACCAGTGTATCCGCTTGTATGAGGTTGTCTGTCCATCTCGTGGCTGGTCTTCCTACGCCGCGCTTGCTGGTGCGTGCTCCACTCGGGAATTTTTCGGCTATCAATTCTGCGTGCTATATGGCCTGTATAATATGTTGGGTTTCCGCCCTTGATACTAAAATTTGTACCTGTAGTCTGCCTAAAGAAGAAGGCTACATACTGGCAATGTTTCGGGCAGAACAAAACTTCTCCGTTAAACATTTAAAATAAAACTTCTTTTTTTAATTTTCTTTTTATTTGATTCACTAAACTGGTGGTAACAAATATAATATGAGTATTCTTACAACATACAGTTAACATAGGAGTGTAGATGTACGACCGAAGAGAATATTTTCTTTGGTACATCTAATATCTCGCTATGAACGTACTACATTGCACTAGTCATAGTTCTTGATGATGTTGAATTGTTATGTGTAAGCATGACGTTTAACATTAGCCAAACTATTTGCTAATCTCGTCCCATTCAGTTGCAAAAAAAACTAGTAATATTTTTCTATTTTGTGGTAAATCATGTCAAGCTTAAAAGTGTTTAAGTCTGTCTAGAAAGTTTAAATATGTCTTGGCCGTATATTTTTCTGCATTCCTAAAGCCTGTCTATTTTTGATTTCTAACTGCACATTTCCAGACGGAAGAGCTCTGCTACGCGGAGGCGAGCGATAAGACCGAAGACATCGTCGATCCCACCAGAAAAACACCGTGTCTATGCGCCAAGTGAGTCGCCTTTCGCACACGCACATTACCGCTATCTATACATACATACTTTATTATATAACAACGACACATGCGCTCTAGATGATGCATGATCGTCAAATCATAACGTTTACAAGAATTCTTTGTGGATCATTGAGATACAATACCTTTGGACTCGGAATCACTTAAAAAATTCAAGTAAAAAGTCTGCGCACGGTACTCGGCGCGCCGACTTTTTGAAGAGAGGCGCATATAACGCCGTTCAATGTTTATTGTGTCATTGACTGCTTTATGCAATTGACATAAATATGCGTAACGGTAATTATTTTTCGTTTTTACTTAGCAATTCAAATTAATTGAATCTCTATTAGTATTGTAGCTCAATGTTGCGGATGTAGAAAGCTGTCATATATATTTTTTATTTTATCATCAGCGTTTAAGAGTTGTACATATATAATTATGGTCATAATTACGGTGTCAGTGAAGCTCTTAAGATTTTGCAATCACTCTGTAATCATCTTGGAAATGACATTATAATAGACCCGTCTAACTACTTTGATATGAGAAAAGCAACATCTGCAGCGCACGCGTCGATTATTTAGTATTTATCTAATAAAATATACAGTAGATCAACCAGTATTTAGCAGTATGTAGATGTTCGATTGTGTGTTATGCCTTATATAGTACGTTTATGTAACAGATTTATCTATTTTTGTTTGTTATTTTTTTTTAAACGATGCGTTCGATTTCACGAGGCGAGTTTCGAAGGCGGGAGCTCGGCGAGCGGCCGTAGATCAATAGGTAGATGTTATGTGGATGTTTTAACTTAGCTATAACTTAGTTAAGCAGTGCAGTAGTGGGGTACTGGCTTCGCAGTTGGGGTGGAGGAATCCAGGCTCTGGCGTGGATCTTCCGTCTCCCAGGTTCCTCCGTCGCGTAGTTTTGCGCGCATATTGCGTCACACTTTATCTATACATTTAGACTTGATTCTAAAGATTCAACATCAATGTAGAACCGTAGTCGCTGTGCTTGTACAGTGAAGGGGGCACCTAAAGGTCTAAGCAGACTGGCTACTTTTGGCGTCGGTGATTTGGTGATTTTCTGTGTACTATCGCGCTTACGAAATCACGTAAGGTTAGGTTCACACGGTTTTGTACTGTACGTTTTTTAATATTCGATTATAAACGTATAAACAATGAGACATTCACACGTTACATTTTCAAGCGCGGAAAAGATGAAACTTTCATACGAAGGTTCGTCTTTTAAGTTAAGGCAATACTAAATGTGTACCTTGATCAGGGAGTTTTGATAGAAATTTTGAAAATCTTGCCAGTGGTTTAAAACGTGTATTTTTAAAACACGTATTCGTAGTGTAAAATGGGGGTAGTATACTCATAAACTGGTCGATCATGTTTGCGTGTGTGATCATGTAAGTCAAGTGGATGGAGGCTACGCGCCATTGGTAAACTTTTATAGAGACTTATAATATTAAGTTTACCACCACTTCAATGACGCATGATTGGGACTTGATCGTGATTGACTCGACTTAGACTTAGAGTGGTTAGCTGTTTAGACCGTAAAGGTTCCCGCTAAAGCATAGCGCGTATTCCGTGGGTTGTAGCGTCTGAGGTATGATAAAGTGTGAGGGGTGTGACGCGTGGTGTGGCTAGCAGCGCTGCGTTGTGTTGGTGCAGGTGGCGGCGGCGCCGCGGCGGCCGCGTCCCGCCCTTCCACCGGCGCGCCGCCTCCGCGCCGCGCCCGCCCCGCGCCCGCCCGTGAGTACCGCCTCGCTCTCGCTCGCCACCCGTCACCGCGACACACGCACACACACATCACTCTCCATCGATACACTATACACACGTATATACTTTGGACAATTTTTGAACTCAGTTATTTTAAACGTTTCAATTAGTTAAGTAGTGACTTCTGAATAGCTCTTAATGTTTGGTTTAGTACTCTGATTGTACTTTTCTACAGCTAGGCTTATCAACTTCTCTAATATCTTTAACTTTGAATGGCTCCCGGAGTTGAGAATATTATTTATTAGAATCTGTATAAACTCTCACCATTTTTTTAAATAAAAAAGCAGCAAAAAGGCTGGCGGCTCGCCTGATGGTACGCGATAACTGTCGCCTATTCAACTGCACAACCAGTGGCATCGTTGTTGCTTTGCTAGCCTGGAGGGGTACTCAGACACCCTATTATTTATGATTGCTTCCAAAAGAAATATTTTAGTGACTCAAATATGGTGATATAGTTGTATACTAATATGTTTATGTATGTTACTTCCGGGGGCAAATGGAGGGGAGGGGGAGACTGTAGAAAGACTGTGATTTAGTACTCTACATGCTTGTCAGATTTCATCAGTTCACCTTTGAAAGATCACAAAGTTCCCTTGATTTCTTATTTGTGTATTAAAATATTTCACCTTGAAAATAGATAAGAAATTCAACTATTCAGTCAATGACCTCATTCAGTATACTCAAATGTCTCAAAAACAAATATGTAAACAATTAACACGCACAAGCACATTCACGTAAACACAACACAGCCACACACATACAGCGCAGCCTGAATAATGCATGTTTCTATATCTACATAATCATATATTTATTGCATTTGCAGATGCATGCTTACTATAGCGAATGTGAATGGCATGCATTGTGTATTAGTCTCTGAGTTGTCTAAATTAAGTGTTAAACAATATGCGCATTGGTGCTGCTTCATTTGATAACATTATTAAATTCTGGCTATTAATAGCATGACATTATACAAAATTGTGGTATATATTAAGTTTCTATTAGGATAGACGCTGCAAGATGTCTTCCAGAGTCGATACAGAAACAAGGTATATAACAGCAGAATTTTGAATAAAGAACTTGAAATTTTCTGTCTCACGCATTAAAATTCTGCTATAAATAATAGTCTGTATGCCCGAGCCATTGACATGTGTCTATGGCATGATGCCGTGGAAAATCCACGGTGTGGTATGTGCTAGTATCCGATGTCGGTGCCAGCATACGGTGCTGTCGCAATTTTACGCCACCGCGCTAATGTTGCACTTTTCCAGTATACCAATACGGTGTCGACGTCGCTGTTTTCCGATATCACCGGCGTATCGTGGATTTGCCACGGCGTCGTCGCCTTGTAATGATTTCGGCACTAGTTCTTAGCGTCGGCGCCATGCTATAGACATCGGGCGGGGAACCTACTTATGTCAAACGCAGATACATTGGAAATAATAATTATGTAATAGGGTGTAAACATTTTAATGCTGTATCTTCACCACTGACTACACTGAATATGTTCTAAATATGTTATCAAATCGAGCAGTAAGATCATGGAAGCCACGTTTGGGGCACCGTCCATATGCTGTCACCAAATCATAACTTCCTACATTATGGCGAGGATCTCTGTGCGACGCCCCATCAGACCAAGGGCGCTGCTTCGTTCCCCTTCGTACACATACACCGACACTCATTTGCTGCTTTTATTACTTATAATAACTTAGGTTGTGTGACCTAAGCCAAACTTGTAGTATTGTAATATCATATGAAATTGCCTAATATGTCAATAATTACTGACTATTGTGATTAGACCGTTACTGGCTCCTCGTAACACTAACACCCTAGATAAGAGACTGCAAAGGGTCTGCATTCTCTGTTATCTAAGACGCTATGTACAAAAAACACTTAAATAAGTGAAAACTTTAAAAATAATACAATAAAATTCTTAAACTACAAAGGTTCCACATAACGCTTGGGGGCATTATTTTCTAGTATCTATTGACCAGGAATGCATAAAAACTTAAACCTTGAAAATTTGATTTTAACTACCGTTAGCAATCAATCGTTTTAACCAATCAATCAAACATTTTTTTTAATGCATGATAGATCTACGATTGACCTCCAACTCGCTTGATGTTAAGCGACGGTGTGGCCGAGGATGGAGCTCGTTGATCTAGAAGATTTTTTTATTTATTTTTTTATTTGAAAATATGCTTGCGCTTGACCGTCAACTCACCTGGTGTTAAGCGACAGTTACGGTCTACGATGGAGCGCGCTTGCCTAGAATAAACCTATTCACATTCACCAATTCATTGTCGTAATACTATTTTTCTGATTGTCGCAATCCTAAAGTTTGGTTTAACGATTGTGAACAACCTTGTATTGTACTTATGGTGGTACTACATAGAATGCTTCAAATATGTTATGGCCTTTGGAACGGACACGTTTATTTCTCAAGGGCTGGAATTCAGTAGCAAAAGTTAGTGTCATACGCTACACGGGCAACAAATGTAATACCTTGAGGGGTCAATGTGTGTACTCATCCAAAAAAAAAAAAAAAACTGCTTATTTTCATGCAGTAAATTTATTGACCTTTGACAAAATGCATGGAACAGCTGATATTTTTTGCGCTATTTCGTATTTAGTCACTTAATATAAGCGGTTTGTTATGATAAGTGCAATGACCCCTTAATAGTATTTTCATTGTTCCCTGTACACTCTGTCTAAGTGGCCTTGCAACGCCTTTGCTTAGCTGTCAAGCACAGCCCGTATAATTCTGTATTATTTACAAGACAAAAAGTTTTTTTTTTAAATTGAGTTCTACAGACTCCGCAGTCCATGCCTTTTATAAACTAATACATTCTTTTTCTTAATACTTTAAGTGTGTTATAACTTCTTAAAAACCTTGTTTTTGAAAATTAAAAAATATTCTTGAGGACAATAAAATAAGATGAATCATTCCTAATGAGAAGTATAAACAAAGCAAAGAAGACATGTTAATTTTTCTGCAAAGGTGAATTTATCCATCCAACTGGAGAAAAGTTCTTCTTTAAGTCATGATTATGTTATTTATTATTATAACCTACTACAAAATAGGAGTAGGTTCTACATAAGTTGTGCATATTTGAAACTGTAACACTTATAATTTGTGAATATCATAACCCAGATTTTAAGTTATATCTGCTTCGCTATAGTGTTTGACTGGCCTTAGATAAGCGCGGCCACAAAATGTTATTTACTATATAGATAATATAGATTTCCTTAATTTTGTCACTTTCTCGCAGATTAGAGGTTAGAGAACTTTTGTCGCGGCGCACATATTAAGACCGCTGGCAATCTAAAAAAGCGTACTATGTGGTAGCACCGTTGAGATTATAAGATGCGAATTGTATACTATACATACATAAATCTTTTTGATGTCTCTGAAGTTAGTGCAAGTGAGTGCGCGATATGCATATTTTTTTATATAAAGAACGCGGATTGCATATGGGAGAGAGGTCACAGCCCATTCGCCCCGCACCGCTCCCCCTCGCTCGTCTTTCGACACCGTGTAAGTGGTTAGTGAAGTGAAACAGTGAAACACAAACACGTTTCGGTCCACGAATCAAACGCTCGCGTGACTCGTGCCTACATTCGGAGACCTCAAAAATATTTACGACAACTGTGCGTCTGCAACGTAACATCATAATAACATCTACCTTTCATCTTGGGCTCCGATTCAGCTCGTTCTGTGGCCATTACATAATCTGATACACCAGGCGGTATTCTCATTCATGTCTGTTTACATTTGGGTGCAAGTAGATTGAACTAGATTGAGGTGAAACTGTATTTGATATCCGGCAAGGGATTTTGTTGAGTTACATTTGCAATATTAAAATAATGTGATAATAAGTTTGGTTGTTGAGGTAAAGTCAATGTGACAGTATTTTTTTTATAACTACGTTGACTTGCGTTTGTCCACAATTTCACATGATGGGAAGTTATGATTAGATTTTGACATGATCAAATTATCAAAAAGAAATCTCTTTTTTTTTTTACTCAGAAAAATAAATATGGCATCTGCAATCTGCTGCCGACATGTTGTTAAACAATAATAATTTTTTTAACGCATTTTTTTAATTGTTATAATCGTACAAAAATTCAAACCACGATAAATATCCCGTAAAAAGTGTAATACGATTGCAATTATACATTACTATTTCAATATTTTGTATCAATATCATATGTGATTTTATGACAAGTGAAAGATTTCGTTTAATTATGATTCACTTTACTTTCAAGATAAAGTAAAGATGGATACATAAAGATTAAGTAAATCTTTGTCGTGCGATCTATTGCCAGCAAATTACGCGTTTTTCATACAACAGGAGAAAAGGGGTTTTTACCGCTAAATATTATCCGATTTCGATTATACTGTTTTTTTTAAATATTTGGAATCATTAATGGCTATGTCTCTAGTGTTTGCTTTTTTTCAATATGTATACTTTTAATTCTTCAGTTTCAGAACTACATATAGTATAACGAAATTTGAAAAAGCAAACCGTAGAGGCATAGGCATTTATGATTTAAATCAGATAAAAAAGAATCGTCGAAATCGGTTAATGTTTAGGGATAGAAAATGGTTTTCTCCTATTAACGACGAAATACGGCTATAATAATAATAATTCAATTTAAGCCCGTCATACAAGACAATAGTTTTCTTTAAAATAATGTCATTTGTAGAACCAAAGGGTACATTTAAACACAGTTTGTTAGTACATCTCAATCTAGTTTCCTCGTAGTGGTCGCCATGATCCATGTGCGTATCGGTGCATCGGTGTGAGTGCACGAGCGGTGCGTGTGACGCGCGTGTTGTGTGCGCAGGGCCGGCGGCGCGTGCTCGCCGGGCAGCTGCGGCGGCGGCTCGCCGGCGGCAGCCGTCTCCGCGCCCCCCTCCGCTGGCGCCGCGCCCCCCTCGCCCGCGCCGCACCTCGCGCCTGGACCCACGCTGCAGGTACCTACACTTGACACGACTGTGACTCAATATAGAACTTAGCGTAGCGAAACACGGGAATTATTAAGGTGTTCTGTGATCTCGAGCTGTGAGCGCGAGTATAAGTTTAGAAAACTCAAAAAGCACCGACAAAAAAACCTATTCGGATGAAACATAGCTAAGAACACTCTCGATGAAAGCCTCTTTCAAACAAAAAAAAAAAAATTATCAAAATCGGTCCATCCATTTGAGAGCTACACATGCCAAAACGTACACTCTTTTGGGTTGGGACTGAAGAGAATGTTGTGATAAAGAAGAGGCTTATGCCTAGCAGTGGATCGGTAAAGGATGATAGGTTTGCACTTCACCGCTAATTCGCCTGACGCTAAGCTATTTACGGTGGTCTTCATTCATTCGAGGTAAGGTGGGAGGCCATGAGCCTCCTCGTCACTGCGACCCTTGCGGATCTATTGTAACGTAGTGTTCAGTAGAGAGCCGGTAGTATGAGTGTGTCGCTCGATGTTGCAGTCGAGCGGGCGAGAGGCGGTGCCGACCACGCTGCACACGCCGGCGCCCACGCCGGACCCGCACGCGCCCCCCACACCCGCACCGCCCTCCGCGCCGCCCCCCAAGCTCTATGCACAGGTGAACTATGCCGACTTTCATGTTTTCACCAATAAGAACCTACTTGTGATACTTACCTCCTTACCGAAAACCGTTACTTAACTTTAAGCATCATCTTAAATTCTCTGTCTTCTTTCCGCAAGTATCATTACGTGTCAGTAACATGACAAAATATGTTAAGCAATGCTTAAAGTTAAGTAACGTTTTTCGGTAAGGCCGTTTATGTCTAAACTGTGATTTCTAACCTCTTTTTTAGTAAGGACCATTAAGTAAAAAGTTTTAGAGTGGATCACCAAATGTACCAAACGAATTAATGAAGTCCGAGTGTGTGAAAGATTTAAATTTGGATAAGATAAAAAAGTAACTTTTAAGTTTCATTCTATAGCGTGCATCTTAGGCTTACATAAAGGCCGTCAGATGAAGATGCTATGACATTCTATGTTATCTTTGAACATATTTAAATATCTTTAGTCGTACATTTGGATGATGCATGATACTTGACGAAAATAATATAGTATAATTTTTGTATGGCTAGCGATAATTATATTAATGTTATTATATCTTCATCGTCTGCGACGTTCTTAAATGTATGATGTGTCCAGGGCGACTCCCCACCAAGCGGAGCGGCCCCCAACTCGTCGTGCCACCCGGAGCCGCTCCCCGTAGAGCTGGCGAGGCGGCCCGTGCTGCCCTCCGCTGAGAAGCGGGTCGACCCGCTCGAAGACGAGCACTCGCTGCATATGCTATACGACTACACCACCGTGCACGCCTGGTCAGTCTTACTGTATTTTATTTTTATTCACTCTGACTTTTTGACTGACCTCGCTGAGCTTAGTAGTATGTCTGCCTGCTTAGCTGTAGGTCGTGGGTTCGATCCCCACCCAGGACAAACAATTGTGTGATGAGCATGGGTATTTTTCGGTGTTTGGGTATTTCTTTGTATCATAAGTATGCATTTACAAAAAAAAGGTATAAGTATAATATATGTATTAGCCAACAGCCATCTAGTATTCCATAGTACAAGCTTTGCTTAGTTTGGGCTAGGTAGTGTTATGTGAAATGTCCACCAATATTTATATAGATTCGGTAAAGTGAGATCCAAATAAATATATTTCGAATTATAGAATTTGGGTAAATCTTTTGCCCTCTCCCCTGTTGCGGGAATATTACTCCTTAGATTATTCTACACTATTTTCGCCATACCTGTATTATATTTTATATTGTGCACTTGTGTGTTATTTGAAAAACTGCTTATTGTGCCAAGACGTAGAATTCATGTTTCAATAGTTGTAAATTAGCATG
Source organism: Lycia hirtaria (assembly GCA_947563715.1). Lineage (NCBI taxonomy): Eukaryota > Metazoa > Arthropoda > Insecta > Lepidoptera > Geometridae > Lycia > Lycia hirtaria. The sequence goes on along the minus strand of OX387376.1, from coordinate 2,468,620 downwards.
CTTGGCTTGGAATGGATTTATAGTAGGTTTAGCGAGTAATCCACGGGCTCGTCGAGTGGAGAGTCGCTCGACGGGGATCATTGACCTCGCTACAGCAGAAGACCAACTGCACAGCAACAACATTCAAGACTTGTGTTTGTTGTGTTCATGTCTCGGTTACATTCATGATATAAAACCGACCAATAAGAGAACTTATCAACTGTGGCACTCACAAAACATAGACAATATAAGATGAAATAGATTTGTGTCTATTCTTTGTTTTTTTTTTTTTTATCGTGGTGTGGTTGTTTCGCAGACAAGGCTGTGTTTTACGTGAATCCGTGTATGTAACATACGTCGAAACGATTTCAATATGGCGGCGTTTCTCCCTCCGCTGTGCGTGGTGCGTCACAGTCCTCACCCAACATTACGAATCTCTTTGCTATTACGTCTTGAAATTAACTTTTGAATGCACATCATATTATAGTCTGCTTCATCACTGAAATCTGATGGCGAAATTTTGGAACTAAATACAGGGCCGCTATAGAACGCCGGGCCACAGAATACGTCAATAGTATGTATAGCCAGAATCCGATTGAAGTGCCGCATCTAAAAGGCTTGAGTGATGGCGCGGACTCGAGCTGTAACAAGAAATGGTTCCCCAATCTTTTATTCGTCAGTTATTTGAATTGCCTCCCGCTGTGGAAGCATATTTAAAGACATATTAAGATCGTATCAGATTCATATCGGAATAATAGAGAGAATGTATTTAGGAATAACTCTTGAGGGTTCAGATGAGTTTTAGGCCTTTGTGACAACACATGCATTACTAAAAGAGTTATCCTTTACGTTCTTAGAATTTATTACAAAAAAATAATATTGGAGGACATTTATCACACAGCACCATCTAGCCCCAAACTAAGCAAGACTTATACTATGGGAACCAGAACGCTCAAAGAATACATATACTATATACTTTTTTTTGTAAATACATAGATATGACATATAAACACAGCTACAGTCAGCAGAAATATTTGCCCTAGGTGGGGATCGATCCAACGACCTGCAGCTTCGAGGCAGGCGTACTACTACTGAGCCATAAGGCCTGTTCATACTAATACTGGATAGTATATGTATGTGTGCGTGTGATCATAGGCTGGAGCACCCCGTGAAGCGGTTCAAGAGCCAGACGAGCTGTTTCCGCGAGGAGCTGGCGCTGGGCGGCGGCTCCGATGCGGAGCTGTACCTGGGGCACGAGCACACGCGCATGCCCGCCTCCGCGCCGGTCCCCGCCGCGCCGCCCGCCGCGGACTGCGCGACGCCCCTCAAGCGCGAGAAACACGAACACGTCGGTGACACTACTTATATACACCACTCCTTCCACAGACTTACCTCTTCATGGGAAAATTAAAACTGAGTATCATTTCGATAGGTGCGTCGATAGTTCACGCCGGAACGGTCACTGGCACTATTCCAACCACGACTTCGGTCGTGCATGGCATGGAGTAATATCGCACCTTTGGGATGACGTTTTCTGCGTGTCTAGGTCTCGATTGACTTCAATCTTAGAATTTTCAAGGCTATAATGAATAGATATCTTCTAGATCGACGAGCTTCATCCTTGGCCACACCGTTGCTTAACATCAGGCAAGTTGGTGGTCAATCGTAGATCTATCTTGGGTAGAAAAAAAAACTATCGAAATTTTATTATTATACTTGATAATGACAAATGCTAAAATCGCGCAAGTCCAATATTGTGTAGAGGAAAAAAACAAAGAACTCTTCATCATAATTATTAAGCTTCCTACCTCAATAGAAAAATGGAACCCTTTTAGGATCACTTTATTGTCTGTGTAAATGTTAGGTTAGCTAATTTCCATGAATGTAATAGTAAAATCCATAATCTAATCTTTTTCATAATGAGAAGATGGCTAGCGTCCTACTGTGAGAAACAAACAAGATAGATCTGATCTAAACCTAAATTTTACCTAATAAAAGCGTATTTTACACAGGACGATATAAAAGAGTACAAGAACCTGTTTACATCGGACGGACTCCACCCTAACCCCAAAGATCTCGACCAGATATTCGAGAACTCTGACGACGCCGCCAGCGGGGATGAGACGGTAAGACTTGTGAGTGTACCCTTCATTATTATACCCCTAGCTTTAGTTGATCAACTCTGTATAAACATTGCCATAGTAGCGATTAACTGACACTGAATATTACACTTTCAAGTGAAGAGTTTAAGTTTTAATTTTGAATGACAACTCCTGTGCATTAATTGGTCAATGTTTATAGTGTATACCTCCCCCAGAGAGTAACCTTTTTCCATGGCATCAAGCCTGCTGTTGACCACTCGCTGATACGATTTAGCGACTATTTCGATAAATTGATAGTTTACAAACCTGTAATAGACTCGTATCAGCAAGCAATGGAGGATTGACAGTTCATATAGCACTCTTGAGTCCCTGATTGCATGGAGCTCATGCTGGGAATATTTCAAGTCTACATTATTTTTTTTGATCGTAATGTCGTTTTTTAACAGGAGAGTTGGTGGTCAAACGTAAACCTATTTTATAAGTAAATAAAGAACGCGGAATTTAAAGTTTGATGGCACTAACCCATTGTGTTGATTGATTAAGAGATGAAACTTGCTTTTACTTTAGTTTACTACATAGATCTGGTATTATTCCGAAAACTTTGTGGTTCCTGTAGTATAGAGAATGATACGGCAAGTCACGGCTGGTGTGGCCCATGACGCTACCTAGTTGCGATAAAAAAGGGAAACAAAATGTTCTAATGTTTACAAATTTTGTAGCTCTACCAAATAATTAGTTGCAATGGCTTCTAATGGAGAATGAACTGGGCTATAGTTGGCAAAATGCAAGTGGATGTGTTTGATTGTTAGTTTATTTTATTGATTACTTACTACATAAAAAGCCTTGTTCTGAGTAACTGACAAACAAGTAATCGTTTTAAAAACTAAAAAAAACACATAAAAAAAGATTTCGACGAATTGAGAACCTCCTCCTTTTTCGAAGTGGGTTAAAAATACAACCTGAACCGCTAGTCCTAGAGATAGGTTAGGTAATTTGGAGAGTTTATTAGTGTACAGCGCAAGGATTGCCTCAGGAACCGACTGTATGCTATGTGTATGTGTGTGTGTCAGTTGGCCGTGTCGACCCCGCCGGACTCGAACAAGTCGTCTGAAGAGAGCCGGTGCGGCGCGGCGCGGTGCGTGCGTGCCGAGGAGCTCAGCAAGATGTTCCCAACGCCGCCGAGTATGGAGGCGCACGCGCAGCCCTCACCCACGCCGTTGCCGGACGAGGCGCCGCCGCGCAGGAACTCCGCGCACAGCCCGCTCCGAGACCCGCCCATCGAGGTATCTACCTACTCTACCTACACCTGCACAACATTATTACAATGTAGCCATAAACCGCATGACCGCCTCAATCGTGGGATTACAATATGCATAATAATATTCTTTTTTTGCAACAGTTATAAATGTTATAATCTTTGTCATATAATGTGAGAATAAAATAATTAATAAGACAAATTTATTGTAACAAAAACATACAACAGAGTATAAAAATCATACACACACTAGATAGATAAATACCTAATGTTTTTGTCACAATCCGGCCCCAGCTCATCATAGGCAAATGAGGGCTACGCTCCGACTCTCTTTGCGAGATCGATTCAGAATTGATGAGATCGGTACTTTGGTAGACGTCACTTGAGTCACCAACATAGTACTGTGGATTAGCAAGTTGCAGTGACAGTGATAAGAGCGCACAGAACATAGAATTAATGACTGATTGGGCTGAAAATTCTCGAGTGGAGACCACGCACCGGCAAGCGCAGCGTAGGAAGACCAGCCACGAGATGGACAGATGACCTCATACAAGGGGCACGTAGTAGCTAAGTGCAAGTCGCTTCTAATCAGTCTTTTCGGAAATCAATGGGAGAGGCCTATGTCTAGCAGTGGATGTCGAATGTCTGAAGTCATGATGGTAATGATGAATAAGGACAGATGAGTAGGCCAATCTGCTCAAAAATCAGAATCAAGTCGTACTTGCTCTTTCTTTTTGTCCCAATTTAACTGGCTTAGGCCAAAAACCTACAATACATAATAACTATCTACTCGACAATATCGAGGCCTTCTTGGTGTTGGCATCATGAGAGGCCTTTGTTTGAAAATCATTTTAAACATTTAAATGTGTAATATGAATTATATTTGTTTCCCTTCAGGATTGGTCATACGTGTTCAAACCGCCGACGATATGCAAGTACGTGGGTTCGTCGAAGTACGCGCCGCTAACGTCACTGCCGAGCCAGCTCCTCCCCCCGCTGCCGATCCCCCCGCACGCCGTGTACCGCCCGCGCGCGCGGGACCCGCCCCCGCGCCCCGCCTCCGCTGCCCTCCATCTCAACAACGACACCAGGGAACAAAAGAACGGTGAGAGCGAGAGAGAGAGACTAATATTTGTTTGTGTTATATTTGTGATTTTTAATATTGGAGCGTACCCAGAGGTTCACTAAAACAGTTAATAATATTGTTTTTAAATCCAATTTAATTCATGGACTTGTGTGATTTGACTCATATTTAGCTTTATCTGTTTTCGACTTATCACTCTATAAAGAAGAATCTGGCCATTCTGTTTGAAATCCATCTATACCTATAAAGGGCTTTGTCTTGACTGACTGATAGAAATCATACAGCGAAAACTTGTAAATAGCCTCGTAATTTATATAAATGTATAGTTTATTTAAGTATTTTGGCTGTAAGTTTTGTAAAAATATAAAATAAACCGGTGATCCTAATGCATGAAGTTTCCGGCAGCCTAGTGGTGAGACCGTCTGACTTACGATCCAACCTCCTGATCCTGTCGATCTGCCGCCAACTTCAAACGGTAAACATCGTGAGGAAACCTACATGTCTGAGACTTCTCAATGATCTTGAAGATGTGTGAAGTCTGCCGCGAAACACAGCATGTATAGATCGTGTCGTACAAAGCTCTCATATCAATACATCTATATATACAACACTGTCATGAATGCGTATTTCAGTTTATCTCCAATACAATTAATTTATTTTTCGTGTTTAGGTGTGAAGCGGTCCCTGTCGCCCCCGACGGAGTCCCGCAGCACGAGCACGGGGTGCGGGGGCGGTGCCTCCCGGCGCGGGGCGTGGTCTCCAGTGCGCGGGCGCCGCCCCGCCCCCGCGGAGGGCCGCGCAGCCGCCTGCCCCCTCCTCCTCAACGTGCTGCTGGCGGACACCGTCCTCAATGTGTTCCGGGATCACAACTTCGACAGCTGCACGCTCTGCGTCTGCAACGCTGGACCCAAGGTGAATAACTACCTAGTAGTGTAGCCGACACTAAGGCCTGCCTGTGTCTTATGATACTTGTCGTGCCGGTGAATCGCGAAACTTTACAGGTGTTATATCTAACTATATTTAAATTAGCAATTCTTGTGTCTTGGTCTCAGAAACAGCTTCAACAATTAGATTTGATTTAGACATTTGATCTATATTAAATAAAATAAAATAAAATAAATATTTATGGACATTTTACACAACACCATCTAGCCCAAACTAAGCAAAGCTTGTACTATGGAACTAGATGGCTGATAGAATACATATATACTTTTTTTTTTGTAAATATATACATATGATATATTGTATTTAGATAAAAACGATCTAGCTATTTTACTTATTTGTATGTTCGAAAATGTAATTTAATTATCTTAATCTTCGGTGTGCAGTGTACATCCATTGTTAACAACAAAATGGAAACCCGATTTCGATGTTTGAAGAAATTAATTTCTATAAAAGCCTGATGCAAAAAAGTGTGTGCTTGTACAGTGAATAACTTCAATTCTAAATATTCCAAGCACGTCGATCTATTCACGATGACACGATGGCAAAGCACCTTTAACACACGTATTCGTTTTAATACACGTGTGACGTGTATTTACAGTATGAGCTGCTAATATTAGTAACCCTCCAATTAGAGGCAAACACATTACACAGCATGAATTATACTATTGATCACTGTATTATGGAACAAACACTGCTGTCGCATGAACTCAATTTGAGAAACCTTTTTCATTTAAAACACGGTTGTGTTGGGTAGGAATCTAATTTATTGACCAAAGAAATATACACCCACTACAGTGCACGCACCGATATCGCGTGTTAAGCGTGGCATCACCGCCATCTAGTGGATTCTGCCGACAATCAATTGCAAACTTCAACAACTGCTGACAACCGATCTAAATTTCTATCTGCTCCTATTCAACACTGATTCGCTCAACGATAATTATGTTGCAGTTGATTTCTAAATAAGTTTGATTTGTTTGGTGCCCGATGACGAAAAAAGCGTATGGAGGGCGGGCGTCACCGTTTGAACTGCGACGACGGATTGACGTCGCTCTGTGCAGACGCACAGTGTGTTCGCGCGGCGGCGCTGGTGCCCCGTGATACAGAGATTATGAGATCTGAGGGTACAATCAAAATATATAAATATAATAAAAATTTATTTAAAAAAAAAGATGTTTGTCGAGAGTTTTGGTGAGTGTAGCATTCTCGGCTTGTTTCTCGTCAGGTGGTGGGCAACATCCTGGGCGCGGATGCGGGCACGTACGTATGCGTAGGCGCGGGCGCGGACGAGGAGCCCGCGCGCTGCACCTGCGGCTTTAGCGCCGTCGTCAACCGACGGCGCGCGCACCGCGCCGGACTCTTTTACGAGGTACACACATCTATCTATACTGATGACTAGAGTCCGCATTATATGCATTTGCATATCTACCACAGTTTCAGCGATCGTTGTATATTTTGTCTGAAATTATGGATCATGCATATTTACTAAATTTTTCGGTAGATTACCCTATTAATAAGTGTAAAATTAACTCTTACCAACATGTTCTTTCTTTTCTCTTGCTAAAAATGTTTTTATTTTTTAATGGTAAAAATAATTCTTCGTTTAATTGTATTAAGTATTAATATTATTATAGACTATAATTTTATTTATAGTCTATATGATTGAGGTTATAAATTTTGAACCAATACGTAATTTACTGATTTTGTTCCGATTTAGAAGTAAAAAAAATATATGTGGTAAAATATGCAACATTAATTCATCATCATATTTTTACCAATTTTCATGCATAGTTCAGAATTTTTCTGTTGTATATCATCAGGTCCTTACTGTTGCAGTTGATTTCTAAATAAGTTTGATTTGTTTGGTACCCGATGACGAAAAAAAGCGTATGGAGGGCGGGCGTCACCGTTTGAACTGCGACGACGGATTGACGTCGCTCTGTGCAGACGCACAGTGTGTTCGCGCGGCGGCGCTGGTGCCCCGTGATACAGAGATTATGAGATCTGAGGGTACAATCAAAATAAGTGTATAATTAACTCTTACAAACATGTTCTCTCTTTTCTCTTGCTAAAAATGACAAAATACGTTGAGCATTGCTCAAATTTGAGTAACGTTTTTCAGTAAGGTCCTTGTAGTGTTTGCAACAAGTGGTGATATTGTCCCGTGGTCGCAGGACGAGATGGAGATCACCGGTCTGGCGGAGCGGCCCGGCGGCGGCGCTCTCTCTCCGCTGGTAGGCGAGGTGGCGCGCGAGCTGCTCGCGTCGTGCGCAGGCGCAGCACCCGCGCCGCAGGAGGCCCTCGCGCGCGCCGCCACCGCCGCCGCGGAAAGACACCACCAGGACCATCTCGCCGTCAACCTACTCGAGTCAGTCATGCACACACATGTTCGCTTCAGTGCTTGCTTTACCTATTTACCATTGGTAAAATTTTACAGGAGAAAAATTGATAGATAACTAGTGCAACAACAGGCGGCCTTATCGCTAAAAGCGATCTCTTCCAGACAACCATGGGATGGGTAAAAATATAAATCAGATGGGGTGTGCAATGGGAGATTAAACAAGTACCATTATAAACTATAGATAATGACATAGACATACATACATAGTAATGGAGAAGAGTTTTTTTGCTCTATTTGTTTAAAAAACCTATATTTGTAAGTCTCGAAAGTCTTAACTCATGTCACAAGTTTAAACTCATGTATAAAAAAAGACTTTCGAGCCTTACAAATAGAGCCTGTAAAATTGTATCAATAGTAGATAGCTTAAACAAGCACTAAAGTGACGTCATGGTATTATTTGCTCTTTTATTTGGGCCACTAAACTAGTCTTAACAAACATACGTATTTTTAACATGAGTGAACATAGGCGTGAGGATGTATGACCTTCTAGAAGTGAACACTACATGCACAAGCAATAAAAAGAAAAAATATAGTACCTCGAATTACGATTTTCGGATTACGTATTATAAAAGGTTGGCCATTGCCATTCAGCGTGGTAATCCTGCCAGTAATATGGGCACCTTTGCGTCAGGATCGATTCGGGGCGGGTTATTCGAATATTTTTTTTATGCTGGGATGTTTAATTGACTTATATTTATTTATCAATAATTGGTAAGAATAAAGGTACTATCTATATTTAGACAGAATTAAAATATGTTGCAATTATATTGTCTCGCTCGTGCCGTGATTTCATGCTATAATCATTCATGTCCAACATGCCAGTTGGAGTACATTTATTAAAAGCCCGTGTATATTTATTTATGGAAAACTAAACAATACAGAACAGATATTATGACAGAAATAATTGAACTATAAATGCCGGCTGGAGTACATTTTTTAAAAGGCCGCGTATACTAAAGAAATACTGTGAAATACTAAATAAGAATGTTTTTCTGGTTTTTCATAATTTACTACAGTAATTATAACTACCTGGGCGACTGAGCTTCACTCGTATTTTTATGACTGAGTATTTTGGCAACCCCGGGCTCATTAAAAATTAAACCTAGATCTATTTGTCTTTCCCGAATCTACCTACATACCAAATTTCGTTGGAGTAGTTCCCGAGATCCTTATATATATATATATATATTTAGATTCAAGACTTGCTTGTTTAAATAGATTGTTGGACTAATTACTGCCGAACAGGTTGCGATCATGAAACAGTGCTTAGCACACACAAAGGTCTTTAATTTTGTTTGTTGTTGACAATGATCATGTAAATGTAGCCTGTAAAAAAATATCCGGCTCCAGGTCCAGGTCCAGGTGGGTTTGGTAGCCCACTACCAAATTGTTCAGTCGGTTGATCATGGTAATGTAACAAACAGACAGAGAGATAAGCTTGTTTTGCCATTAATATTATTTAGTATGTGGAACTTATTAACGGTACATGTATTTGTTAGATACACGGACGGCGGCGCGGCGGCGGCTAAGGCGTTACACGCGGCGTCGGGCGGCGCGGGGGGCGGCGGCGGCGCGGGCGGCGTGCACCGATGGCCGTTCATAGGGGCGCGTGCGCCGCGCTCCTCTAGGGATGTCGTCAGGTATGCTCAACTCTGACAATTCACTTCACCCATATATTCAGAAAATATAGTGCCATTAACTAGTTTGTCATAAAATTGAGATGTTCCAGTTATATTTTTATGAATCGACTTGTAAGTTTTTTGACGTGGTGTTTCAATTTGATTTGTATGGTACCCGATGATGAAAAAAAGCACATGGAGGGCGGGCGTCGCCCCGTGATACCAAGGATTATGAAATCTGAGGATACAATCAAAATATACTAAGTTACTAATAATTATGTTTGTCGTGAGATTCGGTGAGTGTAGCATTGTCGGTTTGTTTCAGATTGATGCGCCGGCTGCGGCCGCTCCTGCAGGACGCGATCCAGAAGCGCTGTTGCGGCGCGCGCATGTGGGACGGCGTAACCGGGCCGCTCACTTGGCGGCAGTTCCACCGGCTCGCGGGGCGCGGCAACGAGGACCTGTGCGAACCGCAGCCGGTGCCGCCGCTGCTCGTCGGACACGACCGCGACTGGGTCTCGCTGTCGCCGTACGCACTGCGCCACTGGGAGCGACTAGCGCTCGAGCCGTACAGCTATCCGCGAGACGTCGCCTACGTGGTGCTCGCGCCGGACGCGCAACCGCTCCAGGACCCGCTGCTGGCGTTCTTTCGCGACCTCTCCGCCGCGTACGAGGCGGCGCGCCTCGGCCGACACCGGCCGCTGCGGCGGCTGGCGCGGGACGGCGTGATGCGAGCGCCCCCCGCCCCCGCCGCACCGCAGGACGACTGGGCCGGCGCCTCGCCCCCCGGCCGCGCCGGGCAAGCGCTGCGAGCGTACGCGGAGACCCTGCGATCGACCCTCCTCCCCGCGCTGCAGGCGCTCACGTTGGACCGGACGCTGTTCGAAAGCGAGCGGCGAGAACCCCGGGCCGCGGCCGAGTCGACCGGCGGTACCGGGGAGGAGGGCGAACCCCCGCCGGCCGCGAGCGGGCCCGCCGCGTGGGACTCGGAGGAGGAGGGCGGCGCGCCCGCGCTCGTCGTGTACGTAGTGGAACCGCCGGCGGCGCGCGCGCACCGCACGCGCACGCTGCACGCATTGCTGCGGCTCGCGGCGCGCGCCTCGCATCACCTGCACCGGCACAACCCGCTCGTAAAGATCATCTCCCTGGAGGCGGTGATAGAGGCGTGGGGCCTGAGTGCGGGGCCCGCCCCCGCCCCCGCCGGCGCCGCGGCGCAGCACCGCGCCCTCGCCTTCTCCGTGTACACGAGCGCGCGCCGCCTGCTGCAACACCACCCCGACGGCAAGTCGCTCACCGGCTTCGGCACCGCCGCCGCCGCCAACCTCTTCCTGCACAATAAAGATGTGAGTACGCACACTAACACTTTATATATCGTACACGATTCACATACCAGATTACATTCGCCGAATGTGAAATAAGAAAAAAAAAACACTAAATACTTGTTACCTGTAATGATACATTTTCGTGGAGTGTTTAAATTTATATACATGATGTAAGCATATAAAAAGCTGTTCAGTGAGTCCGTTTCATATACGTTAAAAAAAAAATATGATAGCTGCAACATCCAGTTTGTAAACCAATTAGAAAAACACAGCAAAGCTGGAAAGATAATAATGTAATGCCCGATGATGATAAAAAGCGCTTGGAGGGTGTCGTCGGTTGAAGTGCGACGACGGCTTGACGTCGCTCTGTATGTATGTACTGCGTGTTTGGCCGACGGCGCAGGTGCCTTATGATACAGAGATTATGAGATCTGAGGGCTTGTATACATTTGTTTACTTATTTCTTGTTTATTTATTCAAAGAAACACACTTAAGAAAATGGATCTAAAAACCTTACCTTTCACAACAATTCTTCATTTGTTCTCAACACAACATCTGTTCTATTCAGTACTGGCACTTAATATTTGTATGGGCGTTAATGTCTTGGCTCCAACACAGTTGGTGTTGTTGTGTGAACGTGTGATCTTGCTTTTAATAGTTTCGACTTTTATGAATAAAGTACTTTACATATATTCTGAAGGCACCTCTAAACTTAGCAGTGACTTCAGAATTTTAATTAGTTAAGTAATTAAAATTATTAAAATAACTCAATTAAAAAATTAATTAATCTCATACAATTTTTGCTTCTTCTTTGAATTAATTTATTCAAAATGCATAAATGATAAATAGTGATGGACCATAAGAAGCATTTAAAAATAATTAAAAAAAAACCGACACAGTATAACAATCACCACGATCTTGTGCGTTTAGGCAAAAAAAGGAGGTTTTGTTTTTTAATTTATTTATACATTAAGAGCCTTACCGAAAAACGTTACTTAACTTTAACCAACATCTTAAAGTAAAGTAACGTTTTTCGGTAAGGCCGTAAGTATTAAGTTATGCATTTCTAGTATGTTTCCATTGAAATATCATTTATGTTTCTATTGTATATGTCCAGTTTTGTAAACCAATAAAATATATATGTATATATATACATATGTATACAATTTGTTATAAAATCATCTAAAAAACTAGATTAGGTATTAGATTATGTAGATGACCTGTTCTCGCAGTATTGAACGTTAATTTAACCGCCATGACCGTGTGACGTGTGTAATGTTCAGGAGAAGAACCGCGCCGCGTACCGGCTGTTCTCGCCGGCGTGGGTGCTGGGCCGCGGGCGGGGCGGCGCCGCCGTCGCCGAGTCGTGGGGCAGCGGCGCCGGCGGCGGGGACGCGGCCGTGCTCTACCTCGCGTACTGCCTCTCGCACGACCAGCGCTGGCTGCTCGCCGCCGCGACCGACGCGCGCGGCGAGCTGCTCGACACTGCCGCCATCAACATACACGTGCCCCACAGGTATACACACCTACCCTACTTACCACCACTGTCGGGTTCAGGATCTTGTTTTTTTTTAATGTAGTTCACAAGCAGTGTTGTGCACAGCACTTACAAATAGTCTTCGTAAACTAACACTTATAGTACACAAAACCAACTAACTTACACTAAATTGCTTATCATACACTAGAAAACACTTAGTACTATTTTCATGGACGACATCCCACGGTAAAACTGTGGAATTGCTATATCGGTTTAGGTGTAATTAGAATCGTCATGGCACTCAGATGAGTTGGGGGGATGGGGGCTTGAGCCCCTTAGCCCTCTCCCCCCCCCGGATCCGCTACTGTTTACCACCTCTGTTTCACGCTATCTGCGACTGCTAGCTTAACTAACACCTACACTGCGTTCGTGGCGTAGCTTAACCAGCAGGCTTAGACTATCTATTTCTAAAAACGCTTCAACGCTTTGTAATGCTGAGAAACTGTGACGCGCCGTTACGGTGCATTTCGTTACCTAAATGTCAATCATACATATACTTTTCTATTCTACTGGTGTTCACGAAATTAGAAAGCCACTTGTCTAACCCCCCTGGTTTTCTGGAACGATGTTAAGCAACAAACTGGCCGATCAGATCAGATCAGATGAGTGATTATGAGTAGCATTTCTTTCTGAGCACTACCATGGGTCGGATGACACTTTAAATTGTAGGTGCTTTCCAGTTTGTTCTTAATAAACATTAATCGTCAAGAGTATTTTTTTTGTTACGAGGCAACTTAACAACTCTGACACTAGGGCTGGCCACTCAACCTATTCGAAATTTAGTAAAGTTCACTAATATTTCTATTACCAAATTTTTAGGGTATGAAGTATGATACGATGTAGAAGGATCTGCCATACTTTTTAGTAATAAATACTAATACTACATTAGTTTGCAATGTACTGTATTAATGTTGTTATATATGTCTTATAAATTGGTGTGTGTTGCAGATCTCGTCGAAGACGGAACGGTCCTGCGCGGCGGCTCGGTCTCACGAAGCTGATGGACTTCACTCTCGGCGTGATGAGCCAGGCGGCGCAGCCCTGGAGGCTAGTGGTGGGCCGCGTCGGACGCATAGGCCACGGGGAGCTCAAAGGTACATCCATTATTTAGCCTGAAAACCTAGGTTTGAAAGCTATTACGTTAGGAGCAGTGATGAAAAGAATGCAAAGAAAATGGTGCACTGACTGTCCAGCTGTTGGATGAGTAGCCGATATTGTAACAGTCGCTGGTCGAACCAGCACCCAATTGTCATAGGCACGCTCGCTCGCTCCCCGCTTTAGTACGCTAAAATGACGGACTTTTTGAGCAAGAGGAGTGAAAAAATATTTATGATAGCTGCAACATCCAGTTTGTAAATCAATTAGAAAAAAACTGAGAAAAGCTGGAAAGTTAATAATGTAATGCCCGATGACGATACAAAGCGCTTGGAGGGCGGGTGTCGTCGGTTGGACTGCGACGACGGCTTGACGTCGCTCTGTATGTATGTACTGCGTGTTTGGCCGACGGCGCAGGTGCCTTATGATACAGAGATTATGAGATCTGAGGGCTTGCTTACATTTGTTTACTTATTTGAAAACCTAGGTTTGAATGCTATTACATTAGGAGCAGTGGTGCACCATTTTCTTTGCATTCTTATCAATGCAAAGAAAATGGTGCACTGACTGTCCACCTGCTGTATGAGTAGCCGATATTGTAACAGTCGCTGGTCGAACCAGCACCCAATTGGCATAGGATTGAGAAGATATTTATACCTGGTGATTTTAAATAGTGTTATAAAAGTGAAAGTGACTCTTTATTTTGATTGTTACGTTGTCGTGGTTGAACGGCATAGATATAGTCGATAACTTGAGACACACATACCTCTATATTTTATCATCACCATTTTTCATTAGTATGCAAGTTAAATCAGGGGAACAGCCAGTTGGGATATAAGGATATGTATGCAGATTATGACGAGCCTTTTTAATTGAATAATAAAATTGACAGATTTAATAAAAATAAAAAAAAGGTTTATTTGTTCTTACAAAAAAAATAACAGTAGGTATAAAGACTCTTATTTTCTATGCGCTATTGGTAGGTTAAGTTATACCATTTAGATTCTCTGGGCCCAGCACTAGGTCTCATTAGAGCCTGTGTAGTTGGGTACAGTTTTGAATACTTATACTTTATGGATGTCACAGTCATGTCCACAAGTCTATTATGATTTTTTATTTTTAATGTTAGATCTGCGATTGACCACCAATTCGCCTCGGCGGTGTGGCCGAGGTTGGAGCTCGTCGATCTAGAAGATAGATCTCTTCAGTCTAGCCTTGAAGATCCCAAGAAACAGAGATGGAAAAGAATAAGAGGTGTTTTTTTACGCAAGATAGATCTACAATTGACCACCAATTCGCCTGATGTTAAGCGACGGTGTGGCCGAGGATGAAGTAATTTTATGTTCGCGGAAATTTGAGAATGGATGCTATTTTTGGTTCCATTGTCAGTGAATATTCGGTAAGGTATTGTGTGTATTTATTATATGTGTGCGTCGGTCGCAGGTTGGAGCTGGCTCCTGTCCCGCAAGCACCTGTCGGCGGCGTCTGGCCAGCTGCGCGAGCTGTGCGGCATGTGCGCCGTGCTGCCGCCCGCCGGCGTGCCCTGCATCCTGTCCGCGTGCCTCGTCTCCACGGAGCCGGAGCCCGCGCTGCGGCTGATGGCGGACCGGTTCACGCCCGACGAGCGGTTCTCGCAGCACTCGCTGCACTCCGCGCTGCACACGCCGCGCGACGTCACCGCCACACACATACTAGTGTTCCCCACCTCCGCCACCACGCAGTCCAACCAGACGCCGTTCGAGCCCTCGCTAGCCAACGGAGAGGACAACGACATGATGTTTCTCAACGTGGACATGGGGGACGAGGACATGGGCGAGGAGAACATGAACGACATATTCTCGACGGACATGTTCAACTCGATGTTCGCGCAGACGTCGCCGCGCCGCGAGGGCTCCGAGGGGCTGTGCGACGAGGCGGCGCCTGCGGGACCCTGCGCCGCGCCCGGCTCCGACGACGCCTCTGGCGAGCCCGCCGGCACCGTGTTGCAGCAGCCGCTGGCGCTCGGCTACCTCGTCTCCACCGCGCCCCTGCCCGCCATGCCTGCCTGGTGGTGGGCCGGGTGTCCCCACCTGCGCGGCGCCTGCCCCGCCTTCCTCCGGTCCGCGCTACACCTGCACGCCGGCTCACTGCAAGCGGCCGATGACTTCGGCCTGCTCATGGCTCGGCGCGACCACAACGCGCATCCGCTCGACTCGCAGTTGACCACCGACGTCCTGCGCTACGTGCTCGAGGGCTACAACGCGCTCTCGTGGCTCGCGCTGGACGATACCACCGCGGACCGAGTCTCCTGCCTGCCGTTACACGTCCAGGTGCTCATGCAGCTCTACCATACGGCCGCTGCGCTCGGTTAAACACAGTGTGCCTCACGTTACACTCTATAATTACAGTGTCTGTAGTTTATCTGTTTCGGTCACATTTATATTGCCTCCCTCGACACAAAGGCGATGAATATAATTTCTACAGTGTAGTGACTCCAGCTCATCGTCGTGCTTGTAGTGACAAGTGCCTCATTATACGGTGATACGGTGCATCTGAGAAGCGACAAGAAAAATTAAAGAAATAAATCATTGAGTATTGACGATCGAACCCTGATATACCGAAAGATTTTAGCGTGAGTTATAGTAATTTTTTTTACATAGAAGTATTTTTGTAAGCTATAATCTCGAATGAAGGCAGTCTGTTCGATGCAAACGTGCAACTGTTGATATTGATCTCTTCCGATTCAGATTGGTCCTGTGGAATGGACGTTGACGACTGTAAGGCAGCGAACAGTATGTGGCAAAATAACTGAACAATTAAATTCAATTTAGATAAATCAAACTATCCATGTGTTCGTTCCTTCAGTTATATTGTCACAAACCTGTAAAGAAACCTAGTACTTGGACTTTGATGACTTATATTCTAACAATTGTGATTGGGGATGCTTCAGGGGCGAATTATTGTTCCAGTTCTGTTCCTAACATCTTTGATGGGGATCGTTTTCATGATGGCTTGTGTATTAGGAAGTAACATTTAAAATTGTTGAAGCAAGAAAGATAGAAGTAAGTTCTAGCTAAGCCATAGTTTCTCATTGTATGATACCATTATCCCAAAGGTCCAATTTGGCATACTGTGCAGTATGTTTGAGATTCTCCATAAATCACATTTCATATACATTCTCGCTTTGATTTTATATATTTTATTATCTTTTGATGCGTCTATTCTATTCTATTTAGTCAGATATAGTTATTTGAAATAAATAATCACTATTATGACTGGATGGATGATAAAAATATCCATTTGTCTTTTCTTCCATTAGTGTTGTCCAGAACTACACTTCCATGATCTCTTGTCCCGACTTCCATGAACCTCATTTTGATCCACTTTACATGTTATTTATTATCGAAAAGTGATTTATTTCCATCTCTAACTTCCACAACATTTTCTTATTCTGTAAATGCTCAGAGTTTGCTCAAATCGCAAGGAATCATAAAGTTTGTGATAAATTGTGGAGCGGGGCTTTGCCTTTGTTCAATGTAATCTATAGTTTTGTTATAGAAGAGTAACTAAAATCTGTTTTCTCACATATTTTATTGTAAACTAAAAAGGCGGAATATCATCCAATCAGAACTCGTAATTTCTAAATTAATTGTTTGTAAGACATCTGAGGGAACATACTAAACTGTTTCATACTCTGCTTATTTCAATGAAATTTGACAAAAAAAAAATTACATTAATGTCATAAAGAATATTTGTGTACGTAAAGATGGTTAACAGTTACTTTTTCAAAAAAACATCTACCCCGCTAGACATTTGATAGAATTTTCAATGTTTTGTGAAGACATCACCTGCAAGTAATTATGTCAATGTGCTATTGTAAAGGTTTTGTTACATGTATTATTGTAATATATTTTTTGTTGTTATATTTAAACCGGTATGAATTACCAAAGGAGTTAGATATTTGTAGTGTTTTAGATATTTTTTTACCAACAATTTTTAAAAACTTTTTTTGTACCTAATCGTCCACATTGACTCGTTCGTATCGTTTTGATGATTAAGGATCAGAAAAGGAAATGTTACTCATTAATTTATAAATATTATTTTTGTAGAAACTTTTTTTTTATGTTCATACAAAATGAAATTACTTTCGACATTTTACGGCGATTTGTACGCGCGAATCATGTAGCCTTAGGACATCTTTAGAATTGATTATATTTATTTGGACGAATCTATTGATGAAAAATGATCATATTGTAATTCTAAGTCATGCAACAAAACTCTGTGTAACTATGTGACAAGCTAGCAACTCATTTTTTTTCTTTAATAGATATGTACTACTATCAATTAATACAGATATACAACAAGATATACTTGGAGATAATTTTTACACAGCACTACCTAGCCCCAAACAAAGCAAAACTTGTACTATGGGAACCAGATAGTTGATAGAAAAATATACTTTTTTCCGTGAATAATATTTATTTTCACACCCATGTCACTAGAATGCACAGACTTTAGTTGCGTGAATTTACATATGTGACGTTATAAACGAGGGAACAAGGCTCAAAGTTGCTTCAAATAGAACATTCCAAATGTGAATGTAATCTGAATTGATAATAATTTTCTATCAAAACTAAAAAAAAAATATTTGACGCAAAACAAAACAAATATTTCTTATGATATAATAAACCTCCGATCAGGATTAATTAGTAACACCAATAGTTTACAAGAATAGTTGATTAGTGATAATGAGAGCTCTAGGTCATGTTTGAAAGTAGCATTTGTATTAATTAGACATCTGTCGTTTTATAACAAAAATATTAAATAAATAAAAATAGAACAGAAGCAACTGTGCTGATGTTGATTCGTCGAATCTCCGACAGTAGTTATATTAAATTTTCTATTTTAATATATTACTTAAAATAAGCTACAGATGGTTCTAACTATGAAGAAACTCCCCACTACTTTCTAAACTCTTATAATGCAAATAATATTGTTTGTTGCTTAATGTAAGTGTGTCTTGTGGTCCAATCGTGCAGGCGCGCGTTCAAACGACGTGACGCTCCGACAACGGCTGCGCCCGCGCGTTTTATCACCGCTTGTGCGCATAAAACAGTGTGTTATATCTACTATGGAGATCCTACACTTACAGTAGCTAATTTTGGAATCATGTGCATATAATTCACGTGATCCCAAGGTAGATACTGTGATCTGCTAAACTAGCGAGGGTCCCGAGTTCCCGAGAAGGTAGAAAAAAACCGAGTGTGGCTGCGTCGTGGACACGGCCTTATGTTTTACGTGAATCACGTAAGATACGTCGAAACAAACTTAAAATGACGGCGCTTCTCCCTTCTCTGTGCGCGAGCGATACGTCACAGGCCTTTGAATGTATTGAATATGTAGCTGCGATACCATAATGTATGCCCTGATTTTGTCTTCATCAGTTTTCTGAATTTCCTTCTGCAATGGAAGCCCATTTATTTTATTTGTTTTACTCAAAAACATTGTTGTCATAAGCACTTAAACCTCTCAACTTTATAAGGCACAAAAGTGAAGTATTTTTACAACTCCAATCTCAGGCATATAACTTCCATTTAGAGTCACGAGCAATTTAACTGTCGTAAATCATATATTTTTCACTTGGTCTGAGTTGGTCTAATTTGAAGTGAGGGCGATCAGACCTGCACCAACCAACGTCTCGATTGGGGTTTTTGTATACTCAGACAGACAAGCTTCTTAAAATAACGGGGCACTTAGTTTGCTCGCACAAATTGTATTACATCTACATAGTAAACTGCAACACCTGATGTAGGCCATTATGTTGAGGTCTTTATTTTTAGACAAAATTTATGAACTCGTGTCATTTCGATTCTTGCAGTTTGTCGCATGGAGCCATGCTCAGACGTAAAAATTATTCCCCCAGGACACAGGGTGGTATAGGTGTGAGTAGCACACTAGCAGAACACCGTACTGTAAGCGAGTGCGAGAGAGTGGGGCGACTCTTCCTAGATCGAACTATCTATAGATGGGTGGTGTGCTGTGAACTTGTAAATAAGTCCATCGCGTGCTGTAGATCGTGTTCGTTCAATATCCGGAATCAACTCCTCGCGGACTGATTTCAATCAAGTCGAATTTTGTATTGAACAAACATCCGAAAACAAATTGTAAATTATGTTTTGTTGCTTAGTACCTAATTTATGTATAATCGAGTGATGGTAGGCAATTGTACAGGTTGTATGCGCACGCGCACTTAATAAATTATTTAATTTGTAGATGATGGCGTGTCGCGACTTCACGCGGTCGCGCCTAGTTGAAATTGAAATGTTTTAAATGTGTTACAGCATTTGAGAATATTTAACGATGTTGTATATACCTAGTTTTATATATTTTGTTTTGTAAAAGGACCCTGTATATATAGTTTGTAGTTTGGTATCACCGTTAATAATTTGCCTACTTTGCCGATGTGAAGAGAGAGCACGTTTTAAAGAAACCACTCGTAAATGTACAGTTGTTAAGCAAGATTCTTACTAGAGTAAAATATTTTTAAGGTTTCGTTTTGACATTTTTTGTTATTGTGAATTTTGTCAATTTTTTTAGGGAATTGGGATGTACTGTATATAGACCTCACCATTATTTGTTTTATATTATTGTGTAAGTGGGACGTCTGATGATTGGAGTGGAAATCAAATTTTCTAAACGGAGCAATCATTAGATTCGTAAAACAAAATTAGTTTAATAATTGATATTAATATAACTTTATAAATAACTGTGAAAATAGGTAATAATAATTATGATTAAAAATATTACATATTTAAAAGCACTGTTTCATTTCTTAAATTCAGGTTGGTTAAATGCCAACAGAAAATATGAATACTGCGAGTATAGTCTGCAAGTATGTATGGGAGTAGAGATTAAGGGTGCTTTTCCATCAGAGATGTGCTATACAGCTAAGTTGCGAGGATGTTCAACCTCCTCTTCCTGTTCCTCCTCAACGACCTGCCGGAGAACATTCGGGACGGACACGTCCTTATGTATGCAGATGATGTCGCCGTTATTGTTACTGCACCTACAGTAGACCAGCTCGAGGAGAAACTAAACAAAGTGTCGGCGGATCTAAACGACTGGTTCAGCTGTAATGGGTTGATGCTGAACACCAGTAAGACCCAGTTCATCCATTTCAACTTAGCCGTCCGCTCCTATAGACAGCTTAGAGTGAAAATTGGCAGTGTTGACTTGGAACAGGTGAGTTCGACCACGTTTTTGGGTTTCCAACTGGATAGTGCTCTAACCTGGGAGGAACACGTTGTGGTCAATTCTGACCACAACGTGTTCAGAAACGCAGAGTGAACGTGACATCCACAAACGCAGAGTTAGAAACTGAACTAAATACTAAACTTGAAAACATTGTAACATGGTTAGAAGACATTAATCTAAAAGTAAACATCGATAAAACTAAGTTGATGCAGTTTAAAAACTACAAACAAGAAACACTACAGCTAAATATTCAAAACAGGGGAAATACCGTTCAATTTGTTAATAATGCAAACTTTTTAGGAATAACAATTGACACTAACTTAAACTGGAAGGATCATGTACTTAAGGTCAACAATAAACTGTCACAATACTGCTACGCGCTATCTATCATTAAAAATTCAACTAATAAAAATATAGCAACAAACGCCTATTATGCGAATGTATATCCTCATTTATCTTATGGAGTGATATTTTGGGGTAATTCGGTAAATGTTGAATCTACTTTCATTTTACAAAAGAGATGTATCCGGGTCATATATAATTTAAAAGATACTGATACGTTACGTAGAATATTTAAAGAGAATAACTTCTTGACCTTAACTGGTATATACATTTTAGAAATTTGTGTTTTTGTTAAAAGTAATGAAAAATACTTTATAGAGAATATTTCAACTCGTACTGAAATCTTGCGCTCGAAACATAAACTAAATATTGGTATACCGCAAGTAAACAATGCAATGTTTTCAAGAGGTTCGTACTATAGTGCGATAAAGATATATACCTAATCATCTACCGCTGGAGTTGAAGTCACTGGAGAGAGTATCACATTTTAAGAGTAGATTAAAAATCTGGTTGTTACAGAAAGTATTCTATAGCATTAACGAATATTTCGACGATTAAACTATAATTTTAATTACAAGTTCAACACCTTAAACAGTCCAGTTATCTCATACATTATCTGATAATGTTCATAACTACAATTAATCTTAGATTACACTAATTTATTCAACTCTATAATAAGGTAAAATGTTCCTATTTAAAATATATAAGTGTAAATATGTAGTATCTTAGATAACTAATTTTATTATATAAATATAATTTCTAGATGTATGTATGCATATTAAAGTATTATAGTTATTTTTTTTTTAAGTAGGTATTTCAAAATAATTATGTAAATGCCTATAGAATATATTAATAGTATTAATAGAATTACTAGCAATACAAAAAAAAACCTACCTATATATTGCACGCCCGAAATGGGTAAACTGTGAGACAAAATTATTTTATAAGACCATAATGTACCAGTTTCTGCAATAAAAGTTTTCTTATTCTTATTCTTATTCTGAAGGCACCAACTAAATTACTTAAATAAAATTCTTAAAATTACTAAATAAAAAAATGGAACAAATAAGTATTCTATGAGACATTCGTTCGTTTTTTGATTTTTTTGTTTTTTTTTTAAATTAAATATTGGTGGCAAATACTTATGTAAATAGGGCGAATTCTGTGATTGGTGAACATTTTCACACAATTAGTATAGGTGATGCCCAGAATTGACCACATTGACAGACTATGCGAAAAAATAGGTGGTGCATGTTTCGCTCTGTGGCGAGTATCTGAAATTTGCCGAATCCCATGGTCCGGCAATGCTATTTCGCCTCTGTGCACTTGGTGCTTCAGTACGGCATCGAGCTCTGGGGGCGCGTTGCTGACTGGGAGCGCGTCTTCAGAATGCAAAAAAGAGCCGTACGTGCAATTGTACGAGTGTGTTATTTCAATTATTTGACATTATTGAAATACCTATTTTTATTTTTTTATTGATTCGTTTTGTTAAGTGAACGTACATTTGTATAGATATTTTTTTCCTGTTGACATGTAACATTATCCGTTATGAATAAATTACTATGACTATGACTATGCGAAAGCTAAGCTCGGAATCTATGTGACCGTTTCCACTAATGCTAAGCTGTGTAGCTCGGCGAGTAAGATGTGCTATGAAAATGCACCGCCGCGAAGTATGATGCTAAGCTCGATCGAGCTATACGATGCAGCGATGTATCCACAGTCGCGAAAGCACGGGGAGTGGCTGCGGCGCGGCGCATTCATAGCTCCCATCCAGAGCTCCCATCATAGCACACATACATAGATTCCATACTTCCATATAAAAAACATAGTTGATCTCGTTTCCACCAGTGCTATGTTATGTGGTCCAATGGATATGATTGGTGGATATCAATTACCATCCATAGCAAAGTAGCTTAGCACATCTCTGGTGCCAGATATTTTATACTGTTCAAGAATAGTTATTATAGTTTAAAGATACATCTATGTATATTAAAAGAAAATATAAAGAATACCCTAAGTCTGTAGAAAAGCGATTTTTGCAATCTAACTTGCGACTTCGACGCTTCGTACGCTATTGTGTATACGTTTTTAGTGAGAAAGTATTTATGAATATACGCATATTTTTTCCTGAGTTGTATTATTATTATTACAAAAAAATTGTCTATGACAATCAGGCAGTGAAGACGAATAAATACAATCGACTTCGAAATACGCAATTTCGTTAACTTAGAAGATATTTTTCCAGTTTTTTAAACTACTGAACTGATATTGATATTTCAATGGGATTAAACTGAAAGTATATACTTTTAATTAAAAAAAAAACATATCCGTTTATAAATGACGGAGATGTAAGGTAACAAATATTTCAATAAATACAAATTGAGAACCTCTTTTTACCCGACTGCGTAAGAAGGAGGGTAACGTTTTTCGAGTGTATGTATGTATGTTTCTAAGACAGCCTAAACGGCTTGACCGATTTTGACGTGCGAGATGCGTTAGATTCGTCTTCACTTCCTGAGTGTCATATGCTATGCACATGCATATGTTATTTTTGCGAAATATGTATTAATACATATTTCGCAAAAATAAAAAATGCGTTTTTTATTATCATCTATCGAACTTTTTCGTAATAAACCATATATTGGTGAATTCTGTGCCTTATATATGTCTATGTAATAAACAAATGATTTTACTACACTCCACAGCGTATCAAGAGTAACGAAATCGTAAGTTAGACTGCAAAACCTGCTTTTCTGCAGTCGGGTATTTTGTTTTTCTTTTAATATGGATATTTGTTTGAAATCTGTTGAAAATACTACCTGCGACTGCGTACCTATGCCATGCGTTCATGCGTATATGTAGTTTGCAGCGTTATGTAACGAGTTACCGCCTGAAGCGCGGACAGCCATGCGTGCGGCGCGTATTCTTATGGAATACGGACCAAACCGCAATCCGCATCACTGTAAATGATGATCGACCGCCCTACGTGGTACCTACGTTGCGATGGGCCATACACACAGACAAGGGTATGTAAAACTACACTTACACTAGAAACTCGCTCTTATGCAGCAAAGTATTTTCAACAGACTTGAGATAAACTACTTTAAAATGTGCAATTTTGTTTTAGAAATCAAAGTACTAAATTGATTTTGATTTTTCTATGGGGAAAATATATCCTTTCGAACAAGAAAAAGGAATTATTGAAATTGGTTTATGAATAACAGAGTTATGCGGTACCTAACAAACATTTAAAAAACAGCCGAATAGTTAACTTCGTTCTCTTTTGAAGTCGGTAAGGAGAGGAGGTTCTCAATTCGGCACAGAGATAGCTGAGAACTGTAGTGTTTCGTACTTGTCATTCATGTAGTAGGGTAGATCTATATCTCTGAATAAAAACAGTTCTGTAATGGCCGTCTTGTGTATCAGTGCTGCTCCCCAAATATTAATTATATTACACCGATATATCCTAAGAACCTGAGACGGACATACGCTAAACATATTTTATCATGAACGTAATTTTTCATTACGACGAGGAGTGAAATCGCGGGGCTCAGCTAGTAATATATAACACTTGAAAATGGCAAATGCGCAAAAAATGGATAGGTAAATGGAATGTCACGTATAGTAAGGCTGCATTCGTAAACGGGTAACGCAGCCCAAAAGTGAAAAATCTCTTTTTGGAGTTTTGGCGGGAACGTCTTAGTAACGTGTTGTTGTTTTGTTTTATTTTCATAAACTTGTGTTATTTTGAACATTAATGCTATAAACATGGTGGTGTTTTATTCATTAAGTGTTCGATAAAGTGCGTGAGTGTGGGCAAGTAAAATAAAGCAGTATAACGTGTGATTTTACGTTGTCGGCAAAACTCTATAGAAGTTTCTAGTAAAGTCACCACCACTTTACTGAAGCAGGACTCGACTTAAATTGACTTGAATGTATACGTGACTTAGATTGTGACTAGGACATTTACAACTTGTTTTATTAAAGAAACTTGAAAAAATCTTAATACTTGACACTGGCAAATGCTTAAATGCGGGTCCAATACAAAAAAAAAAAAAAAAAGAAAGAATCTCTTTTGATGCCAGTGACAGTCACTGTCATTAGTGTCATTCAAAATTGACAAACAAAGATGGGTATTGTGTATTTTGCAGGCAGTATTTTAATTTGAAGAATAATTTGTATTTCCTTTTACTTTCTATCTTATTTTACATGATTTAGAGATTAATATACTTTAAAAATAGGTTTTATACATAATACGTAAAGCCAGCTGGTCTAGAATCAGAGTCCACCGAAGTCGATAAAAACCAATAATTCCCTCTCCACCTGATTTTCCTCTATGTTTTTTCGGCTCCAATGACTATGAAGATCAACGAAAAGAACTTGTGCGCTTTCGCGTCGTCCGCTACGCCGGTGGACCGCGACGGCTGGCTGGACATGCGAGTGGAGATTGGGAAGAGCTACCAACGGCGATGGTTCACGCTCAAGGGCAATTTACTCTTCTATTTCGATAAGAAGGGGGATAAAGAGCCTGTTGGTGTTATCATACTAGAAGGATGCACAATCGGTGAGTGGACATTGATGTAATAACTCTTGATCACAGATCTTGAGGCCCTAGACTTTACTCTTGATAACAAACTATACATATTTGTATATTGTATAATAATGTGGTCATCTGGTGTGTAGCCTTTAATCACAATTCCAATCAAAGATTTTTAAATACTTTGAGATTTGTACTTGATGTGTGACTGCTGATGCAAAGGATAGTATGCATATCCATCCTGTAGTGGCAACTGACACTTGCAGCTGCCGAAATACATTTGATTAAACATAGTAGGTATCACTAGTTGTATACTAGGGATCAAACATCCCTAGTACTACACCTAGTAGTATTTCATGCTGTAGTAAACACTACAGCATGAAATATATTTAGTAATTGCATTTTAGGAACTAACAAGAAGCACTAGTTAAAGCTAAACCTCTTGTTAGACTGCTTAGGTGAAACCAGTGCCTCTTGTTAGACTTCTTCTTCTTCTTTTTTGTATTGGACTCCACAATTAGTGATTTGCCAGTGTCAAGTATTAAAATATTTTCAAGTTTCTTGAATAATACAAGTTATATAGTGTTCTAGTCGGAGTCTAAGTCACTTAAACAGTCATTTTCATTTCAGTCAATTTAAGTCTTGCCTCAGTAAAGCGATGGCGACTTTACTAGAAGCTTTTATGGAGTTTTGCCAATGTAAAATCACATGTTTCACTGCGTTATTTCACTTGCCCACACTCACGCACTTGATCAAACACTTAATGAATAAAACACCATCATTTTTATAGCTGTTCAAAATAACACAAGTTTAGGAAAATAAAACAAAGCAACAACATGTTACTAAGATGTTCCCGCTAAAACTCCCCTTGTTAGACTTCTTCACAATGATTACTAATTATTCTTTTTTTGTAGAATAGAATAACTTTATTGTACATCCATACAGAATAACTTAAAAAATAGATAATAAACTTAATTGAAAGTACAACGGTGACCTTATCGCATTTTTTTTTAACAGGCTTTTAATTTTTAAAAATGTACATAGGTACAAATAATTTATCTCTTTTTTATTTGTCTTACTAATTTAAGTTCTACATTCATATTTTTTTTGGTTCTGCATTGTATGCAGTATTATCCAGGGTATATGTTGCTATAACATTATTGGAATGTTATACAAGTAAATAACATTATTTTTTTCTCTTCCATGCTGAACTGGGAGAAAAAGGAAAACATTAAATGTACCAGCTGTTTTCTTCCTGGGAATACTGAAAAAAATCAGTTAAAGAACTTGCAGAAAATTGGGATTTATGTAGGCGATGGGCTGTCACTGCAGGCCAACATTACATCTTACCCTCTAATACCTTCTAACCCCCTAATACTCCTCTACTTCCCATCTAATCCATTAACCAATGGTCAAATGTGGTGCCAAACGCACAACTATTGCAACTGTTTTTAAAGTCTAGGAAGTCATTATACTCTTTTCAATTAAGTTTTAAGGCCATTCAATGACTCCTCATTTGTAAGGCCATATTGAACAAAGACAGCTTTGTTGAAGATTTAGTTCTATTTTTGTGACCTTGCTTTGAGTCTCCTATTACTCACGAATTTATAAAAAAACATATAGGTAAATAGGCCAATGTTATTGGATAACTTCATTTGAAAATTTATATATTTTACAAGCATGGCTTTTTTTGAAAAATAAAACCGGACAAGTGCGAGTCAAACTCACCCACTGAGGGTTCCGTACAAACTAGTAAATAAAAGGTGGAAATAATTTTATATTTTTTATATTTTCCTTCATAATCCGAAAAATATACATCGTAAAAATATTTAAAACCCTGTTTTAGCTTATGCTAATGAAGTTCTTTCATATGATTTCACTTTAAAATTTAGACCCTCATTCCTTGCATAATAATAATAGCCCTTATTATTTCCAAACTTGGTACATTCCCATTGCTAAAAAAAATATATAGTAATTTTTGGATAGTTAAATAATGTCCCTCAGTTTGGTGTGCCTTTTGGCATAGGCCTCCTCCATGGAGGCATCCATTGAGTCCTTTGAGATTTAAATTAACATTGCATATATGACGCAAGAATACAAGACTAGTGTGGCTTAGTTCTGTCTGAATCTAGCTGGGAATGCTACAGTAGTAGTATTGATATAATATTTCCATAGCAACACACTATCAAACAAACTCATTTTTTGTAACTAACTAATTTTAAGTAAACATAAGTTCCAACTTATAAAAAATGAGAACAATATTCTATTCTTTCTATTAGGTACAAAAACTAGATAAACTGTGATAGTGCTGTTTTTTAGATTGGTTTAAAATTTCATGTGTTTGTTTCAAAATTAACTAACATATGAAAGGGATAAATTAATAAATTCAACTGTGTTTCTGAATTGAATCGATATTAAATATAAATCAAGTCCAAAATAAATATTACTTAATTTAATGCCATTATTCAGCATCATCATGTGAGCCACACGAAGACCACGGCTGGGCATAGACCACTACATGGATTTCCAAAAAGATCTTATCTTGATCTAGAGTGTTCTTTCCACTTATTTTCTTAATATCACATTTATTTATTTTTACATTTATGGAAAACCAACGGCATACAAATGAAAATAGCAGAAAATAACGAATTCACAAATGCCCAGAACAGTTTTCACCTACGAGAACACACATGTACATGTGCCTACTTAGAAAATAATAATAATAACAATAACAAGTAGAGAAAAGAGAGTAAACAAAGTCCCACAAATAAAATATGAAGTTAAATAAGATTAGTTTTGGTTTTATGTCTTCTCGACAACCCAGCCAGCCCCTTTTTAGTACATTCATATTTAATTTTAGCAGAATCTAAAGAAATATTTCGAGATAATGTTTTTAAAGGTGCTTTGCCTTATCGTTAATAGATAATATAGTTTAAAAAACTCAAACAACCAACTTCAAAATATGCAATCTCGTATGCTTGTATGACATATTTTATCCAGTTATTTTATTTTAAAAACCAAACTACTGAACCGATTTTGATAAAGTTTATATGAAACCACCTCTGAAGTATGATCTAACAACCAAGAAAACAATCATCAAAATCAATTGATAATCGGCAAAGTAATCGAGTAACAAACATACGAAAACAAAAAATAACAGTCAAATTGAGAATTCTCCTTCAAAAATGACACACATCTGACGGGACTTGAGCCTGCATATATACCCGACCTGAACTCGGAAGGCTTTACCATTCTGCACCCATAATACAAGTTTTTATGAAGAAACGCGATGATGAAATTTTTTTATGTTTCTCTTCGTAATCCATAGAGGGCGCTTTCAAAAATGTATGGTAATGGTGCTGGCCATGGAAGTACAGATTGGGATATGAGGGTTCAAGTCCTGTGGGATGTGTGTAATTTTTTTAAATTTTTATAAATTTGTAGATACTTAAGCATGTAAAACACTCAAAAATATCGAATAACCTGCTCCTTTTTGAAGTTGGTTAAAAATAGAATAAAATATGCCAATTTCAGAGTTAACAGAAGAGGAAGCATTCAGCTTCAAGTTGGTGTTCCATTGCGAGGGTGGTCGCACGTACTACCTGTGCACGGACTCACAGGCCTCCATGGAGGCGTGGATGAAGGCGCTTGCGTGCGCCAGCTACGACTACATGAAGCTGATGGTGGCCGAGTTGCAGCATCAACTCGACGAGGCACAAGGTACAACATACACACCACAGACATAGTAGACGACGCATGCGACTTCATTTATATGAAATCCTCGCGTGTCACATTTTTGGTATCGACTGTGACATCACACAAACTATTTACTGATGGAATATTCCATCCGCGCGAAGTCGATTCAACTCAATGCATCTAACTATATATTTATCATCTAAAACTAAATAAATCTTAGTACGTCAAGTGTGTGTTAAGCGACGGTGTGACCGAGGATGGAGTTTGTCGGTCTAGAAGTTATCTATTCACTCTAGCCTTGTAAATTTGAAGATTGTAGTACTGAATTTAACTAACTGCACCAGGTTTAACTAACCAATATGTTTAGAAGAGGCGGCGGCGGAGGCGGCCGCGCTGGTGACCGTGACTCCGCCGGAAGGGGAGCCGCGCGTGCCGCCGCGAGGACAGCGACACAACCCCTTCAACAAGCTCGCAGAAGGAGAGAACAAGACTGTGCCTGGCAGTCGGCACCGTGAGTACTCATTTATACTAGTTTTATCATTTACTGTATAGCTTTTTGGCATACGGAATGCATGTTTTTATTACTCGACTGCGTGAGAAGGAGGTTTATGTTTTTTGAGTGTATGTAGGTTTGTACTTATGTGGATATGTATGTATGCATGAATGTTTCTATATGAGCGCCTACAGCCTAAACGGCTTGACCGATTTTGATGTGCGAGGTGTTGTTAGATTCGTCTGCACACTCTTAGTGTAATAGGCTATATTTTTGTTATATTAATAATACATCTCTCGCAAAAATAAAAATAAAATTATTTCGTAATTTCCAACAAACGTTTTCGTAATAAACAAGTGATTTTATTAGAATTATTCTAAAGAATGCGCATTTATAATTTTTTACTGCGATTTTACACATACTTTTTCACAAAAAAAACGTACACACGCCATCGTAAGTTACACTGCAAAAAACTCTTTTCTGCAGTCTCGAATTAAAAATAAAAAAAATTGTAAGAAAATATGCAGAGCATATAAGGTAACCGTAAAGATAAAGATCATTTATTTGCATACGACATGAGAATTGTTTTTATACACTAAGTGCACAAAAGATGTTACAATATATTGATACAGTTAGTCATGTTCTCCCTAATGATTTGGATGGGAAATAATGCAAGGTTAAGGGAAAACTGTATTAACTGTGCTTACTGTAGAAAAAATGAAATGTTTTAAGTAATAAAAGTAAAAACTACTTGTCAGTGTCACCCTATAACCTGCTGTTACTCTCAGATCAAAGATCATATTTCCCGAATACGTCAACAATCGTTTTATACTTTGGATTGAGGAAAGGTTGCATCCAACATTTAATAAACATATTTATTATATATATTTATTTATGCGATGTTTTTTGGAACAACATTAATTACAAATCAGAGTTACCAGTTTTAAATAAACTACTTAGTGTGGTTATAATGATATTTTGTAATATTATACAAACTAAATTTAATCAAAAAATGGATCCAGGTTCTGTGCTTTTATATATGCCTGTTTGTTTAGAAAGTGGTCTTTCTTCACTTCAAAGTATTATTTTGAGTATATTTTTCAATTATTTTAATACCAGCTTCAATATATTTTGTGACCTCCCCTTTGCTACTTATTGTTACAGATAAAGAAAACGTCCGACCCGAGCTCCCGCGCAAAAAGGTCCCGTTCCGAGACATACACACGGCGTTCGGACGTCGGATACTCGCCGACAGGGTGCAGTGGAAGGCCAAGCTTAAAGAACAGAAGAAGCAAGAAGTCAGTCTTATACAGCTTTAGATACTCGTATATACTGGACCAACTCTGCAGTCTTCCCGATGGGTTATAATTTGAGATCATTGAGTAAGTGCTCTTAATATGGACCACATTGTCTCAAATAATGGGAATTTAAGAAAATCACAAAAGAAAAAAGCAGAACAGAATCAGAATCTTTTTATTGCAATACACACATTGCTGCATTGCATCTTAAAAATAAACAGCCTTACCGAAAAACGTTATTACTTAATTTTAACCATTGTCTTAAATTCTCTGTCTTCTTTCCGTAAGGTTTCATTACGTGTCAGCGAGAAGTACACAAAATATGTTAAGCGTTGCTTAAAGTTAAGTATCGTTTTTCGGTAATAAGGCCGTAAATGTCTCAACAGAGTACCCATGCAATAATGCTATATTGTAATGCTGTATTGTAGAGTTACATTTAGCGAGACGACTACTAGGTGAATTGCTTGTTCCTATTTTTGCCACGACATTTCTTTAAACAGATTACAAATTTCCTAAAAGAGGCCAGAATGAGACATAATCTTAAAATAGCTGTCGCCGAAGTTTGCACAGTTCCCAGGTAACTACTTCATATCTTACGTACGGTGATCCGTATTATCATATGTACAGTCCATATTGAGAGTAATTACTACAATTATGTGAATTATATTTAGGTTAGGATTAGTTAGATCTCAGCCATCTATAACTTGACGCTCGTTTTCCTCGCCTTAGGTTTAGGAAGATAATAATGTATGACATGATAATGTATGCAGCACGATAGTTGGTGACACATCGATTAGATCCTTGGTTTTAACTAGTTTGAACACAACTTGCGTGCCAGTGATCTTAAGTCGGCAGTAGGCTTAGGTTTTTTATCATGAAATGTTAACTCTACTCTCTCTGTTAGATTTGACAGTACCGCAGTAGATTAAGTTTTTACGTAATAGAGTTGTCCCAAGATTAACTCCGCCTAGAATAAAATCAGTTCCGTTCCAGTGAAGCATTGGGAATACACCGACCAATAGGAGCAAAGAATCTTCATCTAATAAGAACGTGTCACCAATTATTGTGTTGTTATTTATATTACGACATATAATAAGGAACGGTAATTTATATCATAATAACACTTGTGTACAGTGGTTTTGTTGCCCTAGGTATAAGATTGATTCTGGATATATTTATGCTCACTATTTATGAAACTATCACTGGTTTTGTAAGATTTGCTTTCGTTTTTTTTTTAAATCTTTATTTCATGTTACATTACAAAAATCGAAAAACAAGAAACACAGCAATATAAGATATGTAAAAATAATTAAAAAACAAGAGCACATTCAGTATTTTCATGAATAATTTCGTAATCTGGGCATTTGAAAACATAAAAATTTGCAAAGATATCTAGGGCAACAAAAATTTTTTTTTTTGTAGATCTGTGTAATATGTGACTGAGCTGTTTTTAAAACAAAAACAGTATATCAAGAGGTAATTCTATGAACTTGACATGTTCAGCAATATTTTATATTATGTTTGTACCTCCTAATAATCGTTATTATTTAGTTAGTAGGTCCGAGGATCGCGGTCGATGCAAGACGCGCACCGGCCTTAAGCCGCGTATCCACTAGGCAACATTTGGCGCGCAACACGTGCCGTTCAACATGTTCGGCAACGTTGCACAACAACGCGCGACGTTGCCACATGACGTGTGGCTTATTGCGCGCCATCTGGCAACGTCGCGCGTTGTTGTGCAATGTTGCCGAACATGTTGAGCGGCACGTGTTGCGCGTTAAATGTTGCCTAGTGGATACGCGGCTTTATAGTGATTCTATGCCATGGGTAGCAACTAGCATCTGGGTCAGTTGTACATTGATCTTTCGTGGATTCTAATCTCATGGCCGCGTTCCTCGGAACACCTTTAATGTTGTTGAATATTAATTGTTATTGAAATTTATTGGAATTGATTTGTATTAGTAGACCTGACCTTATGAGATACATTTATATTGATTAAAGGCGCTTGCCATTATCATGTGAGACCCCGACCAAACCGACCTTTTCACTCTTCATTAGTAGCGCGGAATGAAAGGAAACATACGATACGCCAATGTTATTTCTCATTCAAGTGTACAAAATCCGTACACAACGATTTAGTTTCAATTTTCACACTCTTGATGCGTACTGCTGTGAGTACATGAGTGGAACTCTCTGCCGCTTTTTGTTTCCTGAAAACTATAGTCGTAGAATTTTCAAGGCTAGAATAAATAGATAAGTACATAAATACATATTTTCTACGTTTCTACGTTACGTACGCCAGACAGTCGCTTACCATCAGCAGAGCAGAGTTCGTGTTCAGCCAAGTATTTCGTATAAAAAATGCGATGTGTAGTGAAAAGTTCGATTTAAGGTCCACGCACACGGAACACGCGCTACAACCTCGTACCATATTTTATAGGTGACTCACAGTTTACGTTTTCGCGTTTTCACAATAGATCTGCAAAGGTAGCAGTGACTCGCCGGGGCTGGTAATGACCGTTTGGTTCCCTCAGTTTTGAATTAAACAAGTATCTACATTATAATAAAATCAAAATGCCCACCCGGCCGTAGAAAATTGTTTTTTCGGTTACTTACGATTACGATGACTTATTGATTATTTACTTACGATTTCGTTACACTTGATACGCTGTTGAGTGTACGTTTTTTGTGAGAAAGTGTGCGTAATATCGCTGTAAAAGATTGACATGCGCATTCTTTAGAATAATTCTAGTAAAGTCACTTGTTTACGAAAAAGTTCGTTGGGGGTACGAAAAACCGCATTTTTTTATTTTTGTGATAGATGAATATTATTATTACAAAAAAATAGCCTGACTCGGGGAGTGAAGACGAATCTAACAACACATCGCACATCAAAATCAGTCAAGCCGTTTAGGCTATAGTCGCTCATATAGAAACACATACATACAAACCCAACCCTTTCGTATTTGGGTAAAAAATGGCTCGATGACGGCATTTTTTTTTGTTTATTGGCGCATGTCCCGAGTACGAGAACCCTTAATCCGTGTTTGACAGAATATTGACAACTGTCAAAAGAATATCATTGAAATAATACTGATTTCATGTAACCTACAGCGTGTATTATTAAATTTACTAACAGTATTACCGAACAAAAACGTAGTATATTTTTCGATGTAGTGAATTTAGAATAATATTGACAGCAAGATTAGTAAGTAGCAAAGACAATTTATAGTAGTTGTAAAATCTGTAGTTATTTGACGCAGGCTTTCGTTAAAGAAATAGACTATTTACATTTATTAGGTAAAGTTAGCATAGTAAGATAGAATACATAAAACCCATGATTCTATTCATTTCTATTCATGCTATCTCACCTAGCATAGTTGTAGCAATGTCCTCCAGTAAATTACACGTTTTTTTCCAACAAGATATTACTGTCTTCTTCGTTTAACCATCATCCGAAAAAAAAAAAAAAAACAGACAAATTGAGAACCTCCTTTTCGTCTGTATGTTTGTTTTTGTATGTTTGTTCACCGTTACTCCGCCAATTGTGTATTGATTTTGATGATTCTTTTTTGTTTGATATGAAATGCTTCTAAGGTAGTCCCATATACATTTTATTAGTATCGATCCAGTACTATGGTTTTTATAATAAAATAACTGGAAAAATGTCATCTAAGTAAACGAATTGAGTATTTTGTAGTCGTTTTTTTCAGTTTTTTAAACTATAATTATATCTAACTGGAATCTTAAATGACTGCCTCTACTATTTGCTCAGATTATTTGTGATGTGTTGATAAGCGTAACCTCTGATGTATGGATCATGAAAAAATTCTCGGCCAATAATTTTTTTGTAATCTTTTATTTTCACTAACAGTCACTAATCCAAGTAAAAAACATAAGTAAAGTTCATGTGGCACGACAAAGTTAAAATTTTGTTGCCCAGTGAATTAAAAAAATAAAAATATAAACATAATAACAAAAACAAACACAGGGTAGAAAACAGTTTTATCTTGTTGTATGAAAACACAGAATTGACTGGCAAACATGGCCGCGACAATTATTCTTGTTTTATAAAATAAGAAACTCACAGATCCAGATCAGCGCCTAATCTAAATTAGGGAAATAATATTTAAATAAAAAATTCATTGAGTGTTTCTAGTTTTTAACCCCCGACCCTAAAAGAAGGGTCTTATGTCTGTGGTATCGTAGCTCTCAAACGGATGGACCGATTCTGATCTAGTTTTTTTAAAGAGGATTTCATCTAATGTTCTTTGTTGTGTTTCATCAAAATCGGTTAAGCCGTTTTTTGTCGGGGGTTTTTGAGTTTTCTAAACTTATACTTGTAACATATTTTGTTACCATATTATTTCAACTACAGAGTTATTAGGGTGACCTGTTCTAAATAAATATTGCTCTTATTATATTGTATACGTATTTAATTCTCTTAATTTTTAAGTAAATATATGAGTATACAAAACAACCCAGGGATCAGTACCCAGGACGACTGCCTTCTGTAACCGATCCTTTACTCAACAATCAAACGAGTTGATCTCCCTGAGGATTCGTAGAACTTGATATAAAAAAAAATAACTTAAAATTGGCGGAATAAAATTTAACTGTTTCATACATTTTATTGGGTGCTAATGAGTTATTTCCCTGGATTGGCAAATTTTTCCGTAAATATTGAGTTGTGCCCATTGTAAAAGTTCAAAATAAGTTCACTGACCTCTTATCGTCTTGCAGGTCACCGTGACAACCCTGTATATATCAGGGTATTTTTGATAAAGTAGTACATATTATTTTGATTATGTTTTAGCTTCGTAAGAATTATTTATAATAATTATGAATGTTTTTATAATATTGCTTGCCAAGATGAATTTTCATTCAAATATTGTTCTGTAGCCATGGTTTTAATACTCGTTTTAGAAAATTATTATCGTAATTTTTGTTACTTATGTATTTAGTTTTATTATATTATGCACATGAATAAATAGGTTCCTCTTTATCTCGTTTTTGGATTATTTTTCCCATTCTAATTTCAGGTTAAACTTAGGACTAACCGACTACAAAAAAGGGGGATAATGATTTTGATAGATTAGTGACATATCACGTCATAAATAAAAAGCTCTGTTCTTGAATGCGCAGGAGTCGATTTTCGGGTCTATTTGATGGGAGGAACGACTCAACATGGCGTAATATGGTAAAATCAGTTACCTTCTCTATACCATTTTCTCAGCGCTTTTTATTCGTAACAGTTTATTAGTTTGTGTGTAAGTGCACATTCTCCAGATTTAATTCCAATTTAATTGCGAATCGCCAAATTGTGGACTTCACGCTTTTTGTATGGGTCTTTCCGAGTGGATTTATTTTAATATGTTAAAATCTATAATTAATGTACCTACAGTTTTTTTTTTGTTTAATGCACGAACCCACAACCTACAGCTCAGCAAGCAGACATACTACCAACTGTCGCTTACCGTCGCTTAACATCAGGCGAGTTAGTGGTCAATCGTAGATCTATAATCGTAGATTTTATTTGACATTATGTGTATCTTTTATTGCTTCTGCTTTGTCATATTATAGATATTTTTGGTTTGTGTATTAATCTAATAACAAATAATAATTATTATTATTTTATAATTTTTCGCATGTGCATGATGCTGTCTACCTGACATTTGTACGCCTAATCGGCACAACATGATTTTAAGCGACTAAATTTAGTGTAACATCTTTTATGCACTTGTTGTATAAAATTCTCGTGTTGTATGCAAATAAATTATCTTTATCTTTATCTACCTTCTATAAAAAAAAAAAAAAAAAAAAAAAAAACAACCACAAGGCCAGCCAGTTTGTCACATAACTTCGAAATTTAGAAACCAATTTGGAATGCTCTTTTTTTGAGCATCTTTGGATTGGTCCCATGGAAATTTCAATTTCAAAATTAGTTCAGTAGTTAGATTTTTAAAATAAATAAAACTGGAAAAAATATGAGACCTAAGTAAATGAAACTTTTTTAAACTATAATAATTGTTATCTGTGGAAATGAAATAACTATATTGTATTAAGTACATCATTTATTTAAAAAATCTTTGTTATAATAAATTCAACACTATACAAAGGCAACTTGCAAAATCAGCCTCATAAAATATGTTAAAATTACAAGATGCACGAAACAATTCTCAAAACACTCTTAAATACACAATAACCAATAGATCGTTACAAATCTCATAATACAAACACAATTTAGCAGGCTGACCGTACAACTCGTCGAATATGCACACAGAAAAGAGCAAGTAACATAAGTTATTTTTATATATTCATATGCACATAAAGAGCTACATCTAATAATATGTTGATATAGTAAGAGGCGCGTAATTACAATGCAAACTGTTTTGGTATTTCATTTCTTCATTTTTCTACGCAACTAGATAACATTGAGCAAAAAACATCCTTTACATTTCTTTTATTGGACAGTGCTGTACACAACGATGTGAAGAAGTATGGAAGACAATGCCCATTGGATCGTGGTAACGTAAGGTTTAGAGTGCACTGTCGTTCAATCGTTGCACGCAATATACGGCGACTTGCGCAAGTAAACTATTATATTGTAAGAGCAATAAGGGGCATACGTCGTGCCCAAATAGCTAAGCATTGTATCCTTCGAATAATGATTCATTTGACAAACTTTATTTAAAACCTTACAAAACATAAAATAAATAAATAAATTACAATTGGCAATAGTAGATTGATATACAAGGGTTGAAAGTAACATATTTAGGCACGAGATAGATTGGCGCACGAGCGTGGCGAAGACGCCAATAGTTCGAGGGCCTAAATAGGTTTTTCACCCAAGGTTAACCCTCTGCTTTTCATTTAGAATATAAAGAAAGTCACGACTTAGGACTCAAGACAAGACACAACTTGAAAATGGCAAATGCGCTGACCGCGTGAGTCCACATCTCCATGAGAAATAAAGAAGAAAGAAAAAAGTTTCAACATGGTTTAATAGGAAATTTCAAAAATAGAACGGAAAAATGATTCTCTCTAGGGACGAAAAGTAGTGTTTTCGGCCCTGTGTACAGGCAACTTCAAGCATACTTTCTGCGTATGTGAAATGAAAAGGCTATTTAATTATCCATATATCAAACAGGATAATGATGGATATGAAATGGTGACCTGACGCTGGCAATTTTACTTACTGTCATCATTGACTGATAATGTAAGTATTTATTTAAAGGTACTTGCGCAAGTTACTGAATACTGTGTGAACCGAGCATTATACAGGTTAAATAGTGAACACCTAATAAAACTATTAACTTAAATACGAATTTTGCCTCAAGATTGAGACGCGGTTACTTGCGCGTGCGTCGCGGCGCTGAAACTGAAAGTTTTATATGCTATCCAATACAAAAATGAGTTTCTTGAACGCACGCGTCAGTAATCTCATCCATCTATAATATATTTATTTTCTTCTAAGTAAAACATACTATTTTTTAATCTGTGCGCGAAACTTTTTAAAAAGGGGTTTTAATGTCACTCATCTATTTTTACGAGTATTTGAAACGGTAATGATTAAATAAGTACATTAAAAGAAAGTTTTTTTTTAAATATAACATAACAGCAATATATCTCAGGAAAAAAATAAGCTAATCAAAACGCACAAACAATAAAATTCAAGTCCCTAGTTACGTTCCAATACTTAAAGATACAAGTATAAAATATGAAAAATATTTGGTAACAATTAGAAATAAAACAAATAAAAAGATTTCTACACTATATACAGGCTGTTAAAGTTACAAGTCGCATCACTAACCGGACATCTAGAGCTAAACTTAGGGCAATTAGTCATTCACAAACAGCGCATATTAAATAATAAAAAAAAGAATTAAATAGTCTTATCTAACATACCTACATCATGGACATACATACATATGTGGTGGGGTGGGTGGTAGTTAGTCTGGCCACTTTTTATACAATTCATACGAAGACGTTATATTTGGTAATTGAGTGCAATGTTAAACTGTATATATTTATTAATAATTTATAAATCTAAAAAAATAAAACTGCCATATTTAAACCCATGGTATAAACATTACTAAGGTTTGATCCTCTGAGCTTTGGCTCTAGTGACGTCATTTCAAACTGTCACTATATATCATGGTAATACATTGAACATAATATAACCCAGAGGGAATTCCTGAATCCACAGCTGAAGAGGTTTTATCACTCAAATCTTATGTATTCATCTCGCCTCTTCTTACTGAATTTCTTATGAAGCCATCTTTGCTGGACGATTAGCCAATGAGAGCGAATTATTTTCAACTACATGGCGTAATTTATTTCAAATTAACCAAATGGCAACTCTCTTTGAGTTTTTTATTCAAAGTGGTGATTTCAGGCTTCACATAAATACTTCTAAATCTTTCTGAGCATGGAGTGGTTACCTATGAAAAATTAGGTAAAAAAAAATTGCGTTAAAATCACTAGCTCTACTTTCGTATACTATAAAAACTATAAAAACGTGCATATAATTAATTCTCAAATCAGTCGATTAGTTAACGTATAATTTCTTATTTTCATAATGTGGGTATCTACGATTATGTGATAGATACAAAAGCAGTGGCCAGGTGCTAGCGTGGTGGGGTGTGCTTAAAGTTAACGCGTTACTTTGGACCTAAGGGTGTTGAGTTAAGGTTCAATTTGTTGTGGAACGCTGTCGTGTCGTTCAGCTTTCGAATCGCTTTTTCCGCTCCGCGACCATGCCGACGAGCGGGCGCGCGGTGGCTCGCTCGCTGGCGGAGCAGCGACGTGCCGAGTTTAGTTCTGCGGACAACAAAAATAACACAATAAGGGATGGGCTTAAAGTGCGTAGCTATCTCTCTAGCGCATCACAATATTTAAGCATATAAAATCACTGAGTAAAGTGATTCTTAGAAAAGTGAGACTTGTTTATTTAGATAGGAGAAATGTTTAAAAAAAAAGATTTTCTTTGATATCTTTTAACTTGGCTGAGGAGTAGCAAAATATATGTTTTTTCACTACCTCGTCGCCAATATCAGTGGTATCTGAATAAATCATTATTTTTTTATATTTCTCCTATATAAATAAATAAAATGTTGATTTATTTTTCTAATATTCCTATTCAATGATTTTATTGTGTTTGAAAATGTTGTGAAGCGCGAGACAGATAGGTGCGCGGTTAATTTAAAACTTTGGAAATATGGGTTTCGTGGATCCAATGTGATGTACCCAGCCACTGATTAGTGACGTCTCCCGACAATCTCGGGTTCCTATTCGATCGCCCTATCTTTTGGCGGTGTTTGCCTGCACGGCGCATTCATTCGTCAGTCGACGCAGGCGTTGCGTACTTCGAGCACTCTAATTTCAAGTCATATTACAAGCGAATGGTTGTTAGACGATGACCCTAACTTCATACATGTTTGTGCATTAATACACACGTCAACTTGCATATGTATCACAGAATAGTGTGCCGTTTTATGGAGTGTCCGACGTGTGATATTTTTGATTGAAATTATTATAAA
Organism: Lycia hirtaria; assembly: GCA_947563715.1. Classification (NCBI taxonomy): domain Eukaryota; kingdom Metazoa; phylum Arthropoda; class Insecta; order Lepidoptera; family Geometridae; genus Lycia; species Lycia hirtaria. The sequence continues at coordinate 2,428,137 of OX387376.1, read as the reverse complement.
GGCCTTTCTTTTGAAAAATTGCATCAGTAGTTTAAGAGATTAGAGTAGACACGAATATACATTAAAACTATAACTATCCCATCTGAATAATCGTGTACCTAAAAATATCATAGAAATTACCTAAATAAATAAATCCAATTTTAGTAAAGAAAAAAAAATAATTACAATGTGATATTTTGTGCAAAGAAAACAGAAACAGTTCAGTAAGAGCAGTAGAAATAGTCTCAAAATACCTGAACGGGAGATAGTTGCAGGTTTCTCGTGTTTTCTGTCTTGGCGTACTGGATCTTCGCGGGGCGGGAGGGACGCGGCGCCTCCAACAGCGGGCTCGATCGTGACGACTTCGTCTGTGCCCACATTCATACCATGATATAACGAGGAAGGAAGGAGGTTGAGTGAGTGAGTGGGTGGAAAAAAAAACAGCGTGCGTTCATACTTTACAAAACTGCTAATCTGCTAAGCTTTTGCTCGTTGTTATGCTGAACTAGGTTTTTAATTTGGTTAAAAAACTATAACTACAGCCTGTATTATCAGACAAATCATAGAAAAAAAGATTTTATCTAAAAATAAAAAAGGGCATTTATATATATAAAAAAAAGACAACAACAAGTACTACGAAAGTTGCCAGATTTAAAAATAAAACATCAAGTATTGTCAGCCTTTAAAATGCAATTTCTTCTAAACAAACCCACATATATAAATCATCATAATAACATATCATCCGTATAAAAATAGTCACAAAATTACATAAATTTATTAGAGAAAATGCATTTTAGAGATCTTCCAAAGATACGCCAATTCGAAGTTGCTACGCCGACTACAAAAATAACATTGTGGTAAACTAAAATACTGTGTGCCTCACTTACGATATTATTTACAGTTTATTAAACACAGTGCAATCGCCACAACGTAAGTTCCTTTAGAAGCCAGACTGATTCGAGTACCTAAAAATTTGATTTCTGTATTTTATGAATGGTAACTTTACAACAACTCTACCAATTTAATTTTCAATTTAGCAAAAAAAATTTTTTTTACTTGTAGCGACTCTTAATTATATGACGCCACTCCGTGAAGTGCCGCGAGCGCGACTGCGCTCATCATGTGCATCACGCATTTTAACTAAAGAGAATAAATGTTTTCTGCGTAACGTCTTTGCAACCGCCATCGCCATTGTATCCAGTTGGGCTCATAGAACAAAAACATTATCTAGGTACCTATGTTAATGCAAAGATAGTTACGGACAAGGGAGTCGCGAGCCCATGGCCTAGGGGGGGGGGGGCAAGTTATTTAATAACTTTTCAGCGAGGTACGCTGGTCAGTTACTACTTTAACATATTCGACGATAGTTTTTCTTCTGAACACCCATTTTTGTGCTAAAACGTAATAGTGGCTTGTTATTATCTCTACAGATAAATTGGTAGTGATGTCGGCGTGTTGTTTACCGGAAGCCGCGAACGTACCTTCGCAGGATGGTGTGCGCTGCCACGCGGCCGCCAGGTGGCGCAGGTGAGCCCAGAGCGGCGCCTCCGCCTGCCCATGCTGTTAGTGCACCCGTATTACCATCACGCCAATAGGACACTACCAGTACGCACCGCGACTACCGTAGCTCACACATCCCGGAAGCTTTCCGTAACTGGCAATATTTCTCATTATAAACTTGGCTGAACATATGCCACTTTCGTTTCCAAAAAAATAAAAAAAAACTCCCGCCAATTTTATAAAACAAAAAAATATAACTGTCAGTGTTGTAACTTTGAATAAGCGTATGTTAAAAGCCTGTATCTTGTGACAATATGACAGGCATAAATTGAATTATTATTTGTTTTCTGTAACTCTATTTCTCTAACTGTTGTCGCGCGATATCCCATACAAATGGAAGAAAAGTGTTTCTACCCCTAAATATTAACCGATAAAATAAGAATCAGCAATTCTTTTTTATCTGATTAAAATCATGAAGGCCTCTACGGTTTGCTATGAAAATAGCAAACGAAATTTGAAAAAATTTCGTTTTAGTCCTGAAGAACAAGAATTAAAAATGTAAATTTTAAAAAGCTAACCGTAAGATGCTTAGCCATTAATTGTACCAAGTACCAAAAAATAATGATAGAAATTGGATAGTATTAGGAGGTAAAAAATAGTTTAGTTCTATTGTATGAAATCGCGTCATTTTCTGGCAAAAGATCGCGCGGCAACGATTCTCTTATGCAAGGAAATAATATACAGATTTTGTATTTCAAGAAAGTAAAAGATCGCGCGCCAACGATTCTCTTACTTATGCAAGGAAATAATATACAGATTTTGTATTTCAAGAAAGTGTATTTTAGGAATCATTCAAAGTTGTCCACCAATTCAAAGTTACCTACTCAAGCTAAATGTATTGTTTAAAAATTAAAGTTAATTTGGTAGCCAAAGTTGGTAGCTCTGATAGTCGCGTACGATCGACAAGTAAAATTGAACTAAATTGAAATGATATTTTGTAAAAGTATTTACACAGAACAAATATGACCTATATAAACATCAATGATATTGAAAAATTGATATTGTCTGCAACATGTCTATATAAAGTATGGTGATAAAATTGGTGTTAAATGTGTTTTTAGGTGCATCGTCCATGCCAAGCGTGAATCTAGCTTGAAATGGTGAATGAAATAAGCAAATACTATGAAACAAAGTAGAGGTCTTATTGTCATTAACATTGGATTCCATCGGAGGCAGGTGGATTTCATCTAGGTTAGATTCATATTTGCATAATAGGTATTATTTAATTATTTTAAGTATGTATTTCATTTTTTTTACTTGATCTGTAGGGGTATTCAGATCTCATTCGTATTTGGAATCTATATCTCAGTCTCTGTCATTCTCTATGGAAATGACAGAGACGGAGATATAGATTCCGAATCGATTCCGTATCCGCTGTACTGCGTCTGCGCTGCGCTGTGTGTGTGTTGACTAAGCAACGGTCATATAAATTTTAATTTACTTGTCATTAGTTACAAATTGATTTACTTATTACAAAATAAATGTCGACGGTTGAATACTTGGTATTCAAGTTCTGCCCTAATAAAAAATTCGATCATCATTACAAAAAAAACTTAGCGCTCGCTTCGCTTGTGCATTTAATGGAAAATCGGCGTCCATATGTTTGTGTGGCAATAGTTTAAGTACTGTTAGTTAAATTGTCCAAAATGTTGTATTCCCGCCTGATAGCTGCACAATACAAACATTTGGGAACTCACGCATTCATGATATTTTAGAATGATTGTTTTATTTTTAACATCTCAAGTCTCTGCTAGCAAAACTATTATTTTCTCACGTTGGAGATGTGGAGAGTGGGCGGTAAAATCTTACGTAACAAAAATTCACGCTACGCCACTAAGCTACAACGAGCATAGAATTTAAATTTGGTGAAAGTCGCACAATTTAAGGTATGATTCACATCGAAATAATTCAAATGTGTAGACAAATGTTGTACGAGTTAGTGACAATCACAGCCTTGTTTCATAGCATCCGGCAAGCGGTAGCAGAGGCTGCAAGCGAGTTCCTTGGTGGGGTGCATGACAAGTATACAGGCATAGTCATAAAGTGGTGTTTCGGGACTTTGGTAGTGTTGCCGACGTAGAAACCCGCGTTCCACAAAAATCTTAAATCGGGATCGGGCCAGACCAGATTCGGGCTGAAATACAGGTTTTTATGACAAAAAAATTCTAACTTGGAAACAAAAAGTTGGTTGTCTGTAAAGTCGGTTTACGGACTATAGTTTTACGTGACAACGTCATAACAAAACATTGATGAAATGATTGCATACTTTTATGAATAAAATTGAGCTCGACAATGATCGTAACGGGACAATGAGCGTAAAGGGACTTTTTCGTGCGTGCAGCCGGCGTTCATCGATTTATTAGACGTTGTCACGTCAAAAAAATTAGATGTTTAATTTATGTCATTTGTCTGTATTTTTTAATGATTTTTCGTTTCTTTCCCGAAAATAGCAACACCAAACTGGTGTCCAATTATTATTATTATGCCTGTATACTTATGCCACGGTATAATGTAAATAAGTTGTGAGGTGCGTACCGGCGCAGTATCTTCGATCAGCTGGGAGAGAGTGGACGCCTCCGCTGTCTTCATGTCGTTGGCCTCAGAGATCAAATGCGCGCGGAGCTGTTTGTTTCTGGAATGTCACATTATAATATTATTGTTTAGTTGGAAAAAGTAACCATTACCCGAAGTAGTGTATTTTTTCTTTTCTTTTATCTTTTGTGCATGTACGGCTTCATCGAATAACTTTACTTAACTTTGATCAACGGCTTAAATAGGGAATATGCATGATTTATTTTTATTTGGTCAAGGAAAAGCTAAGAACAAATAACGATACCGAATGATGATTTCATAGTTCAAGTTCGCCGTACATGAATTAAAAAAAAGTGATATTATGTAAAAAGCTGTTAGGTTGTCAATTTTTTTTTAAATTAAAAACATGTTTAAAAGTGAGACTAATTCTCCAACTGGTAGTGGGTTTCAGCATTTGGATTGTGTTTAGACCTTTATCGGTCTGGGGTAATCGATTTGCTTTTTGTGTAGTAGTTTAGTTAGTTAAGTATATGTAGTTTGTATATTGTTTTTTGTAGTTAACAAAGGCACATGCCCTAATAAAAAAAAAAAAAAAAGTGAAAGTCACATGTAGAGTTGGTTGTATTGTAGGTGCGGTACCTGGAGTCAAGCTGCATGATGTGGTTGTGCGCGTGCGCAAGCTGCGTGGTCGCGGTCGCGAGCCGCTCCTCCAGGGCCGCCGACTCGACGCACTTCACAGAGTACTTCTCCGAGAGGGAAAGAATCTCGCGCTTTATCTCCTCCATCTCTTGTCTGTGGGGAAATGGACCGAATAAATATTAGGACGAGAAGTTATCGGGTTAGACAGAGATATCGCGCTATCAGTGATACTGACTGGTGCCTGGAGGAAAGCTGCGTGAGGTCGGGCTCGAACGCGGCGCCGCGGCCGAGGAACTCCGCCTTGAACTTGTCGACCTCGCGGCGCACCTCGCTCTCGTGAGCCTTGCGCATGGCGTCGAGCGCGGCCAGCGTGGCGCGCGTCTCCTCCGCCAGCGCCTGCTCTTTATCTAGCCGCAGCGCCTCCCGCTCCGCGCGGTGTTTCTCCTCCATCTCGCGCACGATGCGCCGGTGCGAGGACTCCATCGCCAGCAGGCCCTTCTCACAGAGTGCACGCAGCTGCTCGATCTCCTGCTGGTAGCGCGCGCGGAGCCCGTCGCCGTGAGTGTCCGCCGCCACCGCCGACTGGTAGGCGGCGCGCAGCGCTTCCAGCTGCGCGCTGTACTCCGAGTCCAGTGCCGCCAGCCGCCGCTGCAGCGTGCGCGCGCGCTCGCGCAGCGCCGCACGCTCCCGCTCGTGCGCCGCCGCCAGCTGGGCGCGCGCGCGCCGAGCGGCGCCCAGCGCGTGCGACTGTTGCGCCAGCGCCGCCTCGCTGCGCACGCGCTCCTCCTTCAGCCTGTAACACGACGAGAACCTGTTAGCGCACCGCACGCACGCATCGAGTCAAGCTCACGGTGAACGCAGCCTCACCTGTCCAGCGCGTCCTGCAGCTGCTTGCAGTGCTGGCACGGGACCAGCTCTCGCAGAGCCTCGACGCGCCGGCGCAGCGCCTCCGCGCGCTCCAGCAGCCCCCCTCCCGCCGCGCCCGCCGCCCCGCCCCCGGGCGCTTCCTCCCCGGCGAGCGCGCGCCGCACCGCCGCCACCGCCGCCTCCGCCCGCTCGAGGCTCTCGCCGATCTTCATCGAGTCTTCACTGTCGCCGGAACAGTCACTGGAGAAGAGCGCTCGGCACTCGGTCGAGAACCGCTGGAAGAGGAATACGAACTCCGCCTCGTGCGCGGGGTCCGCCTCCAGCGAGGCGACGGCGTCCTCGCGGCGCGGCGCGGCGTGCGGCGCCGCGGCGCTCCACGTGCCTGCGAGCACGGCCACGCGCGCCGACACCAGTGCGCGCTGCGCCAGCGCCTCGCCCAGAGCACCCAGCAGCGCCCGACTGTCGGCGGCGGGCGACGCACGCGCACCCGCGGCTACGGCGCGCCGGTATAGCGGCGCGATGTCACGCACGGCCGCGTCTAGTTCGCAGCGCAGGTGATCGTGTGCTGCCTGCCACCAGAGCTCGAGGTCAGCGCGATCGCGCGCAGCGAGCGTGAGCCGCGTGGCGCGCGCCTCGTCGAGCCGCGCCTCGCATGCGTGAGCCGCTCGCGCCAGCGCACGCGCCACCTCCGCTTGCACGAGCTCGGCACCGAGCGCGTCGCGTGCCGCCGCCCACGCGCTACGCACGCGCGCCGCGTCCAGCGACCCGCCCGCCGCAGCGCCGCCCTCCTCCCGCGCCTCGGCCGCGAGTGCGCTCGCGATCTCACCGAGTTTCTCGCTCTTGTACGCGTCGATAGCGGCGTCGAGGTCTCGCTTGGCCGCCTGCAGTCGCTCGAGGTCTGCGCCGTGCACGATGAGATCGGGACGGCGCGGTTCGCGGCCGCTGTCCGCCGCCGCGCTCTCCACGCGCCGCGATAGAATCTTGGCCAGGTAATCCAGCGAAGAGCGCGTGACGCCGACGCCGCGGTGTCCCTCGCCGCTCAGTTTCCGTCGCAGGTTGTCGATCAGCTGACTAGTTTCGAGGATCTCCGACTTGATCAGCCTCGCGAAGAATCCGCTGCCATCGGAGGCGTCGAGCGCTTCCTGTATCCGCGCGACGAGCACGGTCTCGTAGGCGAGTTTCTCGGCGAGGAGCTCGAGGCTGCGTCGCTGCGTGAGCTCGCCGGCCTCGTAGAGTGCCGCCTTGCGGCGCGAGATGTCGAGCAGCTTGTCGCGCAGCTGTTCTTCCAGCTGCGCCACCGCCCGCACCACACCCTCCTCCACCTCCACCTCCTCGGCGTCCCTCTCCCTGTTCCCGGCGTCGGTGACGCACCGCTCCACGCACTCCTGCAGCCTCTTACTGACCTCCGTGAGACACTTCTCCATCGACTTGATGCTGTACTTCTTCTCGAGGCTCGGCGAGGGCGAGCGCCTCGTCTTGGCGGCGCGCATGGCGCTCATCTGGCAGAGGCACTCGTTGACCTTGTTCCGTGAGTGTACGACGACGGTCTCCAGGCTCTGCAGCCGGTCCAGCAGGTGCCGCTGGCTGGCGGTGCCGAGGCTGCTCTCGCTGCTGTCGACCGGTGCGGGGCTCTCCCGCGCGGTCACACTGAGGGACTCGCACGAGTTGGCGAGGTCGCGCCGGCTCTCGACAGCTGACGCCACTTTGGTTTCTAGGGAACTTAATCGAACTAGCATCTTCATCGGCTCGGAACTGGTGGCGCTGTCGAGGGACTTCCTCCGCAGGCGCGCCGCTAGCCTCTTCATTCGCTTTTCGTCGGAGGTGCTATCGGATTTCGTTTTATCTTTGGCGGGCGATGCACTCTTCGAGGGTGAATTTATTACGGGGACGGGTTCTCCCGTTTCTAACATTGTGATTTTATTCTCCAGCTCGGTTAGTTTCTCTTCTACTTCCTTTCCCAAGGTGATCGATTCTCGACCTTTCAGCGAGAGACTTCGTCTTTTTTCTCTGGATTCCGATTTCTGAATTTTATGCTTCAAGGTACGCACTTGTTTATCGGAGGCAGTCAGTTTTTGCGTTAGATCTTGAATACGAGCCGCCAGTAGGTCGATTTCGGACCGGCTGCACTGCTCTCTCAGTTTCATTTCGTTCCTGAGCTTTGTGTTGGTCAGTTCCAGCTCGTCGTACATGCTGTGGGACTCTCGGAGTTCCTTCTTCATGGCTTTGATCTCTTGTATCGCTTTAAGAAACCTTCCTCTGAGCTCGTCGTACTCTTCGATAAGTCTATTTTTCTCCATGGATTCTAGGTTTAGATCCATATTTAAATTGGTGAGATCGCTCAAGGAGCCGATACTCTTCCGTTTTTCTCTGATCGGTGACTCCGTTACCACTCTTCCTTCGAGATCTCTTATTCTTGCGTATAAACCGTCGTTTTCTTTGACGCTCTTGAGTAGCCTGTCGTTCAAATCGTTCAGTTCTCTCTGTAAATGTGCTACAGTCTCTTGCGCCGAAGCTAACTGCCTCGTCAGCAGCTCCGAGTGTTCGGTGGATTCCTTCAAGCAATTTTCAGTCTCGGTCAGCTTGGCCTCCCACATGTTTTTATCTTGACTGTAGAGTTGCTTTATAGCGTCGAGACTCTCTGCTTCTTTTGTCCTGACGGCTAATTCTTCTTCTTTATTTTGTAATTGAATTACGAGATCTTCCATTTGCTTCTCCTTCAACGTCGTCTCAGCTTTCAGTTTCTGAAGCCTCGCGATTTCGTTTTCTGCGACGGTTACATCGTTTAATGCCGATTTGAGCTGTTTTCGAAGGTCTTCTATTTGTATCGACTGTTTGTCTATGGTAGATATGTAGCTGCGTTTTCGTGGTTCGGCTGGTTTTTCGTTTTCGTCGACTTCGTCGGTCGGACGGTCTAATTCTTTTTCTTTGGTCGCGTCTACCTCGTCGGCTTCGCACGACGGAGGATCGGAGAGGGGTGGTGACCTGTAACAGCCTCGCGCTCGGACTTTCTCTTTGACTTTGGAGATGGGTGTGCGAGTGAGGATGGGTGAAGGAGGTGGCTGCGGCCCCATCTCGCCCCAGTCGGCGCTATCTCTTCGGCCGCCTTCGGATGCCGTTCGGTACTCTTCGTCTGAAGAAAACGGCGCTGATCGACCTGTGATGGGCGTGACAGGTGTCACGGGTGACGTCGATGATTCCGACGCTTGATCGATGGTATCTTCTCTGAGTATTAACGACAAAGGTCCCGTATCGGGCAGTCCTGCCGTTCTCTTCATAGCAGACACCCAATTCGCTCGGATGCCTGCCGTCACCGCTGACAAGACGATGTGTTTCCCGTCCCAAGTCTGTGAACAGAGTAGTCGTTATATTTAACTATATTACACATGCGTATATGCACAAATAACGAATGTGTTAACACTTACTTCAGTCTCAAAAGCGTATCCATTGGTGGATCCAGAAGAAGGTAGTTCGACGACTCTCGATATTCCGCTCAAGTCGATGACTCCGTCCAGAAGCCCCCTTTGCTCTGCGTGGGGGTCTCTGAAGTACAGTAAAGCAGCGCCACGGAGCACGAACCAGTGGCGCGACCAGACGTTCCCTGGTCCCCGTCTCTGCAGCCACCCTGCCCTCGCATGGAGCAACCTTTCCGCTGGAAGCTCTACTCGTCCTGCTTCAGCGCTCTCGGTGGAAGCGTCCACTGCATCAGTCGGCTCGCTGCCTTCACTTGAAACACTGGAACTGCCTTCTTCAGCCGGTATTCCTCCATCAGGCGAACCACGCGCCTAGAAAAACAAATAACATTAATATCAGAGTATAGCTTTGGCTAATTGCTTATACTGGTTTGTAAATTGTCTGAGAAACGTAAAATTTTTAATAAATCCGTTTTAGATTCGTCGAAAGTTTGACCGTTGATCCCATTCGATGTGAAGTTGTTTTCACTTTCGAAAGCGCTTCTTGTAGATGTCAGGTAATCACTTCGTTCAGTACAATTAACACTGAACTTGGAATCGCCATGACTAAAACGTTAAGTGGATAAATGCATGAAAGTGTCCGTGAAAGAAATTGTTACATTTCTCACGTTTCTAGTTTTATTTTCTTTTAATACTCAAGCTTGTAACATGAAACAGTTGTATTAAAAGCTAACAGAGTATATAGAAGTGAAGTATCTTTCTAAAGTGAAGTGGATGGTACGAGAATAACGTCTTCAGCTTGAATTTTACGTAAACATAGACATAGACAGAAATTATTTATTGTGACAAATACATACAACACAAAATAAAAATCATACACAAAATCTATAAAATGTTTTTGTCACAATCCGATCCCAAAGGTTAACGGTAAACGGTTTAAAGTTGTAGTAAAGAACCTGTTAGCTATCTCTTAGTTAAGCTGTTGATTTTCAAATAAATAAATAACTAATTCAGTAAATACAATTAAATACTCCTGTAAGCTTTTAGCTGTAAGATCTTATAATGTATACACATATTAACAAGCAATCATAAAGAATTTGATTTTTTATTAGATTCAGATTCAGATATTTTATTGCACATTTATTAGTGGACATTTTCACACAGCACTATCTAGCCCCTTTTTGTTACTATGACATTTAGTACAAATATAGCTGAAAACCTGGAGATGGAGATAAGATATATGTTTTCAACATCATTCACCATCACCATCGTTTCGTGATGCACATCTAGTATAATATAACTTATATAGCTGTGGTCAAGCCCAGTCTTTTGTTGGACATCAGTGGAGCCGAAACCAACACTGAGATGCCCTATTGAGTTGAAATGGTTATGACTTAAAAAACTAGTTTATTGGCTGATGCTCCCACACAGTGAGTAAGATGTGGTAGGTATATCTGGGAGCATCAGAATGAGAAACGGCACCTGTCTATTTCGCTCCATTATCTAAAAATGGTCCGGGAGAGGGTGACCTAAGAAAGTGTATTTGGACTGTGTGAAAGATGTTATGCATGCGAAAAGTGTGAGTATGGAGATGATGTCTGACAGAGTGAAGTGGCGAAGGAATCGTGTTGTGCCAACCCCACCTAGTGGGAAAAATGCAATAGAATGACAATGATGATGATGATGATGATCCAATATGTATAATAAGTATGCTATTGTTAGAGAGTGTTGGTACGGACCGGCAGTCGGTCCGGCGGTGGCAGCCTGGTGGGGCGCTCCAGGGTAGGGGGGAGCGCGCGCCGTGACCGGGGCCGCGTCAGTGACGCCGCGATGTCGCGCAGCTGCTCGTCGTATTGCTGGTGCTGGTGCTGCAGCAGCGGGGAACGAACTTCTACACCACCTGGGAATAGGGGACATAATTGCTCAGCATATTATATGACTACTCTTTACACAACCCAGTAACGATAATATAATCATATCTATCTAAAATAAAATATATATATTCCTCTAGCACCCTCTCCCTTCGATCTAACCCTTCAATCACGGTCAAATGTGGCAACAAACGGCCTTATGGTCTTTGATGCTCTGCCTACCCCTTAAGGGCAACAGGCGTGATTTTATGTAGGTATGTATGTAGTAAGGACAACACTTTCATTTTTTCACTGTAAACACAGGATTAAACCCTATTACTGTGATGGTCCTAGTAGCCTTCAAGGAATTCCATAACTAAGAACCCCAAGTTCGATCCTGTTCATAGACCGAGGTTTAAGTTCTTAGTCTGTGACGAGTATAAAAATGGTAATGTGTAAGTATGGTAGTAAGTACTACAAGTTCCGGATGGTGTTTTTGAAAGAACGACGATTGTACTTTCATCTCATCTCCTTCTGATGACATTACATCCACTTCATTTAAAAAAGGAGTTACTTAAGAACTTTTAATTTTCGTTCCTGCTGAAAGATAAAGTCTTTTGATGGTGAGAGCCATAAGAATGGTAATGTGTAAGTACGGTGGCATATACTAGGAGTTTCTGAAAGAATTTCTGAAAGCAGTTCCATAAGAAATCCTTTCATTTTCGTGTCTCTTCTTACACCACAGTCTACGATAGAAGGAAAGGACTTATTGAAATTCCTTTGACTGTGATAGCTATAAGCATAGGAATGTGTAAGAACGGTAGTACGTACTAGGGCTTCCTGAAGGAGTTATTGAAGGGAGTTCCTATAGAAATCCTTTCATTTGCGTGTCTCTTTATAGACCTTAGTCTACGATGGAAGGAAAGGACTTTTAACCATGTAAATTAAAAGTTCTTGAACAGAGATGGCTGTAAGAATGGTAATATAATAAGACCTTAAACAGTGATGGCCGTAAGAATGGTAATATAATAAGACCTAGGTCTTATTATAAGTTGTCTGTTTAAGCTTAAACAGTGATGGAGTAAGAATGATAATATAATGACGTATGGTAGTGGAGTGAGGGTACTAACTGTCTTCATTTCCAGTAGTGGTGGCGGGTTCCGGCCAGGTATCCCGTCGACGAGAACGTGCTTTCTCCTCCCCATTGATCTTGTCGCGGGTCGGCGGCGATGCGGACGACACTGGCTGGTCCGTGTATACTGGAACAGATTTAATGTTATACTATTTACTAAGTAAATATATCTGTGGAGGCTAACTAATTCAAAATTAATCTAAAATTGCATCTAGAAGACTTTTGGAATATGCGTTTCGCTCATTGAAATCTTTCATATTCAATAATAGCATTCATTAAAACTGCCGCTTCCATCGGGTCTTTTTGGAAATCCATGGGTGAGGTTTATGTCCAGCAGTGGACTTCTTGCAGTAAAGATGACCATGATATTGACTACACGAAAGCCATATGTGGTGCTGTTTTTATACTTGTCTATTACAAAAAAAAAAATGTTAAATACGTTAAAATTTGTTTCATTTCAATGATAAATAATCGCGAAAATCTTAGAAAACAATATATAGAGTTATTATAAGAGTTAATAAATCCATAAAGTGGTTATCACGTGGCATAAAAATTTGTAGCAAAAACAAAAGAAATTTACTTTGGAAATATAGACTAAATCCTACAAAAACAAATAAAAGTATCTTCCTTAATTACTCAAAACGTCTTAGAAAGATCATTGTTCTAACTAAACGGGCACAAAATAACTTTAAGATAAATTCATCTCATAACAAGTCAAAAACTGCATGGCAAATCATAAATAGTACCAAATTAAATTTACCTAAAGAAGCCATAACAAAAATTGAACAAGATAATGAAGATATAACGGATCCGATAGCTATAGCCAACGCATTTAATAATTTTTTCATAGATAAAATAAAACCGGTCCCTGAGTCAGGATATAAAGTGACAGCTAATATAAATCATAGCAAAGATTCTATGTTCATGGCACCAAGCACGCCACAAGAAATAAGCAAAATAATACAAAACCTTAAAAACACTAAAAGTGTTGGTGATGACGAAATCTCAACTTTCATAATAAAATCAGTAAGTGAGTATGTATGTACCCCTCTAAGCTATATTATTAATTTGTGTATATCCACAGGCACATTTCCGAGTTCTCTGAAAACTACCATTATTAAACCTTTATTTAAAAAAGACAATAGAGAGAAAATGGAATGCTATAGGCCCATTGCACTAATATCGATATTTTCAAAAATTTTCGAGAAGTATGTTTATAATGAGTTAAATGATTATTTAGAGAAAAATAATATTCTATGCAATGAACAAAAGGGTTTCAGAAAAAATAGAAGTATTAATATGGCCATATACGATTTCATTAAAAACGTCTTAATATGTATGGATAAAAGCACTCCGGTGTGCGCCATATTCTGTGATATGACGCAGGCGTTCGATTACGTAGATCACAGAATCTTAGCTAGTAAATTAGAAGCGTATGGAATACGTGGTAACGTTTTAGATTTGATAGAGTTACCTAGCAGATAGAATACAAATCACGGAAATCAGTCGAGTCAATCTTAACACGAAGGCAGAAGAAATATATAGATCGTATGAACGCAAAGTGGCGTACGGAGTTCCACAAGGTAGTGTCCTGGGACCACTTTCATTCATAGCATACATAAATGACTTGCCTAATGCTACATCTCAACCTATGACATTATTTGCAGATGATAGCACTATCACCGTAGCATGTAAAACACTTGACTCTTATGAAAACGATATTGTTAAATCTTTGACCTCAGTTATATCTTGGCTTGACAACAATAACTTAAAAATTAACCTAAATAAAACAAATATAATGCATTTTAGACAAAGAGAAACAAACAAAGGTAATATTAATGTAGCATACGACAATAACATTATAAATGAAGTAGAAAGCTCAAAATTTCTTGGATTATATATTGACCGAAAATTGAATTGGAAATCACAAATAGAGCACCTTTCGAAAAGAATAAGTAGCCAAACATATGCCATCGCCAAACTAGCTCGTACTCTAAATATAGAATCTTTACTTAAAGCCTACTATGGGTTAGTTGAATCAATTTTGAGGTACGGGATTATTTTTTGGGGAAATTCAACAAATAAAATTATTATTTTTAAAAGGCAGAAACGCTGTATTCGTTCAATGTTTAAACTCAAAAAAAGAGATAGTTGTAAGCCCTATTTTTTAAAGTATAAAATTCTTACACTTCCGTGTTTATACATTTTAGAAACGGCCCTTTTTGTAAAAACAAACCGGGAGCGATTCCCCACACTATCTGATACTACTGTAAGAAATAGGCGCGACCAAGACAAACGGCGCGTACATGAAGGAAAGACAGCACTGATGCAAAATAGCATCGTATGTATGGGTCCTAAAATCTACAATAAGATTCCTAAGTCAATAAGAGACCAGAATAGTAATTTATTTAGAAAAAAGTTGAAGGCATTGTTATTGCAGAAGTGTTATTATTCTATCAATGATTTTTTAAATGACAAATTTTAATTTTATTTGACATTATGTGTATCTTTTATTGCTTCTGCTTTGTCATATTATAGATATTTTTGGTTTGTGTATTAATCTAATAACAAATAATAATTATTATTATTATATAATTTTTCGCATGTGCATGATGCTGTCTACCTGACATTTGTACGCCTAATCGGCACAACATGATTTTAAGCGACTAAATTTAGTGTAACATCTTTTATGCACTTGTTGTATAAAATTCTCGTGTTGTATGCAAATAAATTATCTTTATCTTTATCTTTATATTACAAGTTGATAACTTTATCGAAAAGTATTTTAATCGTACACACTTTTCGTATATATAGCACATAATTTTCGCTGAAAACATTGAAATGGGAAACAATGATTCTGGACACTCAGGGGGGCGGGTGATTGAGGATGCATACACAGAGGAGGGGGCAGGCAGATACATTTTTTGTTCAACTAGCAACACAATCGAGCCCCACAGACATAGGTCAGTCCGCATTTTTAACCGACCTCCAAAAATTAAGTTCTCAACTCGTCAGATTTTTAATGTATGTTCCCCGAATGCTCGAAGACACCAGGACCGATTTGGAAAATTTTTGTTTGAAAGAGTATACTCCCCATGTGTCCCATAGAAATTTCAAAAAATCGGTTCAGTAATTCGATTTTTAAAACAAAATTGCGCATTTCGAAGTCCGTTTTTCAGTTTTTTTACTATAATTACTAGTTAAAGCACTATTATTATTAACGTTTTCACGGTAAATATCCCGTTAATAATAATAGTGTTTTATAATTAGTAGTTTTCACGACAATTCTCTTTCCAAACAGACTAGGTAAAAGTGATTACATTTTCTGCTTGAAATAAAAAAAAGTTAACGTTCTCTTTCCAGCATAAGACACGATTGGTCACGCGCAACCCAAACCGTGCTTACGTTTAATACGTACATCTTCATTTATTTTTTCGTTGCCGATCCCAAATTCAGAGCTTCAGGCGGCCACTTGTTTATTACATTGTTTCGTTCCCGGATCGCAGCCGCATAATTGAGTTAATGACCTGATTGCATGTACCAAGGTTACCAAGCGAAAGAACATATACACTTAAGAGGATCGTTCATTAAATCGCGCATTTTTACACGAAAGGTTAATATTAAAAATCTGCAACAAGAGGAAAGTGATTTTTAATCTTATCATTATCAGATTTAATTGTTTATATGATTAGCATCATGAATGGATGTAGCTGTTTTTTTTTTTTTACTTTATGTTTCAATTTTTTTAGCACAGCGTTAGTAAGCTAAAGTGGCAATGAGTGGGCCGGTCGTATCTGTCGTATTCCCTTCCACTCTAAAACGCATCTAACCAACTGGGTAGAGAGTAGAATGCAGACCGCGTGTCGTGCAAACGTAGTGTAGTGTAGGACGCCCTGAGACGCGATGGATGACAATATACAGAAAGCAGTCGAAAAAGAACTGAATGAGCAGCATTCAATAGGCGAAGCCTTTATTCAACAGTGAACTAGAATGATATTCGAATTTATAACTATATGAAATGCAAAAAAAAAAAAACTAACTATTCACAAAAAAAATGGTTATCGGATAAAGTTTGAGGGTAAAAACAGTATTCTCTTTTTTTATGAATAAATGCAAGCTAAACGATACTCTTAAGCCCTTTTAGACTTATCTCCGAGCACCTTCGGTGAAATCTCGCTGACAACGTGTTTTAATTTAGGGTAATGTAAAAGAAATTCTAAGATACGTTTGCCCCTTTTCTTCGGCCGATATTGGGTAAAGTACAAAAAGCTGGGTGCGGGTAAAATGGTAAAAGATACAGATATCGAGCTTAGTGTTCGTTTACTTTATTCACTTGAAAGGTTTATGTAAAAGCTTTATAAGAAGACATTTTCTTTTGTTCTTGTTTGTCTAATCTTGGAGTGCAATGCTTTTCGGAGAGATGTTTCTATAAATACCTCTCACCTTATAAAAATACCCGCTTGTAAAAATGGGTGAGCAAGGTCTATTGCTCAGAGAGGCTAGTACAAAGTGTTATGCAGAAATCGAATGTCATCCACTATAATGGCATGATTTTATTAATTGTAAAAACAAACAAAAAGGCGTGAACAGGTTGACAAGCTTTGTCGGCGCTCGCTCAGGATTCGTATCAATTTATCGTCTTTATAGAGGCATATTAGAGTAGTTGCAAGTCACTATTGCATGCGGTCTTTGGTTGTGTCGAGTCACATTTGTGTATGCACACATCGACGAACTAATAATACTACGTTGACACACACACTAACACAATACACTAATGCTATACGAATACTGCATGAATAGCCGCGCTCGGTTTCAAAATTGCGTAAAATTATACCCATTTTCAATCATTTCAATAAATAGGAAATTTACTGGCAACTTTGGGCGATATTTTTCACATAGTCTCACCGAAACAACACGAATCACGTATTTTTACTCGCACTAGCAATAGAGGGAATGAGAGGAAAAAAATTAGTTTTTTGTAGCAAAGTATTATTAAATTCGTTTATTTAGTTAACGGGGTAGCGACCGCAGGGCCAGTTAGTGCTGTGTAGTATATTTTACTGAAACTTACGTAAAATGTTACAATTTTAATGAAAATTACGTAAAATAATTTAGGTACGTAATATAATGGATTTTACCGGTTTTCATCTCTAGCCGAGCGCGCTCCTGAATTGCAGAAACCATCTATGATGATTCTATGTTAACCGCGAATCATCTCAATGAAATGAAATGTTCGCATTTATGGTTATAGTCCAGTCATTATAGTAAGTTCACCTCGGAATTCGAGATACCCAGCTGTAAGTCTGTAAATACTTGTATATTGACACCCTAAAACTTGTCTCAAAACCTACATATGGTAGGGTGTACGCAACTATTAAATTTCAAGGTCAAAGGTCACAAAAATCGTTTTTTTGCGCTTTTTTTGTAAATATCTCATTTCCTATGGGTTTTTTGCTATTTGTATTTAGTATCAATATTGTAGAATACAATATTCTCTACAAATTTAGCTTAAAAAAAATTTCATACGGTGAACCGTTTTCGAGATAGAGGGCGGAGAGCGCGGAGAGCGCGCGGTCACAGCATCACTTCAGGTCAACCGGTGCCTCCGGTCGAAAACGCGACATATATAGTTGATGAGCTATCGATAAATCAATGAATATAAATATTTGTCAATTTTTATTAACTATTACATTATATTTTATCACTTTCTTCATGCATTAAATCTATATCTATCTATCTATCTATCTATTAATTATCCTCATTCCAAAACACATATTTTATTTCTGCACGCATTAAGTGGCTGTAACACAACTTCTGCGCTTTTTAAAAAGGGAAAAAAATCATTTTTAAAAGTTTTTGAGAAACTGACAAATTTGGATGAACTAGCTGCAGCATTTGAGGAAGAAAATTGTTCGGCCCAGAGATTATTAGAGAGTGGAACTCAAACCTCAAACGTCAGTATACAAGTATTTACAGACTTACAGCTGGGTATCTCGAATTCCGAGATTCTTACCTAATTTAAGCTTAAATGACTGGACTATTATAATTTTAATACCGACGCGAAACATTTGCTGGCTAATCTGTGTTAATGAGCCTACATACTGGTATTTAAAGTTTATTTGCACAGATAATAAACCGTTCAACGATTTATTTATTAGGTTAATTGATTTTGCTAATATCTAGGGGCTTGTTAAATTTAATAATTGGTCAAGAACGTGTTATGACGCTCGTATGGTAGGGTTCCGTCAATGCCATCGTTAATAAGTAGCCCATCTGGCGATGTTAATAATCAGTTTTAAACAAGTACTTAAGTAAGTACAAGCTTTGCTTAGTTTGGGCTAGATGATATTGTGTGAAATGTTCACAATTTTTTTTTTTTACTCTTTTGCGGGATATCCTTATCTTGCATATATGTAGTACGACTGCGATGAAAGTGATATATAACATTACTTTTATTTTAAAAGTTATATTCAAAAGTTATTGAAAAAAAAAAAACTTGACATGTATGGAGTACCATCTCTAAGATTTATAAATGATTTCAGTCAACATTGGTTTAAATAATCTAATCGTATAAATATTGTAATGAACACTGAAATAAAATTATTGTAACATAAACGGGCAGACGGAATAAAGGCTTCCTCGTACTAATACTACGGAACACTAAAAATCCAAAAATCATGTTATTTTAAGACTGAAAAAAGTACGTTCATTCGAGAAATTAGCACCAATTCGTTGCCAATTCGTATGACTTTCTAGAGACCGCATCAATTAAATCAATCATCATGCATCGGCAATTATTCTCCGATCACTGCATGTGGAACGAATGTGTATTGAATTTTCTGTCGTTGCAAATAAATCGGCATCTCAAGAAGCAAACAATCAGGTTCGTAATATAGAATATACTCCCACGTGGGAGCGGCGCTGAGGTGTCACGTACATCATACTTGCAAGATTTAGCGTTGAAAAAACGCGAACTTTAATAAATATGAATGAAGCAGTCGACGCTGCAGCGCGAGTAAATCATCGACACCCACTGCGCACGCGCATTGTGCCGAGTGCCGACGGATGATGACCATGATTCTGGTTCAACTGGAAACCAGGTTTGAAAATGCCAGAAAGCAACATCTCGTGCAACAATTTTTAATCGACATCAAAAATGGAGATTATCATTTATGATAATCTTCTTTAGATTAGACAGACCTCATGGCTCAGTGGTAGTACAGCTGCCCCCTGAGCTGTATGTCGTGGGTTCGATCCCCACCCAGGGCAAATATTTGTGTGATGAGCATGGATGTTTGATCAGTGTCTGGGTGTTTCTATGTATTATAAGTATGCATTTACAAAAAAGTATACTTATATGTATTATATCAACCATCTAGTTTCCATAGTACAAGCTTTGCTTAGTTTGGGCTAGATGGTGTGAAATGTCCACCAATATTTATTTATTTATGACCTACCTATGTATGTTCTACCTATTTGTCCGAGCGAAGCGAGCTAAGACCGAAATGTTTCAACTGGCATAATTGATTTCATCTATCTGGATGTTTGGATGTTGATACTCATATACACAAGGGCGTCGCCAAGGGGGGGCAGAGGGGGCAGCTGCCCCCCCCCCCCCCCCCTAGAGATTTAAAAAATGTAGCCAACTGCAAAGCAACCAAAGTCCTAAAACCAAACCCTAAATCCTAGGCCGTGCAATTGTACCTGTACCTACAATTCATATTTTTCTCATCCTCCATAATATTAACTTGCCCCCCTCTGGGCCAAGGGCTGGCGACGCCCTTGCATATGTCGTATTTTTCAACTAATCTTGACGAAACACGAGATACGGATTTTACGATTTCATAGATTGAAACAATTTCTGTTACACAATCACTGTTACTAAATTAAATTTGACAAGACTTTATATTTGTGCCTTCTTTTATTGCTTCGCGGTTAGAAAGGATGTGTCCTGTAAAATTTAGTTTTCTTTTAGCGAGCGTGTAACACATAATTAATATTTACCTTAAACTTAATACTATATTATTTAAGGCTCAGTTTTTCACACCAGATAATCCTGCTCTTTTCTAACTCCATGGTCAGTCTATTCCCGATCACGCGAGCAGTGCCTTGAACCACAAGATAGCATGGTTAACAACCAGACCGTGCATTTGGCCACTCTGAATTATTTGTACTGACGTAAATAACGCTAGGTAACTATTGGCAGAGCGAGAGAAAATTTAACAACAAAGAATTAACTACGAGTTATGGAAGAGCAAAGATGATCAAAAAGGAATTTATCTGACAACTTTCGGAATTTTAATGAAAAATAACTAAGATATTTAGCATAACCAGTGAGTTGAAACTCAAATGAATTCTGTTAAATGACAACGATGCATCAATAGGAATAAGTCAAATCTTGTATCTAAACGAACAAAGTGGACCACTAAATTGAAAAAAGAAACGAATATTGTAAGAGAATTCCTTCACTTTTTAACCGACTTCGAAAAAGGAGGAGGTTATCAGTTCGTACCGTATATTTTTTTTTAATGTATGTACACGAATTACTCAGTCATTCGAGAACCAATTTTTGTGTTTCCTGAATTGGTCGGTGTATAGAGAGAGCCCCCAGGTTGGTCCCATAATTATTTTTAAATAAGTAACATTTTCAGAATCTTAATCAGTTTAGTAATGCCATCAGAATTGATACCAGTGAACGTGAAACATTTCGAATATGGCACGATCCTAAAAAAGCGCGCGAATCGAGGTGATACGAGCATTTGTTGACACTAGCTAAAGCATGACCCAATTATGTAAATGACTACAAGTGTGACAAAGAGGACAATATTTGGCAGTGACGTCGCGTGAGTCGCGTCAATCGTGTCGGGCTCGTGGCAAGTTTGTTAACTCAATCTGTCACTCAAACGTCATTCTCGAGAGTCGCATATAATAGACCATACACTAAGTCTTTTGGCCATGATCTAGACATTAGCGATATAGCTGATCGCTATGCTATTGATTTCGGTATCGGCCGGAACATCGTGGCCTCGTCGTGCCATTCCTCGAATGCCGAGTTCCGTCTAAAGTAGTTTATAAAAAGACCCGATAGCTTCGTGACATGTTTTTCGGCGAAAGCCTCCTCGCAGTGGCTCCAGGCGTCTCCACCATAACTCATGTCATGACTAATGGGAAGGTCGATGCCCCGAGCCAGTAATGGTTTTTTGGTGGCCATTTCCGAAGTTTTTTGCCGCCCCGATGTGTGGACTAGCCGCATTTTTAGTTAATACATATTGTGTGTTCGAACGCGCATGGCGAACATCATTTGTTTGAATACGAATTTGGCAGAGATGGAGTACAGTGTCAGAGTTAACATGTTTGGAAGCTTCCTTAAACAACACTGGCATGTCTGGACAGTGAATAGATCATCAATGCTCCAGATATTTCTATTATTTATTATTTATATTTCTATTTTTTATTATTATCAGTGTTTGTTCATAAATGTTGCTACTAAACACTGTAGCTTCTATACGTATTTACATTCAGGGTAATTAAGTTATAATATAAGTTGTAATATTAAATGTTGTTCACACAAATGTCTTATTTATGTTTCTTGTTTGTTTGAGTGTATTTTGTCAAATAAAGAACATGTGTCTATGTCTAATATAAATCCACACCTGTCAACCAAACTGTATGACATTAATGCAATAATTTACAATTCTAACATTAAAATTATTAGAATTTACGTTTATGTTAATAACGTCCAGGTGTCAATAATAAACATTTGCAATTTGCGCGTTGAGTTTGTGCCTCAACGCTGAATACAACGCTTGATTTACCTCATATTCATTTCTGTTCGTCTCTTTATGGAAGCCTGTTGAGCGTTCGTTAATAATTGTGCGCCGGCTATTTATTGAGACAACTGAAAGGTACACAGAAAATAAATTAAGGGAAACACCTGAAGAAGCAACGCTTATCGATACCCATAACTTGTAGCAGACAGTCGTTAGATTTCTCTTGTACAGGGTCGTCGGCCCCTACGCATCGCGGCAAATCTTTAATTGCATCTATGTAGGAAAAGATTCGCGGCATCGCAGCTCAAAAGTCCGTTCGGTTCACCCGAATCAACTTTCATCAGCAATTAGCAACGGCCTTCACGATATCGTTAGCTAGAAAGTGTATCTGGCTGGATCTAAGGTAGAAACTATCCTGAGACAGTTTAGTTCGATATCGGCATCGGCAATTAAAGGTTAGGCATTTAGATCGGCAATTAGGATCGAGCAGGTGTATGCGCCGTATGCAGGCGACTCCAATAGATCGCAGCCAGCACGGCCTTGCCACGCAATGCTCGGGTCGAGATGGACTGACTTATTACAATTGCCAGCGCAATGATCGCATCTCTATTATTGTTCTGAATTGTTGGAATGGCGCAGGATGTTGAAACGTTTAATGACAGCTGTGGAAAGCCAGTTTATTTTAAACATTACATTGTATTACTGAATCGGGATGCATGAATTATGATATCTTTCGAAGCATTCGCTTTGTTTTCATAAACCAATAAGATGTTATCTATAGAGAGATTATATTCATTGAATATAAAGTAAAAACATTGTAAATCTCAGTTTTTAGTACTTTCGATGATAAGACACATGCTTAAGGCATTTTAGTATCTTGGCTTTATATGTTTTGGTGTAGCATTTTCTAAACACACCGGATAGCATTGTCACAGTTCACAAGTCACGACACAAAACGTCTAACAACGTTGCTCGACGTGTGGCGAGTGAGGACGAGTCTGGGAAATTGCCTTACTCGAGGCTTGCGATGTAGATCCGGCGAAAACCTATCTACGTATAATTTCATCATTGTTATAAACTAAATAAATACAGCCATCTGAAATCAGACGCAATTGTTGAGCATTAAACCAAATAGATGGTTCCCAGCCGATTTCTCCCAGCATTGCAGCTTCCTCCTGTTTATCTCGGCTTGCGTGTCGAAGAGAACAGGTGACTCCTAACCCTGGATAACACCTGGGCATTATTTATAGCCATAACGGTTTTAAATTTAATTGACGCTAGGAATCCAGCTTCGAAAGTCCCGCGAAACTAGTGTTGTTAGACGTGAATCATTGACGGGCTTCAAAGCAAGAGAGTTACGAGAGTTGGTTTATTTAATTTTGGTGGCAAAACAACGATCTTTATGATAATTGAAACTGAATCTGTTGAGCTTCCACGAGGAAAGAAAGAAAAAAGTTACCTAATTTAATTCCATTATTATCAGCAGTATAGTAAACGATATAAAAAGTAAAAAATACAAAACAAAATCAGAAAAGTGCAATGCAACAGATTGCAGTTTTCTGATTTTGTTTTGTATTTTTTTAATCTCGTCATGAGAGTGAGATATGCCCACTTTTTTGTAAAGACATATGTAAAAAAAATAAAAAATTATATACCTAGTACATCGTATTTTTTATCTCCCGTATTATTTTTTATTTGATCGTTTATTTAGACAAATGATTATATTTCTTATATCCTCACGTCTCATTTTCAGCCAATTCATCTCTCACGGTCAAGGGAGTTGGTCGTCAAACGTAGGTATATCGACTTGATATTCAATAATATGTATTAAAAGAAATACAAAATACCGGACTACAGAAAAGAGGTATATGCAGTCTAACTTACAATTTTACGCTTGATACGCTGTTGAGTGTACGTTTTTGTAAGAAAGTATGCGTAAAAACGCAAATATTATAAATGCGCATTCTTTAGAACAGTAAAAAAACACTTGTTTATTACGATACGTCCGTACTCAGCGATATCGATCCACATTCCTGTTGCGTACTGCACAAGAATGGAATTCGTTGCCGCCATCTCTGTTTCCTGAGACCTACAATCTTGTTTTTTTTTTTAGAGTGATTAGATATCTTCTAGATCGACGAGCTCCATCCTCGGCCACACCGTCGCTATGAGTTGGTTGGTCAATCGTAGATCTATAATGTATAAAAATAAAAGTTCGTTGGAGGTTACGAAAAAACGCATTTTTTTCATTTTTGTGAGAGATGTATTATTATTATTACAAAAAAATATAGCCTATATCACTCAGAGAGAAAAGGCGACTTTTCTCTCTGAGAGAAAAAAACACGAGACTTCGCACATCATAATCAGCCAAGCTGTTTAGGCTGAAAACACTCGCATAGAAACATACATATAAACAAACTTACACGCACTCGAAAACCTTCTTATATACGCAGGCGGGTAAAAAAATCCTGACTATCCCAATACGAGTATCATAACCCTGATATTTCGTCGCCAGCAGCCGGTCTCCTAGACCATCCACCGTGAAGGTTACAGCCTCAGCAGTAACGGGCTTTAATTAGGTCTAACGCGTTGTCGCAGGGCCGGCTTGATTTACGGCCCGGCCCCGGCGCGCCTGACGGAACGCCTGATACGGCCCTTATGTGGCTGCCTTTCCGCCTGATGGTAACGGGAGCCATTGTGTTGCTGTTAAGGAAACGAGGAGTTTGTAAGCGATTTATCATTGGGCCTTTGCATATATTTAACATCGTTTAAAGGTAGGCATCGAAAGTTATGGCGCTTCTTGATAGGTATTGCTGTGAAAGGAGGATTTTTTTAATCGTAAAGCTGTACTCTAAAAATTATGGCTGTTTTGTTGGTTTTCTATCAAAACTGGAATGACAGTACTAAAACTTCCGTGAGTATTATTATTTTTTAAACTAGATAGATCTACGATTGACCACCAACTCGCCTGATGTTAAGCGACGGTGTGGCCGAGGATGGAGCTCGTCGATTTAGAAGATATCTATTCACTCTAGCCTTGAAAATTCCAAGATTGTAGGTTTCAGGAAACAGATTATTATATTATTTAATTAACAACGTACCGCAACCCATTCGTTTCAAGACATCGATCTTTTGCCCGATTAATAGTATCGTGAGTTTTTTCCGGTTAATTAAATAATATAAAACTGGAATGGATTAAATATTTCACAAGTTTAATGAAAATTCAAGTTTAATCAGATAAATAAATTGTATGTGGTAAAAAAAAAACTACTAAAACTAGTCTACGTAGAATATTCTATTAAATATTTTTGTCCAAAAAAAAAAAACTGGTTTGCTTTTTGTAAAATGTAGTGCGAAGATTTTTGTTACTTCTATCATCAGTTTTTCACCAAAAAGGACTTTTCAGATACGCGCTTTGTAACAAAAAAAAAAATGAAAGCGGAAATTGTTCATTATAAGGAATTATCGATGATCACAAAAAAGTTACGGCAAATTAAGAAATTCACCCGTTCCAGAATTTTGTAAAAGTTTTTAGACATGTAAAAGAGGTAAACGTAAACTTGTTTGCGCAAACTTGCGATGCAAACATTTCGAAAACTCGTACCTATTAATGTACGTTTCGACAAGTCGTAAAACAGAGCTCGCATTAGACATAAATTCGTACGAGTAGCCCGAGCCAGCTTCGACTAAGCTCGCCAGTTGCAACTACCATTTGTAATGCAAATAATACCCTGCCATTTGTGGGATGCTGGGCAAATTGATGGCTTCTACGCCATGTCTATTGCGAGATTCGCCATATCTGATGCATGCGGGTTTGAAATAGAGGCTCGGCGAGTACCCATCGAGAGTAATGAAAGTTGACGCATATTTTAATACATTGATGGGAATATGGCAGGGAAAGTAAGGGGTGCGGTTGGTGGGAATTCTAAGTAACGGTATTGGCCGCGTACCGTGTGTGGAGTGTGGACTCGGATTCATAGCATTCCAGTAGCATTTCACTTGTTGCTGGTTTTATAATTTACCGTTTTACTTATATTTAACAAGTTAGTAGATAATATAGAAGTTCCTAATAAATAAGGCATAGTACAAAATTTCTCGCTCACTCGGTCAGATTTTAACATTTTTCTCTTATTTTACAAACTACGCTCTTTTACAGACACGGACACATTTGTAGCTACATACATACAATCTTACTTATAAACGCATGTTAAAATCTTATTCACTGAATAAGGCCTTGTCACTTCTTTAGTTAAAAGGTTACCAATGCAGCATTGTTGGCTAAATAGCTCGCACATTCGTTTCCCATGAATATCTCAGCATTAATTCAAATTGTAATTCCAATATTGTAATGATTGCGTTACACCCAAGGCATAAATCGCTCCAAAACCGCGCGCCCCGCCGCGCCGCCTCCGCGCATTTTTACTCTGGCAACATTATGCCCGCGCGCACACGCCACACACACCAAGTCTGTCTACAATTCGTGTAAGGCATTTGTCCCACCTGACGTTTCACTAGCTATCGACTATTAACTCATTCAAGAAACGTATCCCCGCTACTCTATCACAGCGACTAATAAGCAAACACTCTCTAAGCAATATTCTATATGTTATTCTTAATGTTTGTCCTGTTTTGTGGTCTAATAAAAAAAACTAAACTATAAGCTTTGTAAATACCTAACTATAAGTAATATATCAGAAATATTGAACTTATTTGTAGCTCCACTTGCATCTCACTATTCGTCTCCAGTGAGACAGCTGCATAACATTTGGATTTTGTGAATGGAACATTATAATATGGCATAATCCCGTTCTCGTAATTTCTTGGTCACAAACTATAATTTGGTATTTGTTAATGGTGGGGGAACAGTTTTAGCGACTGCAATAATAAATAATAATTAGTAATGATGAAATTTTTATTATAAACTATACTTAATTGATTGTTTATTTATTATAAGTACTTTTAGCACATAAAAACATATCGATGGTATTTATTTATTTTCTTCATAAGTGGTTCAAGTTGTACAACTATTTATAATTTAATATTATGTTTAATCAAGACATTAAATTATTCTTATGATGAGAATTATTTAATTTAATTCATATAAAACAAGATGAACTAAATAACGAAGCAAAAAAAAAAACAGAAGATCAGAGAAACGAAAATATGGCGCTAAGTTTATAAAAAATAGTTTCTAACCACTATTACAGTGGCCAGTACGCAGTGATCAAACTGAAAGTTATCTGAAAGTAAATGAGTAGGTAAATAGGAAATAGGCTGTCTTTAAACAGAAAACAACTGACGTTTAAGTCTATGGGAAATGCGTTTCAATTTGACAGATATATTGCTCAATATTACAGCGCCATCTATTTTAACTGATATAAATTAAATTTGTTTACCAACAAGAAAATGGTGAATTAAAATGAAAGGAGTCGGTGAAAATATGCCAAGCTTAATTAAAATGATACTTATTAAAAGATTTTAATTTATGTACTTACATAAATAAATAATTGGCTCATTTCGAACGGCAACAGTTTAATATCGAGATAGTAATTAAAAGGTTTTAATTTATCGTTTGTTAAGATGTTAAGTCTCAATTAACTGAGATAATAAAAAGAGAGTGTACGAGCCATCCTTGCATCGAGAGATGTTGGAAAAGACAAGGTCATAAAAAAAGATAACTGACGTTGAATTTCTTATCGTGAGGATTACATTGGGCAATGGAAAATGGAAATGTCAGTATGTACATTTTAATTTGTCTGTTTATAACAATTAAGTATTTAGTAATATATAATTATTCTATCAGTTGATTACAACCAACTGATAGAATAATTATATATTTTTTAACATAAATACATGTTTAATTTCCATCTAATCCATCATCCATACTCATCATGGAAATGTTTGTCCGGGATGTGTCTAACCAACCTACGTCTTTGAATAGACATACTACCTACTTAGCTGTGAAGTCAGTCGACTAGTTCATTGTAAACTTGCGACAAACTCCAGTGAACATTGTCCGATCTGTCAAATTTGCCTCCACTATAAATCGATATACGATAAATCTTGAATTTCCCTCTTACCACCTTCAGTATTTATTATAAGCTACTCCCCTACCATAGAAAACGTTATCCCAATTGCAATATTAGCTACAATAACCATACAATACAAAGGTGGCATGCACGGTATTTCCGCTCACACCTTGCTATCCCGCGAACATCCTGCCGTGAGTGCAAGCGTCTCGTGTGGAACATCATTCCAAAGCATTAAAATAACAGAATTCAATATACCATCAACGTTTCTTCCACTACCTACGTCAACTGCTGGTTTTACTCTGCACCCTCAACACAGTCTTAGACAGCTCAGACAAGTTGCCTTTTTGTCCAATCTGACACTAAATAGACGGTATTTGTCTATCCTACATGGATATGATGAAGATGCTCTATATGCAATATGCATCTCGGTTAAGTCATCTCTATTGCTCCTTTAAAATTTTATAGCTATTCTTTAATTATCCAAGCATCTGTTGTATTTTTTCCAGATAATTTGCCTCTGCCAATTTTTTTGCTAATTTATTTTTATTCGAATTAGATCTACGTTTGGACCAAATCTATGGCAAAAGAAATTTGTACTCGTAGTAGATGGCAAATCCACACTCCAAGATGCATACTCTGTCATAAGAGCAGATCACGGGCGCAGCAGTCGAGGATAAAACCCTCAAAAAGGTTTTTGTGGGTGACCGTCACCCGAAAATCGTCGAATTGACTACTTGCCCCATAGGTACACCCATGGAGCAGACAGTATCATCAGTTTACTGAAGTTACCTTTGGTATCGAGTGGCGTGGGTGCAGCCAGGCTGGGTATCTCGGCCTGCGGCGGCTGCACGCGCGGCCCCGGCCACGTGATGGTGCCGTCGGAGAACCGCTGCCGAGGACCACACTCCGCCACGTCACGGAGAGTGGACGCGTCCGCTGAATATTCTGGAATGTTCAGGGGAACTGGGTGAAAAACAGGAGAAACATCATTTTTATTTGACTTCAAAAAGGAGGAGGTTCTCAATGCGACTGTTTTCTATGTATGTTTGTTAAGTGGTTATTTTACCAATTACTAATAGCTTTGATGATTTTTTTTCTTTGTTAAGGGACATACTTCAGAGGTGGACCCATAGAAATTTCGTCAAAATCGGTTCGGTTTCGATTTGGTATTTAAAACAAAATTGCACATTTTGAAGTCGATTTTTCAGTTTTTTAAACTACTTCGTATATAATTATACAAGAAATATTCTACTGAATGTTCTTTTAAATACATTTTACATCAGATTTGTGCATACTTTCTCGCGAATATGTACAATCAACACCATATCAAACATAAGTTATACCTACTAAGAAAATTAATCTTCTCTCATATTACTGTCCAGGTCTATATCAATAAAAATATTGGTGGACATTTCACACGTCATCATCTAGCCCAAACTAAGCAAAGCTTTTACTATGAAAAATAGATGGCTGATTTTTTTAATAAATACATACTTAGGATAAATAAAAACACCCAAATACACAACAAACACCCATGCCCATCACACAAATGTTTGTCAGGACAAAAATACGATGCGTGGATACGTGGGTAAGATCACCACCCAGGGGTGGGGATCGTACCCACGATCTACAGCTTAGCAGGTACAACTGAGCTGCGACACTAACAACTCAGTTGCGAGACCAGTCATAAGTTGAACATCACTCACTTCTCGTAGTCGTTGTTTGCAGCAAACTCCCAGTCTGGCCTCCAGGAAACGTTGCGTTTCTTTTGTGTCGACCCTGCGGAAGAAAAAACCACCTATTAAAATAAGAAAACCACCACAGTCATCTTTACTTCTCTGAAGCGCTACGGCTAAGCAGGGCTCGCTTACGTGCCCTGGTTACAAACCTCACGGGACACTGCAAGCTCAATAAACACCTAAACACTATGGCCTAGGAGAGCACACCACTTGTAGGTTCTGTCGGATGAAACGCCCATACATGTCCTGTGCGAATACGAGCTTCTGCACCATGGTAGAAGCCGGCATCTTGGGGTCAAATAATCCCGATGCAACCCGATGAGATAAAAACTTCCTCCCCCAAGGCCATTACTGACTACATGATCAGCATTGGACTTGGAGAGGTGCTGTAAAAAACAGGGGATGTCACAATAGATCTGAAAAGGTCGCAGTGGCTAGCCGGAGCTGCGGAAGCCCATTTGGCCCCCTAAGTTTCAACTAATAAAAAAAAATAACAGCAATCATTCGTCTAGACTTTATAACAGTGGCAAAGACAATCCTAACGAAACACGTCAATAAATACAACCCACTATCATTTTCCGCTCGAATAAAAACCTCAATTTCCTTAATTACGATACTAGGCTATCAACAAACCAATTAAGTCCCACCCATGGGTTCTATGAGCTCTAACGAACATTACACCACCAGACCCTTGCTACCTCCTAATAGAGTCCAATATGGCTTAGACGATGAAGACAGGTGATGTGAAATGCGATTGGAACACGACAGGTATCTTTTAATTGTTCGAAAGCACATACCGAGATGCTGTTAATGTAACGATATCATCGGATAGGGATAAGCGTTTTGTGGAAGCCATGTTTCTTTGGGTAGACAGGATTCTTGGGGAACCTGGGATGGGCTGTGGAAAATTTATGTAAAACGGGGATATAGTATAATCGCCAACATTAAAGGCACTCAGCGATATCGAGCTACGTTCTTGTTACTGCACAGGAATGGAATCTTTGCCGCCATCTCTATTTCCTGAGAACTACATGCCTCAAATTTTCAAGGCTAGAGTGAATAGATAGATATCTTCTAAATCGACGAGCTCCATCCTCGGTCACATTGTTGCTTAACATCAGGCGAATTGGTGGTCAATCGTAGATCTATCTTACGTAAAAAAAGCTTTCAATACAATTGTTTTTTCTATATTATAGTTGTCGACTATTTGTGGACATTTTTACCGCACCATACTGTTTTGGATACATGCATTTTGTATTCATGTATTTTGAGGAATTATTTTTGCATATCTCAATATCTTTACCTAGGCGAAGCAGCAAGTAAAAACCAGTATGTGTAAATAAACAAAAGAAAATTTGTAAGAGATATTCTAAGAATTATTCGTAACAGCATTCAAAGTAAAGTAACCGTTCAAACTATAAGTAATAAAGCAGGTAATAAAAATAGATTGAATCATTGTTATAAAATCTATTACAAAACACTTCTCTAGCGTGAGTCCGATAACGTAATAAGCGATAACGGTTGTAAACATTCCTTATCTAAACTGTACTATAACGAAGTACTTCCGTTCGCTCATATAATCAATCATAACGGAGTACCTGCAACGCTTGTTACAAATCTACATGTAGCTAACAATTTTAAAATTGATTTTAGTACTTGATCGTAAACAAGCAATACTAGTACCGCTGATGTTTGGCAAGGCTGAGGAGTATCTGTATTTTTGTCAAATTTGAAGAACATTATACTAACACATATAATGTATTTATTTTTCTAGGTAATTATATAGATAGATTTTTTATATCAAATATAAATACATATACAAATCATAGAAACTGAATGGTTTTGATAGATATACGAAGAAAAATTAGTTGAATAGATCACAGCATCAGATCAAACAATATAACGACACTTATTTGACTAAATATTGCAATTTTTATCATATAAGTACAATTGTAGTTTTATAGGTACAATAGCTAACAATTTAATTTATTTCAGGTTTTTTATGTTTGTTGTTGTTACTGTATTTATTTAAATGGTTATTTTATCTTTTTCCTATTTTCATTGGCCGTATGTTTTTAATGTATTTATTTTAATGCATACTAATCCTCGACATTTGATAAATGTATTTGATATATAAGTACTTAATTGAAATGAAAAAGATTAACTGAACCAGTTATAATAACCTATTCATTCAGATATAAATAATCCAGAACCGTATGCCATACTAAGAAGTTAAACCACCAGGCAACATCAAATATTTCAATTTCACAAGACCAGTTAATAAAGATGCACGAGTTCCTGCGAATTCATCAAAAAATACAGCGCGATCTGACCCTGCCAGGAACCGTAAGGAAATAAAAACCAAAAATAAATGAATAAGTAAGTCAGGGCGTCGACCCCAGCCTAACATATAGAATACAGATAGAGACAGTGCTGTAATCGAGGAACTCCGAGTTAACTGCTGTTTCGGCGCCTGCCTACATTATTTATGATTGTTTTATGTTCGGAACAATTAATTTTATATCTTCAACTCGAATATTCATGTTATGATTGAAAAGGATTACAGAGTTTTTTAGACTGTAAATTGTATCTCTGTGGGTGGTAATCATAAACTTTATGATGGTTCAGCTAGATCTACGTGGTTTCTTTTAAAGCTTGTACTTACATGATCATTAAAAGTCATATCGTTAATAGATTTGCCTCGGGTCGTTACTTTATGTTAAATTTGATGAAACTAAAAAGTCGCAGCAACAAATTCTCAGATTCTCGTTACGTAGGTCTACCTACATGGTAAGAACCCAGTTATACTGGGCTATTAATTAGATAATCAAAATTTAACACTGAATTCTGTATGTGGTCGCCTTACGATTTATTTTAAATTGCACCTAAAATTCAGATCTATTAATTCCTTAAGATTGCATTGACTTCACTAAACACATTATTCTCAAAAATACCGTGGCTTAGTGCGGGAGCGATGCCAAAACGAAAATACTGACTTAAATTATATAAATATGATATTTGTTGTTATTTTGATTGGAATTTTATTTGACATTTACATGATTATTTTAGATTTACTAGACTATTATTTTGGACATCTTAACTGTAATTTGGTTCTCATTTATGTGATTTTGAAATTTTAATGTTTAAAGTATATTATTATGGCATGTTATAAGTTATATGGGCCAATCAGTAGCCTGAAATAAATGAATTTGAATTTAGTAATTTTTTTTAAAGGGCAAGTGCCTTTATTAACTACAACACAACAATATACAGACTCAACTGGACTCACTAAAATACTAGACTGGACTAACTAAAATACTACACAAAAAGCATATCGATTACCCCAGACTGATAAAGGTCTAAAGATAATCCAAATGCTCAAACCCACTAATTAGTTAATTGCACTTATATTTATATATTAGACTTAGGTATATTTATATGTTGAACTTGTATTTATGTATTGCACTTGTATATTTTTACGGCTTCATTCTCACATGCCGTGTACGGTCTGATTCAGCTAATATTTGCCAGATATTAGCTGAATCGGTGGTCTGGCTCTGGGATATCGCGGGTTAATTCCCCGCAACCCTGGCCGGAGCTGGTGACTCGGTGAGAGCACGGCGCTGCGTCATCGCTCCGCATCACGTTCCTCGCAGTGGAAACTTGCAGATGTGACCGATGAGGATAAAAATATTTTTCTTTAGACTTTCCTGTACAATCTGTACATAGTGTTATTTCCTTTACTATGACGCTATAGATCCAACCCTGATCACGTGTTTATATTCACTCTTTAGTTTTTCGACAACACTGCGCTTGCGACTTGTAAATGTGTGTACGCGCTTATATTATGTATATTTTAAATCTCGATTAATGCGTTCGATTTCAATTATATTTAGTATAAACGATAAATACATCCGTAGACCTTCGAAAGTCACCAACATAGCAAACATCCATGCTCATCAATAATTGTTCTGGATGGGGATTGAACCCGCGACCTACAGCTTATAATGCATACTATTAATTGAGCTGTAAGTTCAGTCAATAAAGCTTGCATACTACTGCTTGGCGGTCGAAAACCCGGCAAAGGTGTGGTACTTCTCAAGGTGGAAAATTCCTACCAATACCAAATTGTTTACATGTATGACTTTTATAAAGATCTGTTACCACCATGTCCACACTAACTCATCTGGAGAGGTTCTCAATATCGTTGTTACATATTTGTAACGAGTCGATCTTCGTGATACGCCGCCCGCCCCCGCCCCTGCGCCCGCGCCGCTGCAAGATCAACGAACCCGATACATTTTCGACATTCATATCGATTGCAACTAATATCATTTGATAGATTTAGGAAATAGATAATAGAGCTTGCGATGATATCGGGAGAGAAATCCGCACTGAAAACATTTGATCAGATACGTAATTACGTACATTGTTTTCAGTGGGAATTTCGATAAGCCCTGGGTAATAAATTTCATGGGCTGAAATTTCACAAGAAGTGTTTTCTGAAGTTTTCGTGATTGTTACGCAATTAAATTAAACAATTTTTACCGTCAGGTCAAAAAAATATCTAAAACATATATGCGATAAATCCGTTAAAAATTGTTTAATTTCAGCTATTTTAGCTGAGCGACAACCTGACTCGCGATCTGCAGATCCCAGGTTCAAATCCAGCGGCACGCGCATCATCTCTTCTAAAATAAATGCGTATTGTCAATAATGAGCAAAACATTATCAGGAAACTTGTGGGGACCCCCAACAGTGGACTGTTTCCCCCGACCAGAATATATAGTAGGAATATAGCTTTTGAAAATAAATATATTATAGCACATAGAACTGGGGGCCAATTCAGTAAATCAAAACCGATCCGTAACTGAACCTTTAACCTTTTGCGAAGCATTTCCTGTCGGCTGCTAAGTATCATTTTTTGATTTAGTAACGAACGAAGGACGTGTCACGTTTCGTCAAATGTGTCATACAATTGACACATTTGACGAATAGAAGTGACTGAATCAAAAAAACATGGCGGCCGACGGGAAACGGATCACATATGGTTCTGCTACGGAACGGTCTTGAATAACTGAATTGCCCTGCTGATAGCCGATGGGGCGGAAAAGTTCTCGAGTGGAGACCACGCACCGGCAAGCGCAGAATATAAGAAATTTGTTTTCGCTAATGACCACTAAATGGCGCTGCGAATGGTCAAAACTCGCAAACAGTTTTTGTATATTGTCACAGCTGTGTCATTAGGTTTACGGATTGTTGTCTTTGGCTTTGTACCGAATAAAAAGTACTATAGCTTTGACCATACGTTTTATTGTACTTGTGTATTTGTGAAATTCGGGAGATAGCAACGATTCTAACGATACCTCACATATTAAAATCCGCCCAGCCGTTATGGCTACAGAAGGCAATCACATACACATGCTTCGATAATGTTACCCTTACCCTTACTCGAGGGCTGCATAAAAATAATAAAATTAACATTCCGTTATCTTCTACTAAATGTAGTTTTAAAGTAAGTATCTACAGACGGTTACATCATATTATTAATACATCCATCTCTCATATATATCTGATTGGTAACAAACCGCACGGAACATATTATATTTGTTTTTGCGTGTGCGCCCGCGCCGGTCGCTTTGATGAGTCTCCGTCAAGCGCTGTTATTCCTTGACTGACTGACGCGATGACGGCAAAAGGCGATAAAAACATACCAGATAACTGAGCAAGTACGTGATAACTCACTTTTTTTTTTAAATCGACAGTTTGCATCTAACCGAAAGGACGATATGATAGATCTAAAATATACACGACGATCGACGAGCTCCATCCTCGGCCACACCATCGCTTAACATCAGGCGAGTTGGTGGTCAATCGTAGATCAATCTTCTATAAAAAAATAAAAAAATACACTCAATGCTAAGATGAAGATGACATTGCTAATAATCAAAGCGAATTATATAAAAATCCCTGATCTGGTTACTTATTGACAATACAAGTGAATATACATAGATATTCCATGAATTCTAATGTAATTCCCTTTGGTAATTCATATATAAATTTGATAATGATTAAAAAAAATCTTGATATTTATAAAATGTTATATCAGGTGGTCAGAATAGAGATGCACTAAAATAGAAATGCAACTACACGGACTTAGATGTACTCGAATGTCCAAGGACAGGTAGACCACGGCCGAAATGGTCAAGGTGATAAAATAGAAAGTTTTGAAGTAATATACAAAATTATCAAAAATTATGAGAAAAATTACAATACTCAATACCTAGTCAAGAGTTAGTAATGTAGGCTTTTTTAAATACTTTGAAAATTTCCGATATATGGCACTCATAAACATGACATTCACATTAATACACTATGAACTATGAAAGTTGGATTCTAAACGGAACATTTGACTTGACGGACTTGACATCTGGAACAATCGACGCGCCACCTAGTAAACAATGTAAGAACTAAGGATTTTTTTAAGCCCCGTTAAGATTTATGAAGCCAGTGTATGGAGCTAATTTGTTACACTTCAAACGTTATTAGATAGCTTGTCACTGATAGTTCTTTTAGCAATGAATACCACAGTCTCATTGCAGATAGAGATGACTTCCTTGAAGACCATGATGATAAGAATTGGGGACAACATAATGAAGACCATGGCAAGGAAAATGGAAATATAGCATATCCTGTAGCTTAGGAGAATAAGCACTTAGATGGAGAAATATATGATATAAACAATGGACATCAGAACACAGCGACTTTAAATGGTAAAAATCATTTGAGACTAGACTGACCTGAGACGTGATTTCAAACAAATATTAGGAAATCTTATTAGTTCCTCGAGCAATTTAAACCGAACTTTTGACCTCAAAAGTTCACCACCCTTTTTTAATTCCCATGATTCACCGAAATTGGAACAAGTGTTGTCAGTTACCATCGAAGGAGCTCCGAATTGATCGGCGATTACTAGCAATTGGATAATTAGGCTGATTGAGTCTTCGGGAACATTGACCGCGGCGAGATCACTGGATTCCGAGAAATTAGGAAGCTTTGTGGAGCCGACTATTTCGAACTTAAGATATGGGTCAGTAGGATGGGTCACGCTTCGTTCAGATGGATCAACTAACCAGCTGGCACTATTCACAATGCCAGATGGACTCGGATCTAGTTCTTTAGCTTCTGACTCATAATGCCTAACCTTGTTAGAGTAACTAGAATCGACTGGGTCATTTTTTATCGGAGTCAGTATGGGCAAAAACATGTTGCTTTGTTCATTTAACAGCGTAACTTCTGTTTGAATGGTATTAATTATGATTACTTGTGGGTTTCTTTTATTAGGATGCTAAGAACACATTTAATGTGTCAGAAAATGAAGCTGCTAACAAACTCATTAGCAATAAGTTAATTATTTCAACTAAGTTTAAAACCTAGGGATATCGCCACAGAGTAACTAGTTTTTCTTTTTTTATTGTATACATTTCGGTGACAGCGAAATCGGTAAGACCTTATATTCTCTTTAGCTCTTTTTACTGACTGACTCTAAAAGAGTACAGCTAACATGTGAAAGCCATTTCCTGAATATGTCCTTTCCGATATATATAGTCTTTAAGTCCAGACTAAACCACTTCCTTCTAGGAAAGTGGATCATCGAGTCAAGTGTAAGTTTATCTCCAAATAATAAGAAAACAAAAAGAACCGAAGGTCAGCCACTCCTAGACACCGCGAGAGGTAATTTACTCAAAAAATATAATTATAGTCCAGGTAGAGCTCAGCCCTGGACACGCTAACTAGATTTTAATGGTGCTGCCGGAATGCAGGCAATCAGACGATGTAGAGGTCGCCGCGGGATAATCTCGACCACTTGGAGAGCTGTTCTTGTCTTCTTTACGAAGACCGTTTACCGCACACACAGATAGTATTTACAAAGTCTCTGACCGCACATTTGTTGCCAGTATATCGCGCATTGTTTCACACAAGATAAAAGTTATTTCTACTATTTTCAACCGACTTCAAAAAAGGAGGAGGTTATCAATTCGACTGTTTTTTTAATGTTTATTACCTCATAACTTCCGACTGGATGAACCGATTTTAATATTATTTTTTTATTTGAAAGCTGGTGTTTCCCATGTGGTCCCATTTTAATTTGGTCCAGTTCTGACAATGGCATCGATGAGAAGTCGGTTGCTTCAGTTTTTTATACTATAATTATATCCATGATAGGTCCACGATTGACCACCAGCTCGCCTGATGGAAAGCGATACTGTGGCCGAAGATGAAGCAGACCTAGAAGGTACCTATTAACCGACTTCAAAACAGGAGGTTCTCAATTTGACTGTATGTTTTTTTTTCAATGTTTGTTCAGCGATTACTCTGTCAATCTAGAATTGTTTTTGATGTTTTTTTTTGTGGTAGGTAAATACCTCAAAGATGGTCCCAATAAATTTTATCATAATCAGTTCAGTACTTAGGTTTTCATAATAAAATAATTGGAAAAACATCTTCCAAAATAAACAAGTTGCGTATTTCGAAGTCGGTCTTTTCAGTTTTTTAAACTATAATTATTCACTCTAGACTTGAAGATACTCAGGTTATAGTGTTCAGGAAACATGGACGGAGGTAAAGCATTGCATTCCCGAGCACTTCGTGATTATAACCATGAATGTCAGAGCTTGTGTTTACAGATTTTTTCACTTTTACGTTTTTATAACTTCGAAATTTTAGGCAATTTAAAAAAAAACAATCCCAGTTCCTTTCAAAACACTAGGAAATGTAAGTACCCCGTTTTAACAAAGAGTAGATAACACTTTTCTCAGTATAGATGTAAAACTTTTATATGAGCAGCTAATGTACATAAATGTGTCTATACAGTGGTGTTTGTGAAATTCCCTGCGACTCAAGGGCAGACTATGACCCCTTGATAACTGAACCGGTCTCTCCGGGTTGTTCATTTTTAGGGCAATCATCACATTAAGCGCACGCACTACCGCCTAGGGTTGCTAACTACACGATAACTATTAACTAAGGCTTAAAAAAAACAATTTTGGAAATTGCCGATAGATGATATTAATATAAAGCTCTCTTTGATAGATGCGTTAAAAAGAAGGAGGTTCTCAATTCGTCTGTATGTTTCTTCAGCGATTACTTAACCAATTATGAATTGTTGTTGATGATTTTTCAGAGGTGTTCCCATATAAACTTTACAAAAATGGTTCAGTACTTTGGTTTTTATAACGAAATAACTGAAAAGTTGTCGTCCAAGTAAACGAATTGCGTATTTTGAAGTCGTTTTTTTCAGTTTTTTTAACTATAATTATTAAATTGCATTTTTTTCTCTTAATACATGATGGAAATATATGTTATTGCAAACTGCTGTCTTCAAAAAATATTCTGAAGTTTTTATCCCTTATATTAACTTAATAAGGAATAAAAAATATCTTAACCGAGAAAAATGGAAAGAGGGAAGAGAAGCATTTGCCCTGCAGTGAGACAGTAATGGCTGAGTTTTTTTTTAATCATAATACATACAATCGACAGACAGCACTCATTTATTTCACAATTTATTGGAACAGACGTTTCCGAACGCAGTTCACGCAAGTTGTTCGATATGACAATTGAAACGCTTTGAAGCGTCATCTAGTGAATAACGAAAGAAATAAGTATTTTCTTAAATAAAAACATTAAAAACCCTCATTGACCGAGCGACTGAAGAAACCTTTACCGAGTAAGATCTCTGCTTCAACTGTCAAGTTTGGTTTTCATCTGTCGTGATGTTTATTTGCTTATTGATACTCTCGTACAGGTCGTATTTTTCAACTAATCATGACGAAACTTAATATGCAGGTTCTACAATTTAATAGATTTTTGACGTCGGGGATTTTTATTTTAATTATCTTTCCAATTTTTTTTTAATATTCAACAAAAACTATTAGTGCTATCTACTAAAAAAAAAATGCAATCAATATAAGCCAATGTAATCTTGAGAAAAAATGAGCTAGTCTTCACCGTTAAATATAAATCTATATCTTTAATTTGCTAATGAATCGGTAGCGGTCAGCGCGATCTATCGTGGACCATAACGTCGCTTAACATCAGATGAGTTGGCGGTAAAGAGCAAGCCTATTCAACATAAAAAAATGGTGGCAACCCTACTAGCCCCTCCCCTCCCCCCGCCCTGCTACGCTCTATATGGTTCTTTTTCATTCTCTTTGTCTCAATAGCCCTACGTTTAGTACTGTACCTACCTATTATTAGGGTTTCGTATCACAAAAAAAAAAAAACAGAACCCTAATATTATAATTTTGCCTATCTGTCTCTTCGTCGGTTTGTCGGTCAAAAGTCCCTTTTTTCAGGAACGCGTGGAAGGTAGTATCAATTTGAATTGAATCGTAAAAACGTAAATAGGTCCATTGAAACTGTAAAAAATAGTTTATAAATCAACGCAGTATATAAGTTTTTTATAACAAGAATATTATAGAATAGATGACAGTTACTATGATAAAGACCGCGCTATTTGCGCACGCGCTGCTTTCGCTACAGGATCTGCCAGTCCCACATCTCATTACCGTCCGAGTAGAAAATCTTACAGAAAGGGATCTTCCTAATAACTATAATAATTATGCTCTCAAACGCGATATACCTTTAGAGCTCCGGGCTAACAAAGTGCTGTAGTTATTCAGCGATGGTTATCATATCACTTACCATCAGGCGAACCGGCTGTCTGTCTATAAATAAATAATAGAGCCGTCACTGGACACCTGGCAGCTGTGAAACATACATATATCTATCGCATTCTTTAGTAGAGCACTTTCTCTGTCTTACAATACCAACGCCAACAGCTTGTCTGATCCAACGCGTCTGATTAACGGCATTGGATGTTTTACATCAAAAAATAAAAACTTAAAATTCCTTCCAACACGAAAAGAAACTATCTTGAAAATGCTACATCACTAACAATGTTCGTTGATTCTATAGTCAGCTAGCCAATCAGGAAGGCGACAGTTGAAAATGACACTAATTCTGTGCAAGATTTCTAGAAATTACTACTCATTAACATCACCGTCTGTGTAGACAGTTCAATACCAACACTATGGTCTCCAAAGTGATGGTAACAGCTGACTGGAGGTCGTAATGAGGATGTTGGCAAATTGGCGCTGCTCCGGCGATTAGGCCGGCTTGTTGAGGTGTGGATGGAGATAAACGCTTCCGGTCGAAGGATTTCATTATGGACACCGCTGGTGTCTCATTACCAACACTTGGAATGTGCCTGATTAGGTACATTTGGAAAGTATCTGAGAGCAAGAGTTTTAGAAATTAGTAGTCATTAATATTACCGTCTGTCATAAACGCTTCCTGCTGAAGAATCTAGTTTATGGATACTACATGTGTCTTATTAACATATTAACAACACTTCATGGTGTCAGAGAATGGCACGTTTGGAAGGTGTCTAATTAGAAGACATTTGGAACACGTCTGATCAGGTACATTCATTGGCGTATCTAGAGATAAGGGTAGGCCTGGCCCCTAAGATCTCTATATATCCCTCTCTATACACTCCACAGGTCACTCTGGATTGGGCCTATGTGGGCTTATACACGCCCATGGGTGGTACTTTTAGAAGAAGTCTGATCAGGCACAAAATTTTCTCTACACTTTTTGTCGAGCGAAAACAAGATAATCTCATAGAACAGCGTAACCTTGTCACATTCTCGCACGACAAAGCGTAGAGAAAATTTTGTCGCGGTGTATATCTCAGGCCTGCGTAAGGTCCGTTAAAAAATCATTGAAACAAAAAAATCCATAGCCAAAATGGTAAGGGCTCCCAAGTACATATGTAAGGTGTCTGTTTTTTTCTGTATTTTCGTAGCGTCTCACTCACCTTGCTCCTCGGATACACGCTGAGCACATCAGCCCACCAGCGCGCCTCCTCCCTGCAGGTGCCCTTCACGAAGGTGACCCTCTCGGGCGCCGTGATGGCCAGGCTGTGGGGGTGGCCCGTCACGCTGTCTGCCTCGCTCACTTCCAGCACTGTCG
The DNA here is from genome assembly GCA_947563715.1 of Lycia hirtaria. Lineage (NCBI taxonomy): Eukaryota > Metazoa > Arthropoda > Insecta > Lepidoptera > Geometridae > Lycia > Lycia hirtaria. Next base: position 2,386,591 of record OX387376.1, on the reverse strand, counting down.
TCATGTCCACGCTTGCTTGCGGGACTGTGTCTGGCTGTGGGACAAAGAAAGATACTATAAAGATAGATCCTACGATTATTCAGAGATTGAGAGATTGATTTTGAAATCTTCCAGCTGCAAAAAGGGTGGAGGTCGGCTCGTTATCATCAGTTTCTGTTGAAATTCCCAAAATTGGTACACAGCGATTTAGTTCCACATTTTTGATGCGTACTGTATAGGAGTGGATCCTTTCTGCCGCCTTCTTTGTTTCCTGAGAGCTATAATCTTCGAATTTTCAAAGCTAGAATGAATAGATATCTTCTAGATTTACGTATTCCATCCTCGGTCAGTCAGCGAGTTGATGATCAAACGTAGGTCCACTTATTAAAAAAAAAAAAAAACACAAGAGTCAAATTATATTCTATCTGTACTGAATGAAATATAAATCTATTTTGGCAAATAAATGTTTCTAAATTTTTAGTTAAACCATTTTTTATAATAATTCAAGATAAATACCGTCAGACAGACAAATCAAATTACAATGACAGTCATTAACATAATTGTGAATGTCTGTATTTTACTAAATTAGTTAATTACACTAAAATGATGGTTCATCAGGTATTCACGGTTGTTATCCATTGAAATAAAACATTTTTAACAGTTGTATATATAAAATTATGTGAATCTAGACGCATTTCGCGTTTTTTTTGCGATCAACAAATCCTTTCTTAGATTCTTATTGAACTCCTACAATTTATAACGTTTTAAACATCAAACTATGATCCATATCTCTAGGACCAACAGTGGTTTATGCTGTACGCTGTATATCACTTCGTTACAAACTGTTTTATCCGTATATAAGATTTTTGACTTGTTTTTCGCGTAAATCAACATCATCAGTCAAATATCATTTGTATTTCCTTTGATTTTGTCATCCTGTTCATATCTTTATCTCCATTCATTTAATTTATTACCTATACTATCTAGCCATTGCGTATATAGTTAAATGCGTCTATGGCCTCTTGCGTTTTTGGTCATATGCGTCGATCCCCTGTCTTATAATATTTGCATAAAAACAATTATCATTGAAATTTCAATATACACTTTATTAATATCGCCGCAACGTAACTCACGCCTTTAAGAATGGGAAAAATATTACCCCAAGACAAGTTACCGCAGAATTACCATCGAAGCCCTATAAATCCAGTAATGAAGAATTTATAAAAACATCACCGGCGTAGAACCTAACAAATTGTATCATTAACAAGTACCAGCTCCCGGCGTGGCTTGATATATGCTTATGAGAGTCGGCGACCGCTCAACGTCGCACTTAAAGCCGGGGGTATCGTTCAGACTGTCTGCAGTACTTAACTATCGTAGCTCATTCCAGTCGTGGTAATTACTTAGGTAACTTATTAAAAGTGATTAAGACGGATCCATAGCGATCTTATTAATATACATATATATATATTTATTTGACAAAATTAATCTCCACAGACTCCGGGCTCCGTGCCTTTTCGAAACTAATTTAAGTGTTTTTAACTTTTAATTTAAGTGTTTTATTATGCAAGAGGAGGATTTTTATTAGTTCGTCTAGAATACATGTTAAGACCTACCAAATTCTAAATGTCATTTGATATTTTTCTTGACAGTTATGAACCTATAGAGCTTTGCAAATTCGTTCGTAGATATAGGTCACAATAGATATTTTCCTGGGATGTGTAGTTGGCAATGTATTTTACATTATTCTAGTTCAAAAAGCGAAAATTCAAAAATGAATGAATGAATGTGTAACGCGAAAACAACAACTCGACGATGAAACATCTCCGAAAAAAAAACGAAATTAAATATAGATAACTATTCATTGTTCACGTCAGAAATAATGTATGAAAGCAAACTAGCGATACAAATACAATCAACAGAAACTTTAAAGATATTTAATGGATATTCGGCAACAGCCGAATCCCCAATATAATTTCTGCATGACAAAATAAACACTGTGTACCATGATTGTGACAACAATATTTGATAATGAGATAGACGACCTTTTTATCAATAGCCGATACATATCATATCACGGAATGCAAAGAAAACAAGGAAAATACGAAACAGCATGTAACTGACCATTCCCAGGGTCAACAAGCTACGTCACGACCTGTCTTCATTAACCATTCTACTCCAGACGTCCAATTACTTATTCAAATGGAGGCGAGACCTTGAGACCTAAACTTGAACCTAGGTTTAATACTCGGCAAATGTATAATTTAGTATTTATCACTGCGCTTGACCTGATGCTTATCCTAGCGGTATGTTAATATGCAGACTGGCAGTTACTAGTAGGTACTTCCAATGCAAATGGGACGATGCTCTTTTAATTCAAGTTTCTTAAAGGAGTATTAAAATTATTTATTCAATACATGGATTGAGATGCTAAAGATAATGAACGTGTTATATATGGTAATTAACATATATTCCAATTCGTTATGTTAAAGAAATGTGTCGCAAAACGTGAACTCGGAAAATTTTCATTCATTATGGAGTAATCAGCAAGGGTAGGTATTGGATATTTGAACTATCAAAATATAAACAAAGCATAAAGAAACCACTAAAATCTAGGATATGAATAAGTACTTAAAATTCAATGGAAATATTAGCCCTAATATTATTGAAAAATACAAAGCTTAATTGTTTACAATTGTTTGATGTACAATACAAACGCTAACTCTTTTACATTATACCGCGTCAAATGGCAGCTTATGTCGGAACATTCAACAGCGGTTGACGACCATCAGCAGACCGTGCCGGTCTCGCAAATGGGGCATTTTGCTCGCGTTTATGCAACGGGACACCGACACCAAATGCCGATGTAATACCACCTTTATGAACGTCGGCATCCGCCACTAGGACTCCATACTGATGCACTATTGTTACTAGTTTCCCGACGCATTTGCGGTTTATATTAACTTTGCATGTTAGGAATAGCACAGGACCCACTGGCGAACCCTGAGCAACAACTATTTGTTTATGGTTAGAACATTCTGCGCAAGGGCATCGCCAAGGGGCAGCGAAATAGATTTAAAAAACGTAGCCAACTGCGAAGCAACCAAAGGCCGTGCAATTGTACCTGTACCTTCAATTCATATATGTATTTCTCATCCTCCATAATATTAAATTGCCTCCCCCCCCCCTGCCCCCCCTCCCCCTAGGCCATGGGCTGGCGACGCCCTTGATTCTGCGTGCTCGCATTTCCTAAGAGTGTTTCGAACAAACAATAGGTGAAAAGTCACAATATTAGTCAAAATGCAGTTATGAAATATCACGTCCACATTGTGCCATGCTATCTTTAAGCGTATGCGGATTATTTATTTGACTGTTCATTGTTCTCTTATCAATGAGACAAAATATATAGAACATATCCTATCTATAAATAATGTGTTTCGGAGTTGATTAATGTCTTGAACAATGACAAGAACAGCACGCGCAGTTTGATTTATAATATAACTTTCGCCGTATCCCGAAATGGTCTAATTTGACGTGCGGTCGGTGCGCGCGCGCAGTCATAGCACTGACACACACCTGGTTACGCAACGGCTCCTAGAGTAATGGCAAGACCATAACTTTGAACCAAAATTTATCTAAAATAGCTGATCAACGAATGGAAGAAATTTCTTACAGTTAAATTTCTATTTCTGGCTCAAGGGGTACTTAGCTGGGACTTCAAAACTTTATTACGAGTATTAAGTTACAAAACAATATTTCCAACGAATATTGCTGGTCGGTGGACGTGCTTAGTAAACACTGCGTCCATATGTAATAACCATATACATTCGTACGCCGTACGCGTAATAAAACTGTATGGCCCTTCGCTGGTTTCTGCTTAAAATAACAGTTTATTTTTTTTTGAATTTGCCTCGTGTGTGCCTCAATTTCAATATTATTCAAGTAGAATTCGAATTATCTATTTGATAGAGTCGTAATGAGGTCAATGCAAGAGTTCCGCGTTCCCTAGTCAGGCGAAGCTTTCTATACGCAACAAGTTTGATTCAAACGTAGTCCCTTTGAATGGGTCAACAAATCAGATTCTCCCGTTGTGCAGATGTGAGGGCCCTTACTAACCGGTCTCTGCGTTCATTGTTCATCGAACGTCCCACTGTCCACAGTTAAATTAAATATTCTAAAGCTATTTATAACAGCTTGTTTCGTATATCCGTTATCGTTATTTTACTTTGTTATATTTAAGCTATTGCTATTATTTCGATCGTCGGTTCTTGAGTTTATTAATATTTGTATGTACGATGTTTTGTTTAACTATGCGCGGGACTGTATTGAATGCCAATGTTCGTTTTAAATTATGTATATAATATTTTACTACATCCTCATTCTTTAGCATTAGTAAATAAATCATTGGAAATGTTGGAACGACTATTTTGTTAAGGCATTTCTCCGTCTTCCGAGTCTTCTCCGTAGCTTATAATTTATTCGTAGTCATTCTTCGCTTTCCTCATTATATAGCGTTTCCAACAAACTTTGCAATCGCTTTTAGTAAAATTATGACTCTTTCAATAACACGTAACTCTAATGAATAAGAATCGACGTTCTGTGATGAACCCGGAAGTAGTTGCAGTCGTGACGTCATAAATCTTATGGCAGAGTACAAAACAATTAGCCTTGCACCTTAACGGGTCCTGGCCAGTTTACATGGAGCTGTTAAGCTCTCCATCAGCCGCCCGTTTTGGACAGAGGTGGGAGGTCAGTGAGAGTGGCCGCCGCCGAGGTTGGCACATTAGAGATTTGTCACGGTGCGCGGGCGCACCGGCGGCGGCGTGATTAGGCAGTATCGAGGCTAACACATCCTCGTATTGGATATTTGTTGGCGGTATTTTTAACGCTAGTTGCCGTACCTGTTCGAAGCCAGCCACACGACAAGAACGAGTACCTCAGAACCTCGGACAGATTTAGCCATGCTTTCTCAAATGGTTTCCAACAAGAATATAAAGAAACGGCTGGGGGCTATAAAATCTGGCGATCTAAGAACAGGTTGCGGGCCTCACAGAGCAAGTAGCCAGTAACAAGGAGTTTATTGGCATCTTCCTGTTCAGATAAAATTATCATAGATAGGCGAGATCTATATTACCATAGACCACGATCACCGTTTCAAATCCTGATTAGTGCATAAATTAGGGTTGCAGCGTGTCCGGGGCCCGTTATGGTACACTGTTAGACGGGCCACGCCCACACTGCGCCCGCGCCGCGCGCGATTACTGACGAGTTATGGACCCCACGCGACACACTGGCAAGGTCGAGAAAGCAATATTGTAATAGAAAAAAGCAGCAAGCTTATTTAAATAGGTGTTTGTTTGTGTTTCCAAAATGATAGTTATTTTTCCTAGAGGGCAATTTGTCATTCTCGACATTAGAACCTTAGGGTCGGATGTTAAATTTTTGATGAATGAGACATCCGACCTTATGGTTCTAATGTCGAGCATTGCAGCCTCATTTTGGATCACATCTATTTGGATCTAAGAATATGTTCATAATTGACAAGACACAGCGTGTACCGCATGACTGTATTATTTTTAAAACTAATGTATGTTCATCGTGTGTATACGTCGTGTTAATAAAGTCTATCTATCTATCTATCATCGCACCATCATCAGAATATAAGCTCTCAAACTGCAAGGCCTAATATGAAAAAGCATTTTTGAGGTACTTAAATAGGCGTACATTTGGATACTACCCGTATATTTATCCGACTAGTTTTCTGTTAGGGAGCCTGGGATATAACTCTTTAGAGGTTAGAAGATCTTACGACCAATTAACAACTATGTGTAAAATCTTAAGAGGCAAGATTAACGCTCCCGACCTAAACAGAGAACTGTGTCGGTTGTATGCTCCCGACAATTATTACAGATGTCGTCGTCATAGGCTGTTTGCAACTGCTGCATGTCGGACGGTGGCTCGCTCTAAGTCGCCTATACCGCGCACTCTTACCGCGCGCTCAATGCCCTGCTGGACGTCAACCCGAACTGCGATGTGTTTGCCGATGACTGGAAGGTGATATTATCTGAATGCTTGTTGTTTTGTGAGAAGAATGTATGAATGTTTGCTGTGTGCCTTCAATTTTATTTTTAATTTATTTGACTTTCATGTGATATAATTATTATTAGTTTGACATATATTTATTGTAATTATTACTGTGACATGCTGGTTTAATTATTAACAAATTATTATGTAATTAGTGTAATTGGTGTTTTACCGTACTAATGAAATAAATAAATAATAAATCAATCAGGAGCCTCATTCAATACTAGCATACGTTCGCGGCTTCGTCCACGTAGAAGCTTAAAACTTTGACTTGGAAAACTTTCGGATGCAAATTTGTCCAAAAGACTTTCCTAGTGTGGATTTTAATTTTACAACTTACCATAACTAAACCATTTAAATTTAAAACGTCCAGCGCTCAAAACTGTTCGTTGCCGGTGCCAATCAGTGACTCATTACTAAGCCTATAAAGACCCTTAGACCTGTATCTGGAAATTTGACGAAAAATCCTTTCTTAGATGATTGCTACACTTGAAAAGGAAGTTAAGAATTAAGATCCAAATTCTACTTCTCTAGGATCAACGGCTTCGGCAATTTTTTGTCTGTAAGTTAAGCACTCAGGACAAACCCTTTTGTATGTACAGATGGATTAAATTGTCATTTAAACAAGTTTTTCTTTTTCTCACGGAAAAAAATACTAATCATACATTTCTATATCGTATCTAATCAATCGTGGAATTGCTGGCAACATTACATTAAGTCCTAGATCGCGCTTTCTTGTCACAGAACTAGTTTACGAGTAACCAGTCAAGTCCACCCTGTAATTGGGTGTGTTACCCCATTCTGGGGGTAATCCATTAGTCTGGCAGCCCCACGACGGCGTTGACGGCTGTTGAGATTGCGTCGTCTGTCACTTGGTGAACGATTTGCCCATTAGAAAGGGCAGGGTTGCCACTCGACAGTTGCTATGTACCTTAGCTATCGCTTTGTGTTGTTTCGGGAAACTGATTTCGGTGACAAAGTAGAGATTAACAATATTTTCCATCTTTCGGCCAATCGACAAAAAAATATTGTGGCAGCTACCGACCTCTCGTTGAGGCCGATAGCTGCCACAATTGGCTGTTAGCCGGTGCCACGTTTGCGCTGGACTTAAAATATAGCAAAATCGTGTCATACTATTAACGTGGTTATTTTATTAAGTGCTGGATTAACTGAGTAGATGAGTGAGCGAGACAGCCGCGGCACCCACTTCGGACCAAGAAAATATGCCTACCTTTTCTGTCAAGTGTGAACCCTGCACATAGGCGTGGTCACTCTCTCACTGTGTTATGTGGAGCGCATCATCGCCTTTCCGTTAGTTAATAGTTGACTACTAAAACATAAGGGTTTCTGCTCTTGCGTTATATGTATCTTTATATGCAGTGAGTAGGAAAATATCATTTTATTATGAAAACTAACGTGGTTGTTACAAATTTTTTTTACTTGAAAAAAATATTGACGGCTCAAAAATAGACGTGAGTAAACAGTTTGTTTAAAAAAAAAAAAGGAAATATTACTCAATATTTACGACAGATGCAAAACAAGAAAGCTCTACAGTTCCTTCTCCTTACCACCTACTGTTTGGAGAAGTAATACAAACATTATATTCTGTTTACATTATAACTTTAAACACTTGTAATTTGCACACTTTATGGTCAGGCGTAGAAATTGAGCTTTTAGTAAAATAATATTTGGTATTCTGGACGCCGTGTCTGAATAATATTTACGGTTTTGGTTTTTGAGGTGGTTTAGAGAAAGTTGCAATGTGACTGTTCTATTAAGTTCTATAGTATTTCATTGAATGGGAATGAGCTGGATGGTAATTTTTTTATATTTACGACGTGTATGTTTAATGTTTACTTTACGACGATTTCAGTATTTTGTCCCATCCAGTTTATTCCTAAAAAACTGGCCAAGTACTTATAATATGGTTTCGTATACCGAGTGTTCTGTATAGTTAATATTGATCATTAGCTACGCTAAAACATAAGATAAAATGTATATATCCCTGTAATAACTGCTAAAATAATTTAAAGAAATCGCACAAATGATTTAGGCTGTAAATATTAACAATACAAAAAATAGATCTTGTGGATTCGAACACACAATTCCTACTGTAACCAATAGCTCGGCAAGAGAACAACACAATACAATCGGTACAATAGATCAGCAAGGGTAGCAATGACGGGGATGCTTATAATCGCACACCATAACTCGAATAGGAGAGGACACAATTCCTCAAAGAGTCGTCGTCGTTCCAAACCTATCATCATTATTACAAGTCACCGGTCACTACATAGAAAATCTAACTTTCCCATAAGTGTCAACTTGCAGCGGCCGAGTTTAGAAATGGTTTCAAATGTATAGTGGCGGCACCCTGTGGCCGGTGGCGGAACTAATGTTATCGATAACTGTTCTGCATCCACCTGTCACGGAATGAGCTTCTATTACCGAGTGGCGCGAGTCATAAGCGACAGCGGAGAGCGAATAAGCAGTTTTATAAACTGTACCACTATTGAGCGTGGGTCTCTTCTTATCGTGACCAAGTGTAACGTAAGGGTAACTTAATTGTTAATTACTTTGCTCTTTATTTATTCGTATTATTTTTTATGTTTAATTCTATATGTAGCCCTCTCTTTTAAACGTTAATACCTACATTTTTATTTTTTAACATGTTAAAACTAAGCAGTGAAATTGAAATAAAAATCAAATGCACTTAACAATGGTCGTCTTAAAATTACAAATGAACCCGTTTTTTTTAATAAGCGCGGCCATGGTAGATCGTAAAGTCGCATAACATCAAGTGAATATCAAAAATATATAATACAACGCTTCTTTGTATAACTTCCACCATGCAAATATCGACGTTTACATCCAACCCGCGGTTTTCTTTACGTTTACTCGATATCGATAGTTTTTGCTTAGACCGGCCCGCGGCACTATATCCACTTGGTAACATTTCACTCCACTTTACTGCACCGCTCTCCACCATTTCCCTAATTTGGTCTCTATTTGCGAAAGATTCAACAGATAACCGCAAGGGGAATAGATAGCATAATGTGTTTAGTTTTCCAACTGTCTCGGTCAATGGCGATGGAGAATGTTTAGGTTAACCTTATTTCAAAATAGATCCCTACCTATAATTCCGGATCGATAACTTCTTTGTTTTGGCAGGAATTTGGATAATTTGGATTTATTTTCCCAAGCTTGTATTACTTCGCACGCAAATAGTGCAAAAATGGTGGTGTTTTGTTCATTAACTGTTGGATTACGTGCTTGAGTGTGGGTAAGTGAAATAATGTGATGAAACGTTGTTAAAATTCCGAGGAAGATTCCAGAAAATTTACCACCGCTTGACGAGGACTTAGCTTACTTGGCTTTGAATATAACTTGGACTCGACTAAACATATTTTGTATTAAAATAAAAGTATTTCCCGAAAATGGCAAATGCGCACAACGCGCAAGCCCAATGACAATACATGGAAAAGAAGAACAAGAAGGTATACTTTTTATTTATTTGCAAAAAGAAAAAAAAAAACATACTTAACTATTATCAGAGAACATGTAATATTACTACATATTTATAGTAATATGCGTGTTACATTTTATGCTCATTCATAATATTGAGAACTGAATGCACTTAGAATAAATTATGTTCGCGGTAATTATTGCACAGTTTGCTGTCCAAATGAAATAATTAACGGTAACCGCAGATCACTATGAAAACAAAAAGACCATAGATAAATACTTTTGTTCTCAATGTTTGAAACCACAATAAATCAACACACAAACTTGCAATTGAAAACAAACGAACATCACTGATATACGTTCATCATTCACTTTGATATCGATCTCGTAATCGATTCGAGTATACGAAATGATTGAATAAATCCGATTTTTAATCGATTCTTATTAAATATGACCGATAATTACGGACCAATGGACGTTTTGATTTATTTATTGTTTTTTTTTTTGTTTCATGCCATATGTCATAGTGAAAGTGTCTGACATAATGTTTGCCAATAAAAAATATGTTCTCTGTTAATTCAATTTATAATGGCAAACATAATTGTAGGTTTAATATTTTGCAACCACCGTGATATATTATTACCGTACCGGATTGCATAATAGAAACATCTAGAACAAATGTACGCAACATGCGACTTAGCAGTGCGTGAACAGAAATTAAAACATGAATAAAAATGTCCTCATTATTGCGACTTGATTGCTTATTGTATTTTAATATGACAAAATTACAATGTAAGGCGGTTGTCCCACCGCTGACGATTGCAGAGAAGCGAGTAGAGCTAGAATCTAACGAATTTGCCAGCAACGAGAAGGGATTGTGAGAGTTTTACTAGATTATAAAAGAGTGGCGAGTGCGATAGGCGAGTTTTAGTGGGAACTTTTTTTATGTATTGATGTACGATGTACGTGAGAAATAATTTATAATGTATAAACCACAAAAAAGCTTACGTCAATTACATAAAATAAATAAAATAAAAATTATTCAAATAACGCGTGAGAAATTGAGAATAATGTTAACACTCTTAAATTAAAGTTATATTTTTTTATTTTTTGACGTCACAACGCCTAAAAAATCGATGAACGCCGGCTGCACGTACGAAAAAGTATGACTCATTATCCCGTTACGCTCATTGTCCTGTTACGCTCACTGTCCCGTTACATCATAAATGTTTTGATATGACGTTGTCACGTTAAACTATCGTCCGTAAACCGACTTTACAGACAACCAATTTTTTTAAAAATTTAATTTTTATCTCCACAGGCACCAGGGTTTGTCATAATTACCTTTATCATAATTACAAACTAACTTTGGTTTAATTTCCTAAGCTTCTGTTATATCGAGTATTAATGATATAAAAATGCTGTTTATTTATTCGATTACTGGTTATTTATATCAAAATAATGCGGAATAAAGCGCTGATATGTGTCTTTTCAAGTTATAGACAAAATTCGGTAAGAAGCATCCAGTTAACTCACGCATCAGGGAGGTTGTAACCTCCCTGATGCATGGACAGGACTTGATAATGAGTTATTTACTTAATTCAGACTACATAAACACCTTGTATTGCCAATGAAACTTGAACACTAGGGACAAGCGCTAATTACCCGAGTCCAATGTAAAGGAAAGAAGAAAGAACTAAGAAGAAAGAAGCAAGTGTTGCTCTTGTTGTTCTTGTCCTCAAAGTTCTCACCAGCGTTGTAAACTATCGATCAACTATAACTAATATATCCCCACAGTATCTATCCCTTTTAAACACGGGATCTACATACATAAATTATACCTTTCTTGAGCAAAGAACTAGTCTATAGCCAGTCGTTACCTCCTCTGCGGTGGGACAAGTACCTAAGGGCCGGTGTACACGTGTGCCAGGTAATCTTGTCACGCGTTCTATTCTTCACTAATTGATGTTTGTTCTGTTTTAGATATATTTTCTACAAATAGCCGAGGTGACATTCATTGTTGCACTTATGAACTTTGTCTTTTCAACTCGTTACTATCTAATTGCCAAATAGAGCAGACTATATTTTTGGACCACTTTGTTTAAATACCATAACTATTACCTACATATTTACTCGTAATTTACAGACATCCTGATAATATCTCTCGGATAAGGTCCACTCAATAACACTTTAATTTGGAGGTTCGTATAATAAATATGTAACAAAAGCGTCCAAAAAATATTTTTCACTCTTACTTTGCAAGTATTTCTGAGTTGAAATTTCACTAGTAAGCCTCAAATATTTGAAAAATCAAACAAAAACCGAGTTCATTTCCCATGTACGGTGCATGATGCCGTAGTGACGTAGTATCCGGTCGAGTGCACAGCGACAATAGGCATTGTCTATGGCTGACAGCGCTTCCGGTTCCTGCGACCGCGCATCTCACATCTAATCTGGTGTCGGTCGACAGATTAACTGATTGTCAGTGCGGCCATCTATAGTGGTTGCTGATAATTATAATATGTATATATAAGAGAGTTTTTTGTTATTTTCACGTAACTATTCAAGGAGTGTACTTAAAGTTTACGAGAGAATGAAGGTACGTGTAGAAATAGCCTACTGAATCAGAAAAATGATAATTATTTACGATAAACTAACCTACAAGACTTATCTATTGTCAAAAAATTATATTATTGTTTTGATATCCGGGGTATCGTTAGATTTGTTCGTATCTCAAGTGTTACAGCCTACTATAAAGATGTCCTTTCTGTGGTGATGCATTTTTTTCCATTTTTACAAATAATAATAATAATATCCCACACACAAAAAAACACACGGAAATTATAAGTTAAACTCTAAGTGGCACATCGTCACGATCAAAGCTAGCTAAGACTAACTTTTTTCCTGAAGTCTATGAGCACATGTTTTGGTTTATACGTTGTTGATTTTAAATTCTTAGTTTGTGTAAAGGTCTACCAACGTCATTCATGAAGGCGTATGTGGGTAGATATTAGCAATTCAACTACTAATTAAATAGCAGGTACATGCTAATTAAGCTCAATAATTAGCAGCAATAGCATTAATGTTATTTCCATGCGTTTATAGACCCTTTGATCTGACACAAATATAGAGACCTTCCACTCTAAAGATGGATCTTTGTTCTATGAAATTCAGTTTATCCCTTCTTAATTCAACATTGATTTTTACAGCAAGACTATGCCTATGTTTGACTGTATATCTCCTGATGGGAAATAACAATGACGTCAAAGATGTAGCACGCTAGATGTGATACGTTGTGCTGCTTCTACGGATTGCTTGTTTATACAAGACTTAAAGACTTGTTTTTTTTATGTATGTTATTATGATCTACAGACTAAACGACTTGACTGATTTTGATGTGCAAGGAGTCGTTAGATTCATCTTCATTCTCTCAGTGTCCTATGCTATATTTTATTGTACAGCTTCTGCAGCTGAACAGACAGCTGTAGAAGTAACAAGCGGCCCTTAATAGAGGGCGCTGATGTCCTTATTTCATTATTTTGTTCAGTTGAGACCACAGAATATCCTAATAGTAGTAATCTTCATCTAAACACAAATCTAACCTAAAATAAAGATATTATAATTTAATTTTCGAATGAATTATTATAAATAGGTAAGATTATTAGAGCCCAGTTAGTAATATTGGCATAGAAGTGGTCACAATCCGGTGTGAGGGGCGGCCCAATCAGCTGATCTCATAAGCCGCTTACGGTGTAACTGCTGACTCATTCGTCTGCTCGCCCGTTATGGTGTTTCATAGGTATCACTGGATACATAACTGATAGAAACTTTCATATTTATTATTACCCGACTGCGTAAGAAGGAGGGGTGTGTTTTTCGAGCGTATGCATGTATATATGTGGGTGTGTATGTTTCTATATGATCGCCTACAGCCTAAACGGCTTGACCGATTTTGATGTGCGAGATGTCGTTAGATTTTTCTTCACTTCCAGAATGTCATAGGCTATATTTTTTTGTAATAATAATAATAATACATATCTCGCAATAATAAAAATAAACGTTTTTTCAACTTTTTCGTAATAAACAATTGGTTTTACTAGATTTATTCTAAAGAATGCGCATTTATAATATTTTACAGCGATAATACGCATACTTTCTCACAAAAAAGCGTCCACTCAACAGCATATCAAGCGTAACGAAATCGTAAGCTAGACTGCAAAAACTGCTTTTCTGCAGTCGGGTATTTTGTTTTTCTTTTAACATAGATACTTGTTACCTGACTGCGCAAGGTGGGATTTTCGCTATTTTCGTTATGTTCATCTTTACTTACCAAGAGTCATAGGTTCCATTTTTTTAAAAGGTAATAATAGTATATGTATATTGTTGTAATATATGTATATTGTTGTAATATATGTATATTGTTATACTTCTTGTAAAAATTAAAAAAATACAGTTTGTAATGTTTAACGAACCTTCTTGTATCAATTAAGTGCAGTTTCAAATGCTTTTTTAAATCCCTTTTACATTGTCTTTGTGCATACTTTCTCGTGAAAATGTACATTTTTTTTATCAGCCCTGTTTGTACAAACTGTCCCACTGCTGGGAACGGGCCATCTTCTCATTGTGAGAAGGGTTAGGCCATAGTCTGCCACGCTGGCCAAGTGCGGGTTGGCAGACTTCACACATCTTCAAGATCATTGAGAACTCTCAGACATGTAGGTTTCCTCACGATGTTTTCCTTCACCGTTTGAAGTTGGCGGCAATCAACAATACGCACATAACTTCGAAAAGACAGAGGTGCGTGCCGTGGGATTCGAACCCAGGACCTGCGGATCGCAAGTCAGACGGTCTCACCACTAGGCTGCCGGAAACTTCGAACTGAAAATGTACATTAATCCGATATTACTATCAAGCGTAATATCCTAATTATTAGCGTATTATAATAACTAAGAGTATCGCTCTGTTGCAGTCGGGTATTTTGTTTTTTTACAATAAACGTTTAAATAAAATAATCTTTCATAAGACATTTCGAAAGGGCAATAAAGTAAATCGACCGAAACTTATATCAAAAATTAAAAAGTAAAATTTGCATACAGATAACGCGGCGGCAAATAATCAAAATAACTCGAACATAATTATGACAGGCGCGAGACACGGCGGAGCAGGCGACGGGGACCCTGGAGCGTGAAGGAGGCGGTTTCATCAGCATACTTTCATTTTTAGGGTTCCGCACACACGCAGCATCGGGAGACTATTGATAAGCATACGGTTCGTCTGTCCTATTCTAAAACGTCTATATCAAAAATTTTATGTTTTAGTTTTAAAAGTCACTATCAGTGCCACCTATCCTACTCCGTACATATGCCTGGAAGAGATCGCTTTAAGCGATAAGGGCGCCTATTGATAGATTAGCCAAGTAATATTGTCTTTTTTATATGTTTGTACAATGTGGTCTTTTAATAAATAGTTATCTATCTATCTATGTTTAACCGTAATAGATAGAAAGTTGATTTTCTCACAAACAAATAATAATTATATTTAATAAATCTGACAAAGTACGATTTGCACTCGCACACCGAGGCTTCCGTACTCCCATATAACATGACCACAGACACCACGATTAATTATCAAGATAAGCTTTATACTCGTATCTATGTATGTTTGTAACTTACAGTAGGAATAGCCTGAATTGCTAGGCATTCACGCTACACATATATCTAATATATAGTTCAAATAAGTAGTTAGAATAATAAAGAAAAAAATAGTGTCATGGTATATCATACTTACCTGAAACTATAATAGATATAAGTCTCTAAGTTGGTATGAATATTTTGTTAATGTTGAAGTATAACAACGAATACTAAAAACCGAGTCAAGTACGAGTTCAGCTTACGCTAACATTTTAATTATTTTTTAAAAGTTCAAAATATCCCCTTAACAATAGAATGCTTTTAAATTATTTGTAATTTGTATAGTGTTTTATATTAATTAATTACTAGTGCATTATCGTGTCTGTTTGCAGACACGATAATGCACTATTATTATTAACGGTATATTTACCGTGGTTCGTAATTTTGAGCTCCCGATATTTCGGCACAGTTAAATGCACCATGTTCACGGGCGACTAACTATATCTAATAATAACTAATGATATCTAGAATCTCGTTGTTAATAATAATAGTACTTTTTTACCTTGACTTGGCTCACGAGATAACCGCCATGTGGGATGTTGATTCGACGATCATTGTTCCGATAGTCGTATCGGTAAACGGTTTAATTGCGAAGAGCCTCGACCAACATCTCAAGAAACTCTCGCTTGATAGTTGGATCAAGGGTCGGATACAAAAGGCAGTCATCCTAGACACGGCGCGCATTGTCAGGAGATTCCTCAGCTTGTAGCCCTTACCGTCGACAGCTTGAGCCTTGCCCCGCTGCCGGCGGCACACTAGTTTTAAGTTTTTTACAATATTTATGTTATTTTTTATATGTTTATAATTGTATTGTAAAAAATTTAAAATTAAGAATGGAAATAAATAAATGTGAATAATAATAGTACTTTAATGAATGACCGTGCCAGTTTAAAAAAGTGTTAGAGAAGATCATATTTATAAATATGAGGCGTGTTTTGATGAGTATCTAACTAGCCCTAATATCAGTATTCATCAATGGGAGTACGGACCCCTCGGCGTGTGAGTCAAACTCGCACTTGCTGGTTTTTTCACAGTCCAAAAGTTCCGGACTTGAACTTTCGAGCCCTTGTCCCAGTGAATCGGCGAAACGACAGGCGTCACATCGGGCTGACATTCAGACCGGAAAATGTGGCGCAGTGGAGCAAATGACAAACTCGGTGTGAATGTAGCCGCGGGGAAATTCTGTTTCACTAACGATTTTTAAGTGTGTATGATAAGTCGATGTTTTATATCGTATAGATTTACGTATAATATGTTTGAGCACTTGGTCGAGATGATAGTTAAACAAATTAAAAAGAGTTTGTAACAGATATCTATATTTAAAGAAAAACAAAATACCCGACTGCAGAAAAGCGGGTTTTGCAGTCTAACTTACAATTTCGTTAAGCTTGATACGCTGTTGAGTGTACGTTTTGAGAAACTATGCGTAAAATCGCTGTGAAAGGTTATAAATGCGCATGCTTTAGAATAACTCTAGTAAAATCACATATTTATTACTAAAAAGTTCGTTGGAGTGCAATTGAAAAATTGCATTATTTATTTTTGCGAGAGTTATACAACTCTATTATTATTACAAAAAAAAAATATAGCATAAGGCACTCAGGGAGTGGCAACAAATCTAACGACACCTCGAACATCAAAATCGGTCAAGCCGTTTAGGCTGTAAAAGGTATTATAGAAACATACATACATTACCATAAACACACACACAAAAATACATACGCTTGAAAAACATAACCCTCCTTCTTAAACAGTCGGGTAAAAATAGGCATGATTTTGTTAAGTACGTTATCACTTCCATTTGTAAAATGTTGCTTTTATAAAATAAAAGAAACAACGTAAAACAACTTGAGATTAGTTGACGTACGTCGTACAAAAATAAAGTTAAAAACCATCCGAAATATACCCCGATATAGCTTTTAAAGAGTAAAAAGGGTTTCTTTAAGCGCATACCTTTAAAGGTAAAGGTCAGACTTAATCTGTTACTATAAAATTGAGAGAAATGGTTAAAAATGGCTCCCATTACCGAGGGATGGTCGGTAGAAGCGCACTGTCAGTAATGGATACCTAAATGGTTACTTATCTAGAAGTATTTACATATTTACTGGTTTATTATTAACTTACCTGTTTAACTGTTATATTTTTTATCGTTTCGTACTTCAAAATGAAAAATGGAACCCTTATAGAATCACTCGTAGTCCGTCCGAGTATTTCGTGCATGCCAAGTCGGAAGTTCTTCAAGTTAGCGTCTGCTATAACTTGCGGCAGTGCGCTCCGGCCGCGGCCGCCGGGCGCGTCCGCCGCCGCGTCGCCCGCGGCACGCAGCGCCGCGCCCGCCGAGATGTCGACCAAATCACTATTTATTACCCGCCGCAGTTTCCCAACTAAACACACGCTGCGTGCGACGGGCTCCATGCGACGTCGCGCACACTGGCTGCCTACTACCACTTAAATAATAACATAGGTAATACGAGGGTATCAAGTATCAACACTTTCTGAGACGCATGTAACGATACTATGGAATATAATGATAAACTTTACACGATAATCTATAAAAGTTTATGCTATAAACCAGTAGCTAACTATATTATTAGAAAAACATAATACCCGACTGTGCAGAAAATCAGTTTTTGCACGATTTCGTTACGCTTGATATGCTGTTGAGTGTACGTTTTTTGTGAGAAAGTATGCGTAAAAGATTATAAATGCGTATTCTTTAGAATAATTCTAGTAAAATCAATTGTTTATTTCGAAATAGTCCGTTGGAGGTTACGAAACGCATATTTTTATGCGGGAGATGTATTATTATTATTACAAAAAAATATAACCTGTGACACTCAGGGAGTGAATATGAATCTAAAGACGCTTCGAACATCAAAATCGGTCAAGCCGTTTAAGCTGTAGGCAATCATATAGAAACATACTTACACTTGAAAAACATAACCCTCATTCTTATGCAGTCGGGTAATTTAATTACAATGAGAACGTCTGGCGATGAGCAAAATACGTAGCGTGCTCGGAATACGGAAGTTCCTAACGACAGAGCGATGAGCGTAACAGCGGATAAGGAGTGCAAGCGAGACAGTGTGTGACGGAATGTGTTGGTGTGTCGCGTGTGTCGCGTGCGGTTGTCAGGCGACGGGAACGGAGGCGGGTAGCGGGCGGCGGAGCGGGCGCGCAGCGGGCAGCGGGCGGTGCGCACAGCGTGCGGCCAGGCGTAGCGGAGAAGCGCTTCAGTCGGCAGCGACGGCCGCCCAGTCGCCCGCGTCAGAGCGTACGTATTTTTGCGTCATGTCGTTGTTCGCGGACCTTATAGAACGGATGAAAGTGCGTCCGGAGATGTGGCAGCAGTCCCATCCCCTTTTCAAGAATAAAATGGCACGGGTAAAATTCTGGCATCGACTGGCGAAGGAAATGAACGCGAATGGTAAGAAAATATTTGCGAGCGTTCAACGTACCTACTTACCTAACTGTTTACTCGCACCACAGCGCAGCGCGTAACACAGATGGTAGGAACTCTTTGAGCGTATATAAATGCCTGGAGGTGGCCATGTTTGTTTTTATAAAGTGTTTTACGTCACTCCTTTAGTTTAAAGCAATGACTTCGCTTATCTACCTATCAGTTTTATAATTATAATGTGGATTCGTTGTTATTTTAATTTAGCTAGTTTTCTTTTAATATTTTCCCGAAGATTTTTACATATTTTTTCCCGTAACAGTTACAGTCACCGAGGCCAACTTTGAATCCGTGTCAAACATTGTTGGTACATAGCTTTTTTTGAATTTTCTTGACGATTTCTCCAAAAATATAGTAGTAATATTACTTAATGAATTAATTAGCAGTCGTTTTACACTTTTCCTTTTGAGAAAAAATCGAGAACATTCGAAAAAACTATGTACTATGTCTGACACGGATTCAAAGTTACCCACGGGTAAAGTACAAGTTCAAACTAATCTATAAGATCTATTTTGGACTGTCACTGTCACCTAAATAGATTTATGTCTTTAAAATAACAATGACATTATTCAAAATTCATATTAAAACCTTTTTCTTTTTTCAGAAGGCCAATTGAGAAAGAGTTGGAAATACCTGACTGACCAGTACCGCCGAGAGTACAAGAAGGTAAAAACCCAGGAGAAGGCCATAGGCGAGTCGGTAGAGAGCAGCTGGGCGTATTTCGAAGCTCTGTCCTTTCTGAAACCCGGCATGGCCATCAAGCATCGCGAGAAACTTCCGGTGTGGGTGCCAGGAAGCTCTGAATCTGATAACAACGACACAAATGACGCTCACACCTCATACGCTCAACACGACAACGAAAATGCCACATGGCAGAACAATTCGCACGGTAAAAAAGGCTCTGCATCCAAAGCAGACCTGATACTTCGAAAACTACAGAGCTTGAACGCGACAATAATGCAATCTCAGCCAGACATGCTGAAAAACGACGAAGACTGCATGTTTTTTATGAGCATAATACCTATGGTGAGGAACCTATCTCCAGTAAAGAAGCTACAGCTGAGAGGGAAGATAAACGATTGGCTACTAGAGACACTGTCGGAAGATAAAGAAGACCCTTTAAACAGTGTTTCGCAATATGCCATGGTAGAAGAAGAGGAAGAGGATGATAAGCAAGCGGTGAGGGATCAGATTATGGCGGCTGAAGATGATGATTGAACAAAATAGTGGCAGACTGATTAAACATTAAGACTATAGAATTAAGTCAGATTTTAGATAAGACTAGGAGATGTAAGATTCAGTTTAATTTCAAGAATAAATAAATAATTTCCTTTTTACATGAACTTTAATTTCTTTTAACGGATATATCACATACAATTCTCAAGTTTTTGGCGTTAATACTTTTATCTAAATTTTGTTATTTATTTATCAAATTAGAAAAGCTACGATTTTATTGGGTTTTGACTAATGTTTTTAACTTCCAAGTACATATAGGATAGAGTGAATAGAGATATCTTCTACATAGACGTATAGACGTGCTGCATCCTCAGCCACACCGTCACTTATCATCAGGCGAGTTGGTGGTCAGACGTAGATCTCTTTGGTATAAAAAAATATTGAGAAGGTATTTTGACGTAAACAACATTGAGAAAGGTGAGAAGATGCAAGCCGCTTCCAATCGGTCTTTTTGGAAATCCATGGTTCCGGAGGCCTATGTCCAGCAGTGGACTTCTTATGGCTGAAATGATGATGTAAGTAGGAAGATATTGAAAATGGAAAGTGGACGAAGTTAGCCAGAGCGCGCGATGTTACAGTAAAAATGAAAACCAGTGAAAAACGAAGGATATTACGTTGAAGAGTGTAGCCGTATATCTCTGTGTATTTGGGTATCGTACCTCCCAAACTTTTTTTTCAACAAAACTAAATTATAATGTAATAATTATTTAACTATTTAAACGTTGTTGTAGTATATGTTTGTTTCTGTTGTATATTTTTATCACAATAATATTTTGCTTCTAAGATTTCTTATCTTTGTTTGATCAGAATTGTCGCTTCTGGCCCGTTGTCCGGTCAAACGGACCACGGAAAATAGATTTTGTTCATAGTACAGTGACTGGACTTAGGAAGATTTATTTTTTCCATAGTCCAGTTGACCGAACCACGGAAGATCTTAAAACGGATCTTTTTATTTTTTCTTCACTCGTTGAGCTCTAACAAGTTCATTCTATTGTGAAAAGTTTAGATCGATCTCGGCAGGTTGTTGGGCAAACCGCAGGCAACACGGAAACGCGCGCAGGTGAGTGGTAGGTGCGGCTGACGCGCTGCTTGGGTAATCTAAATTCTGTGGCTTGACGCGCATAGCGACACGGCATGCGCAGGCGCATCACAACACTGGCTTGCATAACGCGGCACTTGCGTGGGACATTTGCACTTACTGCGAGCAAGAATTAGAATTTGCTAACTTGGCTAAAAGTACAGTCATTTGGCGCTCAATATAACTGACACAACAGACTTCAAAATACTTAATCGTTTACTTGGATGACATATTTTTTTCAGTTAAGTATTTTGTTTTAAAAATCAAACTACAGAACCGATTTTGATGTAAATTCTATGGGATTAGATCCTTTATAAAAATATATATAAAAAGGAAAGTATATCCTTTTAAAATAAAAATGATTTCGGAATTTGGCAGTATCCAAACATTAAAATAAAAACAAAATAATAATAATAATAAAACTTTAAAATTAAGAATCGAAATAAATAAATGTGAATAATAATAATAAAATATGTTTATTGCCAGTATAAAGAATTATAAAATACATGAAATATAATCAATAATTATAAACTATTTAGGCAAAAGGGGCAAAATCAGCTTTATGCCGTAGGAATAAATAGTGATTATTCCTACTGCGCTGGTTTTCATTTTGCCCCCTTACTCGAAATGACTTAGTAACTTCGTTCTTTTTTGTAGTCGGTAAAAGAGAGGTTACTTGGAAAGTTTTCCGGTAGTTTTGAAATTTTGTGATTCATAGATTTGATGTACTCTTTCAGAATTTCTACATTGCCACCACGTGCGATCTCTATAACCTAGAAACTTTAAAATCAGGGTCAGCCACGCAATTTATAAATACGTTTTTACGATAAATATAAATAGCATAAAACATTACGAATAACCTTATACCTACTTACGTAGAAATTAATATTTATTATATTGCAAATAATATTTAATAGACAAACAGACAAATGCCTCTACACAACAATTAAATTTAATGTATATTAAATTTTAATGTACATAAATCATTGTTCAAATATCATTAAAATACTTCAACGGATCGATTAACAACTATTAATTGCAACAGTAACATTACAAAGATATAATCTTAGAGGCCCAACCCTTATACAGTGTACATAATTATGGACAAATGATTCCATTTGACATTGTAATATTTTGTACCCCTCGGGCTGAACGGGATAAAGTACAAAATAATTGGCGTATGGTATTTGGCCACTAGCTCCACCGTAACTTGGCAAATAATAGTAAATTGTTACACAAGGATCGAAAGGAACTTACTATTTTGACACGAAATGGTTAGTTACTAAGTGCCTTTACCTTTGTTATACATACGTTAATAGAACTACAATAAAACAACTGAAGATCGAATTATAGCTTTCCCGTCTTTTAAGTTTCTTTTTCTGTATCAATCTACCAGCTAGCGAGAATAACAAAGTTTCGACAAGGTTCAATAGAAATGTCAAAATAGAATGTTTTTTTTTTAATAATTTGGCAACAAGGAAATTTTTATTTCAGCTTCGACCAACTTATCGCTTTCCATCAGGTGAGTTGTCGTTAAACTTTATCTTTAAAAGTGTAGAGAAAGCACAAGATTCAGCTAGGCCCAAAAAGCTACTCAAAATTAAGAATCTTTAATGAGATGTAATCAAATTTCTAAAGCAAACTAAAGTATCACAGCTGACACGGGATACTGATATGAGATACCCGATTAACGAAAGGGAAACCGCAAGCTTCACCACAAGAATGCATGCCACTAATACAGACAACACTATTCAAACAATATTAGACAAGCAAATATTAATTTGATAAATGGATTGGGTCAAATATTTCAACACCTACGCCTATTATTGAAAATCAAATACAAACACACGGTTTGTATGATTTTCAATAATAGGATTTTCAACTTTGTATTTGCTTGAGACTAAACTACAACAAAATGATTTGAGCGAAGAGATTATAGATTTATAGATTATATTCTGTACTGAAATATTTCAGATTTTTTGCATGAAATAGATCTAAGATTGACTAAAAACTCACCTGATAGTAGGCGACGATGAGGCTGATGATAGAGCTCGGAAATCTATAAGATATCTATTCAATCTAGAATTAAAATTTCAAGATGGTAGCTCTCAGATAACGGAAAGTAGCAGGGAATTTCCTTCCTGTGCGGTACGCATCAAAAACTTGGATCACTACTAACTGGATTGGCCTGTAGGAGGTCGACTTTCTAAGAACAGATACAAAGATATGATCAATATTCTATATGTATATTAAAGAAATATGTACATGGCTAAAAGTAGCCAAAGACGCATAGCAATTAAAGAAGAAAGAAAAAGATACGCTATATTCATATTCTGTTTCTAGACAATGATAGGAAACTGAAATAAACTAAAAAGCGCAGACAGCATCCAAATACAGTATTTATAATAGAAATACATGACATTTAAACGTTATGCAAAAACGTACTTATTATTCGCACACGCAGCGGTTTTAATTTGATTGCCGATGAGAATTGCTGGTGTGTGATTACAGGCACTCTTTGCAACGTGGGAGCTGAGGTAATTGTGGTGCATGAGCTCACAGTTTCGGAATTGGAATCATAAATAAATTATTACTATTGAGACAGAATCGATGAATACATTTGTATGAATTATATGCAAACATTACCAGTACTTAACACCAGATTTCGACTGCAGCTTATTCAGCATATTAAATTCATCTGGCATTTACTGAAATAAATATAGAGGTGTCCAAGTAGCGGTAGAAATTGTATTTATTGCAAAAATTTGATCAATGTAGGCTTCCTTACTAGGGGTGTGGAGGCATATTCGTGAGGCTACGCTGTCTGTCCTTTGGAATCATAATATATTGTTTTTTTTTTCTATAATCTTCAGAAAATAAAAAATATTTCCAAAATTTGAATAGACGGAACAACTTGGAACTGAAATAGGCTATGTAGAACCAAGCAATATTTACCTACAAACGAAGCAGGAAGTGGCAGTGCAGTTCCGACTCACCGGATGGTAAACGACCAGAGGACAGGGTCTACTCTACAGTAAACACTGATCTGAGACCCGTTCCAGTTCCATGCCGGAACACATTATCCCCACGGCATATTTCTAAGACTAATCAACAGACGAGGTGGTCTTTCATCAGCAAACACGATCATTAAACCTTCCTTAACAGCAAACAGAACAAATTATCCATTGCAAATACAGCTACAGTTCTAGCGGAATGAATTACTAAGGCATCCCCTTAATCCAATATACGGTACGGCTTCTGGTCGCAAAAGTTGATTTACTTGAGTTTTTTAACCTTTTTACACTAGTTTTTTTTTTTATAAAACAACCGTTTTAGAGGTCACACAAAGTTCAGTATGTTTGCGTCTGTCTATTTTATGTTCAATAAATTACATAAGTAGCTATTGAGAAGTTTTATCGAGGATTCTACGATCTTTGTACTATTCAATGTGAACAGTTAAACTTTATTGAGTCATTATCGAAGCATATACGAGAATACCGAGAATATTTTAAAAGGCGATCTTGTAAAACATTGCGTTTGTGTTGCTTTATACCTTCCTCAATCAACAGAGCACTTGCTTCCATATTTACATATGAATAAATTCAGATTCAAATAAACCGTGTTCCCGTTGCGTAGTGCTTGAATTCGTGTTCATTTTGATATACAAGATATTTACATAAATTTCTGTTGCGGAGACGACGCTATTTTTGGGCGCAACTCTGTTGGTGTATTGGTTTATGGTGTTTCGTTTTTAGAAGTCGGTGTCTCAAATTCTTGGAATGTATGATCTTAAGCGCTGTGTATATCAGGATTTCTTTGAAGTTCATAATTTTTTAATATTTTTAAAAGTAATCAGACTTAACTTAGTTCATAATTTCAATAAATTTAAACATTGCTCCTTGAACTAATGCTTCCGAGTCTCTGAGTCACGCCTACTCTTGGCCTGTTTTACATCGCATCGGTTCCGCATTTCATTAGCTCTCACATTAATTTATGATTAGTGTATGCATATGCATAGACTAGTCCCAGAAGGGCCTCGGATGCTCTAAGAAGCGGTATGTAGGCGGTACACTTAGCTGCGAGTAAGTGCTGCAGAGACTACAACCTACCATTATCAGCTATTAATAATATACTTAGGTCACATAGTATGCTAAAGTGTCCACGTGTACGACAATTGAAACATTGGATTATCGCGTTATCAGTATTTCATTACGATGAAATACCGTTGGAATTGAATTGAAGATAAGTAATTAATAATATAATGCATGCATTGTTTAAATGCATGCAATGCAAAATATAATGCAATAATAAATGCATTGTTCATTCCCTTGAACATAAATCCTAACACGGAACAAATAAACAGTAAAATCAATATAATTAAATTAATATGCACAAAACAGCAATAAACATAGAGCAGCCATTAATTTCCCGACTTTCCCTTCAAAACGACGTTTACGACTTCCCTTCTATTTTAGTGGCGCATTGCATTGCAAATATTCAATCCATTCACATGGTAACGAGGTGTGAACAGGGAATACATTACGCGTCAGTTTGACGTGTTTAGGCTTCGATTCCGCTTGCTCGTAGCCTCGGCCACATTGCACTTTTACATCTGGGTTATCTAGAGATTTTGTTGTTCCAGATACCGGTGATTTGTTTATCGTCTGCAACTTGTCGTCTTGAAAATAGGCCCTGATTGGCAGACAAGGGTCGCACTACTCACGCTGTCGCCACTTATTTTCAATCCGCAACAACTTTGAATGTAAATAAATATAACCTTTATCGTCCATGCCTTTAGGACTGAGTATGTTGAAATGCCGTCTGTAGTGGACGACACTCGTCTAGTCTTCCCGACTGTTATTGTTCCTGGTTTGAATCAAATTTTTCGTCTTGCTCTCACTGGTATAGTAAGCTTTATTTATAAGGTGCCATTTAAAATTCATGTAGGTACACAAGTTTGAATTGCAATGCTTGCTATGAATATTTATCACTGTATCGGAAAAAAATGAGAAAGATTTGATAGCGATATAAACGGGTGGGGCGATGAAACCGAGTCTTGTACGGAAGTCGGCGCTG
Organism: Lycia hirtaria; assembly: GCA_947563715.1. Classification (NCBI taxonomy): domain Eukaryota; kingdom Metazoa; phylum Arthropoda; class Insecta; order Lepidoptera; family Geometridae; genus Lycia; species Lycia hirtaria. Next base: position 2,360,526 of record OX387376.1, on the reverse strand, counting down.
CGCGTGCGCACCTCCGCTACCAGTTTGGCGATGTTTGTTTTTATAAACGATAATAACATTATACAGACGGAATTTATTATTAACGAAAATGGCACAAATATTCTGCGGGCGCGGAATAACACAATTCAACTTTTTATTTCGCAGTTGATACCAACTGCGAAATAAAAAGTTAAATTGCGAGAATCAATGGCATTACAAATAAATCTGCCAATTAAATAGAAAGTGTAAATGGTACTGACGTTGACTGGCGTCGGCAGGAAGCGATATCTTAAAAATAAATAAAACATTATTTTTGCTACATACCTCGAAAGCCAGATATAGTACCTAGTATTTATTCTGTGGCTGTGGTCATTTAAAGAAGGTTGCGAAGTAGGAGCTCGGTTATTTCCGCTAACGAGTCAATTACTGATCGAGTTGCTAGTCGGTGATTCAATATAAGCCTAATATGGTACGAGTCTGAATTTGTACACTGGTAATGGTAATAAGGCAAGAAATTGCTACAGGTGACATAAATCTGGGATGCAACTGATTTTTCTAGTTGTACGGGACGGTGATAATTGTGATGGATGTTGCCAGTCGCAATATTTTGTGCTAATCAATTTTTTGTAACCGCTTTCGTTAATTGCAATAATGGAATAAATTATTTTATATTTTATATACACTTAGACCTCATTGTATTGTAATTTCAATTATGTGAGTAAATATTACAAAATATATATATGATTTTTATTAAAAATATTATAAAACTCACGTGTTCGTCGAGCGAGTACGTCAGCTCGCCGTCATCGTACAAAACGAACCACCTCCGCTGCCATCTCTGAAACAAAGAAAACAAAAGTTAAATTCTGCATTACACATAAAATAAAAAAATACACAATATTTTATTTTTATATTATTAAAATCAAATTATTAATTATATATTAGAAAAAATAAATCAAAGACGTTTTTTCAACACACTTGCTCGTAAAGTGGCCCTTATTCAACCGTTTTTATGGCCGAAAAGTATCCTATAAAACACGCGTGCTTTTGACTTTTCTATTACGCACTATTGTCTTTACTTTACAGTTTTTTTTTAATTTCAACGGAGTTTTTACTTAAATTAAATATTTCAGTTATAGACGGGTGTATTTTTCCCAAGTGTGTTGAAAAACGTCGTATGAAACGCGTGTGCATTTATGGTCATTACACTCGGCTCTATTACGCCCTCGCCTTCGGCTCGATGACCGCAGCTTACTCGTAGCACACTTGTATCATAATGTACTATTAAAGACATTAAGCCTCGCACCTCAGTTACTAGTATGCTTGCCTTCTAAGCTGTAGCACGTGGGTTCGATCTCAAGTTGGGATCGAACCCACATTCCCAACCCAGGGCAAACATTTGTGTGATGAACATATATGTTTGATATGTGCCTGGATGTTTCTATGTACCATAAGTTAAATATTCACAAAAAAAATGTATATATAAGTATAGTTTTATGTTCAACCATTCAGTTCTCATAGCTTTGTTTAGTTCGGGTTAGATGGTTTTATAAAACCATCTAACCCGAACTAAGCAAAATGTAAAATGTCCACCTATATATATATATATATATATATTTATTCATCAGCCTCTGATTTCTTCTTCTTTTTTGTATTGGACCCGCATTAAAGCTTTTGCCAGTGTCAAGTATTAGGATTTTTTCAAGTTTCTTGAATAAAACAAGTTGTAAATGTTCTAGCCACAATCTAAGTCACGTATCCAGTCAAGTCAATTTATAAGTCGAGTCCTGCTTCAGTGAAGTGGTGGCGACTTTACTAGAAGCTTCTATAGAGTTTTGCCGACAACGTAAAATCACATGTTTTACGGCTTTATTTCACTTGCCCACACTCACGCACTTTATCGAACACTTAATTAATAAAACCCCACCATTTCAATAGCATTAATGTTGATTATAACACAAGTTTAGGAAAATAAAACAAAGCAACAACACGTTACTAAGACGTTCCCGCCAAAACTCCAGCCTCTGATTTCTGGCACTGTTACGAATTAATTGACTTCTTTGGTATTTTGACCTGGTTACTTCTGTATTTCCACCAATATCCTTTTGTCATAAAACAAATTCATTATCACCTTAAAGTCCATCCATACAAAGGTAAAATCAAACAGGACCAAGATCTAATCTATCTCTATCGACATTAATGCGCAATTTTTGTTCAATAATTCAATTAAAATCGAACAATCGCAATCGGCAACCAATCGAAATGTAACACGATTGTCTTGTTAGCGTCTAACAGGGCTCTGGTAGAAAATGTCAGTGTATCTGGCAACATCGCATAATTAGGGCCGCTCTATTTCACCACGTGAACATGATTGCACGATAACGCCACCTATCGGCGGGCACGAGACTATTACTGGCAACATTTGCTATTGAATTGGGTAATTCAGATTTCCCTTGCGATTTCTACCGGAAAAATGTTTTTTTTACTCAATTTTATTAAGCCCTGTTTTGAAAAATCTTAGAAATATGTATATTCGGTTGCTTAGGGAGTGTGCCCATGTCATATGGGTGGGATTAAACACACTAAAACCCGTTCGGTGATCAGCGTCAGCCCTATATAGAAAATCTTGAGCTCTCCATAGAAACAAAATTCGATGATCTCAGCACTGTGAGATAACTATTCTTCACCTATTTGGCTTGTCTCATCCTACTTGTTCACATTTTCTTAAACTTGCCTAACTTAACGTATGGTAATGCAACCTCTGACCTTATTTTGCCTTTTCTTTCGTGCTTTACACGCATGCAGCCCAAATACCTTACTTTTCACAACTTGCAATAGACTCGTGAGAACAAACAATTGGCTAATTGTCGCATTAGCCGGCAATTACTGGCAACACTGATGAACGGAGCCGATTGAGTGTTGCAATAGGTCAGGGGAGTACATCGTCAAAATTAGTAGAAACATGACTCATTATGTTTTATCAAACGTTTATAAGTACAATAAAAGGATATAGAAAATTTATTTTTTATCTGTCACTTTGATATTTCAATCTACTTGCATATTTTCTTTTTTCCTTACTGATTACATAATGGACTCAGGCGATTTGTGCTTTTGCGATTGTGAAATGAGTGATAAATTAATAATAACAGGCCAGTAAAACAAAGCAAAATTAAGTCATAGTCATGCAACAGTAAAGTGGTGGTGACTACTGTTCTTCTATGGATCTACTGTTCATTTTCTTTATAGGTCTTTTGTCCACTAATCCGTCAGACGTCTGATGATCAAAGTCCATATGGTCGAGAATGAATCACGAGTATTTAGCAGAAATCTATTCAACTTTGAATTATTAGTACCTACTACAAATTCAGCCGGCTCAGTTACATTAAAACTAAAACTTATACTTAGATAACAAGTTAACCGATCTTGATAAACAACAAACGCAAATGCCAATAAAGCTCGAAACCAGTCGGTATTTAGGTTATGAAGCTACTACACACTGGCAATACTAGGTCAATGATATTTACGACATTATGTGCTAAAACTCCGTATAATAATAGGCCCACGGGTGAACAACACTATTTCATTGTTTCGTCTGCTCTGTACGCAAATGTATGCAAATCTAGAGATCGCCTTATGGAGGTTTGGTGCTACCTCTGAGTGGATTCAAGAATTTATTGAATCTTAGCTCGCTATACACAGAGTTTGAATATTTTTGGCGTAGTCCCGATCTGCTATTTTTTTTTCAAAGTCGCGCGTCACGAAACAACCTAATAATTTCAATGAAAAATTATTTAATTTGTACATATTATTTTGATTAACCTATCAATAACTATCCCCGGAGGTCTAGCTTGGAAACTAAACAAAATTGTCCCATTGTTTATTTACTTTCCAGTAAAAAAATAATGGCATATGCGCTGACCGCGCGAGCCGACTTCCCCGTGAGCAAAAAAAAAAGTAAATAAAGAATATTTTGACATTGGCAACTTAAATTGATATGTTAAAAAAATAATATGTTCTCCATGGCATCTGTAGGCCTGTTGGTTTGGATTAAAGGACAATCCAGCATGGGGAAAGTCGGTCGCTAGATACTAACACAAGTATAAATACTAATGGTCCATGATACGACCTCCCGATAAGATTGCCATTATCTGGCGGGTGGATACGCCGCGCGTATTATGGCGGGTAAACAGGTACACTGGCAACACTGCAAGTGCCGTGTTGACCCAATGACATCGATAGGACTGTCTTACGCCCAGCTGCTTTGATTATGCATAAATGTTTACAAATAAATGACGATTTTGTATATAATTAATTTCTCTGCTTGGTAATTATACTTGTAGATATTTTGATAGATTTATATTTAGATTTATAAAAATGTTGAGTCAGATTATTTTGTATATGGTCAGGCGTGTCAGCAGAAAGGAAAGAGAAAGTGTTCTACAAAAAATGAGATAGATGTATGCTTTTTCGATACATATTAGATCCGATGTTATGTCTGACATTTTCAGACATTCAATGACAGCTTATTATATACACTTATAAATCTTAAATAAGGGCTACCTAAGGCTAAAGGCTTGATTGTTATAATTTCTATAGAGTATAATACAAAAAAAACAACGGTTTGCATTCCGGGAGTGCCGGCAGAAGTGAAAACTAAAAAATAAAATAGCAAAAAGACTGACTCGTGAAGGATTTGAACCTCCGCCCTCCGATTGACAAATTGAAATTTATATCGGTGCTCTAACCTATTGAGCTAACAAGTCTTACGTGCATGTGTCGAAAATAAGCTTTCGGCGCAACGAAATGACTTCATGCTAGAAGGACAAACTTGTACATACAATAATGAACTTTAAATGCAGAACCTTAGAATAGGTTTCTGTCTGTCCGTCTTACGATCTGACGCGAGTTTAAATTTTTTTACCCATCTCAAAAATGCACAACGCCGCTAAAGAAGTTTTCACTAAAAGTTCGCGCGTCATCTTACTTGCGCGGTTACTTGGCTCGCACGGCACGGCGCGGTGCGGCGGTGTATCAGGCTATCAGCACATCATCGCATGCGCATACGGGATGTTTCGCGCCGCACCGCGACAAAGCGCAATCGAAACTAGATCGAAATGAATGCGATATATCGATATTCAATAGAATTCAAGCCAGGTGCGTATTTCACGCAACGATTGTGAATACTTTTGCGCCAATGCAAATTATTATTTTATCAAACATTTAAACGACTTAAAAAAATTGCGGTCTTAATTGGACTTTTTTTTAAATAAATACGTTAACCAGTTGTAAAACGATTTTTATGTTCCTGTGTTTGTTAAACAGGACTATTTCAAGGGTGGTCCCACAGTAATTTGGTCAATATAAAATGATGAATTCGTTACTAAAGTTACTGGCGGCGCAGTTTTTTAAAACCTTGACAGATGTGTACCTACAGATTATAACGCCATCTATTTGAATTGATCGAAACTAAATGTAAATTTTATCAGCAGGAAAACAGGCTCTTCCTCGTTGGTTGCTTGTCTTGTTGCTTGTTTTTCATTATTTTTACTCGACTGCCTAAGGAGGAGGGTTATGTTTTTCGAGTGTATGTATGTAGGTAAGGGTGTATGTATGTATGTATGTTTCTATATGTGCGCCTACAGCCTTAATAACGGTTTGACTTATTTTGACATGGGAGGTGTCGTTAGATTCGTCTTCACTCCCTGAGTGTCATGGGCTATATTTACTTGTAAATAGATCTAAGATACCCTAATATTTTTAAGTATCTTAAGTTAAATAACTCTGTGTCTCCCAAATAAAATAAAATAATGTAATAATAATAATACAACTCACGCAAAATAATTAAAAGATGCGCTTTTTCGTAAACTCCAACGTACTTAAGTAGTAAGTAATAAATAAGTGCGCAAAGAATGCGCGTTTTTAACCTTTTACGGTGATTTTAAGCATACTTTCTCACAAAAACCCATACTCAACAGCGTATATGTAACGAAATCGTAAGTTAGAAGTTACTTAAGTGTCTGCAGTCGTGTATTATGGTTTTCTTATAATATAGATAGTTGTTAACTACAAGTATAAACACTGTTACATGAATTATTTGTACAAATGACGCCACAAATTTCAATTAATGATTCGAACAAGAGAAGGTATCAAGGTATGCGCAGGCGCGAAGCCTTTGCATTCTGCCTCTATGATATTTGCCGCTTGAATGAACATTGGACGTCCGTTTCCGCCCCGGAGGCTTTGATATATTTTTAATGGCGGCATCCCAATTACTGACAATGATTTGAATTTGTTACGTCGATTTAATAATCTAATTGGACATGGGCATGTTTTATTTCTGTAACAATTGATCGATTGCTCGAACCTCGCGTGACCAAAAAAAAAGTTGAAACCTGTCTGCGCGGTCAATTTCAAGCAATATATATCTGAATCGGTTACGTAATAAGCAAATAACTAATTCAGAGATTACAGAATGCAAATTAAAAGTGAAAGCGTATCAATCTTGTGTCTTGTGCGTATTTAAACAATTATCTCTAACAAAGAGGTCGGTACGCAGTCGCCATATTCGATTTGGGTACCGTGGGACACCGCGAACAAAGACAAATAAATTACGATTGAAAATAAAACCGGCCAAGTGCGAGTCGGACTCGCCCACGAAGGGTTCCGTACCATTATCCATAAAAACGGCAAAAACATCATGTTTGTTGTATAGGAGCCCCCTTTAAATTTTAATTTAGTTATTTATTTTTAAAGTGAATAATATATCTCAATATTCTGTGAATATTTTAAGCGTCTACCTGTCACCGTTATCAATATCGAGCAAAAAATCACGTTTGTTGTATGGCAGTCCCTTAAATATTTAGTTTATTCTGTTTTTTAGTATTTCTTGTTATAGCGGCAACAGAAATATATCATTTGTGAAAATTTCAACTCTCTAGCTATCACGCTTCATGAGATACAGCCTGGTGACAGACGGACGGACAGACAGACAGCGGAGTCTTAGTAATAGGGTCCCGTTTTTACCCTTTGGGTACGGAACCCTAAAAAGAACTGTTTTTAATTAGACGCTGCCGTTTGTTGGATCGCGTGTTTTATAGGTGAAAGTGAAAATAACGTAAACGTAAAAAACAGTATTATGTAAAGAAATTCACAGTGAACACAATGAAGAGGTCTAGATTGATTTATTTCCAAGTTGCGAGCGGTTGTGACAATTCGATTAGCGTAAATCAGCGGTGAAAGTTGGTTGTGAACATTCGTCTATTAACTCGTTGCTAAGTTTGAATTTTAACTGATACTTTACGTTACTATGATATATTTTATACTGGTTTGAACTTTGATCTGGTGATGTGGGACAGTTTATCATATTGCATTGCGTAGTTTTAGGGTTCTACGTAAAAAATTACGGGTTCTACCTCAAAAAATTACTTTTAGTTATCGTACAGGAAGTTGCTAACCCTGTTAAAGGCTAGACCACCCAAAAGGCTTTCGAGATTGTCTTCTTTTATTCGACAAAATAATTGGGCCAAACAATTTAATGTATCATCCGAATTAAGGCACCACTTTGGAAGGCATTTTGGTACGAAATGTGCTTGTTTACAGCACAAATAAAGAGAAAAGGCGCAAATTGTAACTTAGTAAATATATCACATTCAGAAAAAAATCAAGACTAAAACATTCAAACCTTTCTCAAACAATTCAAGAAAGATTATACGGAACCCTTCATGACGCGAGCCCGCCTCGCGCCTTTTCATTTTTTAAGCAATATCTAAAGGGAGGGTAAAGTACCCTCTCTTTTTAGACGTTAGTGAATTATATTGATTAATGTCCCACATAATTTCCAGAAACTCGTCAAAGAAAGTTACATAAACCTAAGTTGTGAGACATTTAGGACCTTTAAAAAAATGCCATCACTAAAAACACTTATTCTTCATCCGATGCCTAATAGGTCACAAGAATGCCAGAGTTCAGTTCAAAAAGCCCCAGGCCTAACCTAATACTCAAATAGGCTCTTATAATGATTTATTTACGAGCTCTGCACCTCCCGGGGTGATTCTGACCGTGCTTCAAAACAGGCATCGTTACCTAAAACAATACACGAGTGCGCTTGCGTCACAACCTGGTAACAACGTAAGAATTCGTAACAACGATGTTCGCGAGATGCTGTAGATGAACGGATGGACTCAATTTGCATTGTTTTGGTACGGCATACTTCTTTCAAATACTTTTGAAGACAAGGGACGTTTATTCTTTGGACCTACCTTACTGAGTCCACTGCACACAACGGGGCACATTCACATTTCACACTCAAGTCGCACTTTATACATTATTGCGAACACACATATCAATCTAATCAAACCTTGGAAAAATAAAAAAACATGTTTTTTTTGTTTTCGCTACTATAGTCTTTGCTTTGTCACACTTGTAACGACCGAGGAAGAAGAAAATATATCTATATAAATATTAGCGCGTAACTTGTCTACTTCTCCCTGCAGCTGTTTTTGTGGAAATTATTAACGCGAAAATTATTTTTGTGTGATAATTAACTTGGATCAAATTGAAATTTTTGTCGAATATTTATTATATTGTTTTCTAATTTTACAAACGACGATTTTTTATAAGTTTATTCTGAATTGAACAAGTAAAAAAAAAAAAAAATGAAAATGAAAATGAAAATGAAAATATATTTCTCTTAAACAGACGTTATTAGTCAGTTGAGAAGCCTTGTTACCCAAGCTAGGAAAGATCCTGTGTTATGGCGTAACAATACCCTCCGCCGGACTATACAATACAAGAATAAAAATAAAAGTATAAAACAAAGCTTAATATAGACATAGCGATACATAGATTTTCTCAGTCATTTAGAGACAGTTCGCAGAAGTGGCACTATATATATATATATATGTATATTATTGTGAATTGTGAATGTTTGTGAGGAATAGATAAAATGTAATGTAGGGTGGAATTTGTGTGTGTGTGTGTGTGTGTGCGTGAGTGTGTGGGAGTGTGTAAGGGGCGAGTGAATGTGTGTGTGGAGTGAGTAAGGGGAAAATATGTATGGAAGGGAGTGGATGGGATGATGACGTGTGAGAACATGTGACCTGAGCCTGATACTATAGCAAATTTAGATTTCAATAATATAGATATAATAACATCAGTAATAATATATTAGTATGAGTAGAAAATTATAAAATCCATGCAATGCTTAGGAGAGGTTAATTAAAATTTGTTCTGTAGATTGGTAATCCTGCTCCAGAAGCCATTTCTTTATTGTCATTTTGCACCCATAACGATTCATCTGGTAAAATTTAAGAATTTTGTTTAATTTATTATAGATATAGGAACCTCGTGAGTATAGTTGTCTTTCAGCAAACGAGGTGTGGCAGAACTGGACTTTGCACACGTTTTTGTTGCTGGTTGACCGTTGTGAGAGTAATGATGATTTAGATTCAACATATTTAACATTTTGATGATGAGCAAGAACGACAGATAAAATATAGAGTTGGCGCACTGTCAAAATTTTACAATCTGAATAAAGGAGATGCGTTGGATAACGAGACGGTTTAAATGTCATAACTTTCAAGATAAATCGTTGTGCCCTTTCTAGCTGAATTATTTTTGTTTTACAGGCGCCACCCCATACAGATATACAATACCCAATTATTGACTGACATATAGCAAAATAAATAGATTTTATTAGATCTAATGAAGTGATATGTCGCAGGTTTTTAAAAAGCCATATAAGTTTTCTCAGACGACATGAAACAGCATCTATCTGCGGTATCCACGAGAGCTGATCATCAATAAACACACCAAGATATTTAATTGATTTGACTTGGTCGATATAAACGCAGTTGCAAGTGTTGTCCGGAGAGTTATCACAATTATGGGCCTGGATTTTAAAGATATCATGATGTGCACAATGTCTTTTCAGCATAGTAAATGTAATAAATTTGCTTTTAGAAAAGTTAAGAGTAAGCAAATTAATTCTGAGCCATGATATTACATCCCTAAGACCCTTTTCCGCACTGTCATGTACCTGTTCCCAGTCCTTACCTTCGAATACTAACGCTGTATCATCTGCAAACGTAAATATTTTGCCATGGGGTGGATTATAGCTACATAAGTCATTAATAAAGACCAAAAAAAGGCTGGGACCAAGTACAGAACCTTGCGGAACCCCATACGTAACAGTTTCATCATTACTGATTATGTTATCGATACTTACACGTTGGGTTCTATTAGATAGGTAGTCTTCAAAAAGCTTTAAAGCTACATCTCTCACACCAATCATCTCTAGTTTTTTCAATAGCAGTGGAGTGGAGACGGTATCGAAGGCTTTTGCCATATCTAAAAATATTCCAATACATTTCTTTTTATTGTCTAGGTTAGTAACAATATATTGAGTGAGGTCAGACACTGCTTGTTCGGTAGATTTATTAGCCCTAAATCCAAATTGGGATTCAGATAACAAGTTTTCTTGTTCAAGAAATTGCATTAACCTTTTATTTAATATTTTTTCTATTATTTTTGATAAAGCTGGCAGTATAGAAATTGGCCTAAAATTATTGATGTCGTCTTTGGCCCCACTCTTGTGTATTGGATGAATTATTGATATTTTGAAGGGTTTGGGGAAGGTACCAGTATTAAAACACAGATTTATTATATGAGTCAGTGGAGGGACAATAAGATCTTTGGCTAGTTTCAGAAATGAGTTTGGAATGTTGTCCCACCCTACAGTACAGTCGTTTTTCAAACCTAAAATGACTCTTTCAACCTCTTCTTTGTCTGTATCAAGAAGGACAAATGAGCGAGAGTGATATTGTGATCTAATATTAGTGGATTCGTTCGGTGATCGTGTTGAGCCGGAGATATTGTCTGCTAAACGCTTACCGACATTAGCGAAAAATGAGTTAACTTTGTTCACTGCAGCATGAGGATTAGTATCTGTTTTTAGAAGATCAACGGGAGGCGACTTGGTGCGAGAAATATTGGCTATTCTTTTTATTACTTTCCAGGTTTGCTTGGAGTTTTTACCAGCTTTTTGAAGTTCTCCGCGCTCATATTCAATTTTTAGCTTTTTAAGCAGTTGGTTGCAAAAATTCCTATATCTGTGATAGATTTTGGAAAGAGTTAAATCATCAGGGTATTTACGTACTTTAAGATGCATACTATCTCTATGCCTTATGCATCTCAGTAACCCTGGTGTGATCCAAGGCTTAGTGATGCGTTGTCGGCACGGTGAGGGTCTAGTCGTGGTACATTTTTGCAAAGCGTTCATTAGGTTTTCGACCAATAAATTAGTCGCTACATTTGAATCAGTGGTTTGTAAAATTGTTGTTAAATTAGATGATTTCAGAATTTCTAGAGCGGCAACCAAATCTGTCCTATTTTTGGACGAAACGTTCTGTTCACACATATCAATCTAATCAAACCTTGGAAAAATAAAAAAACATGTTTTTTTTGTTTTCGCTACTATAGTCTTTGCTTTGTCACACTTGTAACGACCGAGGAAGAAGAAAATATATCTATATAAATATTAGCGCGTAACTTGTCTACTTCTCCCTGCAGCTGTTTTTGTGGAAATTATTAACGCGAAAATTATTTTTGTGTGATAATTAACTTGGATCAAATTGAAATTTTTGTCGAATATTTATTATATTGTTTTCTAATTTTACAAACGACGATTTTTTATAAGTTTATTCTGAATTGAACAAGTACGACAAAAGTCAAAGATTTAAATTTAAAGGTTTTTTTAAAATATTTTCAGGTTATTCAAAATAACTATAAATAAATAATTTGTGGAAATTTCACGCAACACCATCTAGCCTAAACTAAGCAAAGCTTTTACTATGGAACTAGATGGCTGATAGAATAAATATACACTTTTTTGTTGTAAATATATACATATGATACATAGAAACACCCAGACACAGAACAAACATCCATGCTCATCACACAAATGTTTGCCCTGGGTGGGGATTGAACCCACGACCTTTCAGTTCAGCAGGTAGACGTAAACACACAACCAACTGAGCCACAAGGCCAGTCCAACTATACCTACATTTGAACTAAGATTGAACTCATTGATATGAAACAACTTAGAAAACATTTATTTTTTTTTGAAAAATTCGAGCACCACCAGACCCCAGGGTCCATGCCTTTTATAAACTAATACATTTTTTTTAGCTAACTTTAAAAAAAATTAAACTCATTTTTTACTTAGAAAATTTTAAGACTGAACTTTTTATAAACTGGTGAACTGAAAACTTTTATATCAACCTTACTTATGGAGACAAAAGTCAAAAGTCCACAAGTCAAAAGTCAACAGTCGAAAACTTAGGTTCACTACTAGCTTTGTGGGTACTTATACCTAAAGTTCGAATTAAACAATAAACAAATTACCGCATGCCTGCTTCTTTCATGAGAGATACAACTTGAGTATTTTCAAAGTCAGAGTGAATAGGTATCCATTAAGTAAGTTTAGTAGTTTAAGTTACTTTGATGACAGATATGTTCTGTCTACGTGCTTCATCTTAGCCCGCATCGTCGCATACCAGCAGCGCTTGTGATCAAACGTGGACTTAATCATAAGTAATTTCGCATAATGAAGGCGTAATCAAAATCATCATCATTTACATCTTCACTCTCAGTAACACCTTGACCGGCGCGACCTTTGTGTCAAGAACGAGTAACAAAAAATGGACGCCATTATATTTACTATATTGTTTTGTTGTATGCCAGTTATCGCAATCGATTGTTCCGTGAACATTTATTTATGTTTCGCAGGTGCTGGGAGACCTTAACACCGGGTGGTCTTAACTGCTTAGACTTTATGTCCATAGATCTGAGATAAGTTGGCGCTAATTTAGCTCCAGCTTGGGATAAGTAGGTGTATTTTAGATCAGTCGTAATTGTCAGACTGATATACCCTACTGGCCAAATATAGATGATGGTTTTCAAGTAAGTCTCGCTCTCCGTGTAATGTAAGTTCATCATCATCATCTAGATTTATCATCATCATCTCGGCCACAAGAAGTTTACTGCTGGACATAGCCCTCCCCCACGGGTTTCCATAAAAACCGGTTTGAAGCGGCTTGCATCCACTGTCTTCTTGCTACTTGTATGAGGTCGTCTGTTTATATTGTGCCTGGTCTTCCTACGCTGCGCTTGCCGATGCATGTTTTCTACTCGAGAACTTTTCAGCGTTATCGACCATTAGTGCATGCTAATTATTATAACCTTATTATTGGACCTAATCCTAATATTATAAAGAGAAAGTAACTCTTTTTCTCTCTCTCTGCCCCTCTGTCTGCTTGTTTCCAAATCTAAAATTTTAAATATTCTTGAAATGTTGTCATAAGTGACGGCTTGTAAGGAATGTATTCATAACCACATCTCTAGATGTTGTTATTAAAGGTCTGGAGTTACTTTTCTTTGTCCATAAAGTTCACTAAAGTAGAGGCAGGTCTTCTAAATAATCGATTTTCTTGGTAGATTATTGATTACATATACATAATCGTAAAGCGGTAACAAGCTTGATCCCACGGACGGCGGATGGTAAAATTTTGGAACTAAATATGACAGGCCCGCCATTAACCGCTGGAACACAGTATACCTTAATAGTAAGTATGGCCGGAATGCGATTGAAGCGCCACTTCAATAACACTTGAGTGGTGGAGCGGACTCTAGATCGACGTATCACGAGGTCTACTATTTATCATAGCGACGCGTTGCGTACGCGCATAATGCGTGTGTTGCCAGCTGTTACCACGATTAAAAATAGGTTCCCCGTTGACTATATTAATATATAATAATAATAAAAATTGTCCTTCAAATATTAATTGTATTTCACGATTTCACCCATGTAATAAAAAACTCATAAAAATAAACATCAGATAGAATTCTTAACTGTTTAAACCTTCAATAAAAGACTCACTAATAAGAAAAGGCTTACAGGCTGGTGAAACAATAAGCGGCCTTATTGCTAAAAGCGATATTTTCCAAGCAATTTTGCAGTCAATATCTCATGTCCCTAGTGGTAGGTGCATATCATCGTAGACCGCACCGCATCGATCAAAATTAATTATTTATTAGCCGATTGTAACGTGTTATTCGAATACGAGTGTGAGAACTAACGAATTGTTCTCGATTAACAAATCGATCATTAAAATCGATATTTGTGGTATCGATACCGCGCTTATCTCTTGAGTGTTATTGTGATAATTACAGGTCTGAACCTCTTTTTTCAATCCGTCTGGATGGTTTAATTTTAGGTGTATAGTCTGTCTCTGGTAATGAACTGTAATCTCATTGAACCCAAAATTGACACTCTGCTTCAATAGCATTTTTACCCGACTTGCCAAGAAGATGGGTAATTTTTTCGAGTGTATGTATGTATATGGGTATGTATGTATGTTTCTACATTATTTTCTATGGCCTAAACGGCTTGACTAATTTTAATGCGCGAGAAGTTGTTAGATTCGTCTTCACTCCCTGAGTATCATAGACTATACTTTTTTTTTTTTTATAATAACAACTTGTAAAATAAATAAAAAACGCTTTTTCATAAGGGATTTTACAAAAACGATTGTAAAGAATGTTCATTTTTTCATTTAAATAAATTATATAGTAGCTTTGCGCATACTTTCAATATACCATAAGTAGTGACTACAAGCCGATTGACTCTTTTTTGAATCAGAATAGAAGCGACGACAGAGCAATCGTCGCTTCTATTCTGAAGAAATATATCCACTCTGCTTTAGTTTCCAAAAAAATGAGCATAAAATTCATGATCTTTCGTTAAATAAGTTTTCGATGAGTGCGGGCGGCTTCTTGTCCTGCCCTGCTAGCATGGAAGGTAGATAAAACGTGTTGTCCACGTTGTTATGTCAGTTGTCAATGTCACTACATACTTTATTTCCTCTGAAGGGTGGATAAAACGGGGGAAAGACTATTTGTCCATGTTCCATGCTAGCAGGGCTGTAGTGGAATGGGGAGGGTGGAATAAGGTCGTGAAGCTCTTTCGAACTAGTCGAACTAAATCCGGTAGAATATTCTCTGTCCACCGGTTACTGAAAAGATCAGTTTAATCCGGATTTCATAGAATATTAGCAACCGCTTGCCTCGTTAACCACTATTAAGTATTCTATGCCTAAATTATTTTGTTTGTTGGTGTTAAGCCGTCAAACTTTTGTTACTCCTACACAATTGAGTTTTAATTATGATGAATTTTGGCACAAGTCTGAATTGATAATATTAATATTTTTTACTGTAATTTAAAATAGCGTTACGATTCTGCTCCAGATTCGAGTTCTTTAGAATTTGTTAGCAAAAAGATTTATTAAATCGTATACAAACTAACAATTATCATTATCATTAGCGTATTTCAGCGTAAGATTCATTGAAAGTGACTAATGAAATACGTAAGACTTTTTTTTAGATCACAAATAACAAAATAATTGCTACCAAGTACTTCCAATGAATGTGAATACATTATTCACAAGTTTCGCTTAGTTTAGGGCCAGATGGCGCTGTGACACAAGGCTCACTGATCACACTCATATTATAAAGGAGAAAATTTGCGAGTGTATTTTTATGTTTGTTAATTCTTCACGCTGAAACGGCTAAACTGATTTTGATGAAATTTGGTATGGAAGTAGCGAAACCCTGGATTAACACATAGGATACTTTTTATCTCGAAAAATAATAGCTCTTTTGTTATGATTTATGTAAAACAGCGGGTAACATCGCGGGGCGCAGCTAGTCATATATTTTTACGGTCTTACTTTTTTTACATTCATAATATTTTAACGTTACACAAGTTAGATCAACGTCTTAAATTCTCTGTTTTCCTTCCGCAAGTGTCTACCGCGATACTCAAATTTGAGCAATGCTCAAATATTTCGGTTAAAAATTGATTGAATTTCTATATTAGGATACGTTGTTATGCAATATTTAAGTTCTTTTCATAGGTTTTGTGAAGAAATATGTAGGACATGTTTCTTAAAATATATCCTTCAGAATCTTCAGATACGAAAGGAAATCTTCGACTATGGTTTCAACCGCGCTCGTCAATCAATTTAATACACGAGTATGAACCACTTTTTTACCCGACTGCGTAAGAAGGAGGTATAGGTAGGTGTTTTTCGTGGGTATGTATGTATGTTCCTAAACGGCTTGACCGATTTTGATGTGCGAGGTGTCGCTAGATTCGTTTTCACTTCCTGAGTGTCATAGGCTATATTTTTTTTAGAATAATAATAATACATCTATCTCAAAAATTAAAAATAACACGTTTTTTCATATCCTCTATCGAAATTATTCGTAATAAACAAGTGATTTTACTATAATTATTCTAATAATGCGCATTTATAATCTTTTGCAGCGATTGTACGCATACTTTCTCACAAAAAACGTACACTCAACAGCGTATCAAGCGTAACGAATTTGTAAGTTAGACCACAAAAATTGCTTTTCCGCAGTCGGGTAATTTGTTTTTCTTTTAATATTAGGTTAACACATTAACATATTAGGTTAAGGTTAGGTTAGGCTAATGAAATGCACTATTTGTTCTGAGTAACATTGAACACTGAATCATAAACAAATGATGATCAAACAGCGTTATTTCATAGTAATAATTTATTAACCGCAACATGTTGTATTGTTGTAATGCTCACAGTGACCTCTGCCGGCCTGACCCGTGTCGTAAACATTTATTTAAAACATCTATTCGTCACGGACCATCTAGACAGCTGTTTCAAAATGCCTTGAGCTGTTAGACCACAGACGCTTTTAAAAGCGCGCTTTGTCGTATTTGTTGGACTGAAAATGCGTCGATAAAACAGTGCCTCCATAAATAAGGACTAAATCCCCTATTTATCGACGCAACTTTTAGTTCCATCTACAAAATGTAGCATCCACCGCGAAGTTGCATGTTTTTACTGGTTATATTTCGGTTATTCCAAAAGTCGCTTAAAAACATTGTGTCTAGAATGACTCAAACACATGAATCAATAAGATATTCATTGAAAAATCATGATTGGCAAGTAGAAACAAAAAGACACCAAAATGTTTTTAATTTTTTATCGATTGCAGGAAAATAGAGGGTGCTGTAGCAAGAAAATCCCGAAACAGGACATCAAGTGTCTCGTTTGCGCAGCTTTATCATAGAGACATTTGACAGAAAACGTCACTTTGACACATTGAGATAAATACCTCAATGCTTTGACCATTTGCAACGTTCAAAGAAAAAAATAAAGAGGCCATGGATAGTCAGTAAATTCATTAAAACGATCATCTGTTCAAAGATTCAAACTATTCATAGCAGTAGAAACACAGTCCAAATAAGGCGGGCGTACACGATTCCATCATTTTGTTGTCAGTTGCAGTGACGCAACGCGCTAATGTCAAGATGACGTTTAGACGTGGGGCACTGACTGATCGATGCGATGGCGGTGGAATATAATGCCGATTTGAAATGTTTAATGTTAAGTAATATTGTTCAATTATTTTTATTATATATAATAAAAATGTTTTTATATTTTAGTAAATAAAATGTACCAGTAAATGTGTTTCTCACAAACAACTGCTTTAATAATGTGCAATACACGTAAAGCAATGTATATGGTTTCGTACGTCTTAAAAATACTCTCCAAGTCAAATATTAGTTTAAATTTAAACAGTAATAACCCTAGGGCTTCATCAAGCTAATATGGCTCGTCAGAGAGCGCGCCAAGGTGTTGAGTTGTTGACACCACAATCAGGTTATGCAACCGACACCGACGTGCCAAACCCGAACCCGGCCCTCTAGTGATTGATTAAAAAGTTTATTCCTATTGTTTTGAAGCACAAAGCGAGCCTGTAATTATGTGAAATAGCCCACACGAGCCTAATAAGGAGTGTCAAAACGTCTCTCGAGATAAGGGTATGGAAAGGTTAGAGCGGCCTTGCGTTTCAAGACTCGTATTCGTGTGTACGCGGTTTTTTTATGTTGACTTTGTAACAATCAGATTTTAATTTTAGACTTGTTACAATCTATCCCAATATAAAATCTCAATCTATTTTTAAATTTACCTAAGATATACTTATATTATATCTCTGACAACGTAATATGTGCATTATTTTAACGCTTTTTTGTCAAGTGAAATGTTTACTGCATACTTGTCCGTACATCATCATCATTTTCAGCCTTTTATAACAAAGTACTGAGCATAAGCCTCTCTTCTTGTTCCCTACTCCTTTCTTTCCTGTACTAATCTTGTCAAGGTTCGACCCGCGATCTTTACTACAAAAGAAAATTGATTTTTACATTATTCGCCTACGAAGATCTTTTTCTATCTGATTGAAATATAAATAGCTTGGCTTTATTTAAAGTTTTGCCTTTTTTTTTATTTCATAATAATGTTGAAAGTAAAATATTTGAAAAATAAAACGTAGAAATAGTCTCAAAGATTCTTTTGAATTAGATGAAAAATATCTTTTTTATAAATAAAATATAATATTTATAAAAAAGAGGAAAATAACGAAGAAACAATCAAGCCAAGGAAATGTCGGAGGAATAGGCTGCAACATATATTCAGATAGGTAATATTAAGATTGTAGATTGGCCTATTCAGTCACCAACGACGGTGTAACTCCACTTTATGACGCTGCTTAAATCATCCGACAGGATGGAACAAGGCCCATGATGATGATGATTTGGGACCGGTGGATTTGTGTTGTATATTCATATTCATGGCGTTTTTCAATAGTACCACCGTTATACAACAAATATTTAGGCGTACGGTTCCGCAAGATTACAAGCTTATTATGACAGATTTGTTTATGACAAAGACCTGACAAAAACAGTTTTTGTTGTTTGAATATTATGAATAAGTAGGTCGGTAATTAGCGAGCACCTCTGTCTACATAGAGTACTAACCGCGTCATGCGGCCGTCTTCCGTATTTTTAGAGTTCCTTACCTCAGAAGAAAAAAAAATGAAACCCTTATAATGATCGCTTCGTTGTCAGTCTCTCTGGCTGTCTGTCAAGAGCCTTTTTCACAGGAATATGTGAAGATATCAAGTAGAATTTAATATATAAACGTAGGTTTTTTGAAGCTGTAAAAAATCAAGCTTCTAGGTCAACAGAACCCAAAAACGGCCAGTTTTGCTAAAGATTTTGACACTCGCAAAAAAAGGGCACGTCCCATCAACCTAGAATAACGAAATTTGGCGAGAAAAAAGGTCTTAGAGTACAAATATGTAAAGGAAACTGTTCGACAATAACCATTCCTATTATTATGAAAATTAAAACTTATACCGTAGTTGGAATAATAAGGGTGAAAACTGTACAATAATATAGTTAATTTTTTTGTTAGAACACATTTTTCATGATTTATTTACTTGAATAGACTCCTCACGCCTACAGACTCAAGTTTAAGATAGAAGGGTTCGGAACCCTTTGATGTACGATACAAATTCATACTTGGCGGTTTTTTTTTTAATCGTCCAGTGGGCAGGCTAAAGCCGATAGGGCCATAAAGCCAGTTCTTCCGTATTCTTAGTTAATGGGATTAGTGATGCAAATAATCAGATTAATTATGTCAATCGAGACATAACAGTCTCGATTACATTATGTTTATGGTCGATTAATCTGACAAGCATTGAGGAAAGCAAGCAGAGCGTGCCGCTTCCTTTCCTCGCCTTTTATCATGTCTACCTGTAATTAGCATTCATCATTAGCATTAGTTTTATCTGCTAAATAATTATAAAAATAATTTACGTAATTATCCCGTACCATAATATATTATGTGTCAAACAAACATCTTCAAAAAATTAACATACGATAAGACACAAGTATCTATGTTAATAGAAAAACAAATACCCGACTGCAAAAAAGAGGTTTTTGCAGTCGGGTTCCATCACTTACGATTTCGTTACGCTTGATACGCTGTTGAGTGTGCGTTTTTTGTGAGAAAGTATGCGTAAAATCGCTGTATAATATTATTAATGTGTATTCTTTAGAATAATTCTAGTGAAATCACTTGTTTATTACGAAAAAGTTCGTTGGAGGTTACGAAAAAATGCTTTTTTTTGCGAAAGATGTATATAAAAAATTGCCTATGATACTCAAGGAATGAAGACGAATCTAATGATACCTTGAACATCAAAATTGGTACAGTACCGTTTAGACTGTAGGCGCTCATATAGAAACATACATACACACAAACATACATACCATCGACAAACATAACCATCCTTCTAACGGAGTCGGGTGAAAAAAATGACAAGCTTTGTTTTTTTTTGTGACAAATAGTATTATGCTCTCTGTCATGCAGCCTGAAAAGAGAATGTAGTTTTACTTCTTCTTCTCTTTCTACGTCCCTACAGTGTAGGCTAGGCTGAGTATCAAGGATCTAATATCTTTAAACGAGCAATTCTTATATATATATACATATAATCTCGGAAACGGCTCCAACGATTTTAATGAAATTTGGTTTGTAGGTAGATTAGGGGACGATAAATCGATCTTGCTGAGTTTCATTTATAGTGAACCCGGGTTTTCTCGTATTTTCAGTCATAAAAAATCCGAGTGGTGCTCGGTCGCCCAGGTACTTTTATTTAACACTGAAAATAGAAAAAAAATATCTAAAACCTAGAAATATCTAGTATAAATACCTAGTATATCTAAATATCTAGTATTTAAGTAGGTAATCTTTCTACGAAAACTACAATGGCAGAGACACAATAGAACATAGACACGCGTATGGCGGATGGTAGCGGACCGTTAAGGTATTATGACAGGCTCCATAAACAATCACCAGAGGTCCTAACTATGGCAGGCTGTCGATCATCATTATTCATCAACTTTTTGCCAAGTTCATTGTTCTTCTGGCCCTGGGGTCACTGTGGTCTCATTATACGCCATCTTTCAGCACGTCTAGGGTTGCCACTTTCATAAACCTTAACATGGCAGGAAGTTTAAACACGGAACGAAACCGAAGCATTCCGAGCAGTACCGAATGTTCAGCAACGCTTAGAGCCTTGTTGACACTTGTTAAAGCAAGAGCTGAATATATAATTTATGCAAGTGCAAAAAAGATGACAATATACTACAGTAATGTCGTTCACGACTTATGTCATGTGTCACATAGATTGTCCCGAAGTCGCTGATCAATCCAAACAAAACCTCACGACGTGTAACCAAGGGGATACAGGGGTTACAACAGCAAGCGATTAATGAACGACTCCGTAGGTTAATGTAAGAGTAATCCGCTGTGGAAGCTGACTTGTGCTTTATTGCGTCGTAGCAAGTCGCTATTCGATTAAATATATGCTGAGTATGCTGAGTGAGTTTTCTATACTTGTACTATTAAGTATTAAGTTACGATTAACAAGATGCGTGGCAGCCCTACCTATCTTCTAATTACCAGCCGAGTACAATACATTCGCGTTAGTCCGCACAGGCATTCAGAATTAGTTGCGCTGATTGTCATGCGAACAAAAACTGATCTATTTCGGAGCACGGATCGCGGACAATCGACAAAGTTCGTACACTTTTGACGTATTTGTTATTGAGGGCGGCATAACATAGAAGTCACATCAGTGAAGTTCGTACACTTTTGACGTATTTGTTATACAGGTTGGCATAATATAGAATTTACATGAGTGAAGTTCGTACACTTTTGACGTATTTGTTATTCAGGGCGGCATAACATAGAATTTACATGAGTGAAGTTCGTACACTTTTGACGTATTTGTTATTCAGGGCGGCATAACACAGAAGTCACATCAGTGAAGTTCGTACACTTTTGACGTATTTGTTATACAGGTTGGCATAATATAGAATTTACATGAGTGAAGTTCGTACACTTTTTACGTATTTGTTATACAGGTCGGCATAACATAGAAGACACATAAGTGAAGTTCTTACACTCTTTACGTATTTGTTATACAGGTCGGCATAACATAGAAGACACATAAGTGAAGTTCTTACACTCTTTACGTATTTGTTATACAGGTCGGCATAACATAGAAGACACATAAGTGAAGTTCTTACACTCTTTACGTATTTGTTATACAGGTCGGCATAACATAGAAGACACATAAGTGAAGTTCGTACACTTTTGACGTATTTGTTATTGAGGGCGGCATAACATAGAAGTCACATCAGTGAAGTTCGTACACTTTTGACGTATTTGTTATACAGGTTGGCATAATATAGAATTTACATGAGTGAAGTTCGTACACTTTTGACGTATTTGTTATTCAGGGCGGCATAACATAGAATTTACATGAGTGAAGTTCGTACACTTTTGACGTATTTGTTATTCAGGGCGGCATAACACAGAAGTCACATCAGTGAAGTTCGTACACTTTTGACGTATTTGTTATACAGGTTGGCATAATATAGAATTTACATGAGTGAAGTTCGTACACTTTTTACGTATTTGTTATACAGGTCGGCATAACATAGAAGACACATAAGTGAAGTTCTTACACTCTTTACGTATTTGTTATACAGGTCGGCATAACATAGAAGACACATAAGTGAAGTTCTTACACTCTTTACGTATTTGTTATACAGGTCGGCATAACATAGAAGACACATAAGTGAAGTTCTTACACTCTTTACGTATTTGTTATACAGGTCGGCATAACATAGAAGACACATAAGTGAAGTTCGTACACGTTTGACGTATTTCAAATACATAGGTCGGGGTACAACTTAGAAGTTGTGCCCACAAATTTTGTTGAATCAAAATATTTTTTTTGTTCAACATTTGTGATATTGCCTTCTAGCTCTAATATGTGACGAATGACGATTGAAGATTCAGAACACTATAGTAAACCTCATACAAATGGCGGGAAGACGTTGGATGCAGGCCGATTCCAACCGGTGTTTTTGGAAATCCATAGAGGATGCCTATGTGCAGTAGTGGATTTCGTGTGGCTGAAATGATGATTCAGTCACTTTTTATTTTCAAACATGTTGATATACGCGAACGAAAGCGACGATTCACAATCTATAGAACCTTAAAACGAATATGGAACCCTTGGAATCACATCGTTATATGTTTTAACCTCAGACGAATAACTTGCACTTGCTTAAACAGCCGAAAACAAATTAGAGAGTATTTAAGTGCCGAAACGGTATTCCGCATGTTTCATTAGATTGTGTATGTTTGACAAAGAGTTTGTACAAAAACCTGGTTCAGCCGGACTGGTTGTATCGACGATGATAGGCACTTAGCGTTGCGACTCTTGTTGGTTCACAAAATAATGACGCACGCGCCGGACAGTTTGGACATGACGCTTTTAAGGCAATGATGTTTGATGTTATAAGTGTTACTATACCTTAGACGAGTTTTTTAATGATAAAAAATTATCGAATAAACTGTTCCGCTCCGTACCAGTTGCTACACCCTACCAGACCTTACAAAAAAAAAACATGTACTGTAACATCTCCATGTAACCTATAATGAATGCAATAAACTATTGACTATGTAATTATGTTTTCCCCAAGTAAGGTAATCACCCGACTCGTCTTCAGTCGCGACACGTCGGGTAACGCTGCTAGACGCGTGTCGTGACTTGTGAACAGTGACTATGCTATCTTGTGTGTTTAGAAAGTGCAACACCAAGATACTAAAAGGCCTTAAAAATGTGTTTTATCCTCGAGAGTGCTGAGAAGTGAGATTTGCCATGCTTTTACTCAATATAAATCAGAGCAGAAAAAAATCTTTTCATATTCAATGAGTATATTAAATCTCTATTCTACCTCTCTATGGATAAAATGTCATTGTTTTTTAAGTTATTGTTGTTTGACTCTACAGCTTACATTAGTAGGTACAATATACATAGAAGATACTCCGCAAATACATTTACTTTTTTTGGGGATATTAATTTAACGAAATAGTGATCACAATACGACGTTTTAGTATATGACGTATTGCAATTGTGACGTTTTGAGAATATGACGTATTGTGAATGCGACGTTTTAAGAATATGGCGTTTTGCGAATGAGACGTTTTGACAATATGACGTATAGTGAATGTGACTCGTTGCACCTAAGCTGTAATAAAGTAAAGCATGTCAGCTTGAACCTAATAGCTCCATCCTCAGCCACATCGTCGGTTAACATAAGGCGAAGTGGTGCTCAATCGTAGATCTATCTTGCACAAAAAACTCTTATATTAATTTAAATTTATCACTTACATTATTTCAACACGGTTTCCGGACAATATTTTGAGATAGATACACGTCTATGTGATAAAAAAATACTTTCAGTTAATTAAAATAATATTTATTGAAACAATACATCACAGTATCATGAAATAGGTACCTCAAATGACAGATCTTCAATCTGTTAAAGAGACAGGCAAATTATCTACGTTTAATTCACAAGTTAAGATTATCCTAATGGAAGATAGACAAAGGCCAATATGGATGTAAGTCGTGCCAACCCTTTTTTGCCTAATTGTTTTGACATAAACAAAACAACAAGTCATTTCGGGTTTTCCTCGTTTTTGTATCGATCAGCCATTATGAGTTTTTACCAAACAATAATTCGCTTTAACACCTGCTGAGACAAGCGTTTGCAGAACGCCCTCTGAAGGGTATCTAATTTAATCGCGGATTTTCTGAGAATACGGGTACGTATTAACAACACAGCGTGAAGGAAAAAAGACGGACCTCGTGGAAACTTCAATTAAAATGTGTAGATGCGCAAACGCGCACGCGCTGCGGTTTTGGAGACAGACAGACGCTTCGAAAAGTTTCTTACCTTCTCAGAAATTTAAAATTGATTCCGAGTAAGAGTTTTTTTGGAATAAGACACACATGACAACTTATATAAGAAGTGATTCAGGAATCGTCATCATTTCCTCAGCCACAAGTCCACGGCTGGACATAAGCCTCCCCTATGGATTTCCAATAAGATAGGTTGGAAGCGGCTTGCAGACAGCGTTTTCCTGCCACTTGTATGAGGTCGTCTGTCCATCTTGTGGTTTGGTCTTCCTACGCTGAGCTTGCCAGGGCGCGGTTTTCACTTTTCTTTTCGGCCCCGTTGGCTATCAGTTCTACGTGCTGTGATATGCCCGCTGCCATTTCAACTTGCAAATTCGCTGTGTAATGTCGGTGGACGGTGACTTTCAACAATTTCATTAAGGACTAGTTGAGAAATTAGTTTTAAAATTAACCAATTAGTCATTACGAAGCATATTGACGCACTGAAGTTTTAAGCCATGTTTAAAAATAATTTACAGTTGGTATTAGTAATATTAGCAGCGCCTCTTGGTTTCACCCGCCTTGTGATGACGATGATGATGATAATGAAATATAGCTTATGTCTCTCTTTCGGTTCTCAGCTATCTCTATACTAAAATTTCATACAGATCTGTGCAGCACAACAAACGGATATACTGACAGACTGGGAGACCGAGATTATAGTCACTTTACTTTCGCTTGTATAATATTTGAGTTCCTTAGACTGTGTGATATTCGTTATTTCTAATCAAGCAAATGCTTGTAATTCTTTTAAAAGATGTTGCAATCCTTTTAAAATGACACGTATTACTATCAAAGTAATCAATCGCAGATCGCTGATACGAAAACGAAAATCGCGAGTGTGCGGGGTGCTAAAAATAAGTTAAGAAAATATTCAAATTGCCTTACAGTGATTGGGCCTAAGTGCGAAGGAACGCATTATTTCGGTAGTCCGAAAACGAGAAAATAAAAACACCTACGGGTATTATTAAAGACCAACCGAATTCTGTTATCCGTCAGAGGAGGGAGTAAAAAAATAATTCAATTTTATGGTTTTTGTAACACGCGCCGCGCGAGTCGCTCGCTGTAATAAGTACTACAGCTTGCCAAAAAAGAGTACAAGTACTGAGACCGCCACTATAGCTTACTAGTTGGAAATGTGACCATTTTGATTATTCATAATATGGCCCTCTGGACCTTTTGGCACTGGACCTTTTGGGTCAGTGGGCCTTTTGGGGTAACTGCACCTTGTGACCATGGTGGTCCATCAGTAAAGGCACAACAATTTTAATAAGGTGTGAATAGGGCTTGACTGTGACTTGTTTTACTTAGCTTTTACTGTGATTAGAACTTTGTTGCGTAAATTAAAGATAATATAAGACTGCATTGGGAAAAAATATTAATTATTAGTACTCATTTGCCGTAAAGCCTTACAAACAACAATTTTAAGCTATTTTTTATTGGCATCGTGCGGTTTGCATATTTGCTATTTAAAATTTTTATACTTATTAATAATTACTACTTACTACCTCGGTAAAAAGTATGCATTGCAACTACATAATCGTTTTTCTGTTGCATTATTTCTGCTACAAATGAACAAGCTGATTGAAAATGGCAAATAAAAGTACATAGTCTTCAATATCTGAGACTAATGTCTTCGCAAACTATTTCGGTAGCATTTCAAAGCACCATTGATAAACTGCTACACATTTATTTATTAACAAACAAACCCGTTATAAAAGCGCTAATCTGTATTTAATACAATTCCAGGCCAAACGTTCTAAAAGAACGGGACAAAATGAGAAAAACATCTTCATTCGTGACGGATTATAGCCATTTATTTCAACATACAGACAGTCAAGCCTACCCGTTAATTATAATATTTGTTTGCCAATCTTTTCATGTTTCCTTATGGTGAGTGATGGAATCTCGTCGTGTTCTAATTGAGCATTGACCTTAGGACATGTTTTTAGGGTTCCGTGGTAGTACTAAGAAGACTTATAGGTTGTCTGTTTTTATGTCACATCGTTTTTTAGGAGACTATTAACATTACATAAATGATATTCGCAACTTAAAAAGCTAGTGTAATAACAGCAGACTATCCCTAAAAGCAATTTCTTCCATGGAACTGCGGAATGAGGACCGTATAATATCAATGAATAGGTTTTTTAAAATAAAAAATAATAATAATAGCAAAACTTTATCATCCCACAGAGAAAATATGAAAAAGTTATGTTGAACTCGGTCTATTAATATCCTTAAAGAAACTAAAAAATCACTGACTTTTTTATAAAATGTTCTCTACTAATAACGGTCACAAAGTGCGGTCTTTTTGATTAGACACCGCTACGGAACCCTACGCGTGTCTCGACACGCTCATGGCCAGTTTTATTTATTGTACCGGAGCCGAGGTGGTCCTGATAAACGGCCAGAATCCGAACAATCGTGTTTTTACCAACGCATTCCGCTCGACTCGTGCCAGCCTGAAGACTTTATTTAGACGCACGCTGAAATGGATGTGACTTGGTTTGGGTTTGTCATCTCTGGACTGGGTAAGCAGAGGAGTTTGGGGGGAATGTGGGAGAAACATGCCGCCGTTGGTTTATTATCTCAGACTTTCGGTATTTCGAATGTAAATGATATATTACTTTTATACGCAAGATCTACGATTCAACACCGACTCGCCAGATGTTAATGTTATAAAGATGTTAAGCGACGGTGGAGGATGGAGCTGGTCGATCCAGAAGACCTCTATTCACTCTAGCTTTGAAAATTCCAAGATTACAATCATTTAAGTGTTAGATAACATACAAGAGTATGAACAAGCGATATTAAATGAAACAGATGGCATTTTCGTGTAGTTGATAAAACTCCATAGAAGCTTTCAATCAATATCAAGTCAATTGTATTTTTACTGAAAACCTTAAAAATAAATTTTACTAGAAATAAGCAAATGCACAGATCGCGCAAGTCCTACATTCGATGTGTCAATATCATGTCTTGTGACAAAACGAAGAAGAAGGGTTTAAATCTCTGTTCTTGATACTGGATTTGCCAGTAATCTCAAACTCTAAACGCACGGGTCCAATACAAAATAAAACCGACCAAGTGCGAGTCGTTTGTTGTATGGGAGCCCCCTTAAATATTTGTTTTATTCTGTTTTTTTAGTATTTGTTGTTATAGCGGCAACAGAAATACATCATCTGTGAAAATTTCAACTGTCTTACTATCACGGTTCATGAGATGCAGCGTGGTGACAGACGGACGGACGGACGGACGGACGGACGAACAGACAGCGAAGTCTTAGTAATAGGGTCCCGTTTTTACCCTTTGGGTACGGAACTCTAAAAAGAAGAAGGGTAAATAGTAGTATTAACTTATTTATTTTATTTTAATTATACCATTTGACATGTAAATTGGCTTTACGAAATATTAATTTATGAAATATGAATATCATTTAATCTGTGGCGTGGATTTGGTTTCGTTTGTTAGTAACGGGATGAAATTGCTACGTTTGTTATGAGTTTTTGATTCGGACAAATGATTAGATGAATCAATAAATGAGATGAGTCTGAAATTTGACGAGTCATAAATAGCCTTGACTCATAATTGAACGTACCGGTATTATATAGAATAGTAAGTACTAGACTACCATTACACTAATACTAACTTCAGCAAGGTCAAATCTTAAATTTATACATATATGAATAGCGGAAACAAGGTATATAGGTTGAAATTAGTAAACCTGACACGCCGCGACGTATAAACACATTTCGTCTTTGAGTATCATACATTTTTGAGACCAAAGCATTGCTTTTTTTTTTTTTGCAAAATTATTTGGCTTTTCGCGTGCAAGAGTTTAAGATACTTATATTCTTATTTGGCGTTTCGCGTAAAAGCGTTTTGGTATTTCGCGTGTTTGGAAAAATTAGAATTTGGAATTTCCAAAAATCATTTCTCGTCTTTAGGATTTTACGCTTTTGGTATTTATTGTGTCGAAAGGTCTTGAACCACATTGTATATAATATCAGGTGAGCTGTGGACAAATGCCTATCTGACCATAGAAAACCTTCTACAAAAGAGTTCTAAATTAAAATCAATTTAATCCACGAACAAAAAAGATCTAGTCTGTTCGTATAGATAATTAATTTGGCATTAAGGGCGCTGATGTCTTTACTTAATTATATTGTTTAATCGAAAAGTTAGTTTCTTTTTATTGCCACGACAGTTTTCTATCCAAACAGGCTACAACAATTATGATCTGTAAACGTTCAAGACCACACTAAAGCGGATCACAACAAAAATCAATTACGTGGCTCATGCTCGTCCTTAAACACAATTACCATGGCTCAGTGACAGTGAGTTAATGCCACTGTCAAGTTCCACGCAATCCGGTCCAGCCGAGCTCTGAATCTCCTGCTGGTCCAAAAAAATTGGACACCCCTCCCGGAATCGAGGGCCCGAGCGTTCCGACCAAAATTCCTTGAGATCTTCCGTCTACAGCGGCAAACGTAAAGTTGTACCTAACCAGTGTTGCCAACCTTAGTTTACATTGTAGATCTACCTAATTATAAACGCTGAATAAGCGCATTTTAGTTAAAGTAAAGACTAGCGTAGCAAAAATGTCTGTGGGTTAAATAGTGTTTTGTTCCGTTTTCAATTCAGTGAATAAGATTTTAATATGCGTTTAAAGACAGCTACAGTTTATGAAAGACTTGTGAACTTTTGCATGTTTGTGTGGAATAAGCTGCCTGAATGAATCTCCTTTCCGTAAAGATATAAACTAGGTGTATTTAAATTGTGAATATTAGGTTTCTTTTATTCAAACGCACTCCATCGTAGACCGTAACAGTCTTTAATATTACGCAAAGTAGCGGTAAAAAACCAATTCGTCTTTACATGCTTACGCTTGCATGTAAAGACGAATTGGTTTTTTATAATTTTCTAATTTACCCTCACACACATTCGTTTACACACACTCACACTTAGTTTTTTTTTGCCTATTGCCATGAGATCAGATTGCAGCTCTGCGAGCGAGTGTGATTTATAAACTAGGTTTGGTAGGTAGCGAGTAAATAGTAATTTTTAAGTGTTTAGGGCTGTTTAAAATTACTAATTAAATTCTCGTGATGACAGCTTTTTTTTTTTTTTTTAATTATTTTTCACCATTTTTAGAACTCCTCAAGCGAAAAAGCGGAGCGTACCTAACCAAAAAAGCGGAGCGTACCTAACCAAAAAAACTACACATCACACATTAAAGAAATACAAACTCAGTTTTTTGATAGAAAAAAAATAAGCAAAAACTACCTTTTTACACGAAATAAACGTTAACCATTATCTCGCCTAATGAGAGAAACATTTTGTATATCTTCTTCTGTTAAGAGAAAAAAAAAGAAATATGTTTGCGATTAACCACTATATCGCCTAATGAGAGAAACATTTTGTATTTCTCCTACTTTTAAGAGAAAACAATCCGTGTGTTTTCTGGTGTTATTTTTTTAGACTTTTTCTGTAAAGCAGTGTTGGCAACACTGTACCAAACCGCTATTTAAATCAGTATCCAAAAAGTAAACAACATCCAGGGACGCAGTCGGTACCCCCGGTCCCGTCCAGGGCCGTATCTCGGCGTTGATTGATGGGCAGCCATCGGGGGCTCCTCCTTAATGGACTCTCGACGTTGATTTAATAAGAACCCTTCATTAGGGCATCAAAAGGCGGGTCAAGCGCGGACGGACAACTCATTATTTGAAACTGACCATGTGAGCAATTAATGCTCACATTTATATTGGCTTTCTCTTGTATGAATCTATAGGACTTTTTATAGTAGACTCATCATCATCATCATCTCGGCCACAAGAAGTACACAGCTGGATAGGGCTTCCCGCGGGGATGTTCAATAATTATTACAGTTTAAAAAACTGAAACAACCGACTTAAATACTGTCCCTACATACGTTATGTAAGTTTATATGCTCTTTCTCTTTCTTGTTCGCATTTCCTTGATGTTTTTCCTTCGTC
Source organism: Lycia hirtaria (assembly GCA_947563715.1). Classification (NCBI taxonomy): domain Eukaryota; kingdom Metazoa; phylum Arthropoda; class Insecta; order Lepidoptera; family Geometridae; genus Lycia; species Lycia hirtaria. The sequence continues at coordinate 2,329,783 of OX387376.1, read as the reverse complement.
ATGTAAAAGAATTCCAAATATGATTCCAATGTCAACAAATTTTCCAAATTGTATTCTTATCAGAGAAATTCCTGACTAAAGTATTGATAGTTTAATCTCACCCTTGGCTATTCCTTTTAAGCTGTAGGTTTATCTAGAGAGATTAGAGAACAAAATTGACGGTCAAAAAGGCCGAACAATTTTTTGTACTGATTTGGAGGAAACGATGTTGAATTTCGATCCTTGTTTAACGAAAACAAATGTTTGTCTATGTTTAGGTTATAACGCTTACCGATGTTCTTCAAAACAGTTTTCATTCTTTAATCTTGATGATTACCTGAAAAAAAAGAATAAATAATTATTAAAATATTTCATAGAGTTTTGGCGGGAACGTCATCGAAACATGTTGTTGCTTTGTTTTATTTATTTTCCTAAACTTGTGTTATTTTGAATATTAATGCGATAAAAAAGGTGGTATTTTATTCATTAAGTGTTCGATCAAGTACATGAGTGTGGGCAAGAGAAATGAAACAGTGAAACGTGTCATTTTACGTTGTCGACAAAACTCTATAGAAGCTTCTAGTAAGTAAAGTCGCCACCACTTTACTGAAGCAGGACTCGACTTATAAATTGACTGTATACGTGACTTAGATTGTGACTAGAACATTTACAACTGGTTTTATTCAAGAAACTTGAAAAAATCCTAATACTTGACACTGGCAAATGCTTTAATGCGGGTCCAATACAAAAAAGAAGAAGAAGACATTAATACGTTACCGTAGCGGTCGCAAGTAAAACCGCCAGTTGCAGCTAGTTTTGGCATATGTATTTATTTATTTATGTATAAACCAATAAAGGTATTATAACTATAGCTGCAGGTCTAGCATGGAACTTTTTTTACGCAAGATAGATCTACGATAGACCGACTAGACTGACTCGCTTGATGTTAAGCGACGGTGTGGCCGAGTATTGAGCTCGTCGATCTAGAAGATATCTATTCACTCTAAGCCTTGAAAATTTCAAGACTGTAGTTCTCAGGAAACAGAGATCGCGGCAAAGAATTCCATTCCTGTGCAGTACGCGTCAAGAACGTGGACCGATATCGCTGAGTATGGATTAATATTAATTATTACGTAAACAATTTTCATCCACGTTGGATACGATGCACATTTGTCAATGTCAGTACATACCTACTTTTTTTCTGAAAGGTGCATAAAACTGTGGAAATCCTATTTGTTTATGTTCCATGCTAGCCCTGCAGGTGATATTGGCAAACCGTTCGAAGATAATAAAAATATTAAAGAAACTGCATTGTGTGCGACGACCTTTAAAGTAAAAAATATCATATCGCACATACAGTTAGCCTGTGGAGCGTGTTGCTTGTATAATAAGTACATCTTTATCAAGACAACCCTTTATTTAAAGACATGTCGACTCTAATGGGGTACCGTGACAGTGTTTTGAAAACTCCTGGCCATTTGGAAGAGAGGAATTCCCATTAGATGGTATCTATCTACAAATCGTGAGGGATTCAGGCTCAGGACTAAGGGTGCCACAAAAAATATAGGTGGGCGAGATGGAGAGAAAAAATAAAATGAAATAGAAGCAATCTAAAAATAAATGCTATTTACCGCTCCCAAACGTTCCCTTTTTTGTACTGAAATTAGGGATTAGGCAGTTTTTTATTCGGAAATATGCTTGCGCTTGGCCGCTAACTCGTCTGATAATAAAAAATATCAAATATTACAGATGTGCGACATCTCTCGTCAGCCTATTAAACCTGTAAAGGGTCCGCTGCGTGATTGCACGCTTGAAGCGTGTGTTACGGGCGGCGCCACCAACGCTTGATTGGATTAACCAAAAAATACTGTTCAAAAGTTTCGACCATTCCAAGTGACATCTCTGTGGCCAAAATGTAAAGGCTCCCAAGATGTACAGATCGGAATATGAGAGTTCAAATCCCGTCGGACGTGTATAATTTTTGAAGTCTATACATTTGTAATCGAAAGGAAAGTTTCAACGTCTACCACAGACAACAGACGTTATATAACAAACATTACCTAAATAAGTAGATATAGATCGTTGCGTGGAGCGTGACCGGTGCGCACGCGCTGCGTTCACGCATCCTACAGCCTTGCCGACCATTTGTCATTGGTGATTGATCTGCGGAACTGATGAATTGGCTGCGAGTATATTGTTTTTTGAGGCCATCATCATCATTATCAGCGGAACTTCTCAGCTTCGTTAGTACTTACACTACTTTAAAAACCAAGGAACATTTTCCAAGAATTTTGAACACCTGTTTAAGTTGCATTATGAAAACCTATATATTTGTCTCTTTTTCGCTAGACAAAAAAAAATATGAAAAAACCTACCCGCTGGTCTGATCAAATTAAAACTCTAACGGGACCTCCTATTGCCACTCCCTTAAGTAAAGCCGAGGACAGGGTGGCGTGCAAACAGCACGTCATCGACTCTGTCAGAGCATTTCAAGACGGGCACGACCTTCAGCAATGAAGATTACGATTAAGAAGAAACTGCTTATTAAATAATGGAGACTGCTATAAGTACTTATAGCAGTTATATACTTATGTATATAATTTTAAATGTAATAAACAAACTTATAAGAATGACAAAACGATTTTAAACATCAACGACTTTCCAAGAACCAGATAAGCTACTAAGAAAGGCTAATACCGACTACATTAGAGATAAAAAACCCGAGCGGCTTAAAAAAAATAAAAATCTAACATGAGGTCCGTAATCCATATCAAAAACCGCAGGCCGTGTACAACGGCCCTTAAAAACTTAAGAGTCATATAAAACTTCCTGTGCCGACCGACCGCAAGAGGGCACATTATAAAAAAAAGTTGAAGGAATATGATCCTTTTTGCGTAGACAGTTTAACCGCAACGATGCAATAGATCTATCACAACGCACCTGTTTTTAACCAATTGTCTAAGGACGATGATGTTTATTCTGTACGCGATCATATAGCAAACATACATACATACATACCCACATACATACATACAAACACATATACATACAAACATATTATATACACTCGAAAAATGTAACCCTCCTTACGCAGTCGGGTAAAACATAACTTCCTTGCGCAGTTAGGTAAAACAAGCAAGCGGTGCCGGTGGCCGGGTGACGCAACATGCAGAGGACGAGGCAAGGGGTAAGGGGAGGGAGCTGCCCGCGCTGCCCGCGCCGCGGCGACGCGACGCTTAGACGCTACAAATCCACGAATCACATCAGTTCGCGCTCCGGCGTCGTCGCGTGAGTACGTGTTTGTTTCGACGTCACTCATTCACGTCATTAGCACATAAAATGGACTCAAAAGAAGAAATAGCATTTTGGGAGGAAGTCATCGAAATATACAGAGAAAATCCATGCCTCTGGAACGAAAAGTGTGTTGATTACGATGATGAATCAAAGAAAAACATAGCTTACGGATTATTGTTAGAAAAGCTATGGGAGATAGACGAAAACGCAGATATAGATACTGTGAATAAGAAAATTGAGTATTTTAGATCGAGGTTCGCTAAATGTATTGAGAAAAAGAACAGTTGCAAAGAACAGGGGCAAAAATTTAAGCCTACATGGACCTATTATAACTCTCTCAGGTTTTTAACCCCGTTTGAGGTGAGTTGATTTTGAACCTTATCTTTATACGTATACAAGTGTTTATATTTGAAATGTTTTACTAAAGCTATTATTGTATATATAGTATTATTACGATTTTTTAGGGTTCCGTACCCAAAGGGTTAAACGGGACCCTATTACTAAAACTCCGCTGTCTGTCCGTCCGTCCGTCTGTCACCAGGTTGTATCTCATGAACCGTGATAGTTAGTTGAAATTTTCACAGATGATGTAACTATTTCTGTTACCGCTATAACAACAAATAGTACTAGGCGCTTGAAATATTCACAGAATATTGAGTTATATTATTCACTTTAAAAATAAATAATTAAATTAAAATAAAATTTATATTGGCTCCCATACAACAAACGTGATTTTATGCCGTTTTTAGGGTTCCGTACCTCAATAGGAAAGAACGGAACCCTTATAGGATCACTTTGTTGTTCGTCAGCCGTCTGTCCGTCCGTCCGGGTGTCAAGACCTTTATCTCGGGAACGCGTGAAGGTATCGAGTTGAAATTAAAACCATATACGCAGGATCCATAGTATCTTGCTGCAGAGAGAAAAATAAAATTACTCAGTTTTCGTAAAAAAAAGTTACAGACTTAATATTATGGTACATTTACAAGTATCGATTGTGACTGTAATTAATTTATATTGACGATTGTATGTAGCTTGTATTACGGTAATAAATGTTATTTGATTATATTTGATTTGATTTGGAGATATAGATTCCGAATGAGTTCTGAATACGGGGGCTGGTCTCCATTGTGTTGCTAGTCCAGAAAACTATGAAATAAGGACAGCAGCGTCCCATTCCTCATTACTTTTCTTTCCGAACAGACTATTATATTAATTTATGGACAGTTTAGACTTTTATATATTTTACTGTTTTACATATATATACTCGTATAATGACAAACAAGTTACGTAAATCGCCAAACAAATTATTTCTATTTCAGGATAAAAATGAAACTGAAAATATCGAGACAGACACTGATCCAACCACTAAACCGATTAATTTGGAAAACACAGAAATTTCAAGCAGCACAGAGGCACAAGACAAAGCAAGTATTATTGTAACAAAAGCAAAAGATAGTGATAAGCCTGTGTTGCAACTGATTGAAAGTCATATAGATAAACCCATATTAACAGAGATTCTACCAGAACCTCGAGGAAAGAAGAGGAAATTTTCAGGTGAAGACAAAGACGACGATGTAGAAGATGATTGTTCTACTTTTGCTGCGTATGTGAAGACAAAGATGCGTTCTTTAGATCCCATGCAGAAATGCATAGCACAGAAGTTGATATCAGATGTCTTATTCATGGCTGAAACTAAGAATCTGCAGCTGACTTCGGGAATAACAAATTTGTCTGATAATTAATGATCGTAAACTCTAAAGACCAGTTTCTACAGTGGAGAGGTCTATAGATTCAATTTTTGACGAGCGAAGCGTCTCTGCATCAACTGGCCAAATTTTCTTTCGTCTGTCAGTTTGTTTGTGAATTTGTGATTTGTTTGTATGTTCGTACTCACGTACAGGGCGTAATTTTGAACAAATTTTGATGAAACTTGGCGTATAGGTTCTATGTTTTTTTTGTCGTCTGTAATTTTTGATAGAAGGGGTGGTTCCCATAAAAAGAGGGGAAGTTTATTGCGGCTTTAATTACCAATCGATTTTAATGATATTTGATATGTAGATAAAGTATATACAATTATTACAAATTGTGGTAAAAATGAACAGAATTGATCAAGTGGTTGTCGAGATATGACAACCAACTTGCGGTTGCGTGTAACAGTGAGAGCGCGTGGATATGCTTGATGCATTTTAGCGCTGAATAATTTCATTGATTTTACGTTTTTTCATTAATAAAATTATTATTTGCTTTTATAAGAATATATACATTGTTTTCTAATTAAGGGCATATAAACATATCCTTTTTTGTATTAATTATGTATTAAAGTTAAATAGAACTTTCAAGGTGCTTAAACTTATGGAAAAAATGTATAATAACCTCAAAAAAAATATGTTTTATGTATCTACTTTGGTACAGCGCCCAGTTTTGTTTCGTGTTATTTCTCTCTTGTCAGTTAATTAGATTGTTTTGAAGTCGGTTTAATTTTTTTAAATTAATTTTATTATTTGAATTATGTATTCCATAAACCGTGTTCAGGTGAGTGAGACCCGAGAGGTCACACTTTTGTAGATACATAATAAGTTTAAGTCGTAATTATTAAGTAATTAAAGTTCTTGTTTCTCCAAATATGCTGTTTTATTTATTGTTAACAATTGTATCATAATTTTTAAACAATTTTATTACAATAAAGGTCCCTATTGTACTAAATCGAATGACATCTCATTCGACCAAATCGGATGAGAAATACTTACAAAAAAAAAACATATTTACTTAAGACTTCTAAAAACAAGGCATTTCTTCCTGATTTCTGAGAAACCCGTGAAAATGTGATAATAACTACACATCGAATAAATTACACATAGATCATAAGTAAAGACTGGATGATATATTACTAAAATGATTAAGTAAGTACTTGATATACTTAATTATCAAACTTATTTTGAGAGCTATTCTGACACCCTCGAGATGAGCTCACTCACATTCCTGATGAGATTTGGAACGATAAAAGTGCTCCAGAATAAGCCTCCAGCTGGTCACACGGAAGATATTCCATTAACAAAGTAAGGGACGTGACGAATCGAACCAGATTTCATGAAACCATTATAGGTAAGGATTAGAGATAGCGGCGCTGTCCCATCATCCTGGAGGTATAGATGGATGGACAATTAACTGTGGAATGCAGTACGCATAAATATCATTAGAATACAGACTATGGAGAGGATAGATGGAGAAATTTCGCATAACTTTTATTCATCATTCGAATCTACATAACACCATTATCAAGCGGTATATGTCATTATGTATTTATATCACCTACGAGCATCCTGTCGATTTTAGTAGGTAAGTGACTGCGTAAGTTTTGGGAGGGCCAAATGTGGACTTTCATTTGTCTTGCCCGTAATTATAACGAAATGTCAAAACATCAAGTAAAGCATTATTCTTGCTCATATCAGTTTATGACTGCCTAGAAGAGATCGCACTAAGCGAGAAGGTTAGCAATAAGAACTCCAGTTTCAAATTAAACACTCTTTTCTACTTTTGGGTTATTATTGTTTTCAAGCTCATGGCTGGTCTTCATATACTGCGCTTGTCGATGGGTGGTCTCCATTCGAGAATCTTTCGGCTCAATCGGCCAATCCAATTGGTCTTTTGGGAAATCCATTGGCGAGGCCTATGTCCAACAGTGGACTTCTTACGGCTGAGATGATGATGATGACTGAAGAATGTGAGTGGTCATGATGAAGTCATGAAGTCATGATGAATGATCTCTTTTTTATCACTTATAGTTTTTTCTTTCAAGTTTGAATCGTGTTGTCCCTCTGTATGTAATCTGAGTCGGTCCAGATACTCACTACGCGATTACACGCCCTTAGATTGCAGTTTACGGTGTGAAATTCGAAAATGAGCTGTTCCATATCCAGATAAGGTTATAATTTTTTATTTTATTATTATTCATTTATTTCAGACATTGTGTCCATACAAGGGCGTCGCCAAGGGGGGGCAGAGGGGGCAGCTGCCCCCCCCCCCCTAGAGATTTAAAAAATGTAGCCAAGTGCAAAGCAACCAAAGTCCTAAGGCCGTGCAATTGTACCTGTACCTACAATACATATTTTTCTCATCCTCCATAATATTAACTTGCCCCCCTCTGGGCCATGGGCTGGCGACGCCCTTGTGTCCATATACATTGAGATTATAAAATTTGATTTCGTCATAGTCAATTACAATACAAAATAAAAATACTAATATGTCATTCAAAATATATGAGAATTACAATGAATTAAACAGATAAAAATTAAAATATGTTAAATGATGAAAAATAAGTGTCAATAAATATTTCACTAGAATACACATAATCACAACAAAAAATGTTATGATATTATGATATAACTTTAGAAATATGCAACTTTAGTCTGCCTGTGAGGTACGATTAAGGTTAGGTACTTTTGACTACTGAACTGAAATTTTGTCTATATTCAATGATATATTTATTATAAGTAAGGCATTCGCCCGACTTGTCTTCAGTCGCGACACGTCGGACAATGCTGTAAGACGTAAAGTGTTGTGACTTGTGAACAGTGACAATGTCATCCTGTGTTTAGAAATTGCAATACCATGATATATAAGGCCAAGGTACTAAAAGACCTTAAGGATGTGTCTTATCCTTGAAAGTGGTGAGAACTGAGATTCGTCATGCTTTTCTTTCATATTCTTTGAGAATAACAGTATAACCTTTCTCTACAAAAACCCTTACTCGTTTTTTCTTTTTTTTCTTTCAATAAAGTTATTCTATTCTATTCTCTACATAAAATCTGATTGTCTATACTCTATAGTAACGTGAAATACTATTCAATTCCAATAATAATGGAGTTCCATCCAATTATGATTCCAATAATATACAAGTATTTAAAACAAAATTATCGAATTCGGATGTTTAGGTGTAAGTAGATACGGGCAAAGACTAGTAACATAAGTTTCGAAGAGTTTTTATTTCTAACAAAAAAAAAAACAAAGAATACAACCGATTTTAACCTCCAACTTTTTGAAGTCGGTAAAAAGAGCTCTCTTTGAGTTCGTCACATTACATTTCGTTAGCTTATTATGTAAATCCCACATATATTTCCTTTTCTAACCCTGCAACGTTGCGGTCCGCTTTTTTTTATATAGAATAGCTCTACGTTTGACCACCAGCCCACCTGATAGAAAGCGACGCTGTAGCCGAAGATGTAGCACGTAGACCTTAGAAAGTCCAATTCATTCGCGATAGTATTTTGCATACCCGATTTTCCGATCAGTAATTTTGTATCTTCAATAATGTAGGTGTATGCAAGAATCGCAAGATAAGAGCACGGGTTCCAAAGCAAGTTTTCGTTTATTAAATTCCATAGTAGGTAATAATATGAGTAATGTTTAGAGCTGCAGATGTTACAATCGTGATGGCCTTTGGAATAAACAGGTTTCATTCATTCGACATAGTATACACTTGTACATAACATTTGGATAAAATATAACATAATAAGTTTTTATGGTTCCGTACCCAAAGGGTAAAACGGGACCCTATTACTAAGACTCCGCTGTCTGTCTGTCCGTCTGTCACTAGGTAATCTCATGAACCGTGATGAATAAATAATTAAATTAAAATAAAATTAATATTTAATATTTAAAATTAATATTTCCCACACAACGAAAGTGATTTTTTGCCGTTTTTATAGATAATAAATAGTACGGAGCCCTTCGTGCTCGCACTTGGCCGATTTTTTTATATTATCACTAATTCTTCTACGGTAGGGTTGACCGAGTGTACGAAGCGAACAAAGGTCTCTGCATCAACTGGCAATATTTTTTTCTTCTGATGTTTGTTGGTGTCGCGTAGTTTTTTTAAATACAATATAGGTTTGCGCTTGACCGCCAACTCACCTGATGTTAAGCGATGTCGCGGTCTAAGCGAAAACATAAGGGTTCTCTCTTAGTTTTAAGCACCCTCGCATGATTTATGTACGGCCCCCAGACTTCTGAGAACACTATTAAAGTTGACGTGCGTCAAATTAGTAGCTATTGTGGGGCATCTTCTTATCATCTAGTCTAGACCGCTAAGGATGCTATTAGGGACAATTTACTGGAATACGTAATATGAAATAGAATCTATTTGTCGGTTAGTTTTGATCATGGACATTTAAAATAATAATAACTTCAAACGATGTAAGCTCTACTTACGTGTAATTGTGATTGAACTTCACATATCACGTTCGTACTCTCTTTGAAGTTGTTATTTAGTTTTATTAGGGCAACCTGTACTAAGACGAAAGGAAATTATTATATTTACTCATTTTTATACTTTTAATATGTATATATATATTGCGCTGTTACCCGCGACTTCGTCCGCGTAAGAAGTTCTTATCACTCTCCCACACACACTTCCCTCCCGCTCCCCATCGTGTGGTCTATCGTTGGATGGGTAATCAAAAAACATTGGTACTTATGCAAAAACCATTTTTAGGGTTCCGTACCCAAAGGATAAAACGGGAGTCGGGACCCTATTACTGAGACTTCGCTGTATGTCCGTCCGTCTGTTTGTCACCAGGCTGTATCTCATGAACCGTGATAGGTAGAGAGTTGAAATTTTCACAGATTATGTATTTCTGTTGCCGCTATAACAACAAATACAAAAAAATAGAATAAAATAAATATTTAGGGGTGCTTCCATATTGATAACGGCAACAGGTAGACGCTTGAAATATTCACATAATAATGAGTTATATTATTCACTTTAACAACAAATAATTAAATTTAAATTAAATTAATATTTAAGGGGGGCTCCCATACAACAGACATGATTTTTTGCCGTTTTTATAGATAATGGTACGGAACCCTTCGTGCGTCGACTCGCACTTGGCCGATTTTTCAATTTAGATATCCATTTGCGAAATATAAGCTTTCAAATGATATTTTTTGTCAAGACTCACGTGTCGTAGTCGTCTTCCCTAAACTAAATTACTTAGACAAGTTACAAATATTTCATTTAAATTTACATAAGTTGACTCATGTAGTATCAAAGAAGATTTTTAAGGTCACATAAAATATGACTCGCACTTGGCCATTTATTCTGTGAATGCAGTCACTAGTAGAGCCCGGTTTTAGACGGGGTTCCCTGATAAGTGCTAAGTGGTCTGTCCCCCGGTTGATCGAACTCTTGACTGAATTCACGTCGTCTAATTACATTTTTTACACTAGTCTACAAAAACGGAACCCTTATGGGATCACTTTGTTGTCTATCTGTCAAGACTCTTTTTTAGGGTTCCGTACCCAAAAGGTAAAACGGGACCCCATTACTAAGAAGAAGAAGAAGCTGTCTGTCTGTCTGTCCGTCCGTCCGTATGTCACCAGGCTGTATTTCATGAACCGTGATAGTTAGACAGTTGAAATTTTCACAGATGATGTATTTCTGTTGCCGCTGTAACAAATAATATAAAAAAATAGAATAAAATAAATATTTAAAGGGGCTCCCATACAACAAACGTGATTTTTTTACTCATTTTTGATCAATATTGATAACGGCAACAGGTAGACGCTTGAAATATTCACAAAATACTAAGTTATTAAATAAAATATATTATAATTTCAACACTGCTGAATCCAACAAAAGGCGGAAATATGAATCTCTTGGCGATGGTTACATATTTCTGCCTTTTGGTGTGGAAACTTTAGGTCCATGGGGTCCAAGTGCGTGGCAGCTTTATAATGAAATTGCTATGCGACTGATAGAGAGAACAAATGACCAAAGGGCTGGCGCTTACCTCGGTCAGCGGATTAGCATTGCTATCCAACGAGGCAATGTCGCCAGCCTTTTGGGAACGTTGCCTTGGGACTGTGACCTGAGTTCTGTTTTTTATCTGTAATATGTTTTTTATTTATAATAATATATTTAGTTATTAAAGTCATTTATAGAAATAAATTATGTTATCACTTATCTATTATTATAACAAGTATAAAATAGAAAATATTTATGCACTGTCAATTTACAATAAAGCTGTATAATATAAAAATAATATAATATAAATAAAATGAATGTCACTATTTCAACACTATTTTTATTTATTCTTTTTTTTATTTACTTACTCTCTAATAAGTAATACATTTAGTAATATAACATACTTACATAGAATTAATATATATTAATAACATTACTAATAACTACAACAATTAAACAATTAAATAAATTAAAATAAAATTAATATTTAAGGGTCCCATACAACAAACATGATTTTTTCCGTTTTTATAGATAATGGTACGGAACCCTTTGTGCGCGAGTCCGATTCGCACTTGACCGGTTTTATTTATACGAAATAAGTCTACGTTTGATCCCCCAAGTAGTTTAGACTTTGTATTTTATTTACGAAATGAAGTGACATGCCTAATTATCATAATTCCCCGTCTCCCTCCCTCCATTCCCGTAAGTGTTTTAAAACACGGTCCAGAATAGTGATGAGTCACCGTCTTGTGGTATCGAGCCGCGGCCACGTGGTGTCGATATTGTTTCACAATCGATGTAATCGAGTCGTGAGCGACCTTCGCCCGCGTGGGAACCCGCCGTCAGGATGTTGTCTGATTTGACGTGAGCATCACAACACTGGCCGCATACAGCTTCTTCTTCTTTTTTGTATTGGACCCGCATTAAAGCATTTGCCAGTGTCAAGTATTAGGATTTTTTCAAGTTTCTTGAATAAAACAAGTTGTAAATGTTCTAGTCACAATCTAAGTCACGTATACAGTCAATTTATAAGTCGAGTTTACTAGAAGCTTATATGGAGTTTTGCCGACAACGTAAAATCACACGTTTTACTGCTTTATTTCACTTGCCCACACTCACGCACTTTATCGAACACTTAATGAATAAAACACCACCATTTTTATAGCATTAATGTTCAAAATAACACAAGTTTTAGGAAAATAAAACAAAGCAACAACACGTTACTAAGACGTTCCCGCCAAAACTCCTCGCATACAGCTTGGAACGGTAGAAAATTAGAAAATATTTCAGTCAATAGATAATGTTAAAAGAGAAATAAAATACTCTACTGCATACCAGCGATCATCGCAGTGTAAGTTACGCTCCCGTTACGCATGATTATGAGCTTGATTTGTTGAGTGTACGTTTTCGCGAGAAAGTATTTTTTATTATTCGCGATTAGTTCGTTAGAGGTTATGAAAAAGTTTTTATTTTTGCGAGTTGTATTATTGTTGTTTTTAGTAGTGTCCCACTGCTGCGCAAAGGCTTCCTTCCTATTATTATTATTACAAAAAGTCTCTGTGAAACTCGGGAAACAAAAAGGATCTAAAGACATCTGACTCATTATCGTACATCACACATCTACTTTTTTATTTTTTTATACAAGACAGATCTACGGTTGACCACCAACTCGCCCGATGTTAAGCGACGTTGTGACCGAGGATGGAGCTCGTCGATCTAGAAGATATATTTTCACTCTAGCCTTAAAAATTCCAAGATTGTAGGTCTCAGGAAACAGAGATGGCGGCAAAGAATTCCATTCTTGCGCAGTACGCAACAGGAATATGGATCGATATCGCTGAATACGGATTACACACATACCTGTATTATAAACATACACACATTCGAAAAAACATAACCTTTGAATTCGGGTATAAAGGTATCGCGTGCAAACAAGACAGCTGCTGCACCACCAAAAACTGCGCCTGCGTATGCCTATGTGCTCCCGAGCTATACGGACCATAGAGCTACTATTTACATTTGGTATTCTAACTTACATTATGGTATAGTTCACATCACTAGAGTCGCACCTGACATTTGCGCAGACTACGCGGCTCAGGTGCGCTTGCGCAAGCGTGCATCCTCGCCTCGCGTCGACCCACAGCACAGATAATCACTCGTAATTAAATATAATAGCAGCCCTGCAGTATTGTTTCCAGTTAATTACTGACAACCAACTAGTCGCTGGGAGAATGCTGCGTTATGTAAGCGCATTCTTCGCATTACGCTCGTAAGAAACGGACATCCTACGCTTGCCGATTTATTTTATTACAAAACATAACTCTCCTTCTTACGCAGACGGGTACAAAGACAAGCAAAAAGGCAGACGGCTCGTCTGATGGTAAGCGATATCTGTCGCCTATTAATAACTGCGACATCAGTGGAATCGCTTTTGTTTAACTAGCCCGTAGAGGTGCTTGTAAACCCTTTTTAAAACGCTCGTTGAAGCTCTATGGGAAAATAAATCAATATACCTTTAAACCAGCAATTCTTATGGCTTTTTAAAGTTTCAGAACAACAGTCCTGACAACTTTCTAAAAATCGTGTTAAAATAAAAATATCCAGTGTTCAATGTTTAGCGATCCAGACTCTACTACGAATATCGCGAGCGAAACGTTTGCGTGTTTTAAGTGACCATACAACGCCATCTAGATAAAAATTGACATTTCACAAGAGCCTAAACTAAGCAAAGCTTGTAACCCCAGTTTTGGCGGGAACGTCATCGAAATATATTGTTGCTTTATTTTATTTTCCTAAACTTGTGTTATTTTGAATATTAATGGGATAAAAATGGTGGTGTTTTATTCATTAAGTGTTCGATCAAGTACAAGAGTGTGGGCAAGAGAAATGAAGCAGTGAAACGTGTCATTTTACGTTGTCGACAAAACTCCATAGAAGCTTCTAGTAAAGTCGCCACCACTTTACTGAAGCAGGACTCGACTTATAAATTGACTGTATACGTGACTTAGATTGTGACTAGAACATTCACAACTTGTTTTATTCAAGAAACTTGAATAAACCTAATACTTGACACTGGCAAATGCTTTAATGCGGTTCCAATACAAAAAGAAGAAAAGAAAGCTTGTAACCCTCCGAGGAAGGACATTCCACGTTTTCGTTGTCCGCTGGAGAATCTGACTGCATTTTACAATCCATATTCCTGGATTTCCAGTTATGTAAAATGTGGGGCAAGCTTTTTGACGGTGTTTTTTACTGGTGGTTTTTATTTGTAATCCTAATGAATAGTATAAATTACACAGTACCACTGTTCCTTTGTCTATTACCTATTCAGGCTAAACAGATTACAATGTAATTTGATAAGTAGATAACAAATAGTTCGTTATCTACCTACTTATCAAATTAGATTGTAAAATGATAATGTATTTTTCCTCTTTCATCGGAAAAGGACATAGGACAAAGATCAAAACAATGAAAAATAAATTATAAAAAAAAGTGAAGTAAAGTGAACTCACGATTGCACGTGCAATCCAAAATGTGACACCACAATGTACGCAGAAAATAGTACCTGTATTAAATTAAGTTGAGATGAGACAGAATGCGCTCATATTAGGTATATTTGTAGTTACTGTGATTTTATCAGTTTTTGACAGTTGTTAGTGTTTCCTATGCGAACGAAGCCTCATGTAACATATAAACATAATTTCGTCTCTCTGCGAGATCGAATCAGATGTGAAGAGTCCCGTAGACGTACGAAAGTCACCTACCACAGCAGATTAGCTAGTTGAAGTAGGTATGGTAGGGTAGGGCTTGCATTACGCCGAACTAGTGGTAGATGGGGAAGAAAAGCTCTTGAGTGCAGACCTACAGGTCTTTTCGGAAATTAATGGTGGGAAGGTCTATCTCAAACAGTGGACTTATTATAGCTGTGATGATGATGATGATGATAATTTAGTATAATATAATTATTTAAAAAAAACTTAAACAACCGACTTCAAAATACATAATTTCGTTTACTTGTACTTGTTATTTTGTTTTAAAAACGAAATTACTGAACCTATTTTGATAAAATTTATATGGAATCATTCCTGAGTTATAACACAAAAAAAAAGAATCATCAAAATAAATTCATAATTGACGAAGTAATTGTATACAAAACATTCAGTCTATTTGAGAACCTCCTCATTTTTAGAAGTCGGTTAAAAAGAGAGTAAACCTATGAAAATTCTCAAATTCCGGAAATGAGACCTCAGTGTTCAAATAATGTCGTCTGCCACGGGGATAACTTATGTAGCTGTTAAAACTTTACTACCTATTAGCGTACCCAGTAACATTCAACTTTGTAACAAAACTAGGAAGTTTCTAGACGGCCAATAAAAATACCACACGACCCATGAAACAGAATTACTGGGAGATTGGACCCGGAAACCCGGATATTAGCCGGGCTACTAACATGCGCAATTGCGCAAGCGCTCGTTATTATATCGTGCACGATATGAGCCCATAGATATCGATGGGTTTCTCGATATTATCGTACTCGGTACCTATAACTTTCCTGTAGACTTTTATTATCGCGTAAAGAAACCTATAGCGCTCCATATTCGAATCGTATTTAAATACAACACCCAAGTTTTTAGATTAAATTTATGTTTCGATTCAAATTTGTCAATTTCTCTAAGGATTATTTAAAAATCTGTGACTGTTAGAAAAAGAATAGTGATCTAGGATACAAGGTATATACAAGATACAAGGATTTTATTTTACGATGTCATTAATGGCTTTTGCGTTTCATATATCTACGATTGAACACCAACTGGTCTGATGTTAAGTGACGGTGTGGTCGAGGATGGAGCTCGTTGACCAAGAAAATCACTCTAGCCTTTAAAATTCCGATATTATAGCTCTCAGCAAACGGATAAGTTGGCAAATAATTCTATTCCTTTGCAGTACGCATCAAAATCGTAGATCAAAACTGTTGAGTTCAGAATTTTTGCATTTCAATGAGAAAATGGGTAGGAAATATGCCGACTTTAGCAGAGTCCTGTTGTGGAATGAGGACGGTGGAGTAAGATTGTAAAGCTGTAGCTGTGAAGTTGGTGGCAAATAGATTAATTTTCCAATCATTACTAGTAGCAATTACTGGGATTTTTCTCTATTGGCACTTGTACGATCTCAAACGTACAGGGCACATTCCTCAGTTGCCGCTTATCGATAGATACGTGCTCCTACCGCGGAAGTGATAGTTAACCTTATAAGTAATTGTACATTAGTTTATTGAGTAGAGCTAGGTAGAGAGTAGGCTTACAACTAGCAACAACTTCGTACAAATATACGTCTTAAACCATCGAGCAGAGTTTCCATCTTCTACTCCACAACTAACTGCAGGACGTCGTCACACTGCAAGGCGGATTGTACATGGTCCTTCGAGAGGAGTAAGTCACTTGTCTCCAGGCTGGTTGCACCCGGAGAGTGCCCTGTACGGTTGGGACCGTACAGCACTATTAGTGTAAAATATTGTGTTGGCAATGCGAATAGATCAGTTATTTGACAGAACGAGACGAATTCTTTCCGCTGTCATACTCTATTTCGTATATCAAAGCAAGAGGACATTTTGTCACGCTGCGCAAGTTACCCCTCAGGATAATGATCCTGGGATGATCCCGGATTAGTTTCCGCGTCGGCGTCTTTGTGCCGACGGCCACGTGAGATGCATCCCATTCCCGATACGCAATCATCGTAATAGGCCCATCCGGAGGTGGAATCGATTTCAATATCCAGCCCCGTGGTTTGGTGAGGTAACTGCCCACTCGTGTTTAACTTTTTACTGGATTTTATTAAGTTCGATGGATGGTTTCTCCCAATTATGTCCGTTTCGAGTGCTTCCCAGAAATAAGATCGGGATGGTCGATGTAACTGTTATGAGTTGAAGAACCGGTAAAAGTAGCAGTGGACTGGTTGGTGAGGACTAAAGGTTCATAAGCTGTTAGATACTGGTTAAGAAGGTTCAAGTTAGGAACAGCATTGGCGGGGCTCCAATACGGTGGGTAATAGTAGAGATCTTTCAGTCTAAAAATGCACATCTCAATACAAAGTAGAAAGAGATAGCGATTTCATAATTCCAAATGACAAAAACTGGACAAGTGCGAGTCAGACTCGCACCGAGGGTTCCGTACAAACTAAATAAAAAGGGGGAAATCATATATTTTTTTATATTTTCCTTCATAAGCCGAAAAATATATATCGTAAAAATATTTCACACATTCCTTGCTCACCACTCGGATCCGAGTGGGGTGGGGCTATAGTAGCGGCGCCTTTCACTCGGATCCGAGCGAGCGTCCCGTTCACTTTGTAGTAGTCAGAAAACCACCGGCGTTTGAGGCAGTCAACGTTGCTTTGCGCGGCCACTCTGTACTTAATCAAAATTCTCCTAAAAAGTTTTATTACGACATATTCGGCTGTAACTTTTTTTACGAAAACTGAGAAATTTTATTTTTCTTTCTGCAGCAAGATACTATGGATCTGCGTATATGGTTTTAATTTCAACTCGATACCTTCACGCGTTCCCGATATAAAGGTCTTGACACCCGGACGGACGGACGGACGGACAGACGGACAACAAAGTGATCCTAAAAGGGTTCCGTTTTTTCCTATTGAGGTACGGAACCCTAAAAAAAGAGAGTTTTGTAGGCATAGAAGAGCAGGTCTGGAATAAAAGATCTCTACAGTGATAGATAAATGTCGTGAAAAACCTCTGAATGTGGGTAGCACAAGATCAGTCAAAGTAGAAGTCATTAAGAGAGGCAAATACCTGGCAGTGGGTCACCGTATTCCAAAAGCTATTGAATAATTTCAAGTAGCAATTCTACAAATAATAACCATATTATATAAATTTAAAGTTGCGATGTTTAGTCCTCAGCCATGAACCCGATTTATCGTGTCCGTGCCATCATGCGGCAGAAACGATCGGCCATCTCGTTCCATTTGCATATGCATAGTAAATACACAAACTGACAACAATACACTAATCATATCCTGTAGTCGTCAGCCGTGCCCTGCGGCAAATAGAAAATGTATAGAACTTGTTTACCGAGGGATAACTAGTGAAGGTTGGTGTAAAGGTGGTTCCAGACCGAGCGAAGCATGTGGCGCAAGTGCCACACACGCCTGCTTAGACTATGCCTCGCGCTGTATGGAATTATGGACGTACGGCTCACCTAACACACAATTATGTATTCATAGATTTATATATTTTTCTCTCTTCAGTCTTCGGTACTTGTAAAGTGTCCAATTGACGAATTACGTGCTATAACCATATGTGTACATACTAGTAAATCTGGGAACAATAGAGTTCACAAGCACAAACTCAAATTCGGCAACAAAAACGCTGCTGTTCCATAGAATCGTTGACCTCAGACGAAATGTTCCAACTTTTGTAAAAGTTCAGCGCGCTGCGTATGCGCACACTTCAGAAATCTTCGGGAACATTCAACTCTGAGACATGTAAGTACTTATTTTACGAATATAATGGTTAAAGGAAAACAATGCAAGTCAATCCACGGTAAACATGGAATTCGCATAACAAATAGGCTATAACAATAACAAACATTTTTTTTATTTCCGTCACGTCCTCTTTCATTTCTATATGGAATCGTGAAGGCATCCACATTCGATTCAATAAATAATTTTCATTTCTTATTATAGTTAGAAAATTGAGTAGTTTTAATTTAAATATGGTCTCATATGTGTTATTAAGACTTAGAAACCCTGACTGAAATCATACGCTTTATCTCCCAGACTACATAGACCCCTAAAGAAAGTCGTCGCCTATACAAAAATTTATGTTAAACGTTAACCGATTTCGACTTTTTATCATTTATTATTTTTATCTGATTGGTATCATTAATAGGTAAGCATACATTTTTTTTATTTTTTTTATATAGAAGATAGATCTCCCCCCCCCCCCCCCCCCCCCGAACCCCCGAGAGAGCAGGTTCATACATTGCGAATTTCTCTCTCTCTGTCTCTGTCTGTCTTTAGTATAAGGAAGGAAACTTAACAATATTTGAACATGACGTCATTAATAAGCTGCGCAGGCACTTGTGTTCAGTTCCGTTAAACTGAATATCGATTACGTAGGATTCGAAGAATTTCAGATACCTATTTAAAAATGAAATGCAGCAGGTATGTTATATTTCGTATTATAAATCAGTGACTAAATGTTCGCCACATACCAGACTAACAAACCGGTATAATCAGCATTATTATTATTATAATTTTCAAGGTTAGTATAAGATATTTTTACAAACATAATTAGTGCGATTATAACTAAATAATAAAACCTGGGCAAAACTATCATACAAGTGGCGGGAAGACGCTGGATGCAGGCCGCTTCCAACCGGTCTTTCTGGAAATCTGGAAGCAGTGAACTTCTTGTGGCTGAGATGATGATGATGAAAACGCGGGACTACTAGGCCCCGCGTCTACCCTAGGTTGTGACTAAGCCCCGCGTCTACCCTAGGTTGTGACTAAGCCCCGCGTCTACCCTAGGTTGTGACTAAGCCCCGCGTCTACCCTAGGTTGTGACTAAGAACGTTGATTATAAAATCAGTGATGAGGTTAAAATGTAGCCTATATCCGTCACAAAGTTCTTAACTATCTCTGTACCAAATTTCATAACGAAACGTTCAGCCGTTTTATCGTGAGAAGGTAAGAAACTGAGTAAATTTTTTTTACAATATCAGTTAGAATCAATATACTACAAAACCTACCTTCTTTATTATGCGGTCGAGTAAAAATTACTCAGTTCTGTTCACTCTTAAATATTTTCTTAGCTTCTGGCCTATTTGCTACCCGTAAACCAAGATGTATCCCGGTCAAATGTAAATCTCCATCGAAGATGCCGACCCATGAATCTGTACAAAACACGTGATGTCGTTAATTCCCGAATGCAGCCTCCGAAAATCAATAGCGACGTCTTCCGAAACATTATTCAAAAAAAGCCCGCAAGCGGTTTGGTAATTGTAGATAGATTAGAAAAAGTACAGAGAAACAAGTTTTAGGAGAAATTATCGCGTACATACATGCATAACTACCTGCTATATTTCCTAGCAGCTTGTGATAGTTTTTAAGCGACTAACAAGGAACAGAGTTGTTACTATTATTATCTTTGGATTTTTTGATTGTTATTCAGGGTTAGATAGTGTTGTGTGGAAATGTCCACACATCTCCAATATTTATTTATTACTAAACTGTCTCTCTGAATATTTCCTACTCCTCGCAGAGTACATGAGCAGGCGCACGCAACCCTTATTGGGCCGCATTGAAATCTCATCTGAGAAAAATTGAATTTACTCGCGGTCCTCATAAAACTTTAAAACGGGCACATTTTCTGTTGATTTATTGTTATGAAGATCGTGCTTCAAGTGATGTCGGACGACTACTCTCGATTTCTGAATGTTTCAAAATAATAGGGATTTTACTGCAGTACGATGTAAGTAAGGTATAATAATTTGGTGTAACTTGCATCATGTACAAGCATTTACAATTGTGATTTTAAGGCTAAATTTTGTTTTTAGCGGGGAATGAAGCGGGTTAACGATAGCGGCGTGTATGTCCAGTGAATTGGATAGTCTCAGCCTCATTTATAAGCCAGAAAACTGAATAATTCTGTTTGGTAATCTTATGACCTCAAATATTTAAAGATTTTTAAAAGAGCCGCTGAAATGAATACCTTCCCCTTTATCAAGAATACTATTACGTAGACAGCTCAGAGAGAAGGTAACATTACTAGTAAATGCATTTCCTCACGTAAAAAAAAGGTAGGTACGTATATTGCGGTGATATTTTTAGAATATAAATATCATGTGTTTTATGTATGTAGCTTGTTTCTGTATTTACTTCTTTAGACTAAAGACAAATTTCCAAATTCTGGAAGTTTTACACGCACTCATGCGAAAATACTCATTGGGAAAAGTTGGAAAACTATACTTAACCAATAATATTAATACCTACTCATTATATTTTTTACTAAGTTTCAATCGGATTCATAACTTTTCTAATACCTTCTTATTTTTTTAACAGCCTCATACGTTCCCTTGCACGCTCATAGCGAAAATGCTCCCTAACTTTCTGCTCGCGTGAAGCGTGCAATTTCAAGACCAATTTGAGCATGCTGATGAAATTTTTAGTACGTAAGTTGCTGCTCTTCGTTATGAACAAGCCGTGTTTTGCGCCTTTAAAATTACGCTAAATACTGTGTACAGCTTTTACTTTGAAGATGCCCGCTGAGGATGATTAGCTCAAGTTTTAAACAGTCGTTTTGCAGCTCATTAACAGGCAAATGTCAGTGTGGTGTAAGTGGCCCTGTAATTTGCTGGCATTTTGGAGGGACATCTGTACAATTATGATGCAAACTAGCTATGGACCTTGTTTTAGACTGTTATGACAAAATTTATCCGATAATTTTTATTCGAATCTCATCTTTTGGGAGGTGTACGGTGGAAATTAAATATTTCCCATGGAACACCCAGGTGGACAAAGGTGTTGGTACCGTTGTAAAACTCCCGAAGGTTCATCCAGGTCTCAGGTGGTGAAAGGTGGGAAAGAATCGGAGAAAATGTATCCGAAATGTTTTTTTTTCAACCGGTTTTTTTATAACGCGAATAAGTTCCTATTTAACAGCAACTTCGACTGTTAGTAAGCGACGACGTGGTCAAAGATGAAGCATACAGACTTAAATACTTATTCACTCTGATTTTGAAATGTTCCACCATCAATAAATAAATGTTTTCAAAACATACTCCTGCTAAACTTTACATTGATATTGCATTCAAGTTTTGTACAAAAATGCTGCACATAACAAAACCAATCCATTTTATTTTTTTTAATTTTTGTCTACACAGGTAGACAAAAATAAAAATAAAATAGTTTAATTTTTGCTTTTATCACTATCTCTTTTCCACTCGTGTGATGCGCATTTTCACTCTATTTAACTTTTCACTCTTGAGACTGTTTTCAGATTTTTATTGCCTATGTCCTAGACGAAAGCGCTACATCTTTGACCTAATCAACGCTTCTCATCAGTTGACACATGTAGAAACATGCGTGTTCTATATTTGTAAAATAAAAAAATATATTTTGAAAACGAAAAAACTGCCCAATCGCAATAAAATATACTTACTATGATCATGTAAATATATGTTAATCCTACTCAAACCAAATTAATGCCCAGTTTTCCACTAGTATTTTGAAATATTCGCCTACTTCTAGAGCGTGGGCGGTAGGAAATCTACCAAGAACCAAGAAGTAGATTTCGTCATCACCATACTTGCCATAAAACAAGAGAAATGTTACGCTAAAAGTAAAAGTATAAACAGACAGACGGTTGGAAAACCTACGGCCGCCGAATTCGGAATGAGGCAGTTAGGAGAGTTTCAGGGTTGTCAGGCACTCAGTTTTAAAACCGCTCTGCAGCTTTTAAATTTTTGAATCGTTCATCAGGCGTCTCGAATTGTACCAGTAGTTTCATAAATCGTTGCAGTAATTTTGATCGTACTCGAACTTTGTTATTCGTATAGAACGAAAAACCAATCAAATATTCTTTACAATGTAGCCTGTAACTGAACGTAGCGAAAATTTTTTAGGTCTGTGCCTGTAACATTTTTTTCTTTTGTTTTGGCCCGCGATTAGCGTATTTGCCAGTGTCAAGTATTGAGATTCGAATAAAACAAGTCATATTATGTTCCAGTCACAATCTAAGCCACGTAAATAGTCATTTTCATGTTTAATTCATGCAAGTAATATGTAATATTGCTGCGCCCGACGGGGTCCATATGATACTTGAACAGTTTGTTTTACCACCTATGTAATATACTATGGAAATGCAATAAAAGAATCTGAATCTGAAGTAAAGTGGTAATGACCTTATTGAAACCTTCTACGGAGATTTACTGGCAAAATGAAAATATACGTTTTATCGCGTTTTATTTCACATGTCTACACTCACGCACTTGATCGATCACTTAATAGATAAATAAAAAATACAAGTTCACGTAAATAAAACACAGCGACAATATGTTTCTAAAACGAATCTTTGAGTTTGACACTATTTTTGTCAGATTAATCTTTTGTGAAGGATTTTTTCAGACACCACCGCTACGCCAGCGTCACGTGGCATCCCTATCCACGGCGCCCACGCGTGCACCCGCCGACAACACTTTCTACTGCAGAATCGAGACATCTGACGCCGCATCAACCCATCGGTGGGTCAATGTCGCCACTCGCATGAATCATTGCTCGATTATACATTCGATTATTGCTAACCGACTCTAGTGTCGGCTGTCGTAAAAATAATGCTCCAATTCTTCACACTTTGATGTTCACACCCAGGTATTTCGAAAAACTCGTAGGTAAATCTGTTAAGTTGTTTTATCTAATTTTTTATAATATTATATATACTACAATATTATATTACAATATCACATTTTTCCAGTTCGTTTTTCGTACACGCTAAAATCACCCCTCTTTTCCGTACTGTGATATTGATATTTCATATTCATATTGGTGATATAATATAATTCAGTTTTCCTTTTTTAGGGTTCTGTACCTTAATAGGAAAAAACTGAACCCTTATAGGATCACTTTGTTGTCCGGCTGTCCGTCTGTCCGTCCGTCCGGGTGTCAAGACCTTTATCTCGGGAACACGTGAAGGTATCGAGTTGAAATTAAAACCGTATACGCAGATCTATAGTATCTTGCTGCAGAAAGAAAAATAAAATTTCTCAATTTTCGTAAAAAAAGTCACAGCCGAATATGTCGTAAAAAACGCACATTTCGACACTCACAGAGGAATCAAAACCTATGGGGTACTTCCCGTAGCAAAACCTGTTAGCAGTTTGGGCAAAGATCCAAGAGCCAAACTGACTCGACATTATACCGAAGATATCCCGGACATCAGCCTGTATGAGATTAGGATGGCCTTGAAACAGCTCAAGAACAACAAGGCACCGGGCGACGACGGAATTACATCAGAGCTACTGAAAGCGGGTGGAACACCGATACTAAAAGTCCTTCAGAGGCTCTTCAATTCCGTCGTGCTTGAAGGTACAACGCCAGAAGCATGGGCCAGAAGCGTGGTGGCGCTGTTCTTCAAAAAAGGAGACAACACTTTACTGAAGAACTACAGACCCATCTCGCTTCTGAGCCATGTCTATAAGCTGTTTTCAAGGGTCATCACGAATCGTCTTGAACGCAGGTTCGATGACTTCCAGCCTCCCGAACAAGCCGGTTTCCGAAAAGGTTATAGTACCATAGACCACATCCACACGCTGCGGCAAGTGATACAGAAGACCGAAGAGTATAACTTGCCCCTTTGCTTAGCGTTTGTGGACTATGAGAAAGCCTTTGATTCGATCGAGACCTGGGCGGTGCTTGAGGCTCTCCAGCGATGCAGTATTGACTATCGGTATGTCGAAGTGCTGAAGTGTTTGTACAACAACGCCACCATGTCAGTCCGAGTACAAGACCAGAACTCAGAGGCAATTCCATTGAAGAGAGGCGTGAGGCAGGGAGACGTTGTCTCTCCGAAACTGTTTACCGCTGGTTTGGAAGATGCCTATAAGCTTCTGGAATGGAAAGGGCTCGGCATCAATATTAACGGCGAGTACATCACTCACCTTCGGTTTGCCGACGATATAGTAGTCATGGCAAAGTCGATGGAAGAGCTCAGTACGATGCTCGAAGACCTCAATAGAGTTTCCCAACGGGTGGGCCACAAAATGAACATGGACAAAACGAAGGTTATGTCGAACGCCCATGTAGTGCCCACCCCAATATCTGTGGGGAACTTCACTCTTGAAGTTGTTGACGAATACGTCTACCTAGGACAAACGGTCCGATTAGGCAGGTCCAACTTTACGAGGGAGGTCAATCGTCGTATCCAACTCGGCTGGGCAGCGTTCGGGAAACTTAAAAGCGTCTTCTCGTCCAATATTCCCCAGTCCCTCAAGTCGAAAGTTTACAACCAGTGTGTGTTACCAGTGATGACATACGGCACTGAAACGTGGTCCCTAACTATGGGCCTTATAAGGAAACTCAAGGTCACGCAACGAGCTATGGAGAGGGCTATGCTCGGAGTCTCTCTACGAGATCGAATCAGAAATAAAGAGATACGTAGACGTACAAAAGTCACCGATATAGCACAGCGGATTAGCAAGTTGAAGTGGCAGTGGGCAGGACACATAGCACGTAGAACGCCGAAAGGTTCTCGAGTGGAGACCACGTACCGGCAAGCGCAGCGTAGGAAGACCAGCCACGAGATGGACAGATGATCTCATACAAGTGGCGGGAAGACGCTGGATGCAAGCCGCTTCCAATCGGTCTTTTTGGAAATCCATGGAGGAGGCCTATGTCCAGCAGTGGACTTCTTATGGCTGAGATGATGATGATGACTTCTCGTTGACCTAAAACTCTGAAACTTGGCAAGAAGAATTGTGTTAGAGTATACATATAGGAATAAATCCGAAAACTGGACATTTTTAATTTAATCAAAAAAAATTGTGTCGTTATGCAAGGAATGAGGGTCGAAATTTTAAAGTGAATTAACCGTATCATGTGGGGTATCATATGAAAGAGCTTAATTAGCATTAGTTAAAACAGGTTTTTAAATATTTTTACGATGTATATTTTTCGGTATAAGAAGGAAAAAAAATGATTTTCCCCTTTTATTTACTAGTTTGTACGGAACCCTCGGTGGGCGAGTCTGACTCGCACTTGTCCGGTTTTTTTGTTTGCAAAAGAAGAAAGTTAACATTTTTGTAGCATATACAAGCTCTGGGTGTGTCGTTGTGTTCCAGGTACTGCTACGCTAACTGAGTTGGTATGACGTCATCGTGTGAGTGTCCTACATACTCATGACGTCACGCGGCCTCATCTAGAACGCGTTTACCATTTATTGGATCTGCGACAGACAGACAGACGGACGGTTATGACCGCTACAGTCACTTCAGCCTGCTAATAAGCTGCACTATGTCGATTACTTTTTGTTTAAATATTTAATCATAATAATTATATAACAAAATTTGTAATAAATAATTAATAATGCTTATCAATAACCTTAAACGAGTAATTTATTTACACATATATCAAGATATTTTTTTAAATCATACCATATTGTATGTTATACATTTTTTGTAATGATAAGTATAAAATACCCTAGTAATTTAGTAGTACCCTGTGGGGAGGACGCTGTATGCCGAAGCACAGGCGTAATGCTTAGTTCGGCATCCCCCTTGTTCATACTTTTTAATTTGCTATTAGTCAGATGTAATATTGTTGATGTATTTAGTTTAAAAAACTGAAAAAACCCGACTTCAAAATTCGCAATTTGTTTACTTGGATGATATTTTATCAGTTATTTTGTTATAAAAACCAAAGTACTGAACCAATTTTGATAAAATTTGTAAGGGATGACTTACCAAACAAAAAATCATCAAAATCAATGCACAATTGACGGAGTAATCGGTGAACAAACATACTACAAAAGTATGATATATAAAAAAATATAGTCGAATTGATAACCTTTATTATTTATTTATTTAACTTTGGCTCCCTGGCAAATTACTGCGGTCAGGATACGATCCCTCTGAGAAAATCCCGAGTAGGTACTCTTTCCATATCTCGTTATTTCCTATTACCTGCATTATAATTCTAAAATTGAGTTCAACTAATTTCTTAATAGTTAAATAACAGTCAAATGTTTAATTTCCCTTTTGAATATTCATATACAGATAACAATCAGTTAAGTTGTATGTTAATGATTTTATAATTTACGTATCACCGCTTCTGTTAAATTAAAAAGTTAATCGATCCCGATTTTAATGATTATTCGATAGTCTATAAATAATCGTAGAAATGTTTTGTAATCGATACTTATCGATGTTTTGATTTAGATTCGTTATCTCTTTAATTCGAATTAACATAATTGTATAGATGACAGATATGTATCTGTCATCTAAAATTCATTAAAATGTTTTAAGATTTTCACAACATCAAGGGTACTTACCAAAAACTACACTTGTATACACTTGTATGAAATGTGACAGTTTTCGGAGTTTTGGCGGGAATGTCATGGAATCATGTTGTCGCGTTGTTCTAATTGACTAAATTAGTATTACTTCGAATGTTAATTGTATAAAAATAGTGGTGTTATATTTATTAAGTGTTTGATCAAGTGCGTGAGTGTGGGAAAGTGAAACAAAGCAGTGAAACGTAATTTTTTACGTTGGCGATAAAACTCTATAGAGGGTTTTCAGTAAAGCCGCCACCACTCTACTGAAGCAGGACTCGCACTTAAAAATGCCTGTATACGTGACTTACATTGGGATTAGAACATTTGTAACTTGTGTTATTCAAGAAACTTGAAGAAATTGCTATTCACTGGCAAATCGCTAATCGCGTGGGTCCAATACAAAAAAGAAGAAGAACGTGACACTCGTGGTGACTGGCGGTGACCATGAGTGTCACATTTTGTATTTTTTTTTTATAATTAAATATATATGAACTGTACAACACTGCGTGTTACAACATAAATGTTTTGAGTTCTGCCTCCGATCGGCGCTTGTTGAATCAATGAGATTTCGTAAATAATATCATTGTGTTGAAAATAATAATGGAATATAAGGCGGTGGAATGGCATTCTTAGCCGCCTTCTCTGTTTCTGGAGAAATACAATATTTGAATTTTCAAGGCTAGAGTGGATACATATTATCTTTTAGATCGACGAGCTCCATCCTCGGCCACACCGTCGCTTAACATAAGGCAAGTTGGTGGACAATCGTCGATCATCTATTTCATGTAAAAATTACTACGTCTGACTTATAATATAAAAACGCGCCTAAAATAAAACGAGTTTTTATTTATTGCTTATTGTATTTTTTTTAATATAAAATACGACAATAATGGCATATAATAACATATCAAAATCTATCAAGAAAAGGTAAAAAAAAAATACACCTAAAATTCTAGTAAAATCAACCAACACAGAATTTGCAAATAACATAAACACAACAATTTAAATAATACATTGTAACACAACCGTCGTATCCTACCATTACAATAATTCCTGTTATTATACCATCACGGTAATGTAATACATATACAATGTAGATGACATTCGCCACCGGCTTCTAATGGCCAGATGTAATGATAAGCCTAACTTAGGACTCTAGGGTCTACTCTCATACCAGGTCCGAGTTTCGTCAGGTTTCACGGTGCAGTGAAAGTTACCTGAAACAATTATATTTCCTTGTTATTATTTAGTCACAGAAAAGATAATCGCACAATGTTGACATTTTTCGTATCTGTAAATACTAAAGCCAGGCCAGAGACAAAGGGCCTCACCGAAAAACGTTACTTTAACCAACGTCTTTAAGTTCTCTGTCTTCTTTCCGCAAGTGTCATTACGTGTCAACCAGAAAATTACAAAATATGTTAAGCATTGCTTAAAGTTAAGTATCGTTTTTCGGTAAGGCAAAAAGAGTTTAGTTATAATGATACAAGTATATATCAGATTCAAACAGTCTTTATTAACCTTGTGAAGTATTTATAAAGACTGTTTGAACACTAGCAATATCCAAGGACATGTTAATTAGTGGTCATATGAAACGTATAAAGAAATAAAACTGAAAAAATTCAACAACAAAAAAAACGGTTAAATTTTTCCCCAATGTTTCAGAAATTATGGACGCCACACACTCGCACACACCGAGCGCAAGTCACAAATCGCATGTATTCTCGGCACGCGTCGTTTGAGTGTCCGTAGTTTTTGGGTTTGCTCAGGATAATTAGGTCAAATATTTACCGCCTATTTTGTTTAAATATTTGGTATCAGGATCGAGTACTGAACACCCTGTAACAATATTGCCAGTCATGGGCGTACCCAGGGGGGGGCAGGGGGGGGCAGCTGCCCCCCCCTGGAAACTCGCAGAAAATGTATGAACTCGCCTAATTACTAATCAAAGTTTAAACGGGGCCTTATGTACTAACTTTTAAATAAACCGCGCAGTAGACACTGGCAAAATGCACGGTGCAATTATTATTGCCATAAAAAACCGCGCAGTGAGCAAGCGCTACAGTCGCCAGCCACCGCCGCGGCGACGATGGCGGACGAAGATTACCGAATCTAGCTGAGCGTTCGTATTCTTGGCGGTAGGGAGTTGCGAGCGACTAGCATTTATTTTATTTGACATGGTATGCTATGGCTTTGAATCTTGAGAGCTGCGTCTTCCAAGGACAGCAAGCCGCCAACAATATAGGGCAAATGAACCAGCTGGTTCGTTAAGCGAATATTTTCGCTGATCGTTCAAAGTTATTTAATATCCTTTGTATTTTGACCAATGTCAGTACTGTGACAACATTAACAGCAAATCAGCATAAAAATACCTAAAATTTTATAAAAAGTTTCGAGAAAATTCGCGTTCGCTTCGCTCGCGCCTGATTATTTCCTATTATTTTTGCCGACTGAGTAAGAAGGAGGGTTATGATTTTCAAGTATATGTATGTATATGGGTATGTTTCTATATGATCGCCTACAAGCCTAAACGGCTTGACCGATTCTGATGTTCGAGGTGTCGTAAAACTTCAACGACCTTTTTCTTAATAAATAAGTGATTTCACTAGAATTATTCTAAATAATGCGCCTTCATAGTCTTTTACAGCGGTACTTTGTCATAAAAACGTATGTTTGTAATTTTCTATAAAGTCATGTTTTTTAATTAGGAATAATAAATTTGCAATCAATGCATTCAAATGGCTGTATTTATAATTTTTGATAACGTAAACGTCGTTCTTATCCCTGTCGGATATTTCATTTTTCTCATAACATAAATACTAGTTTGGTTCATCTTGGCCACAAAACCTAGGACACGCTAACAAGATCAATGAATCAAATTATTTCCAATATTTAATTTCAAAAACCTTATAAATTTTCGCGCTCACTTCGCTCGCGTTTTTACTATTTGAACATAGAAATACTGTGGGCTCACTTATATGAGAAATAAAGCATATTACTTTAAAAACACAATTAAATTTTGAAAAAAGTTTCAAAAATTTTCGCGCTCGCTTCGCTCGCGCCTGTTTATTTCTTATTATTTTTACCCAACCGCATAAGAAAGAGGGTTAGATTTATTCGAGTAAATGTATGTATGTATGTGGGTATATTTTTATAATATCGCCTACAAACCTAAACGGAAAGCCTAAACTAGAATTATTCTAAATAATGCGCATTTATAGTTTTTACAGCGGTTCTGCGACTCGACAACATATTAAGCGTAACAAAATCGTAAGTTACACGTCGGGTATTTAGTTTTTATTTTAATATATATACTTGTTTATTTGTATTAATTATTAAAGTGCTGTGAACAATACAATCAAATAATTCACAAAAAAACAAAAATTGTTTCCGCTGTCAAGAAAGTAGCGCGTATCTTGTAGGTATGTTTGTAATTTTCTATAAAGTCATAAGCTTAAATTTAATCAGGAATAATAAATTTGCAATCAATAAATTCAAATGGTTATATTTATATTTTTTTATAGCGTAAAAGTCGATCTTATCCAGTCGGTTATTTCATTTTTCTTTTAACACAGATACTTGTATGGTTTATCTGGGCCACAAAAACCTAGGACACGCTAACAAGATCAATGAATCAAATTAATGCCAAGATTTAATTTAAATAACCTTTTCAATTGTCGCGTTTAACATTTTTCTAAATTAATATAGAAGTACTGTGGGCTCACTAATACGAGAAATAAAGCATATTACTATAAAACATTACAAAAAGTTTCGCGCTCGCTTCGCTCGCGCTATTTATTGCCTATGTTTTATTACTAACCAACAAAATTGTTATACCCCCTCCCACCCCCCTCCCTGCTATGTTTCATGTAGGTGTTTTTGTGTAGTGTGTATGACAAAACAGCCGCGGGCGATCTGACCTAAAAAATCTGACTTGCCCCCCCCTAGACCAGAAGCTGGGTACGCCCATGTTGCCAGTGTTCAAACAGTAACCCTGTATAAGAGTAGGCACTTAACGCCTAGATGCAATTTGACTAGCAAGAATCGGCATTAAATTAAATGTTTGTGAATTAAGAATTCAGTATTCTGCGCCAATAAGCCATACCCAGCCTAAATCTTACCCAGACTTTAAAATGTATAAAAGAATTTGAGAAAACAAGAATCTTTATTAAAAGAATAACAAAATACCCGACTGCATAAAAGTGGTTTTTGTAGTCTACCTTACGATTTAGTTACGCTGGATACGCTGTTGAGTTAACGTTTTTTAAGCCTAAAATGGCTGTAAAAGGTTATAAATATTTGAAGAATTATTTATAGTGAGTAATTCTAGTAAAATCACTTATTTATTACGAAAAAGTTCGTTGGAGATTACGAAAAAACGCATTTTTTATATATTTTTACGAGAGTCACATTATTATTATTACAAAAACTATAGCCTATGTCACTCAGGAGGTGAAGATAAATCTAACGACACCTCACACATCAAAATCGGTCAAGCCGTTTATGCTATTTA
Source organism: Lycia hirtaria (assembly GCA_947563715.1). Taxonomy (NCBI): domain Eukaryota; kingdom Metazoa; phylum Arthropoda; class Insecta; order Lepidoptera; family Geometridae; genus Lycia; species Lycia hirtaria. The sequence goes on along the minus strand of OX387376.1, from coordinate 2,298,193 downwards.
AGCTCATATAGAAATATACATACACATGAATACATACATAAATATGTACACTCGACAAAAATAAGCCCTCCTTCTTACGCAGTCGGGTAAAAAAACCCCGCAACTATTCAGATCAGCCAAAAAGTAACAGACTGAGATTTGACATTCTTAGTAACATCTCCAGTTCATATGCCAAATGAGTATACAACGCGACTCCGTTCACATTGTCGACGTAGCTTGGATTATTGGAAACCAATAAATAATAATAAAAGGGACAGGGTTGCGTGTCACACGCTACCATGCGCAGGCGCAGATTGACCAGCAGTTAGTATGCCAGCCCTCGGGGCTGGGTGGGCCCATAGCCTATGCTTACACGATAATTTGTGTGTCCTTTAGAAATTCAGAATGGAAGATTTGATCAGACAAACTAAACAAGCACGATATTTTAAACAACAACAACAAACAACAATTAACAACAACAACAATTAACAATTTCTTAGTAGGATGCGACGAATATTTTTTTCTTTTTTTTCTTTCAAAACTGTAATTTCAAGTTCCTAAGTTTTGCAGTGATTCCATTAGAGGTGAATAGACAAAGGTGGAGACAAAGAACAAATGTTTAGGCGCAAAATACCCTTTTTGCAAAATGACAACTTTTCGGATAATAACTTTTTCGGAAAAAGTTTATTTCTAGAACCGTTGCAGATTATGTAACAATATTTGAATAACCTAACCTTTGCCATCAAATGAGCTACAGTTGTACGTTTAGCCTGTCGACTATCAAACATTAAAAACTATCAATAACAACACGATATCTGTAACAGACCAAATTCGTGTCTCGTTTGAATAGAATCGTTCAACTTAAGCAAGTTGAACGATACCCAGTAATGGATAGTTTATTATATTTTTTTTTTAATCAGCCCTGTTTGTACAAACTGTCCCACTGCTGGGAACGGGCCATCTTCTCATTGTGAGAAGGGTTAGGCCATAGTCTGCCACGCTGGCCAAGTGCGGGTTGGCAGACTTCACACATCTTCAAGATCATTGAGAACTCTCAGACATGTAGGTTTCCTCACGATGTTTTTCTTCACCGTTTGAAGTTGGCGGCAATCAACAATACGCACATAACTTCGAAAAGACAGAGGTGCGTGCCGTGGGATTCGAACCCAGGACCTGCGGATCGCAAGTCAGACGGTCTCACCACTAGGCTGCCGGAAACTTCTTAGCTTAGCTTTAAGCTTTTTATGAAAATCTGAAAAACGAAGCCATGACTCACGCTGACCGATAGCAGCAAAGAATTCAGCAACAAATGAACGTGTGTCACCAATTATAGTATTATATCGCATATACTGTACTGATAATCAGTAGACGTATTATCACATAGTAATAACGCATATATTAGGTTCATTAAATGACAACATCAGTATTTTCTCACTGTACATGTGAAGACGATATAATTGTAAAACAATGAAAGCGAGGCACGTTCCGCGACGGCCACGCTCGAAGGCGTCGTGACGGACTAGGAGACAGCGCTCCGAACCAACTGGCACGTGAACTGAGGCAGTGCGCCCGCGCATCGCAAGGACGTTCACTGACAACGAGATAGGGTTACCAGATTTGGCCCTGGAACAGTGCCGTAAATAGGGCGGGCCACCGGTGCCCAGGCACAGGGCGTAGACTCTGGGGGGCGCAAGAATGGCCAGACCAGGCAGGACTATTATTTTTCGGTTTGCTCCTGATAAGTTCTCGCTGCGCCCCTAGTGCTAACAACAGCCAACAGCCAACACCCCCCCCCCCCCCCCTCTATTATTCCTTGACCTATAATATCAAAAAAAAACAAGGGCGCAGTTATAGAAGCTCGCACAGGGCGCAGAAAAGGCTATTTACGGCACTGCCCTGGAATAGAGATATTTGGCAGTCATAACTGTAAAACAATAATAAAAACCGACAAATTTAATCAGAAAGCGCCGTGATAATATATTCATATAATTAGAGCTAATTCGTTTTACGAAACCACCTCTGAAGTATACCTATTCTAGTTTAAAAAAAAAACTTTAAAAGGGTTGTACATTTTCCAATACTTAATAATATTATGTCAAGTGCTTTCACAAAGTCGTTCGTATCTCTAAAAGCATGCTATATTTGGACTGCAAGATATTTTATATATTTGTGTTAATCCAGAATATTAGAAACGTCACTAGCAGTAGCCCTCGCTACCAATACCAATTAGTTCAATTTATTCACGCGAGATAGCGCGCGAAGGTCGATTTCATAGTACAAAACGTGCTCGCTTTGCTCGCGCATTCTATAACTCTTCAAATGTAAGATTTCTCATCAAGGTTTCATAATAATGGTAGTTCTACATATATCACAATGGAAAGCATGCTATCAACGATGCACGACGTGCGCTTTCAAACATATTTACATGTGCGAAATTATTATGCGCGCCGTGACGTGTGTCAATGGACGCCGAGCACGCTCTCTGTAAAGCCGGCTTACTAACTACATCATTATATCTTGTGTATATCAAGCTTTACATACAGTAAATAAGGCATTATGCTTTACAATACTGTATACAAAGGACATGTGGTTTCATCGAGTAAAGGAGGCGTTTCGAGAGTCGCGACACACCGTCTCATGCGTCCGACGTATGTATGTGTGTGTCGTGTGGTCGCCGAAATAGCAAGTACTTTGAATGTCTCAAGTCAACCGACAATTTTGAAGTTTCACTCCAGACAAATCGGATCTTCTGATTTATTTTGTGATTGATTGACAATGCCAGACAATTTACAAGCTAAACGTCCTAAGCCGTTGGTCCTGGCCAAGGAAGTTTTATCACAAAGCGAAAAATTCTCAATCTAACCATATATTTGCATTCCATAATTGAAGTAGAGACTGTTCACAGCCGACACAAAATTTATGTTGAGGGTATGTGTGTAGTACTATTAAATGATTCTAAGGTTGAAGGAACAACAAAACTTTTTTGGACATCCTAAAAAGTTTCTCTACGTGACATTGACGTATGTATTATACAGACTCAACTAACTAAACTACTGATTTTACGTTGTCGGCAAAACTCCATAGAAGCTTCTAGTAAAGTCGCCACCACTTTACTGAAGCAGGACTCGACTTATAAATTGACTGTATACGTGACTTAGACTGTGACTAGAACATTTACAACTTGTTTTAATCAAGAAACTTGAAAAAAACCGAATACTTGACACTGGCAAATGCTTCAATGCGGGTCGAATACAAAAAAGAAGAAGAAAAAGCATATCGATTACCTTAAGTAAGTGATGACGTTGATGGGAGTTTTGGCGGGAATGTCTTAGTAACGTGTTGTTGCTTTGTTTTATTTTCTAAACTTGTGTTATTTTGAACATTAATGCTATAAAAATGGTGGTGTTTTATTCATTAAGTGTTCGATAAAGTGCGTGAGTGTGGGCAAGTGAAATTAAGCAGTAAAACGTGTGATTTTTCGTTGTCGGCAAAACTCCATAGAAGCTTCTAGTAAAGTCGCCACCACTTTACTGAAGCAGGACTCGACTTATAAATTGACTGTATACGTGACTTAGATTGTGACTATTGTGATTTGTGAACATTTACAACTTGTTTTATTCAAGAAACTTGAAAAAATCCTAATACTTGACACTGGCAAATGCTTTAATGCGGGTCCAATACAAAAAAGAAGAAGAAGATGACGTTGATGACAAGTGCATGGAACTAATAACCTAAATTTGCAATAAAATGTTTGTTAAAAAAACAAATTCAACGTGTTTAGTATAAATTACATGAAATTTAATCAATAAAATCAATCACAAATTAAGCACACATTTCAGAATAAATGTAGATTGCAAATGATTTAGTTAAAGCAAGAGGGTTCTTTAGCGCTTCAGAACGTGGTCAAAATAATGTTAATTAAAGCGTTGATTATTATACCAAAGATATTTCCAATGTAATTGTATTACTATCAAATCAAGAAGCATAGCAAGGAAGCGTTGTGACGAAGAGGTACTGAACGAATCGAAGGGCAACTGTACGAATAATCTCGGTGTCGTTACCATCATAGCCATGAAATAACCTACTCTGTTTTATCTCGATCAGCAGTTTTATTGAGGAAAAAAACTACCAGTTAAGCTCTAAAATTTATAAATTATTATTACGTATGTACATAAAACTCACGCCTTGTCTCAGAAGTAGGCAGAGAAGCAAAGATTACAAGATCTACATACAATATTGGCTTGTAGCTTCCATCATTGAAGCTCAAAGTCAATTTTCCTTTAGGGGTAAGCAAAGCATCTAAGTCCGTGAGACCCTCTGGTGCTATACATTTGACGGTTGTTGGAATATTACAAGATTTACAACGTTGGATTGTATCTTCCACCATTTGAGCTCTAAATGTACATATATAAAAATTCATCAAAATTCTTACACAGGTATTAGAAGGATGAAAGATGTACAATATTAGCTGATACTGACAAAGAATCAGCAAATCTGCTACAAAAATGTCACTTTCCCTCTGCTGCAAGTAATTTAGATTTTTTTACACAAGATCTACAATTGACCACCTACTCGCCTGATGTTAAGCGACGGTTTGGCCGAGGATGGAGCTCGTCGATCTAGAAGATATCTATTCACTCTAGCCTTGAAAATTCCAAGATTGTAGTTCTCAGGAAACTGAGATGGCGGCTGTGACTTCCATTCCTATGCAGCACGCATCAAGAACGTGGACCGATATCGCTGAGTAAAGCTTTGTTTACGTTTCACAGATATTTAAGAAAGGCGCCGTAAGTAAATTACCATGTCGGTGAAAGAAGCAGTTTCGACGGAGATAGAAGACGCTCACAATACGAGATGGGTTGATAATGTGATGAGTTACATATTCAATAAACACACTATAATCGTCACTTATACAACAAATTATATAGACATTTATGGGATTCAAATACCTATGCACATATTGTTTATCGTAATTGCATCATATATAATATTTATTATTTGTTATTTCTCGGCAAGTATTATGTTTGCTTAGTTATTGTTATTTCGATTATATGTTTTGTATTTTTTTTTTGCAGTTTTAATACACATTTTCATTTGAAATTCAAACAGAAAGGTCAAAATAGACCTGCTGCTGCCAGGTATGGCTGAAATCACTTTTCCGATACCCGACACTTCCTCCTGTGCGAATATCCAATATTTTCAAGTGCTGTAATAACACCCGCCCAAAAAAGGGGTGTTATAATTTTGACAAATGTATCTGTATACAAGTGTATGTCTGTGGCATCGTCTGTGGCTCTTAAACGGATGGACCGATTTTTATTTAGTTTTTTTTTTGAAACAAGATTTCGTTAAGTGTTCTTAGCTTCCTCATCTTCTTGTTTCATCAAAATTGTTTCAGCCGTTTTTTGTCGGGCGTTTTTTTGAGTTTCTTTTGTTTGCCACCAGACCGATACATACGCTCGAAAAATATGGCCTTCCTTTAGCAGGTAGGTAAAAATTAATATTTTCTTTTCAAAATGTAAAGTGACAATGTAACATGACACAATAATGTAACAATCACGTTATTTTTCGTAATAAAAAGTTAACTAGTTTTAAATATATGTAAAGTGTTTGCAAAACACGGTGAGAGCGAAGTGGCTCGGCACTTGACTGCACTTTCGTCCAGGGCTCAAGAGTCGAGTGAAAGTCTACCTTCAGGGCGTACGGGCAAGGCCGGGTCATCTGCCAGAGCCCCCACATTAGATGCCGCGGAGAGCGATCACCTAGTCAGATACATGTCTTCCCACTACGAAATAAATCTTCAAGTAAAAATTTAAATATTTGAAGACAAAAATAAAAAGATGGTATAATTCAAGGTTTGTTTCAACAACTTGTCTAGTTTCAACTAATCAATGTAGTTATTGCAATGAATCATAATAACAACTAGTTTGCTTACTGTATCTGTTAGTAAACTAGTCCAAAGATACATAGAAGTCATACTAATGGCTGCCGTGGCCTCGCGTGACAAATTACTATGTAACGTGAATGTTGATGAACTGTGGAGTAATAAAAACGTAAGGATGCTGCATAATATTGATGATCAGGTCACGGCATCACGCAAGGAAGCTCAGGTGATCTATAATGTACACCACGATAATTGGTGACACTATCTTATTGGTCCAAAATTATTAGTTCGGTGTGGGTCTCTTCGCTTCGCTGAAATGGGATAGTACTCTTGTTCTTGTAATCTAGGATAGATTAAATTAAATAAAAAAACGGCTAAGTGCGAGTCGGGCTCGCGCACGAAGGGTGCCGTACCATTATCTAAAAAAAAATGGAAAAAAATTACGTTAGTTGTATGGGAGCCCCCTTAAATATTAATATTAATTTAATTTAATTATTTATTTTTAAAGTGAATAATATAACTCAATATTCTGTGAATATTTCAAGTGTCCACAGGTAGACACTGTCTACCTATTGCTGTTATCAATATCGAGCAAAAACATCACGTTTGTTGTATGGGAGCACCCTTATATATTAATTTTATTCTGTTTTTTATTGTTATTTGTTGTTATAGCGGCAACAGAAATACATCATCAGTGTGAAAATTTCAACTGTCTAACTATCACGGTTCATGAGATACAGCCTGGTGACAGACGGACAGGCAGACAGACAGACAGCGGAGTCTTAGTAATAGGGTCCCGTTTTACCCTTTGGATACGGAACTCTTAAAATAAATTTGTCAAACGGTGTAGGTTGTGGAGCGTGCCAAACAAATGCAGTCGGGTAAAAGCAAAAAAATACATGAAGCAATTTGAAAAGTAAAACATGGGTTTCTCTCCACAAAATAGACGGTTCATGGTAGAGATGTAATCTCTCGCCAAGATGGAGGTTAAGCCGATCCACCGGTCTCCCGAGATCCGCCAAATGTGGATTTTCCGATAAATTGCTTGTTATTAGAGCTTGTTGTTCAGCTTTTAAGGCGATTGGTATTTCGGAGGCTTGGCTGAAACCCGAGATGTTGAACGATAGTGAAATGCCAGACATCTATTGTTGGTGTAAGAAGTAATTTAATGGTAGATTAGTACATTGTAGTAGGATCATGTTCTGTTGTATTTGATGAATTTACAACCATTAGTAAAAGCTTATGCATTTAAATATGGGTGTGAACAAATTAATCTGATTAATTCAACGTATTAGACATTCAACGAAAATTACAACTTTATTATGTAAGATAGACCAACAACTCGCCTGATGTTATGCGACGGTGTGGCTTTGGATGGAGTTCGTCGATTTAGAAGATATCTATTCAGTTATTCACTCTAACCTTGAAAATTCCAAGATTGTAGTTCTCAGGAAACAGACATGGCTGCAAAGAATTCCGCTCCTGTGCAGGTAGCGTTAAAAACGTTTACCGATATTGTTGAGTACTGATTTTTGGCATTTCAATGAGTAATGCGCCGAAATACTAAAGATATTTCATTGTAACAGAAAAAAATACACTTTTGTTACTATTATTGACAGCTCCATCGATACCATAGCTCACAGTTACAAACACGTCGCGTCGATCAGCTAACAATGGAACCAGTTTCCGATCAATTAGCGGCGCAGGCGCACCTAGTCGCGATCGATTATGGCTAATCTCATAATCTCACAATTACAGATCTAGAAACTTTAGGGCCTGTTCAAACGTGCGCAATATTCGCGCTGTCACTAAGGGTCAGCGCACGCGCGGGGATGAGTTGGCGCGCGCAGTGTTGTCACTGAGTACAAAGAGGTCTCACTCTTACATGATTTTTTTAGATTTTTAATCCGAAGTATCTGCGTATCAAATAGTACAATGGACGAAGAAAAAATAATATGTTTAGTAGCATCTCATGAATGTTTATTTAATGTGTCGAGCAGAACATATAGCGACAAATAAGTAAAGATGAAAAAGAATTTCCGAAGAAATGGGAAAACCAGGTAGGTGCCTACTAAAACTTTGAAGGCCATAAGCTTATTTCCTAGTTGACGAAGGCATAAATTAACTTTCATATGTCCGATTGCTTTGAAATTTGGTGTACTGTTACTTCTGTGTATTTCCGTGACATGGTAACCTTATCCTGATGCTGCTGCAAGTAGTCTGTGGGATGCCCAACTCCTCGGAAACTGGCATGTTTCGGTAGAATGGTAACCCAAAGCGGATTACTCGCGAAGCCTCGCGAAGTCGCGCGCATGCTCGAGCATACGCGATCCGTCAGAAAATGCCCGAGACCGCGCGAGCATTATTCCTCTCTGTCTGCGCTGACCATTAGAAGCACGATAACAGTAAACTGCAAGCGGTACTACCTTAGATAGGTACTATAGTTTCCTGAATGCAGGAGAGTAAAAATCATTTACTTTAGGGATCTCTTAAGAATTTGCAAGTGGATATTTTTCTTCTAAGCTAGCGCGCTCTGTCGCTGACCACAAAGGTCGTTAAACATCAAGCCTTATGCAATTTGGCGTCCAAGCTTGCTTGCTTTAGATTTAGATTTGCTTCAGATGATTTAGATTTACACTACGTGAATTTTACTTCCATATTGACTTTCATTACCTCAGGACAATTACTGATGCATTGATGTTGAACGATAGTGAAATGCCAGATAATAGTTTCCTAGCATGGTGCAACACCTATTTTGTATTTAATAGTATTATTCCTGTTTTAGTCCTACTTAATAAAATCATAATGATTTGGGCACTGATGAGTGGATACCACGCATATCTGAATAGACCTTTATACCGGCTAGTGGTTGTGAAAGAATTTATTAACAGTATTGTTGAGTTAGTTTGGTTTGGTGGCTATCTTATCTAGCGCTAGGACACCGGGTGTTGGCACTAGTGTACTTGGTAACAAATAAAGCGAGGAAATGATCGAGGTTGTATACTAGCAGAGTAACCACGCGAAAGTACTAGAAGTTTTAGTTATTATAGGTAAGCATTTCTGCGAATTAATGAGGCACGTGCTATTTGTAAAGGGTTTTTTCACTTGTTATTGTTTGACGAAGAGAAAATAATGTTTTAATTGCACTGGGGAAGGCTGAATTATATTTCAATATTACGCATGTGTAGGTACAAAAAGCTGAAAAGTATTAGAGTGGGGACCACGCACCGGCAAGCGCAGCGTAGGAAGACCAGCCATGAGATGGACGGATGAAGACGAAGACGCTGGATGCAGGCCGCTTCCAACCGGTATGTTTGAAAATCCATGGGGGACGCCTATGTCCAGCAGTGGACTTCTTGTGGCTGAGATGATGATGATGATTACGCATGCAATGTTACGGGTAAAAGTTAGTAATAAATATATTATTAGGTTCTTACAAACTGCTTGGTTATCCAGCAACTTAGCAAATAAATGTCAAGAAACAATGCTTTTCTCGGCCATTTTGGCTCTGCAAACTTAGTTGCATTTAGCCAATTCATGTTAATATCTCTATTATTGCAATGCTGTGCAGTGCGCCGTTAACCGAGCTTAGTCAGCCGGTTCGGGTGCTATTTGATTTAGAGAAATGGTAAGGCGTGTCTATTGTTTTCACTTGGAATTTACTGAACTGCGATACGCTGTATTTGGTTTTATAATGAAAGCTGTTTGCTTAAGAAAGTTGAGATTTACTGAAGTGCTTGTAAATTGACCGAACTGACCACTTATAGGTTCATGGCTATAGCTAAGGAATTCAAGTAAGTATGGCAAGAGAATAATAATTATATTCAACTAGCAGGCTATATTATTAATTATAATTAGAATGAACTGGAAAGAGAACTAATGGTTGCCTAGAAGATAAGGTCTTTTACTTTTAGCGATAGCGATTTTTTTTGTGGTCTATTGTTGCATTAGTTTGTTTTAAGTGCTCTGTAATTATTTTTTAGGTGTGTACAATAAACAGTTTAATCTAATGAGGAACCGTGGGTGTTGCTGTCCTTATTATATTACTTTGTTCGACTAGTAATATAATCGAGACTGCAATTTCTATTTTTTGCCGCGGTAGATCTCTTTTCAAACAGACTCCATTTCATATTTACACCATTTTTGGCTTCATATTCTTTATGCGTTAGGGACCTAGTAGGTTAATATGATTTTATGTTGCAGGATTTGGAAGGGGTTTCGGAAGATTACATAATCGGCAGGCTGGACATTTAAACCACAACAAATCGATAGTTGACCCCCACTCTTGTGCTATTTCACTCTGTTAAATATAGATCACTGACGCTATCGAAAAACCTAAAGAAGCTGCTTTACTTCGCGAAGGGTTTACTGGATATTTAAATATATACTCCAAGCTTGTTCAAAACGCATTCTTTTATTTAAAGCTTTATAAATAACAATTGCGATGACAGCTCGAACGTCCACAATCACAACCCACCAGTAATGCTGGCTTCGAGCGATATTTGCTCTTTTTCGCAAGAACAACGCATTTTTTTCTTTACATAAGCATTGAATCAGCGGCAAAATCAAATACACGATCTACATTACTCAGAGAAAAAGCGTAGGTACAAAAAGCCATTCAGCAAAACCTTATCGTAACTGACATTATAAAACGAAAGCAACTCTTTGTCTGTTTGTCTGTCTGTTAAAAAAACAGAGAGAAACTGTCTGTTTTTCAGACAGCCATTTTTTTCATACAAAAAAAACTTGAAGCTGTTGAAACAAAGCATCGTTAATGGTGTCACAAATTATCATGCTTTACATTATTCGTGTTGTACATTATTGACCGTCAAACAAAATAAATCTTGCGATAGCTATGCATCCCAAACACGAAACGAGTTTGATGCGTTTTTCCGTCCTATAATGCTTCCAATCGCCTTATTGCGTGAATCAACTTTTTATTCCAGAGTTACATATCCACGAGTTCTCCTTACAAGGGTATCCCAAACGACTTGCCACAAAATCGGCGCACGCGCAACCCCTACAAAAACTGTACGCATGCGAACACGGTACGTTGTGTACGCACTGACTTGTAAGCTTCCTGACAGTCGGCGAGCAGAAAATGTGTAAAGAAACTAATCTATACTCAGGGCTTTGGGAGCAGTATTTGCGAACACCAAAAGTTACAGTTACATGAAGTATCAAAAACATTCAAGTATTATGGTTTCTATTAATATAGATAGTAATAGGTACCATTAACTAGCTCTAATAGCATTAACATTTTGTTCGGGTTTTTAACTTTTTAGAAAAAGTGTTACGAGTGATTTCTCGGACTGCATTTTAGGATTATTTTAGTACATCGATGGGAAATCCATTTTGCGCTAAACTGTTTCTCTGCTCTCTATACTCTGAGGTTGCTGGACTGACGTGAGAGACGACAAAATACGAAATAATGATAATTGCTCACTCGCCGTGTACCCATACCAACTCTACAGTAATCTATGGTCTCAATGTCTAGTGCAGTAGGGTTGGGACGGGTATCCAAAACTGCAAACTGCAGTTACGGTTACGGAAAAAATAAGGTAAGAGAAACGTGTAAGTAAACGTATTTTTATTACTATTAATATTTTACAAATTAGATTACATTAATAGGTATAATAAATTAATTATTGAATACTATTTCAATTTTTAGATTTACGAGTCCACAGTCCGACTATCGTCCGTCTCGCTCGCGCATACCCAAATTTTTTGAATATATATATTTATAAAAAAATCGTCGTTTTTAAAACTAAAAAAATAACATCACAAATATTCGACGAAAATTTCAATTTGATCCAAGTCAATTGTCATACCTACATAAAATATTTTTTAGAAATGATTAAGGTAATAATGATTTTTATGTATGAAAATTGACTTGGATCAAATTGAAATTTTTGTCGAATATTTGTGATGTTATTTTTTTAGTTTTAAAAACGACGATTTATTTATAAATATATATATTCAAAAAATTTGGGTATGCGCGAGCGAGACGGACGATAGTCGGACTGATGTTTTCTAGGTTTACAAACGACGATTTTTTTATAAGTTCATTCAATCATTTTATATCTTCAAAAATGTGGATATGTACGAGCGAGACGGACGAAGGTCGAACTACAGACTCTAAAATGTGTAATAGTAAATATGTACATGCAGATATCCATTTATTTTATTTTAGACATTCATTTCTTTCCGTAGCCATTCGCTGTCGCTGTTCTCTATTTGTTTTCTTTGCAGGGACAAATTAAAAAGGAGCGGAATGTCTACCAAGTTTTAATTGTAAAGAAAATCCGTAAACAATAGTGAACAACCCCCGCGAGACAAAACCCGGCCGTATAAGGTTAGGACAGTGGGATAAAAGGCCAGAACGTACCGCACCGCGGCGAAGTATTCATGAATAAAAATACCAATCCAAAAACAAGATGGCGCCAATTAAGGAGATCTCTCTAAACTCGGGGTTCAACGGCCAGTCAGTGTGTGGACTGACGCATTTTGTATTCAGTTTGCGCCTGAAAATAAATTTTAATTGCCCCGTGGATTAAACCTGCGCAGTGATGAAAAACGGTGATGATGATAAAATATAGGACATAGAATACTTAGCCTACATCTCCATGGTCTCAGCTATATCTATATAAAATTCCGTAACAAATCAGTTCAGCCATTTAATCGTGAAATGTAATAAAAATACAAAGAGACAGAGTTACTTATGTTTTTATAATATTAGTTAGGATTTCAATAATGCACCTTTTTACATATAAAAACAAATGAATTATGACATTATCTTATGACTTAGATATAAATATGTAGATGAAACGCATTAATATTTGTATTAGAAAGGGTAGATTAGTATACACCGTGTTTGATCTTAAGTGCCCGGGCTATATTTTCACATAAACATATTCTATGATAGGGTCTCTATCTTCTCTTTTCAACTGGTACTCCGTGCCGTGTGCTTTGATGTGTATCGACCGGGGCCGCCACCGGCGGCCTAGGGCATCGTCTTCCGTTAGATTCCTTGTTAATTTGTGAAGCCTCGCTTTTCCCTCGCATCTGAAACACACTATGACAGCCCGCTTTATTATCTGTCAAAAGCCTGTCGCGCCGTATGTCACTTTTTTCCGTCGCTGGCCCCACCAAGTCGCCTCATTAGCCGTTCATCATGTCACTGTCGCTAACATTTGTAATACGATAAAACATATGGTTTTAATCTAGTATAATGTGAATATTCACATAAGACATTGTTATAAGCAGAGTTAAAATTACTAAGTACGACCAACTGTCTGTAGTCTTCATAAAACAAGCGTCAAATCAAGAAAATTACTACCGAATCTAATATAACATCTCCCACAATTTCTCCAATATTACATCGATAAAAATCACAACGTCGCCAGTACAGCGTGACTAATTTGTTTGTAAAACTGGCAAAATAACAGGACTAGCAATTCTTAAGACGACTGTCAGATTTACATAACAAATACAAAAGTGGCTCCATTCGCCAAGTTAAAAATAAGTTGGTCGACCCGTAACAAGATCGGAACCCATCCATGCGTGAACTGCCGTCGCACGCGCGACATTCAATTGTCTAATTATGAGAAAGAAAGTAATGCATCATGATACATTTATCAACAATGAACTCTATATCGAAACGGTAAAGTTTAATTTAATATAACTAGGGTTTTTGCCCCGAGGAGCAAACGTGACGCCGGTAATGTGCCATACGATCTATCAACAATAGGTATTTAGCGAAAGTGGATGGCAGAAGAAAGCGAAAATTTCATGCTACTCGAGTACGGATTGTTTAATGCTCATGAGATAGTTACGTCCGATGATTCTGATGATAGCATATAGAAACGACTATAAATTCAGGATGTGCGACGTTAATGTGTTCTAAAATTAATATGACGTAGAAGAATGTCAGAATTTAGCATGTAACGATTTAAATGTGTGAAATTAGCAGACATTACGTGTAATGAAATTGCGTCTGATTCGATTTCATGGAAGCTATTTTTGCACTTATAACGTTTCATGTTTCACTTTCATTATATTAAATTTATTTACTTGTTCAGATCGTGATCATTGGGACTGAACACACATGACTGGCGATTCTTGAATCAAATAACTTTCATAGAGAAAATCAATTTCCTGCAGAAATCAGCTCGCAAATCACTTTCTATTCTGCACCGAGGATTGATGGAGTGATTATTACAATGTTACCTGTATGCATGTAATTTATGTGAAAATATTGAATATACGCGAAGCTTTCTTCGAAAGTGTTTCCTAGAGGAGAGATGCTATCATCTATACAGAAGTACTTGTATACTTATTTGCCTATCAACATGAAAATGTTTTCAAAAATGCTCCCATTCTAAGATATTGCCAGAATTAGTGATGAAACACTTGAAATAATTTGTTACAAAAAGTATAACCGCAACGGTTATACTTTTTGTAACATACTCGTAGTTAACTAATAAATAAGATCTGAATAAACATCGAGCAAACATGGTGAAAATGATGTTAATATTATTTTTTCTGGAATCTACAAATCTTTAGCTCGCAAAGAATTTATAAATTTCGAAACCGAACAATCAGCAATTAGTATCATACATACAGTATATATGATATAAATTTTAATAACAATTACAAAAGCTTTACTAAACAACGTCATAATTATTATAATGTGGTATTTCAATTGTTCTTCCATCGTGCAGCCAATAATTATAACATTACCAAATCTAATAATTAAGTCTGCACAATAAAACAAACACAACGAAGGAATCCAGAACAAAAAGCCAACAATTATAATTGCTCTAAAACAAACGATTGTATTCACACGAAACTTATTAACACCTGCAAAATAAATCACAATCGAACGAACGAAATCGTAGCTTTGTTCCTATCGACCTTAATTATTTTGCGGATCGAACGCGCGGGAATGTATACTTGTGCAATAATATTATTTCAGTAAAAACAACATCGACACGAATAGAACAAATAAGACGAATCGGTGAAATAACCATGTTGAATTTCGTAACAACCGTGCCAAAAGCCTTAGTCAAATCCACGGGACGAAAACCCGAATCGATGCGTCGTCACTGCGCTGCGTGATAGTAAAATATTTTTGGTCTATTTTCTATGTTTGTCAAGAAAATCGGTAAGATGCTATTTTGGAAATTTTCAGATAAAACTAATAATACACAGCCACAGAATATCTGACACAACTTAAGAAATACGAATAATTTTGTATAATAGACGTGATATGAGTGTTACAATTTAAAGCAAGATAAAACTAAAATATACAAAAATGATGCAAAACCAATAATTTCTAATGCATAAAAATATACTGATACATGTAATAGTAAGGAATCGCATGCACATCAAAGTAAATAATAAACGAAACAGATGTGCGACGTAATATTTACAACCTGCGTACCTATTCATTGCAATACAAGTAGTAGTAGTAAATCTCATGTCATCGTAAACCAACCTGTCACAGTCAGACAAACAGACCCACACCTGTTAACTAGAGCAAGGTGAAATAATAATTATATCGCCACATCGATTTCTGCTTGATTATAACACCACAGCCCTTTTATCTCGTATTACAACTCCATAGAGAACATTATCCAACATCTCAAATCGTAGGAACGAGCGTGGGACACTATTTTGAGGTTACGATCGAGTTCCCGTAATTAATTATCGATTCAATCGAATGCTCGTATCGATTCTAAGGCGTACGTGTAAAAACTATGAATGGCCGGAATTTTGTGCTAAATAACTTTGCCGGACTGTTGTATAACGAACATAATAGTAAAGGATTTAATTGAGTACGTCAGTCGTACATACAACTTTAATGCTGCTTGTACCTATTTATAATTTTAGAGCCATTTCAAATGTCAGATCTCAATCGGATAAAGGCTCAGAATTTATTAAATCGATAAACAAATGAATTCCAATTGGCATAACAAGCAAGGATGTTGATTTCGTTCTTTGTAAGATCAATGTGTGCGTATTGATTACGTCTGGAGTACCACAGGGGTCTATTATTAAATTCATGTTTTTTTTTGATAAAGCGAGATACGAAATCGACCGTGAATATCGACAATCATGTTATCGAATGAAGGATCTACCGTAATAATACCCTTTGGGCCTGCCAAAATAATTTCGAGCATTGAAAGGCTTTTGTTATCGCTCCATTAATAATGCAAACTACTGAATAAGCAAGCACCGAAAACGATTTGTTTATTTTTCTGTACGATGAATTCTAAAGCAAGACAGATGTGAACCCAAATGACCTTGTTTCATTCAACTATAAAAGAGTATAACCAAAGAGGATAAAAATGAAGAGACCATTAGCCAGTACCAGATAAAAATTCACATAAAACTGTAAGTATTATTTTCTTATTAATTCGAACAACAACCTTAATCGTATGGATTTGTTTAATTAAAAAAACATCGATAAATGTAGCATTAAGGCTGTAGCACACCAGCTATGTACTTTTAACACGGCCGTCGGACGAAACAGTGGCTTTCCAATCGATATAATTTCCTTCTGAAACTTTACAAACTGGTTTTCTTAGCATGCTAGCATTATAATATAGAGTAGGTTTAGATAGAGAATTAATGTGACATTAAGAGTGCTGCTGTCCTAATTACATTATTTTGTTTGAGAACAAAGGATCTGCTGACTTTATTTCATTACTTTGTTCAATCGAGACGTCAGTTCCCATTTTGCCATTTCTTTTATTAAACACACTCTTATACATGAATGGTCTCTAAAATGCATAGATCGGGTGTACACTTCACTATTCACGTATATTTGGTTCAATATAAGGCTAATGGTAAAAACATAAAATTCAATAAAAATATTGAAAAGAGGCAATTTGTTAAATATTGTGTTTTATTTTCCTAATATTCAATAATTATATATTTATAATTATAGAAACAAATTACGCTTAAAATAACAATCATTAATCGAATAACCCGCCCCGATCCGTTCCTGGCGCAAATGTGCCCATAATGCTGTCAGCATTGCCTTGCTGTGTAGCAATTGCCAATTTCTGCGCCAGGAACGAGAAAAAAACGTGAAATTTGTTATAACGGTAAGTTAAAAAAAATAGTCAACGGCATAACTCAAAATAATTGTGCCCTATGCCTTTAAGAGTTCATATAATTCGATATGCATGGTCTTTAAAAATTATTAGCTAGTATTAACGTTCACGTACAGCCATGTAGTTAGAGGTTAAGTGGTGGCTTTAGGTTTGTAATTAAGCAAATGGAACTAATATTATCGAGTTTTAAGTCCTCGAAATTGATAGTTATATTAAAGTTATAGTGAATTTCGTTAGCAATTAAATGATGTTTATTGAATAAAGTACCTAAGTACTTATTTTTATATTATCGACTGGTATAAATACTACTACGTCACTATAAACAATAAAATAAGAAACTGATCTAAATAGTTTTTACTAATACTAGTAAGTTAACTGATCGAAATTTACAGTTGCGGTTACGATAATTTCAAGCTACTATAGATACGCTAGTTACGTTAGTTTTTTAATTTGTCCCAACCCTAAAATCTCTTTGTAACATACTTTTAGTATAAAATTCATATGGAAACTATCGTGGTTACGTATACGTGGTTGTAACACATTTTCCAGTAATATCACCTTTTACAACCTTATTTCACTGTCCCATACACGTGCACATGAACAAATACTAATCTTTTTACTGTCATAATAATTGAAATATTACAAGTTTAGGAAAAATATAAATCAGAACGATGACGTTTCTTTCTCATGTTCCAGCCAAAACTACAATAAACTTCCAAGCAGTTCTTATTATTTGAAGTTTTTGATGCTCAATTCGAGTCTATTTTTGTAGACATTATAATTAATTTGTCTAAACAGAATTTAATCTGACAATAATAGTTAATTGCGTGAGGTTACTTACATAATTGGCGTGCTTAATTCTGAACTGCGCGGGTGGCAATGTTTAAAGGGTGAACATAATTCCGATTAATTAAGGAATTCTAACTTATATTACAATAGGTAAAGTAATTCTGTTCCTCTGCTTCTGTCATTCTTATAAAAGACTTAAAAATATATTGAAATCTACACTTTACAAGTTTGGATTTTAATTATTTTTATAAAATGAAAGTTAGTGGACGGACTTGCCCACGAGTAGGGTGGGACAGTATAGTATAGGTTAATAAAAAAAAAGACGAAAGCAGCATTACGTTTTACTAAAGTTGATTGAGTATGTTTAAATATCCCTTTCACGATCTTAGATGTTGTTAGCTTGTTTCCTTTTCACGATTAAATGGCAGAACTGATCGTCACAAAATTTAGTGCAGAGATAGCTGAGATCCCGGAGACGGACATTCTCGTAGGTTACTTCCAATATCATATCTTGAGCATTTTTCTTCACTACAGCACGGGTGTGAATGCTGTGCATTCGGCGTAAAAGCGTAAATTACCTTTAATTTTTGTTTTGTTTGAAAGGATATCTTTTCATTAAAATCAAGGTTGTCTGGAAGAGATCGCTTTTAGCGATAAGACCACCTTTTGTGCCATTTTCTTATGTGTTTATTGTCTTATTACTTTATGTGGTGTCAATAAAGTGTTATTGATTGATTGATAAAATCAACATTAGTTTGGTTTTTAAAACCAAGATTGTGCATTTTGAAGTTGATCTTGAAGTTTCTATAATTCAAACTATATTTTTTTTTTTATTTAACTCGCATCTTCCTCGAAGCTTGGTCACTATACGGCGAGCCTATCGCAGCGGCCTTGCGCGCGCGCATCTCACAAATATTATGAATAATTGACATGTACAAATTGTTTGCCGGTATTCTGATGTACCGTGATACAGTGCCGGCCATGACACACTGCTCCTCTGTGGGAACGTTACTTAAGCTCTTCACGCGCTTACTGACACAATATGTTTGGATATATCTTAATGGTTGACAAGCTAGACATTTGACCAATAGCTGCATGAGAACAAAACATTAAAAAATCTACAGAGCTGTGTGTGCACTGACTAAAAATTAATCGAATCAAAATCGGTTCATCCGTTTGCGAGGTAAGTACAAATTTTCAATAACTGGTATGGTTGGCTTGAAGAGATCACTTTTAGTGATAAGGCCGCCCGTTGTTGCACTTGTTGTTGTGATGATTCTCCTATAAGTTAATAATTTTAAGACGTGTACAAAAATACTAATCTATTAAATCACTTACTTTCAAACTTGTTCTAAACCTCTTTTTGTATTTTTCCCTTATAGTTTCGTCACGTCCGTCCGTCTGTCCGCGGCTTTGCTCAAAGACTATTAGTAGTAGAAAGCTGTAATTTGGCATGAATATAATAAAAAAAGTCGTAGAATAACGTTTTGAAAAAATATACCTAAAATTATTATTAATTAGAAAAAAGTAATTCAACCCCACTTTACGTGCACGGAAACGTAAAGTGGGGTTGAATTACTTTTTTCTCATTTACCCCATCGTGTGAGGTATCATTGGATAAGCATTTTTCTATTTAGAGACCCGTTTGCAAAATATTAAGCTTGGAAATAATACTTTTTGTCAGAGTCAAGTGTCCCCCCCGTCTACTGGCTAAACGGTTGACTTTGAAGATATGAAAAAAATATGTTAGTAGCATATTTGATGAAATTAAAAGGAAAACTATAACAGCTAAGTAGGCTTTACATGTTTACGAGTAATAAGTTTAGTATCACGAGTAATAATAAATCAACTTAAAATATGTAGTTAGAGAAGTAAAAAAAATCGTGCAAATTTCATTTATGTTAACATAACTCGTATGTTCATAATATCACTATTTAACACTCCGGAACACTACTTTGCGTGTGACACGAAACGCACTTGACTTCTTATCTTTCAATTCAAAAAGCTCACACACTCCTTCCTATGATATAGTACCAACATATAAATAGTGTACCATTAGTGTTACATTATTAATTGAACGCCTGTAGCAAGTATTCCAGCCGCTGCTCCTGCCACGTTCCACGCCAGCACTAGAAGAACACTGCAAACAGTTAGCGGAGCACTCCGGTCGCTGAGGAGTTATGAGAGGCAGCGGCTTGTTTATGGAACGCTGATGGTCGAGGCCAGGGTGTGGTGGAGGAAGGAGCGATATAGGCATAAAATGACTGAATAAACTTATACAAAATAGTCCCACAGAACAAAACTAGAAAGCAAAATCACAAGTTCACGAAAAAAAAAAAAATGATCTAAGTTATTTTTCCACACATTAAAAATGATTTTTCAATTTTTTTACGTAAAAATGATGTTGCTTTCTAGTTTTCTGTGGGACTATTTTTTATATGTCAATTCAGTCCACAATAATGTTCGTATGCGCGAACGAGAGACGGACGATGCTCGAACTTACTTTGAATGTCCTAAAGTAATATTGATGTAAGACTGTTTTAATGCTTGCGCTAACGCCCTTTAATGTGACCGTTATTGGATTTATGATTATATATGAATATGATAAAAAAGACCTAAAAATATCGTTACTGCGCTAGCTATCAAATAAAAAGCGCGTGAATTCGCTTGTAATTGATTTGACCGCGCGACGCAATAGTAGACGCGCTGCGCGACGCAATAGTAGACGCGCTGCGCGACGCCTCGTGTCGCTCTGAACGAGCCCTAAGGAAAATTTACATTATAATTAAACTTTAAATACTGATATCCATGACCAATATAATATATATATATATATATATTATAAAATTATCCAATTCTATTATTTTGCTGTCTAATAACTAGATAACTTCCATCGGTCTTTAAATCAATTCAATCAATTCGATTTGGTACTTTGCAACAATTATTGTAAATCTATAACTATCCCTATTTGTTGAGTGTTAGAATTTAAATGCATGTTGTGTTTCCTTCTAGAAGGCTGTTCAAGTTTGTAATTCATATATGTGATGAAATTATGTTTATAATAGCAGTAACATACAGTTTGCAAACCATTAATAAAATAAATCTTGTTAATTTCAAGTCGCTCCCGCTCCTGACTATGCCATAGCCCCTCGTCATGCCATCACGAAAGCCATGTCTGCGAGTAATTAAAATTAATAAATTTACTATCGAGGCGTCTCGTCGCCCCAGGTCTTGGGAGAAGGGCCTGTCTTTACCTAGGCGAGCACTGAACACTTTACGACCTAAAGGAGATTGAGTTAGTCTGTAGGGATACCTGTATCTGTAGGGATACAGGTATCCCTACAGGTAGGTAGATGACGAGTTTTAAAAAAATCATTTTTTTTGTAACAAATAAATAACTTGCAAAATACATAATAACTTAAAGCTCTTTTAGTGTAATTTTACCCTGCTTCACCCATTGAAATTTGAGACGCAGAGGTTATGGGTAGTGCAAACGAGATGGTTACCTGAAACAAACGATATTTTGTTAGTTGTAAACATTACACAATATTACAAGTAATGTAAATTATTGTATTTTGTGTTATAAAAATACTTTACATATTTGAAACATACGATTTACGATTGAAACATACATACGATTGGAACTCATTGCCTCCTTTCAAGGCTAGAACTTATTCTATCTTCTAGAATCTAGATAATATATGTTCGTTCTACGTGTACTCCCTACGGGGTTGTAGAGGATGAAGCGCGTCCATCTAGAATATAGATCAACGTTCTTCATCCTCCGCCACTAAGTCGCTTAATTTCAGCAAAAAACGTAATAATTAATTTTTTTTTTTTACTTTTAATAGATCTAATCATTCGCATAGTTGGACAAAATACCGATGTTTCATAACACCTAATAGTATTATACGTGTCATCTCTTTCGCACGCTCAGCGAGAGTGGCTGCTAGAGTAAGACAGGAACATGCTAATGAGGAATGGATATGGTAGGCCAAGAGCCAAGCAGTTCTTTTCACATTTCTTCATAGTCATAAATATTTTACAAAAATTCTTAACATAGGTTTAGATAGATTGAGCCGGTTATTTTTAATTTGATATCTATATATATGATATTTTGATGAAATACATACGCTGTTGATTGTAAAATCACTTTTATAAAAAGTTAAAGGAGATGAATCATTTTAGTTGAAAGCGTGGCCTGGATTGAATAGATTTAATATTATTAGATTATCAATCATTCATTTGGGGCTTGATTAAAAACTACTGAATCAAAAATAACTAAATTTCTGACCATTCTTGATTGGCATTGACATTTCTGGGACCATTTCTGAGATACCCAATTTCTAATTAAAAGAATAAATTATCGAAATTAGTTCACACACGGGCTTTTCTCTAAAGGATATTATTATTATCTGGGTGTCTTTAAACCGCGAGTGAATCAATTCCATCTAGAAGCTCTATCGTAGACTTTAACAGTGGCTTTAGGCATATTAATGGTCAAGCCCAAGAATTTTTAAAAATGCACGTTTACCGGCGGATGGCCCTCACTGCATTCTATAGGGCCAGTGAAAATTAGTGAAAGTCGTGCAACTACTGGGCGTGCTCGGACTGCTCGGCAAACACGAATAATTTAGACATCGACGTGATCAAACATCAACCGTCGTAACGGCGACTAACGAGCAAGCGGTACACGTAGAAATCTGCACGTACCACTCTGTGAAAAAAAATAGCTTTTCTCCTTTTGCGTTCGGTCAATATCAATAGCAATGCCGTATCGGTAGAGGTAGCTATTATGAACAAATACAAGAAGTTTTGTAGAAAAATTAGGTTAAAAAAAACGAGAGTGAGAAGGGTCATTAGTAAAATTGTCCCTACTCTATAAGGGGCAGTAAAAAAAAAACGTTTTTTTTTTCATTTATTAGGGAAGAACAAACAACTAACAGTAGGTACAGTTTAAGTATATAATTATTATTGTCGAATATTCTTTAATCTATTATTGTTTAATTGATATTTTAGTAACTAAAGTTTTTCGTGTCTGTACGATTATGGCGCGTCATCCAGATTATTTCAGATCCACGGGACTAGATAATTTGTAAAAAATAATACTACAAAATATTTTTCTGCTAGCAACATTTTATATGAAATGCGACAAAAGCGCGTTATTAGGAGAGGATACAATCTCTGAAAGATGCTCTAAGCTGAATGGACTCGAATCGAAATAGCTGCTCTAAGCGAAATAGGTTTGTCTTTTTTTTTTTAATTTTGGCATCGCATTTCGTGCATTCAGTCAGCAAAATTAGCTTAAGATGTAGCCAAACGAACGTAATTTTTAGAGCCGTCATTCGCGTTTTTTAGGTTACGTCATACACCTAGATTCGATTGAAATTGGTAACTAAAAAGAAATGTAGCGTAAATTACGCGACTCACAAATCAAAAAGCTATGCTCGTTTGGTCTCCTTATCCTTAGCCTTAATCTTTGTATCTTCTGGGAAACCGAGTAGCTAAGTCCTAAAACAGCAACTCTGTACCGAGTTGTGGTAGCCACGAAACCCGACACCTCCCACCATTCCTCCACACTCGACCGGTTTTTTGAAGGTTCTAAATTATCGAACTAATAAAATTAATCACATTGCAGCCGCATATTTCAATGTCGATTCGCGCTTTCGATATCGAATATCGCGTACGACATTGAATCGACACTTTCGAGACCGCACCCGCCATTGTGGTCGCCTATACGTCTGACTGATCGCTTGTCAGCGCTCGACAAATCAAGATAGATTCCGATACTATTCTTAATTTGAACGTCTCCTTTCTCTGTCACTCGTGAACGCTGATGCATCGTGGTATCTCGTTCGCGTATGCGCATGAGTTGGAATCGATCGCAGTACCATTTGTCATGGTAATTCTTTTTACGAACATCGATAAAGAAAATTCGTTATGACACCTAATAAATTAGGCAAATTGATTTGGATTGATATTTGAATGCACGACGCGGATTGGTTGAGATCGGATTTGTAAGTAGGCTTACTTAGGACATTGCTGCACCCGGGACACTAGATGTCGCATTTCGGAAATAAGAAATATATTATTTTTTTCATACAATCAATATTGAACCGAATTAAGACGTACGAAAATCACCGATATAGCACAACGGATTAGCAAGTACCTAGAAGTGGCAGGCACATATCACGTAGAACTGATGGGCGATGGGGTTGAAAAGTTCTCGAATAAAACCACGCACCAGCAAGCCAGAGTAGGAAGACCAGCCACAAGGTGGACAGAAGACATACAATCATACAAGTGACAGGAAGACGCTGGAAGCAGGCTTCTTTCAACCGATCTTTTTGCATGGATTTGCAAAATGACCGGAGAGCTTATGTCCAGCAGCAGACTTCTTGTGGCAGTTTAGAAGGTTTTCGGTTTCCGAAATGAGCAAGTTTATCGATATTTTCAATAATGTCAGCAGATATTTCGTAGAAACAGTGTGATGTCTGTCCGCTTGCACGGCCAACCTACGAATGACAATGTATTGTATGTGATGCGTTGATTGAACCTGCAGTGCGTGAAGCATCTTAATCGAAGGATGTGCGGGCGCAGGACACATGTCGTTTTTAAGTAATGTGCTAAGACTAGGCTACCAACAAAAAGTAGGTATTTGATTGTTATTTATACATAGATCAATAGATATTTTATTTTGCTATATTTTATTTCTCGAGTTTAATAAAGATTTCTCAAAGTAAATGTTTGCGTTGTCACAGACATAAACACAGTTTAAAAATAGACAATACAAAAAACTTAAATATAGCTTATATGTGTGTTTCCACTTCGAGGTCTTCAAGCTTGAAGACCTCGACTTACTTGCTTACTTCGAAGTTTACAACTACTCTTGTCTGCTTCGGTGTCTTCTAGCTGGTACTCTTGACGACCGTCAACAGTATCGTTAAGACTACCAGCTACAAGTGGAAACACACTAGATATTATAAGAGTTAGATTTAAGTTTTTTCAATATAAATTTCCGTAAAGTAACGCCTGATACAATATATTTTTAATAAAATAAAAAAAGTTTTCAAACATAATAGAATGTTGCGCTGGAAGACGCTGGCGTGACGATCTTGAAGCATTCCGGAAAGATTGGCAGGAGACAGTGACGGACCGAGATTTGTGGAGGGAAGTGGGGGAGACCTTTGAGACTTTGCACAGTATAAGTTAAAAAATAGAATGAAATTTTGCAGATTTTATTGTATTAAAAAAATCGACTGCGTTTATTAGGTTCTCGGCTCGAAACATCTCGAGCTAAACTAGTAGAGATCTAGTCGCATTCTCCGAAAATGTCAAGAACGCCTGACTGCCTGAATCACATGAAATTATCTTTAATTCAGTCCAACCCGCAGACCTGCTTGACCCGCCTGCGGGTCACTTCGGATTAGCTCGACAAGGTCGTTCGATGTCAATGGAACACGAATTCAATTCCATTCATTGACCGATGCGTCATCATTTCTACCAACATAACAACACCAACACGATCCTAAATTAAGGCATTGTCAATTGTGTTAAAAATAAAAATAAATCTAAGTACCTATGTATACTTATCCGGGATGGGAAGGTCATATAGAAGGCGTGTTTAAACATTCATAAATAGAATGGAATTTCTTGTGCAGAGAAAGTTGAAATATGAATTTGTTAGTGACCATTATCACATGTTATATCATACATAACGTGTTTAATGTCTGTTTAGAATTTATAATTCGATGAAGTTGCTATCGATCGATTTTATTTTAGTTTTTAAAGTTATGCACAGAAATATATTTTATAATATATATATGTAATATACAATAATATATAGGTACACTAAACTACAACTTAGATAATACATAAATACAACGAAATATAAATAATCTAGGCTCCTAATTACTAGCAACTACAGCTTGGACTGTTAGGGCAACATTTTTTGAATTTCTGAATTTGTGGAAGAGTATTTTTTAATACGCTTTTATTAGGTCCACCTGTATGTAACTAACTATGTAATGAAATCTAAGGTAACTAATTTAACCATCTTCCAAGGATCGTAGTGTCATGAAAATTGGCAGCTGTATGTAGTTCTGATTACAATACAATAATATGGTACTGTCGAACTGATCTGATGATGGAGTCGGAAGATATGAACTAGAACTTCATGATGGAACATCGTATCATAGCTGTGTTTGGATTTGTTAGAAAAGTCTTGTAATGAACTTTGACCACAATAATTTGTAGCGTGTTTTTTAGTTTTTTAAACTGTAATTTATTGTTTATTAAGTCACACATGTGTGAGCAAAGTCAAAGCAGGAGTGTTTTGTTTTGGCTTTGCACGCGTCTTGTATTCAGCCGTTATAAAAAAAATGCAAGCCTTGTCATTTTGATGATGCCAACATCAAGTAAAAAAAAAAGCTGCTTGAATTTAGAATATAAAAAAACAAGGCTTCAGGTAAATAAATACTTGTTTCCCTATCTAGTAGGTACTAAGGACATCGACTCCGTATGCCTTATAAAGCGATATCAGAGAGTTAGCTGCAATTAAATAGTATATTCCAGTTGAGGATCGTCGTGGCTGCTATGTGAGTCAGGGACGAGGTACTGAGGCTACATGTATTATTGAAGTACAAGCGAGCACGAAACAACGTTCAAGGGATATATTTACAGCCTTGGAATTTTGGCGGGAACGTCATAGAAACACGTTGTTGCTCTGTTTTATTTTCCTAAACATGTGTTATTTTGAATATTAATGCGATAAAAATAGTGGTGTTTAATTCAATAAGTGGGTTAGTGTGGGCAAATGAAATAAAGCAGTGAAACTTGTCATTTTACGTTGTCGGCAAAACTCCATTAGAAGCTTGTAGTAAAGTCACCTTCACTTTACTGAGGTAATACTCAAATTTGAAAATGACTGTTTACGTGACTTAGACTGTGACTATAACACTATATAAGTTGTATTATTCAAGAAACTTGATATTATGTCAATACTTGAAACTGGCAAATCGCTAATCGCGGGGTCCAATACAAAAAAGAAAAAGATATTTACAGCCACGAGGTGGTCAGATGACCTCATAAAGGTGGTAAGAACTAGTAGGAAGACGCTGGCTGCAAGTAGTACAACATTAAGACCAGTAGTGGACTCTGGTCGTAGAGACACAATACAGGTAAGTATTGTATCTCTACCACAAGAAGTCCTTTCAGAGTAGATTTCATTAAATAGGCACATTTGCTAAGACACGACAAAGCGTAAGTCAGCCTGCAAAGACACTCAGTGCCTACTATTAAATTAAACTACCGACTGTGCCTCTCTTTCTATCGTGTAGCTGTTGCCGTCGTGCGTTGTCGTCTTTTCTCACGCTTCTCTCAAGTGTCCGGTCGAGCCGGTTTTATGTACTTCTAGCATTATATCTAAACTGCAAAGAAGGTTTTGGCCAAATATTGGTGCTACTTATAAATACATTTGCGCTCGCCATTACATCGCTAGCCCGCATGAGAATATCTGCGCGGGCGCAGTGCGCCTGCGACGACTGACTTGTCTGTCTGTCGGAGATTTATTATTAGATAACTCATGACGCTAATGTGACCTTTCCACTCATGTTATAAGTGACTTTGGCTGAATTTGGAAGAATACTGTTTCGTTTAAATAAAAATAATAATTTGCAGACGACTTAAACAATATTTCATGAGTAATTTAAATTTTAAGACCTAATGTTGCAAATATTTTGCAACCCACGCGCACATTGTCAGGTCTGTAGTCCCTACCGTCAGCAGCTTAGGCCCTGCCCCACTGCCGGCGGCACTCTAGTTTTTATGTTTTTATAGTATTTAAGTTTTTATATTTCTATTGTAAAAAATGAAGACAAATATACACGAGACATAATAAAGTTATTAATTAAATATGCGTTCAAAAGCTATTGTTACTGAAAGTTCCTTGGGGATTTTCTACAGTTTTATTTTCCTTTTATATCGGACAGAACATCTTGAGAAATATCAGCCGCTCAGGTTAGACAACTCAGCGGAGATTTCAGTGCAGAACGGTTTCAAAGGTCTTTGTCCAAAGTGGCAACATTTATTTTTAGATCTACCCAACCAAAATGTTGTGAAAAATATATACTTCGTGTGGTGAACGCTAGTTGTTTTTATTATTGTGACCTTATGAAAAATCAGATAAATTGCATCAATTGGACTCCAAGAAAGTGTAAATCGAGTGCCGATATTGTGGTTATTGCTGAAAGCAGTGATAAGTGTTCACAAAAACCCTGCCAATCTGGGGAACGAGGTGCCGGTGTCAGCGGCTTGGATACCGCCGGATGTTGTTTTCTAATCGGAGCCCCAAATTATTTTCAAGGACACCCTATCCAAGACAAAAGTACGTACAAAAAGGTCCTACGAGACGGAAGCTGAATCGGAATTCTTGGAAAATCTACCGTTTTGTATGGGGTGCTTGTTACTAAAATCAAGAATTGGTAGAAGTTGCCGAAAATTGGTAGAAGAATTGGTAGAAATTAGTCAACATGGAATCAGCTATAACAGTGTTAGAAGACTACAGAAATCAAATAGAACGAGGATATCGGAACTTCAAGAAGACACCGAAAGAAAGAATGACAGCAGAGTATTTATCGGTGAGATTAGAAAGTCTGGAACTTCTAATGACACGATTTCTAGATGCACATGAAAACCTTCTCTCAAAATATAGTGGAAGGGATCTAGAGGCCAGCAGTTACATACAAAATGATATGTTCGACGCATGTTACGAGAGCTACATCACCTACAAAGGAGAGTTGAAGATCAAGCTATCATCTTTCGTCGTGAAGGCACCGGAAACAGGAAGCAACAAGGTGACGAAGGAGCCTTCGTCAAGTCCAGCAATCAAGCTACCAAAAATAACAATACCCACCTTCAGTGGGATTTATTCTGAGTTTTTATCATTTAAAAATTTATTTGTGTCTTTAGTCCATAATAATCCGTCACTTGATGAGGTCCAAAAATTGCATTATTTAAAAACTCAATTGAAAGGTGAAGCTGAGCAGTTAATTAAGTATATCCCCATTGCCAACTCTAATTATAAGAAATGTTGGGAACTTTTGATGAACAGATACGACAATAAGCGTTACTTGTCTAATTGTATCCTTAAACGTTTATTTAGTCAGCGTACTATGAACGGGGAGTCTGCTCAAGCACTAAAAGAGCTTTTGGACACTACTTCAGATTGTATACATGAACTTAAGAACTTAGGTATTTTGGTAGAATCTTGGGATGTAATAATTATTAACGTCATATGTCAAAAGTTGGACCCTGAAACTAGGAAACAATGGGAGATACACGTAACCCAAGCAGGGGAAGACTTGCCTTCGCTGAAACTGTTCGAAGATTTCTTAGAATTGCGTTTCCGTGCACTTGAATTCGTTGAGCCTCTTAAAGGTAAATCTAAATCTAATGTTTCTACTAAAGCCATGCACACAACATCAAATTACAACATTACCTGTCCTCATTGTAATGAAGGTCACAAACTGTATTCATGCAGTAAATTTACTAAAGAAGACGTAGGTAAGCGTCAGGCAATAGTAAAGTCTCTTCAGCTTTGCTATAATTGCTTAGGAAGCAATCACTTTGGTAAATCATGTCGTGTCACCACAAAATGCCGCATTTGTAAGGGGAAACATCATACCCTTCTTCATGGATCATCGAAACCTGAAGCTAGGGCTTCAGCCCCTGAAGCTAGTGCTTCAGCCCCTGAAGAAGAGAAAGTCTCAGAACAATCATCACACTCAGAAACTATATACCTTCGAAATCACTTTGCGACAGGACAAAGCCAGACTTTA
The DNA here is from genome assembly GCA_947563715.1 of Lycia hirtaria. Lineage (NCBI taxonomy): Eukaryota > Metazoa > Arthropoda > Insecta > Lepidoptera > Geometridae > Lycia > Lycia hirtaria. The sequence continues at coordinate 2,268,581 of OX387376.1, read as the reverse complement.
CTGGCCACAGCTTTGGTTAAAGCTGAGTCCAAAGATGGTTCGAAGCTGATACTGAGAGCTCTGCTAGATCAAGGATCACAAGCGTCTTTCATATCAGAGGCAGCTGTACAATTATTACGGTTGAGGAAAATTAAAGTGAAAAGTAGTATTTCAGGCATAGGGGATACTCAGAGTGACTTAACTTCAAAAGCGATAGTTATGGTCAACATTCAGTCACTCTATGACCCTAAGTTTAAATTGCAGGTGAAGGCTCACGTACTCAATACTGTGACTTCACTTTTACCGGATAAGAAATTCGTTTTGCCAAAATGGGCAGAACTCGGTCGTATCCAGTTAGCCGATCCAGAATATAATACACCCAATAAAATCGATATTTTATTGGGTTCTGAGATATACTGTGCTATCTTGAAACAGGGCTTGCTACGAAGTCCTGAGGGTTTAACAATTGCTCAAGATACGTATCTCGGATGGGTTCTATCGGGTCAGGTGGGCGGTCGCGGATCCAACGAGTCAAATTGCCATAATGTCATGTTAAATTTGCATGTCAAACTTGAAGAAAATGAGCTCCTCAAAAGATTTTGGGAGCTAGAAGCCGAACCTAGTTCGATAAATCAAAAGATATTAACTCCTGAAGAGGAGACGTGTGAGGAACATTTTAAGGCGACAACTCGGAGAGATGAAGCCGGTCGTTACGTAGTAGAATTACCTTTTCGCACACAAGCAAGTGAAGCCTATGGAGACACGAGAACGATCGCAGTTAAGCGGCTAACCAGTCTAGAGAAGAGGCTAGAGAAAAATCCTGATCTCAAGAGAGACTATACCCAGGTGTTACAGGAGTATCTTACTCTAAATCACATGGAAAAGGTAACACAGGAGTCTGCAACTACCGATTGCAAGATATGGCTGCCGCATCATGCGGTCATTCGAATGGACAAGAGCACAACTAAAACTAGAATAGTTTTCAATGCCTCTGATGAAACGGCAAATGGAGTTTCTTTAAATTCCACTCTCATGGTTGGTCCAACCATACAACCGGAGTTACGACATACGATAATGCGTTGGCGTCTACATCCTATATGCCTTACAGCCGATATTATCAAAATGTACAGAATGGTGAGAGTTGCGAAGAAGCATGTAGACTATCAAAGAATAGTGTGGAGAGACGACGCCAACAAAGATATACAAGATTATCGCCTTTTGACGGTTACATTCGGTACATCTTGCGCACCATATTTGGCCGTAAAGGCAATGCAACAAGTCGCTTTGGATGAAGGCCATAATTATCCACTAGCTGCTAGTAGAGTTCACAAAGACTTCTACATGGATGATTTGCTCACTGGTTGTGAATCTGAGACCGAAGCAGTTCAACTCTACACAGAAATGAATGCTCTTCTCCAAAAAGGTGGATTTGTGTTGCAGAAGTGGGCCAGTAATAGGACTGATTTATTACAAACCGGAATTGACAATACAGGAGTTAATCACGAATTTAAGGAAGACGATGTCACCAAAGTAGTGGGTCTCACGTGGAATCGGCGGACGGACGAATTTGACTATAGCGTCAATTTGTCACGTGATTCCATACCAGCAACAAAGCGGGAAATAATATCTGAGATATGTCGTCTTTATGATCCGTTGGGATGGATCGGGCCTTGTATAATCAGAGCCAAGATATTTATCCAAAAATTATGGCTCACAGGGCTCGATTGGGATGAGCTTTTGCCTGAAGATCTTCTAAAAGAATGGGTATCTTATCGGGAGGAGTTAGCTAAACTTCTTAATTTTCATATACCGCGATGGGTACAAAGATCCGAAGGAGACATAGAAGTGACGTTACACGGGTTCGGAGACGCTTCTAATGCAGCATTTGCTGCAGCGGTTTATATTCGTTGCATCTCCGCGGATGGTACCATAACAACGCACCTGGTAACTTCAAAAACCAAAGTCGCCCCAATCAAACAGGTTACTATCCCACGGCTTGAATTGTGTGGAGCACTGCTAGCCGCGAAGCTGTTGCGTGAAGTGGCCGAGGTTTTGGATATCCCTAAATCTCAGCTCCATGCATGGACAGATTCGACCGTCGTTTTAGCATGGCTGTGTGACCACCCTAGTCGATGGAAGCCTTTCGTGGCCAACCGAGCATCTGAGATCTTAAATCTATTGGATGCATCACAGTTTTCGTATGTCCGGTCGGCAGATAATCCAGCAGACTGTGCTTCCCGAGGAATCCCAGCAACGGAGCTAATAGACAATGCACTTTGGAAGTACGGTCCTAAATGGCTGCAACAAGAAAATATCGATTATTCAAAACCAAGCTCAATATGTACAAAGACTGAATTGGAAGCTAAAGAATTAAAGGTACATACCTCAGCTGTCGAAACAGATCCGGAAATGTCACTATGGTCCAAGTTTTCCTCTTTGAGAAAACTTGTCAGAGTCGTGGCGTATTGCCGAAGATTTCTTCAATTGAGGAATCCTGTTAATATAAGATTGAAACCCTTACCTTATCTTACTGCACCTGAAATAAAGGAAGCACTTACCTGTTGCATCAAACAGCATCAGCAGCATTCGTTGCACGAAGACATCGCCAGCATCCTGAAACAGAAAGAGGTTAGTAAGAAGAGTAAACTATCAACATTGAATCCGTTTATCGACGAACAAGGGATATTACGTGTGGGAGGAAGAATTGAGAATTCTTACTTACCAGACTATAGCAAACATCCAATCATCTTAGCTGGAGATTCTTGTCTTGCCAAACTTCTAGTAACCGAAGCTCATGAGAAGACGTTGCACGGCGGACAGCAGTTGACCTGTAATTACATTCGATCGAGGTATTGGGTGACTAAATTAAATAATTTAGTAAGATCACATATCCACCAATGCGTACCTTGTATCAGAAACGCTGCTAAGACTCGAACACAGCTAATGGGTCAATTGCCGACCTGTCGGGTGACCCCAAATAAACCCTTTCTTTATTCGGGAGTCGATTATGCGGGACCAATCAACCTGAGAGTATCAAAGGGACGGGGAAATAAGTCTTACAAAGGCTACATCTCCTTGTTTATATGCATGGTAACTCGGGCAATCCACCTTGAGGCTGTATCTAGTCTTTCATCGGAAGGATTCTTATCAGCGTTTAAACGCTTTCTGGCTCGACGAGGGCGATGTGTTCAGTTGTGGAGTGATAACGGAACAAACTTTGTTGGAGCTGCTAAGGAATTAAAACTACTATTGAATAGTGAGACCTCTTCGTTTCCTAGCGAAGTGGCTGCTGCACTAGCCAATAATGGCACTGAATGGCGATTTATTCCTCCCCAAAGTCCAAACTTTGGTGGACTATGGGAAGCAGGAATAAAAAGTACAAAGCATCACTTAAAGCGTGTGATTGGAGATTCAACGCTGACCTATGAGGAGTTAATTACAGTCCTAACTCAAATCGAAGCCTGCCTTAATTCGCGACCTTTATCAGAGATCAGTTCAGAAGCGGATTCTCCTGTGCCGTTAACTCCAGGCCATTTTTTAATAGGGGAACCTTTGATAATAGCTCCGGACCATAATTACGAGCAGTTGAAACCAGGTAGCTTACGTCGGTGGCAAGTAACCCAAAGAATGGTTCAGCAATTTTGGAGACGTTGGTCTCAGGAATATTTAACCCATTTCTTCCAGAGATATAAATGGAAGAACCGTTCTCCCGAGGTGAAGATAGGGGATGTTGTGTTGGTACGAGAGGAGAACTTGCCTCCTACCAAATGGCTATATGGCTTAGTAGTCAAATTGCATCCGGGCAAGGATAAAATCACGCGAGTTGTAACCTTAAGCTTGGTTCATTGATTCAACGTTCAACTTCTAAACTTTGTCTCATCTACAGTCCATCGTAATTTACATATATATTTATTGTGAACATTTGTTTATTTTGTCGTTTTGGTTCAACGGTACCACAGTTTTAATGTAAAAGGATTTTAAACCGTTATTCTGATTAATTTACATTATTCGCATTATTTAATTTCTCAATGTAGAAATTTAAGAGATTTTCTATTAGTTCATACGTATTTGTTTAAAATTGCGAATAATTTTAGCAAAGGATTTCACCTTTCCTTGTATGTATTTTACATCCTAGTGTCTCTTATTGTAAAAAAAAAAAAAAACTCAAAATGTTATCGAACTCTTGTCAAAAAGCTTAGAAACTAATTCCTTTGTATATGAGTAACAAAGAAAAATATCATGAATATTGTAATACCTTAATATTTTTCAAGTCGGAAGTTCAAATTCTTTATTATTAAATACAAATTTTCCATTAGTTATTTAGTATAAGTTGTTTGTTAATATCATTTTGTGTACTACTTGACTAATGTATAATTGGTAGATAAAGGACTATTCGTCCTTTGTGGGCGGTATGTCCAAAGTGGCAACATTTATTTTTAGATCTACCCAACCAAAATGTTGTGAAAAATATATACTTCGTGTGGTGAACGCTAGTTGTTTTTATTATTGTGACCTTATGAAAAATCAGATAAATTGCATCAATTGGACTCCAAGAAAGTGTAAATCGAGTGCCGATATTGTGGTTATTGCTGAAAGCAGTGATAAGTGTTCACAAAAACCCTGCCAATCTGGGGAACGAGGTGCCGGTGTCAGCGGCTTGGATACCGCCGGATGTTGTTTTCTAATCGGAGCCCCAAATTATTTTCAAGGACACCCTATCCAAGACAAAAGTACGTACAGTCTTCATTGTAATAAAAATCTAATCTCAAATTGAAATATTTTTCGTCTTACTCATTCTCCTCCGTATTATTTATTTATTTAAATAGTCGACAATCTAGGCATCTGACCACTGCTCCCGACCATGTCCAATAAATATCGAAAGTGTGAGAAAATGTCCCGCCTTGCAATAACAGAAAAAGTAAAAGCGTCGTCTCAAAAACAATAAAATAACCGTTCCAATATCAAATGTCCCGAGATAAGTAGAGACAATAGAGAGAGCTTAATATTTGGCGGCCGCTGTGATCGATTACAAATGAAATCGAGAAGCAGAATCGAGATCTCATCGCAGGAGATAATCGGGAGTCACGTTACTACACAATCACTAAGGCAATGTTGCCTGTTACAATAATCTTCTTTTTTTTCTATTTGTCTAGCGGGCGGGCTAAAGCTGATAAGGATGTATATAACCCTTGCTATCTAATTCTTGATTTTAAGTTGCTTTAGATAAAAAAAAAAAGTCTAAATAATTTGTGTTACAATAATTCCTTACATTAAAATATATTGATTAAAAATTATATTAGATTATAAAATCCTAACTAGCAATGGTTCTGTCAGTACGGCAAATTGTAAACACTGCCTCCGGTGTTCTTTTCAGTTTTATCCGAATTTTACAATTTTCGGCACCACTTTGCAATTGGTTAAAACCATAATACAACATAATAACCCCAAAAACCTTATAGAATTACGCGCTTTAAAAAAGTTCAGCTGGTCTAAAGTTAAGCGCTTACCAAAGAACAGCATTTAATAAAATAAACAGAAAATATGGAAACATGCAAAAGCAATCCGATTAACGCAAGAAGCGTTAAAAATTTTACTAATTACGCGAGAATCGAGGCCAAACAAGACTCATCAGGCCAATGTACTTTCTCACAAAATTGCCAAGATGTGTGGCAGTGGGTTGGCCGGTCAAATGTTTCCCAAGCGTACTGAGAGCAAATAAAAAAAAAATACAACTTTCGTAATAGACAACGTTGCAAACGAAAACCGCGGCAAAATTGCGGAAACCGCGACCCGTACGTGACGTAACAACAACTGCTGCTTCTATAATCTATGGCCACGCGCACGCTTTTTCCGTACAAACTATTTTTTTGTCTATGACATCGTGATCGCGCGCGTTTTTTGGTAGTTACCATTTTAATCTATGTTGTTTCGCGCGCTTCTTGCGTAGTGTGATTGAATCGCGACGAAATGCTTGTATTTTTGGCGCTGGGTCGTTGACCCGCGCGATCAGTGAAAGTCTGCCCGCGGCGCCACGCCGGCTGCGCGGGACGCGGGACCACCCCCGCCCTAACTAGTCATAGGCTCAATTATCTCAATTATTTTTTTGTCAATTTGATTTTAGAATATACCTACCTGTAGATTATAGTACTTACAGTAATCAGATGATTTGAGAAGAATGGGCCAAGTCTAAAAGAAATCAATTTATTCACTAAGCAGGTTGGCCTCCAATATTTTTATAGCAAAAATATCAATAAATAAGTATATGTATTAAGTATTTAAAAAAAATTAGTTCAATGGATGGTCACAAATGAAAAAAAAAGTTCTAACACCGCCTTTTTACAAATAAACAATGTCTAATGGGCTTCTCCCTTTACCTTTTCTGAAAAGGTTAAATTAAATAAAAACATATTAGTTTGTTTTGAATTAACATGTTACTCTTTTCACCGAGTATCTTTGTTTTTGGAATACATAAAATAAATTACTATTTAACTTTCATTTAATACACATTTTGCTTCTTGTTTTTGAGAAGTTACAAATAATCTATATTTAAAAGAAAAACAAAATACCCGACTGCAGAAATGCAGTTTTTGCAGTCTATCAGTCAGTCTTACGATTTCCTTACACTTAATACGCTGTTGAGTGCACGTTTTTTGCCAATGTCTTATTATTATTATTACAAACAATATACACACTCTCTGTGTTGAATACTCGCCGTGACCAAGCTGTCATTACACTCGCCTCGAGAAGGCGAATCTAACGACAGCTCGCACTTCAAAAATTGGTCATATTATTTAACTTTTTTGCGAACAAATAAATGTTAAGGAAACCAAAAGTCGAAAAAAAATGTTAATATTATAATATATTATTTTTGTAACAACTAATGTACTATAAAAATAAATATACCATTGCCTTTTTCCATTTCAAAGAAATACTATTATTTTTTATGTGTACTATATTTTTTTAATTTATTTTGAAAAATACTATATTCCACTGAAAAAATTTTGGCAACCCTAGATACATACTCATACACAAAAACAAAAAACGTAAACTATCAATTAAAATAGATTACACAATCCTATCATCTTTACAATAGTAGAAATGATTTAAAAAAAACACAAACAACAGCACACTCTCACCAACATTGTTTAGACCAACTAATACTACTTATAGATGGCCGATAAAAGCACGCCGATTTACGCAACGCAATTATTGGGCGCGAATTAACACACTCATTGTGTAATTGTTCATGTTATGTATCTGATGGTAAAATAGAGGCGATATTTGTTGTCGTTTTGGCTTGACATTATTATTTGTTAGCCTATCGTTTTATTTTTCTATTGTTTGTTTTGAATGGACCACAATGAAATCGATTGCAACAGTTTCAAATATTTCCTCTTTTTTGCGGCGCGTGCACAAATTGTGAAGTTTGTCTAGTATTTTTTTTATTTATACTTTATTCGAAGTTTCTGTAAAGTTTAGCCGACAACCTGAAAACAGAGGTCTCATCACTTTATTTCAACTTCCAACACTCGTGTACGTAAACTGTATGTAGTACAGGTAACTGTAGTAGGTACTGAAAAATCTGAAGAAATCGTCTATTTGTGAAAAAGAAACAAGTTTTTTTTTTAGTTAGCATAGGTACTATCATTGTTTATGATCGCTCTTAAACGCAACTTTTTTTAAATTTGTTATTTTTAAATTTGTCTTAGCTCTTTTATAGATCTAAGCCAAATTTAAAAATAAAACGAATTAACTCAAAATTCATGATGCTTTTGAAGTGTTCCTATTCTTTAGTTCTATATGGTTCGTGTTTGTGTTCTATATGGTTCGTTTTATTACAAAATATGTGAACGAATTTTTTGAGTTGTTGAGTTTTATTTTGAAACGAGCGTTTTCTTTGATGACAGTTTACGCCAAAAATATATGAAACGGGAAATGTCTTAGTCAAACGTCGTCAGATTCTAAATATAAAAGTAGGCCTTATCCTAAAACTTCCGCTTTTGTGCTCAGTATTTTTAGATTTTTTTTTTGTTACGACGAACAGATAAAGCCCGCTCGTTAGTCTAACGGCTGGGTTAGCCGCAAAACTCCATAGAAAACAACTCTGTGAATCTGAGCCAAGACTCAAAGTTGAATAAGACTGTTTACGTGAATTAGACTGTGACTAGAACACTATATAACTTGTAATATTCAAGAAATTTGGCGTCATCTCAATACTTGACACTGGAAAATCGCTAATCGCGTGGTCCAATACAAATAAAAAATAAGCAGAAGAAGAGTGAGTCTTTGGAGTGTTAAATATGTTGAATATAGTTAGAGGTTATCTGTGGCACGGAATAAATCTGCCATTGCCACTTGTACCGGTATTTATTTAAGTATATGTACTAAATAGTATTATGAAGATGAAGATTGTTTTTAAATTTGAAGAAAACCCCAGAAAAGTTTAGTTACATTAACAAACGTTCAGTGTGTCGGTCGGGTCGAGATCTACTAATCTGGCAACATACGAGGGTTACCACGTTCACAGAGCGCGGGGCGGAAGGCGTGCGACCTGACATTTCGCTGGGATGCGCCTGCGCCCATGCACGTAAACGTTTTCCTCGTGTTACGCCACCTAATTTCACTTAGGTCTTTAATGTACCGCCCTTCACGGATTTGCGTAGCTTAGTGATCATATCTCGCAATCCAAGCGCTGTATCATCAGTTAATGAACAGGTAATTATCAAGAGCGTAATAAATGTCAATGTTTAAAATATAAAAATGTAAAAAAGTAAGTAAGTACTAAGTTTATAAGTTTAAAATATAAGTAAAACTTAAAATCCTCCGACATAAAAAAACGGCAGAACCGATTTTGATGAAATATAGCTAATAATACTCTAGAATATCCCTTTCAAACAAAAAAACTAGATCGAAATCGGTTCTATTCTATTATTGTTAAAATAAAAATATCGTTTCTGTATCGTTACCGTCAATCTTCATTACCACGCGGGTGAAATTACAAGGCATAACTAGTGACGATGAAAAATGGCGATGCTGGGGACTTTTCGTGGATATTGTGAAAGTCGTGCATCCTGAGTAGGTTTTTCTTAGAGATATAATATGGGAGTCTTTAAGTCGGAACTAAATCAGTTTCTGCTTAAGTATGAGCTTGACGCGCGCAGCTATCTCTCTCGCGCATCACAACTTTTTTAAACATACAAAAATCATTGAGTTGAATCATTGAATTATTTTTATAGGAGAAATATTTAAAAAAAAGTTTTCTTTGATATCTTTTAAATTGGGTAAGAGTAGGAAAATATATGTTTTTTTCACTACTCCGTCGCCAATATAAGTGATATCTCGATAAAACTTTTTTTTTATATTTCTCCTATCTAATTAAATAAATTCATTTCTCACTTTTCTAATATCCGTACCCAATAACTTTATATGTTTTAAAATGTTGTGATGCGCGAAAGAGATAGCTGCGCGCGTTGATGGCCACCTTCAGTAAGCGGCATCGTGGACCGCAATGTAGCTTACCATCAGATCAGTTAATGGTCAAGCGCAACTCTATCATAATATGAAAAAAATCAGTATTTCAACACGATGTAAATCCTGATAAAAACATAACAAAAATTGATACCAAAACCGTTAAAACGAAGAGCGCGTCACAAATAAAATTTTGTAAATGCTTTCGCCAGCGCGATAACAGCAACATCGTACGTAATATTATTCCCGACGCATGCATCAGCGTAACATGAGATTGCATATTTTAAGACGCGGAAGAGTTATTCTATCGGCCATTTCACGTATAAAATTACGCGTTATGACCGTACAGTACTGACAGATAATGCGCCTTTATGGCGATACTAGTAAAATCACGGTACATTTCAAGAATCTCTTCCTGCTCGCTTCGCTCACGCATTTATCGTTCATACAATTTAGGGAAACAAGTATAAGCTTAGAAAACTCAAAAATTCCCGAAAAAAATTTGAGGACACACATACAAGTACATTCTCGATGAAGTCCTCTTTCAAATAAATAAATAACTAGATCAAAATCGGTCCATCCGTTTGAGAGCTACAAGGTCACAAACAAATACACAGATACACACGTCGAACTTATAACACCCCTCTTTTTGAGTCGGGGATTAATAATAAAGTTTACCGCCTGGGAAATTTAATACTGATAGTTTTTACATCTTAATTACACTGTTAAATACGCGAGAAATGAAAGGAAATGGGGGAGCCCTTTGCCCAGCAGTGGGATCTAGCAGGTAAAAAAAATACACTAATAATATATTGCATGATTATAGATATAATACAATATTAAGACAATACAAAAAACCGGACAAGTGCGAGTCAGACTCGCCCACCGAGGGTTTCGTACAAACTAAATAAAAGGGGGAAATCATATATTTTTTTTATATTTTCCTTCATAAACCGAAAAATATACATCGTAATAATATTTAACACATTCCTTGCTCACCACTCGGATCCGAGTGGGGCGGGGCTATAGTAGCAGCGCCTCCCACTCGGATCCGAGCGAGCGTCCCGTTCATTTTGTAGTAGTCAGTAAACCGCCGGCTACTAAGCCTGCGTTCAGTTAATATGAAGTGTGTATGAGACATGGAGGTCTGGAGCAAATCTACCAAATATTTAAATGTCGAACGTTGCGGTGGCGATACGAGAGCGGTTCGGAAGCGATACGGGAGCGAGATATCCTACGAAAAGCGCGGGCAACAGTTTACTTAATTTTCATCCTTTAAACATGCGGCTTTAATTAAATAATTTACAAGTTTCCTGATGAGATTCAGCCAAGTGCAAATTGGTTAAGGTCTTAAAATTGAAAATCTGATTAGAACAGACACGTACGGGCGTTAGAAAGGGAAAATGTGGGTATTAAAACTTACACTTAACCCACAGGATTGACTCTAACTCGAAGTCTCAACTCTAACGATACAGACGATTCGTACTTATATTTATCCCTGTTTATGCTTTCATTATCATAGCCACAAGAAGTCCACTGCTGGACATAGGCCTTCCCCAAGGATTTCCAAAAAGCCCGATTGGAAGCGGCTTGAATCCAGCATCTTCCCGCCAATTGTATAAGGTGTTTCTATAGTATGTAATTTACGAAAAAATTGTATTCTATCAACCATCTGGTTTCTATAGTACACGCTTTGCTTAGTTTGGGCTAGATGGCGTTGTGTGAAATGTACTCCAAAGTATAAGGTCATCCGTCCATCTCGTGGCTGGTCTTGCTACGCTACGCTTGCCGGTGCGTGGTCTCCACTCGAGAACTTTCCGGCTCCATCGGCCGTCATGTTTATGCTTTATATTCTATTAATCACATCTCTATAATCTGTAATATGAAACATCATTTCCCTCAAAATTCTAACCTTTATGAATAAACATTTCTGGTTTCAAATAAACCGAACATCTCAATAATTGTTCGGCTAAAAGAGCTTCATGAATTAATAAAAAATCGGCGACGCGGGCAAAGCGGCAGGAAAGGTGAAAAAGGAGATGTGCGCTCGGACACGTTGAAACATGCTGTACATTCAAAATATGTTTTGCTATACCATATTATATATTAATATGTAATGATATAAATTACGGTATAGGTTGGTAACGTCATAGAAATATATATTATAGCTGCGTGTGCGGTCACTCGAGAATTTGTATAGAAAATATATGGCAAGGTAATATGTCTAGCTATAAAAATATATTAATATATATTATAGCTACGTGTGTGATGGGCTTAATTGAAATTTCTAGTTAACAAACTTATGAAATCAGAAACTCGTGTTTAGTAAAACATGTGTTCCGATAAATTATATCTTATTCATATAGATATTAAATCATTAAGTCACACCACACCGTCACATCGTCGCTTAACATCAGGCGAGTTGGTGGTCAATCGTCGATCTATAGTGTATAAAAAAAAACATTAAGTATATAAAGATCAAGTTCTCCGAAAATACCTATATAACTCACTTATTTCTTTGAATTCGCCAACTTGCGGTGATGTCAAAGAAGCCGCCAGTGTTTTGTCGGTAACGTTGTTAGCTATGAAAAGTTTCCTACAGTCTAAGTGATGGAAAATTCTTCGGAAGCTAAATACCTATTTCACACTAATTTTCCTGTTTTGTAACACGATCGAAACTGTGCATAATCAAGGGCGTCGCCAAGGGGGGGCAAGAGGGGCAGTTGAGATTTAAAAATGTAACCAATTGCAAAGCAGCTAAAGTCCTAAGGCCGTGCAATTGTACCTGTACCTACAATTTATATTTTCTCATCCTCCATAATATTAACTTGCCCCCCCCCCCCCCCCCCCCCCCTAGGCCATGGGCTGGCGACGCCCTTGTGCATAATATTTAATGGAATACAACAATCTTCTCCTGTTATAAGAAAAATGCGTAATGTACTGGCGAAAATTGCACATAATAACTAAACGATTCTGTCCTGCAGAGACCGTGGACATAATGTCGCTCTGTAATGGAACGGACGGCGATGTAAATTAGTGAAATATTAACAAAAACACGGCAGAGCGTTCCGGGAACGCGTTTTTAGTGGGCTCACGAACAACTCGGGAGTCGCAAATATTGCAGGTTTACATTTTTGAACACACTACTCCTGACAAGATGTGTACCTAATATTATATTGACTTCCTAATCTGTGATTAGGAAGTTGGGGTGTGTGTAGACATTATGTTGCCTGAAAGGAGCTATAAACTTTGCCTGTTCGCTACTCAGCTGTATAAAACGTGTCAGCTCCATTCCGACTTTCTGGTCATACATTCCATCAAATTGACGTCACGTGAAGATAAATTAATTGCTAAAGTACGTGATAATTTAATACATTGTTTTACGCCACTTAACTAGTAATGTACTAAAACGCACGTACAAAATTATGAACATATTTTTATAAACACTGATTTATATTTCCATATATTTTTGGCAATAAATAGTGGACATGGGCAGTTGGCGAAACGTTACATCATATTTTTTTTATACGCTCAATAGATGGAATATATGTAATTTCATCTATTTAGTGTAGCAAAAAATATTTAATCCATGATGTTGCCAGCCTCCTGACACAGCGTTGTAATGGCATTATATATGAAATGTTGCTAGAGTCCGCGTCACCCCAAGTCCGATTGTGCACTTTTGTAACTAAATTTGATAGGCGTGCGTGCCATTGTCCGTCGGAACACAGAATATCTTAATAGTATGTATGGCCGGAATGCGATTGAAGCGCCACATCTATAAGACGAGTGGTGGCGTAGACTCAAGCAAGAATATTTTTGCGTTTTTTTTTTCGAAACCGTCAAACCAGTCTCGAGGATGTGGGGAAAACCCCACATCCTCGAGACGTTAATTATACGATTAAAAAATCGTATAATTAACGAACAATTAATTAGCTCCCGAAAAATCAAGGAGACAACGACACATGGGAGAATCGGCGAAAATTATCTAATTCATAGATCTTTTAAATTTAGTTCGCATATTTAACATTTAGCTTGACAACCCAGAGGATTTTATTTGAACTGACTCGAATTTTTGTAACCTTTCAATAACTGAATTAAATGGCCTAAATGTCATGGTATTTGATGAACTGCCTACTCCGCAAGTGAAAATAGGCGTGACTTTGTGTATGTATGTAAATTATTCTCATAAGTACACAAATATCGATGCCACATTGTTTACAGCGAGTATCGAATGTTATTATGTACCAAGTGGCCTAACTGTCCACTAGTGCAACACTAGGCTCGGCCCACGACACGGCCCGCTGGCTCGCCAACACGCCTCTACTACTACCATACCATGTGTGTATTATTCAAATCAAAATAATTTATTGTCAAGCTGTGTAGGTAAGAAAGGGTCTCAACAGTTTCGCCCATTGCGGACATACAATATGAAATAAATATTTTTTTGCATTATATCAACTTATTAAATTCAGTAGGTATGGAAAAGAAATAATGACAAACAATATGTAACCTAATATAAAAATTGCAGTCAAAATAAGATTGTATACGTTACATTTGTCAACTCAAAACAAAAATCAAATAAAAATATATTTATTGCATAAATTATTACAATGTCATAAAAATGTATATTCTTCTATTCTACCATTTAGCACGGATATAGGTAAATGGTTATAAATTCTTTCATTTTTCATTTCATTTCAATTATTTCATAGACTTCCGGAATAACTTCCCAAAATATTAGTAGTCAAATTATTTAATTAGCAGTCGCTTTGGCTACTAATCTTTTGGGAAAAAAATTAAGAACCTTCCAAAAAAGCTATTTACAATGTTTGATAAAGAGTCAAAGTAAAGTAAAGTAAGCTTTGATAATACTTATATAAATAGTATACGTTCTTCTTGTAGAGAAAAAAAACGTGACGTTAACAAATACACAAAACGTACAATGACAGTATCTTTTTTTTTTTAATTTGAATTTGGACCCGCTTAGAGCATTAACCAATGTCAAGTATTAATATTTCTTCAAATTTCTTGAATAAAACAAGTCATAAATACTGTAGTCACAATCTAAGTCACGTATACAGTCATTTTCATATTCGAATTGTGTTTCAATAAAGTGATGGCGACTTTACTGGAACCTTCAATGGAGTTATGCCAAATAACGTGTAAAGACATGTTACGCCGCTTTAATTCACTTGTCCACACTCAAGCACTTAATGAATAAAACACCACCATTTTATAGCACGAAAATTCAAAATAACACAAGTTTAGAAAAATAAAATAAAATGACAACATGTTTCCATGACGTTCCCGCCAATACTCTCAGTATCTTAGGAAGAAAGAAAGAAAATAAACTCGACAAATGGCAAATATGTAATATGATGCCAACATCAAGCAAAAAAGGAAAGAATCTGCTCGTTTTCTTTTCGCTGTTTTGGCACCACTTTTGTATTTAGCCATGAAGCGTTTAAGCGGAGTTTATTTTTAAACCTAATTGAACAATGACAACAACGCAGAATGATAAATAGTACAAAATAACGTTAAACCCACTATAAGTGTCCTGCGTGTCGGCTACAAGCTCGGTAATTGTTCAAAACGTGGTGACGTGCCGCGAATAACTCTGCTTTATTTACTTTTGTTCAGATGCAAGGCGACATTGTAAACGCAATTTAAAATACGAGAGAAAATATTTAAAATTCATAATTTTCTATAATTAACCTTTCTTTAACATTCATTAAAATTGTATGCTTTATATGGTATTGTTACTAATGTTTGTCCTGTTTTGTGGTTAAAGAACTTTAAAATTTGGACCCTCATTCCTTGCATAAAGAACCTTTTTTTGTGATTAAATTAAAAATGACCAGTTTTCGGATTTTTTCCTATATCTGTACTCTAACACAATGCTTCTTGCCAAATTTCATAGTTCTAGGTCAACGGGAAGTACCCAATAGGTTTTGATTCCCTTGTGAGTGTCGAAATGTGCGTTTTTTACGACATATTCTGCTGTAAGTTTTTTTTTACGAAAACTGAGAAATTTGATTTTTCTTTCTGCAGCAAGACACTATGGATCTGCGTATATGGTTTTAATTTCAACTCGATAACTTCACGCGTTCCCGAGATAAAGGTCTTGACACCCGGACGGACGGACAGACGGACAGACGAACAACAAAGTGATCCTATAAGGGTTTAATTTTTTCCTTTTGAAGTACGGAACCCTAAAAAACGTGTCAAATTGGGTCCATATTGGCATCATTGCTGATCGTAACAGCCAGCGCCGGTTTTCGGAGATGAGCGTACGAATAAAGTTTCAAGTGGGTAGTGAATAGTGTCAGGTGTAGTGATCTAGTAACATACTTAGCCTTCAAAGGCACGCGAAAAGTTGCTTCACTAAGCTAGAGGCTACTCGCAGTCTAAGCTTATAATAATGCCTAAAGGTATTAAGGTGTAAGTGAGAGCAACTGATTTATCGTACTCAGCCATGAATACAATAAATTGAATCACGTGTTGGAGAATTGTACAACGCAACTAGTCAATTAACCCTTATTTACGTTAACGCAACGGATTTCCAATCCGAGTTTTAACTGGCAACACTCGCAATGCGACGTTTCGCATTTTCCACTTTTCCTGCCACAACGGTCATCGACCTCAACATGGCGTACGCACAGCGGACATGTGAAAATGTTGTAAAAATGAATGCGCGCTGCCACTTTCGATCTCAGTCAGCTTCCGCTAATTAGAAACTACTTTCGATGCTGTATTTATATCGTTACATTTTTTATTTGTAAGATAAGTAATCTTGTGCAATCAATATGATCGTAACTAAAGTAAACAAACTTAAGTTTCTAAATCCTATTCACAGAAACTTGTTATGTTTTAACTTTGGCACGATATTTATCTATTCAGCCAGCATCAAGTACAAAGAAAGCTTGAATTAATTGTTATTTTACGAGTTTCGACATTTATTGCCATTAAAAAAGGAAAGTGTGTTTAAAAAGTAAAATAAAATTAAAGTAAGTAAAATTTTCGTTTGCAGGTTAATTTAATGTTGAAAATATCTAAGTGGAAGTAATGCACAATAAAGGAAACAATTACAAAATTAGGCCAAGTTTAATGTTCATCATTAAATGAGTGGCGACAATTCGACCTTGCAACACTGGGTTATTCGCATGTATTTAGTTCAATGTTAGCCGTATTTAGTTTTAATTAATTTTATATGAATTGCGATTCTTATTTATGACCGCATGTGTTGCTGCTTAATTGAAAACGTTACAACTTTCTAATGCAACACGAGATTTATGTCTTATTTTAATTAATATTGTTGTTTTAATACGGAAGGCAAAGCAATGGATAAATGGTCGATTTAATTATATTAATATATATTTTTTATTACTAAAATAAAATGTAACTAGAGTACCTATAGAAAATGTTTTTTTTTAATTATATAGTAAGTAGGTACATACCTTTGATTTATTTGACAATTGTCAGTTTACATTTTATAAAGATATAAATGTGTTTTGTGTAACAATTCCATTTACGCTGTAAATGAAGTCGATTAAAATATGAGTACAGAAAATGTCAGCTGTCTCAAAATTTATTTAAATCTAGAATCAAACAGCACCACGTTAGCAAGTTTAGAAGATCAAAAAGGCCCGATAAAAAAAACGGCCGAACCTATTTTGTGAACCAGCTATAGCAAAGAACACTCGATGAATAAAAATACTGATAGTTAGACATAATAAGAAGGTAATGAATTGTAGTATTTTCGGCATGGGACCAGTAATTTATAATAAAATACCCATTGTACTTAAAAATCTTAATACAAGTTTATTTAAAAAGAAATTGAAAAGTATTCTGATAAGTAAATGTTATTACACTGTGAAAGATTATTTCAATGACAAAGAATTTAATTGGAATACTGACATTGATAATCTCCTATGACATTGCAACAATCCCTTATCTTGGCATCTCTGATAGTTTTTACATTGTAATCTGAAGTTTGACATTGAATTATTTATGATTTCATTATAATTTTGACATCGATTAAATTTAACATTGTAACTATAACTTGACATGGATTAATTTCATATTATAATTGTAACTTGACATGGATTAAATTTGACATTGTAATTATAACTTAACATGGATTAAATTTGATATTGTAATTATAATTTGACATTGTATAATTGAAATGATAACTTCATATTTTTGACTTTTTTTTCTGTAATAATAGTTTTTTTTTGGAATGTCAATTTTTAAAATCACTCGGTGAGCCCACTTCCAGTATTGCATGCCTGCTGGAGAGGCAAGTTTGTATAGGGAAAATCTAGAATTGTTATAATTCCATATTAAGATCCTTAATGTACCTACAAACTGCAATAAAATTATTTGTATTTGTATTTGTATGAAATCCTCTTTCAAACACAAAAACTAGACAAAAATCGGTCCATCCGTTTCAGAGCTACGATGCCACAGACACAGAGATTACAGATGCACTGATGCAAACTTATAACACCTCTATTTTTGGATAGGGGTTTAAAAATAAGGAGTAGCGAAAAAGTACTAATGCTAAAATCACTAAAAACTTATCGATACATAGCCTTGCACTAAAATTTGTATTTATTGCATAGCCCCATATCAGCGATCCCATCAGGCTTCTGTCGTCACAACCATTTAGCCAACCGTTTCAAAGAAGTGAAATTGTAACAGAGCAGTCACATAATTCATTTAAACGGAGATATGATCTATACGCAGATAAAAACCGGTATGAAATAATTAAACTACTGCAGAAGTCTCGACTTGTCTGTGTGCTTGTATGATGGATGATGTGTAAAATATTTAGCGGAATCGAAAGTTTAAGCTTGATAGATAAAATATATCAACAATTCACGGTAATGTATTTTATCTACCATGACATCACAATGTTATTAATTAGAAATTCATTATTGGACAGCAAAATATAGCACAAAATGAATATAATAAATATAAACATATAATAATAAAACGTCTTTTATCATGAGAGATCCGTAGACGTACAAAAGTCACCGACATAGCCCACCTGATTAGGAAGTTGAAGTGGTAATGGTCAGGGCAAGGAGCACGTAGAACTGATGGCCGATTTGAAATCGCGAGAGATTTTATTGCACAACGTACGAATTTGCTAGTACATAATAAAAGGACGACCCGTGTCAAAAAAATACCTATAGTCGCCTCAACTTTCGTTAAAAATACTTTCATCAAAAAACTTCCAAATAATTGATTTCTCCGATGAGAACAACCTCGGCTAGTCATCGCGTTCCCAGACTCCATTAGGCGAATTTGTAAAAAAAAAAGATTTATTACCATCGATTTTCGAGCAATTACTGGCGATTCCATGATTCACACTCAGATCGAGATCAAGAATAAAGATAGAATGAATATCGTGTAGATACGACAATATGGGCAAGAGATAGATGTAGGCAATGTCAAACTATAACTACACCAAAAATAAAAATAAAAGTTTGAAAATTTTAATAAAAAATTACCATATATATATAAAATATGTGTTATTAAAATTTTAAAATACATTTTTTAGGATGAATTAGAATAAATATATTTTTATTAAGTAGTTTTGTTTACATGTAATCAAATATTAAAGTTGCTCTTTAATCAAAAATGTTACATTTATCTTTATGTAACTCTATGATCGCAGTTCCATTATGAGGTACATCTATGTTCAAACAAAGTCCATCGAACCTAAGATGAGCGACGAGAAAAAGCGTGAAAAATACGGTCGTCTAGATTTTCATAACCTTGTCTAAAAATTATTTTGTCGCCGCGGATTTTAATGCATTGTTTTTGTAATTATATTCACATATCAAATCTGAGAGTAATTTGAGAACCTAATTTCTGTTTCCGTAAAAACAACCTGTGAAACAAAATAAAAGCTTGTAAAAATTCTGATTGTAAAATGTAAACTAGTCAAGTATATGAAAAT
This sequence comes from Lycia hirtaria, assembly GCA_947563715.1. Classification (NCBI taxonomy): domain Eukaryota; kingdom Metazoa; phylum Arthropoda; class Insecta; order Lepidoptera; family Geometridae; genus Lycia; species Lycia hirtaria. The sequence goes on along the minus strand of OX387376.1, from coordinate 2,249,161 downwards.
AAGACGCGATGTCCTCATCGCTTTGAGGTTTCAATCATTTGAAAAATGAGAAACTTAACTTCAATGGATTTAATGGATGATCATTTTAGGCGTAACTGTTTAAATCTTAGGTACATTAAATACAGATTCGATAAATAGTCTAGAAAATGTAAATCGAATCTCTGTAACAATAATTTTATATTCTTTGACAACAGAACGCCTCCCACGGAATCTATCGTCTTTTTTCTGTCGAATCATTGTTTCTAGTAAGTATATTATAAAAGTAAAAGTGTTAAGTATTACGTACCGACTTACGGTAAAAGCTGGCGTGACTGTCACTTCATTTTTTATATCGGTAATATAATGGTTGCATGTGAAGTAATAGTTTTAGAAGGTAATGGTAAAAATGATACAAGTAACGTTATAAGACCGTAATTACATCAATTTATGCAGCATCACAGCATACGTTATGTTATTTTTATGCTACTTATATGTACTCACAGGTCCCGTTACCAATAAAACGGCGAAAATAATGAGAATATTTGTGCAGCGGGGTGGGGGAAGGCAAAAAGGAATATTTACATCATCAAATCCGCGAGCAGTGTACCGCTGGACATAGCCGGGAAAGCTATGTCCAGCGGTGGACTGCTCGGATGATGCTATGTATTTTCAAAAAGTCCTAATGGACGGCTGACGGCTTGCATCTTCCTGCCACTTGTATGAGGTCATCTGTCCATCGTCATTACTGACTCATCTCTCAAAGACTCCGAGCTTGGCCCTCTACAGAACATGTACTATAATTTAAAGCTGTTTCGTGGTTTTGTTGCCAATTATCCAGTTTTGCATAATTTCCGCTGAAAAATATTCCATACACACTGGAAAATATTCACGTCTTTAATTTACGATTCCAACCATATTGAAAAGAATCATCGAAACCGGAGGTAACGATTCGAACTATTAGAAATAAGAGGATTGGGAATAAGAGAATTAGGAATAAGTGACATTTTCAATTTACTAGTGGGCGCTGTAGACCTCGCAAGCAGAATAATAGGAAGAACAAATATACGCCATTAAATACTTCAACGTATGCACACTAGATGGCGTGCAAAACGTAGATATCTACCTATCTTATACATATGTAACAAATTCGTTCGTTTATCGGTTCCACACATCATCCTGACTCCGCTCACTCGGTTAAGAAGTGTAAAATTCACGAGCAATATACCGATAACATATTCAAGTTAATATCTATAAGAAACTGTTATTTTATATTGACCATTTTTAAGTGGCAACACGTTTTAAAATCTAATCTAATCACGCCTACAGATGTATACGATATTAATATAATTTGAAATAAAATATACCACCACTAGTGATCACAATAAAAATCCACGTCAAACTATAAACTTGTATGTTTTCCCGTTGTCATAATGGCGCTGACACCCATGTTTACCGAGTTAAGCAAGCATTGATTTCATCGCCATATCCACCTGACACTTCAACAGTAAATATACTTAGCATACTAAATATATAAATGCTGCCGTGGTCATATACTTTTGCCGCGCCAAAATGTATATGACCACGTTTTTCCTTACAAGTTATACCTCTATGCCTTTTACAGGATCTGAAGTCTATAAATAAGATTCAAGAGTGATAATCACTCCGAAGAAATCCTGCTAATCATATGAGAAAACTGCTTTTACTTGAACGTATATGGGGTGAAATTTTGAAGCAACTGCCAGTCACGGTACTTTTCGCTAAAAACTTGTTGGTGGTGCATTTATTGCTCAGATGACGCATTTTACTCTATAGATTTCCATTTTCACTTTTTTCTTTTCTATTTACGGCTTCACTCGACGGCGTATTTATTTACCTGAAACAAAGAATATAAAATTATAATTATTTTGACATTAGGATTCATTTTTAAATTTGCATGTTAAATTATTCTGAGTTAATTAAGATAAAACATCAAAATAATGATCTGGTTATTCTGAATGTTTCCTATTATTGTGGATTTATGATTGGCAAAGCAATTTATCATTTCAAATTCGAGACATAATTTACTCGATGAAAGCTAGACAATTGAAAATCAAAACAAACGAGGTTTATTACAAAATAAGTGTTGTGTTGACAAAAAGCAACTTTCGCTGCGCGCGCGCAGGTGGCGGAAGCGAACCGCGCCGTGGGCTGTGGAAAATAAAATTACATGGTGATATTGATAGCCATAGAGTTGGATACGTAATTGGTGAAATAATGGTGCTTGTGGCAAGACAAAGAGTAAAAATGACATAAGTACTGGCTGTAGTACAATTACTTTTAAGATTAGTTAAAGGACGTTTGTCTCTAATTTGACTGATTTTATTTAAAAAATAACCTTCTTAATATACAAATGACTAATTATCAATTTAATTTATTACATAAAAACAGAAAAATGTAATGTGGATAATATTTTTAAGCAATTTAAAATTGCTAATTTTAATTTACGAAAACATACTAATTTCAAGTTTCAAAAAGTATATTGATAAAGAAGTTTCTATATCACAAGAAAACAAATACCAGACGTATACATAAGAGCGATTTTCTTTAGCTCAAAGCCTATAAAAAAAGCATTGATGTGGATTCATATGAATAATTCTTGTAAAACACTTATTTAATAGGAAAAAGACCACATTTTTTTGCCATAGTTGCATTGTTATTATTAAAAAAAACAGGTCTTCTATGACACTCTCAAAGTAAAATCGAAACTAAAAACGCCTCGCGAATGTAAATCAATTAATCCGTTAAACCTGTAGAATATAATGTAGACACATACACATTATAACCACATATAAAACATACATAAACCGAAAAAACATATCCCTCCCTCTTGCGCAGTTGAATAAAAAAAGCGAAAGAGTTAATTACGGTTGTATGAGTTCGATTTTCATAAATAACGCAACTATATTAAATTTCATAAACTCTTCAATAACAGATAAATCAAGATAACTATCTAGCAGGTACAATCATTCCATAAGTTGTTCACATTTAGTCGGACACGACGCATCCGTCCTGCTTTCCATTTCATTCCACAGGAAGAAAAAAAATACACATATCTTTACGTTTATCTACAAAATACATTTGTATTAAAATATACTGTAAACGGCACCGATAATGCCGTATCTACTAGATATGCGCAAATTGATAGATAAAAAATATTTCTTTATGCGCTTTGTTGCACGGCTTTTTATAAATTGTAATGTAATTTGCATTTGCAAATATTCATAAAAAGATTGTCTTCTTAAACATATTTTAAGCATGTTTCATTTAATTTTCAGACGACGCTATTTTATTGTAGTGCAAAGGCAAACATTTTGACATTTTAAATAAAATTTAAATTCTATTTTATTTTAAATGTTGATTTTTGACATTTTATTGAGAAATGAGGTGGTAGTCCTGTGGTGGAATGGCCATTGATGGAAATATTGGAAATGTGGAAAACCGTATCTGTAGATACGTCATCCTTTATCATATCAAGCGAGAATCTCTCTTTCAGCAATGTAGTAAAAATTAATATGTGATCTTAAATTTAACACAGAACTTTAATAATAACGAAATTGCGAGGATATTATTACCGCAATAACTATCTTTACATGAATTAAGTAATAACTTTTTAACATAAACGCAGGATGCAGTTACCGAGATAGCCATGATTTCGCACCTAAACATGAGATAAAAACGAGATACGTCTTACTATATCTTGAGATACGTCAGTCTACGTTTTATTTTTACTGTCAGTGAAAGTAATACGGATAATGTACCGCTTTCTGTATATCTTACTATCTAAATGATGACATAAAGTACGTATTTGGGCATCGGTTGTTATGTTTTGAATTGAGATAAGAAGTAGTTTTATCTGCGTCTGGTTTCTGGAGCTTTCCCAGACAACTATCATTGAAATTTATTCAAATTTTAAAGACAGTAAGTATGCTTACAGACTTGATAGTTAAGTTATGGCTCCAGTAAAGACTAATCTAACAGCAACTTACGAAACAGCTGATCTTTCCTTCGCTAATAACTCTGTCATTTATAAATCGATTTAAAAAATTATTAAGTTTGAAAGACTACTTTCAGATAGAAAATCAGATGGTCCCATAGAAATTTCATCAAAATCGGTTACGTAGTTTGGTTTTTTAAACTATATTGCGCATTATGAAGTCGGTTTTTTAGTTTATTTTAATTATAATAATTATTTGTGAAGGTAGTTTAATGCTTTTCTATTATAATGAAAGTATAATTTCATCATCATCATCATCTCTGCCATAAGAAGTCCACTGCTGGACATAGGCCTCCCCCATGGATTTCCAAAAAGACCGATTGGAAGCGGCTTGCAGTATAATTTAATCTACAGAAAAAATAATATATAATAGCCTAAGCAACTTGATTGAATTTGATTTGCGAGACCTTGTTCTATTCAGATTTACCTCCTGAACGTAGATTCGTTAGCATAAGATTCGTCATTACATTGAATTTTTAACAGACTTCCAAAAAGGAGGTAGTTCCCAATTCGACTGTATGCTTTTTTGTTATCTCACCATAACACCTGTATCTAAAACATCTACGCGTCGCAGCGACAGACGCAAGCGACAGACGAACGTTGCGCAACACAAACTGGCTACGTTACTTAACGGAGAAATTTGGAGAATTGGCGGCCACATTAATGCCGACATGGACGCGCCCGACGCTATTTATAGAACCTTCATATAAAGGGAACTTCATCTATCATGTAAGTATTATGTCATAGACACCGGCAACAGAATCCAGAGGTCAACGATCTATCGTGTCTATCATTGTAAAGTTGGTTACAGATTATTAGTTGTCATTAGAGATGTACTCTTCTACGCTGTCGACTTTAATGTGAAAGACTTGCATACCAGAACAAGAGTCCCGGTGGTACCCGCTGGTTCACGTGGCGGGGGCACGGCCGTACCCCCAGATACGTCAAGAGGGTCAGACATTCTTTTAACAAAGAGATGTGCAAAGATTGCATATATTGGAAAGCATATATTCTTTATATATGATTTCCAATCTATGCGATCTTTAGTTAGTTTGGTACGAAAAGTTGAGTTTGGTACAAATTCTCATAGCGTTAATCGCTATGTGAATTTGTATACGTTGATGTAGGCCAGGAGGACTAATCAACTTGTGGGAAGCCAACAATTTATACATCTTATACAACTCCCCAAAAACTGTCAAAAGTGACGTCAAAGGACTTCAACTTCGTGTTATCTCAGTATTGTTTCACATAGTATTTGTAATATTTTCCAAGTTTTTTTAACTGACGTTTTAAAAAAAAAATGTAAAATATACGCGATAAATCCGTTAATATTTGTTTAATTTCAATCACAGATTTGTGTCGATATTTGTAGCAAAATACAGCAGCGGGCTTATCTAGCTTTGCAGAATAATATATCGTATGAAAAATATGCATATAAATTTCCTGCTACATTACAAAATTAATTTGCCGCAACTTCACCGGTATATAATCAGTACACAATATTTAAAATTGAATCAACGTCGCAATTTGCGGCAGTAACAACATCGGGTTATTGCTGTCAGCAATTACGCTGCTGTTGTCAATACCTGATAATTTGCTAGTTTCCTTTGAAATTATTACTTTCTATAGTTTCCCGTTTTCTAAACATTCTTTGGAATATCTGGAATGAAAGCTCTTGAGCGAATAGAGGCTTTACATTTTAATATAAGTATTTATGCAGCATGAAGACGTAGGCAAGTAAGCTAAAAGACAATCAAGTGGTCAAAGCAATTTCGAAAGACCAAAACCCTAGTTATAGTTTAAATACTATAAAAACCGACTTCAAAATACGCAATTCGTTTATTTGGATGACATATTTTTACTGTACTGAACCGATTTTAATAAGATTTATATGGGACCACCTGTTAAGTATGACCTACCAAACAAAAAAATAATTATCAAAATCAATTCATAAATAACTATTCAAAAGTTGACCTATTACAAAAATTGGTGCACAAACGTAAAATAATGAACTAGAAGTACATATCAATGATATTAAAGGGTGCAATATTGCAACAGGTCTTACAGTTTGTGAGTGACAAAAAAAGTTTATTTTTGCTTACACCTGTTGTAAGCAAAAATAAAACAGCACCAAAGTGGGGCAGCCAAATGTCACAGCTATTCCTGAAGCCAACAATGCCCGCACAGATATTTGTCTTGAGCATTATGATATGAATAGAATAAAGAATGAGGGCACAACATTTCTGCCCTGATCAAATAACAGTTCGCAAATGAAGATAAGAACTTCCTAGAGATAATGGTAATCGGCAAAATGGAGAAGGAGCGACATGAATAACATGATTAATTAATTGCAACTCATAAACGGAGACAAGAATGCCTTAGATATGATGGTTCTTTGGTCTACACCAGAGAAGGAACGAACTGAAAAGATGTACATGAGCTACGTAGAAGAAGATGTGAATATTGACAAAGGGTCTGACAGAGTTAAGGAACCCGATGCCGAAAAGACAATCGGAATATGAAGATGATAACGATATTCTCATTACTTTTGTCGTATTTGGATAATTTTAAAGTAATTTAGGTAAAAAATAGAACCACAAAGGTATCGCTAGTGTTAAAAAAATATCTGCAAAGCTATGGTAAAACCCATAACAGCTATTGAAAATACATCGAAAACACCGCAACACGCCGCTTCAACGCCTCGAATGCTAAAGTAGGGCAGCCCTTTGCCAAGAGTGATAACCACTAATCAAATATTGTACATACGGTACACGGAACAACTCAATAACATGTGGACCGAACTAATCATCTACACTTAGCACCTCGTTACAAGGCCAGAACAGTTATTACAGTACCTAAGGTACCTAAAAGGTAAGAACATTTATTACAATTTTATGTGAATATAATGAAGGAGCTAATTTCCTATTTAAGCAGCTGTTGTTATCTTCCGGGATGTTGTTCTTAACAGAGTATCCTTAAATTTATTTTAATAGTAGATTGTTATACAAGGGGCTAAAATGGCCCATTGTAACGAGGTAGATTTTTACTCCCGAGCTTTAGCGAGGGAGTACATAGAAGCCGAGTTACAATGGGTTTTAGCGCCGTGTACAACGTACAAAGGAACTGATGGTCCAATACAAGCAAGAGCAACGAAAAGAATGTAAAGATTCTAAAAAAAACTGAGGATAACATAAAAATCGGCAGACATGAAATGTCATTAAATGAAGAAAAAAATATAAAAGTAATATGAAGTAGTTTAAAGTTAAAGGTTGGTTTGGTCGCGGTAGCGGTTTTCCATACAGTAGGTATTTTATTCGATAATAGGGTTGCGCTTGACCGCTGATGTTAAATGACCGTTGCGGTCTGCGATGGAGCGCGTTTACCTACAAGAAACCTATTCACTCGATTCGAAGACACCCAGATTACAATTAATCGGAAAGACCCATTCAGAAAGCATACAATAGTAAGAAGTGTACATGAACATTCTGAAAATGAAAATTAAAGAAAGGAATATACTTGGGATAAAACGTTCTGGTGACTTTTTGCTAATGGTACAACATGCATACAATAAAATTATAATTCACATTTTAATCTATTTGTAGTTTTCATACACTACTGAAGACGTCCGTCAAATCGCGTCAAAATCACAGATCTGTATGATGGAGGCATGCGCCGACATTCCTCTGTCGGCCCTCTCAGCATTTCGATCAAGACTTAAAAATTACAGCCAATTAGAGAGCGCGTTGACCTCACATTTAGTTATGAACTAATGGCGCCTGCCGACGATCAGTAAACTGACAGTGCCGAGTCTCGTCTCTAGAACTGATGATAGCTTTCCAACTTTGATAACAAAGTTTGATGAGTTGAAAGAAATACAGCTTGAAATATTCACATAAATGCAAGGTTACCAAGCCTGAGCAAAAATGAAACTCACACGATGAAGAATGTTAAAGGTGAGCATTTAGGTACATATCGACGATTAAAAGGTAATAGGGTATTATTTTTAATTATTTGTGATTTTTCATGTTTTAATTGATTATTTTATTTATTATTGTTATTAATTTACTTGTTTTTTTTAATTAATTTGCCCTACGGGCAGGCTAAGGCCGTTTAGCCATACTGCCTTGTCTTATGTATGCTATTTGACATTTTATATTCCTAATGCATTGATCTAATTTTTCAGTTTTAATGTTTAGTAATAAAACTCATTACTAGTAGTAATTAGTATTTGATATATTGATTTTATTTTTAGTTGTATTGTTATATTATTATTTTATATACTTACCTACTGATGGATTGTCAGGCGATTTGGCGTACAGTTGTAAGCATGACAAAATAAATAACATTTTAGTCAAAACTGAGTTATGAATGCTATCTTACTTAAAAATTTCCGCTTTTTCATTTAGCATTCATAACTCATTTTTGACTAAAATGTCGCTTATCCCTATTACCTTTTAACGGTCGATATGAGTTTGTGTTTCACATTCTAAATGGATGAGAAAACGGCTCAATTATTCTGTAAAATGTATAATAAGATAAAATATTAACCCTCGATTCGATAATGAATGCAAGTCAGCGTAATTAGTATACATATCAATCAAGGCTTCATCAATTTCTGTATTTTCCCAATGAAGTTAGAGTATATTTACTCTAACTTCATTGGGAAAACCCAGAAATCAAATGTTGTGGTTGTTTCAGCTTGTAGTATCCCACTGCTGGGCAATGCCTTTCGCTCGACAGTTCCACTGTTGGTGATTTTGTAGGAGAGGGATGATGCAAAAGAAGAGATGTTATTGTCAGGAGGAGAGCAAATAATAGTTGAAGATAACGATGAGGATTCAATAGGTAGCTGAGCATCCTTGGAAGAAACAAGGATTATTATTATTCGAGGTAGGGGGAGGCCATGAGCCTCCCTGTCACTGCGACCCTCGCGGATCTATTGTGACTTCCCTCCTAGGGGTTACAGCACCTCTCCCAGTCCCAGATGTGACATAAATTTCACTAGGGACTTTGGGGCGGAGGCCTTTACATCTTCAGGGTAGAGGATAGGTCCTCCCAGGAGCTGGCTCCTCTGGTGAAACAAGGATGCTCATCCATTTATCGAATCGAGGACGCACTAAACTTAAACATTTAATGGTAAAGGGATAAATTACTAGAAAGACCAGGTGCTAAATTAGATTAGCATTTCTTGAGTATGAGGGACAGGTAACGGACTCTGCTTTAATCATCATTAACCTATGGAAATGCTTTTACAAGTACAACCAGGTAAACATACAACTTGGTGACGTTTACGGACATGTGGATAGAGTTGGCATAAAAACAGTGAGAGCAAAAACCCTAAACTCGTTCAATACCATAAGATGATTTGACAACAGATCGAAACCTAAGTGGATATCGAAAATATAATAATTTATCAACAAAACATATTTTACTCGTAAACTTTTAATACAAATCTTATGACAGTTATATGTAATTCCACTACTTTTTTAAATATAAATATATTTATATGTCGCTTAACACCAGGTGAGTTGTGTAGGTCAAGCGCAAGCCTATTGTTGAATAAAAAAATAATTGATATGTCTAATAAAAATCATATAATAAGAAAAACGGACTATTGTATATGTAAATTTATTGATAGGTTTGAGAGCGATCTTTCCACTTCGGCCGCGTACGTAACTATAGTTTCGTACGAAACATAATTATTCTTGGTACAAAACTGGTGTCGATCGGAAAAGTTTTTTTCCGTATTCGTAACCACGGTTATTCGTAATTACGGAAAAAAACATTCTTCTGTCTGGTTGAAATCTACTAACGTGTAAATTCAAGATCAATATTTTGTACCGCCTCCATTGGTTGCCAAATAGATTCTGATTCACATAGTATGATTGGCTTTCTGGCATAATAATAATGTGTTAATATTTCAATATAATCAAATTCTGATAAGTTAAGTATGTATGTATTGTATGTATGTAGGTCCACGAGCCCCGTTAAATGCATTACTGCGGTTGGACGACACTAATTAGCCTGAGGTTTTATTAGGCTTTGCTGGACATGAAATCGATAAAGAGCTATATATATTTTATAAGTTATTTACTGAAAGTTACAAGATGAGACATACGGTAAACTCATGAATAATTACTGAATGAGCAAGTGGGCTGTGTATTACCTCATTTAACTCTACCATCTCCATCTATAATACCACCACATATCACCTTATAATAATGAAGTTCCAGGGTAGTGTCTATGCACTTTTCTATAAACTGTACGAAAAATTTAAGTGACTATAATTTCAATAATTATCAAATTAGTATAAAATTAACAATTGAATTGTTACGTAACCACTACCTGCGATAATAATTTCACAAAAATTTTACTTAAAACAATGGTGCTAATAGCATAGATAAGGGACCTTACCTTGCACAAACAACACTTATCAGATTATTTTATCACAATGAATAATTTTGATAAACAGAACCCTCAGACAAACAAAGCATAATGTTGATAAAGAATCTATAATTTTTAAAACAAAAGATACCAAAATCCATAATCGCTGAAATTAGGAACACAAATGTAATACAATTCACTGTAATAGACAAAAATACGTTTGGGCGGGGAGCTACCTCGTTAAGTTAACGTTTTAGTCTTAGGATGTGGCGTTACATTGTTTGTTTTTTTGGACAAGGATTTAGTGTAGATTATGTAATTGATATTAATCACATGTATTTTAACTTGTTATGATAAAAATAGCATTAATATAGTAGTTAAATCATAAAATGAAATTTATAAAGATGCAGACAATAAATAAATATATTATAGATAAAATAAATCAACCTATTGCGCAGCTGCAACTGATTCTTTAATGATACATTTCCTAATTTGAATTTCAAAATCATAGAAAATAATGCGCATCAAGAGCAAAAAAATAAATCAACGCGAGACATTCAAGTCATTCAACCAACAAATCAAGCCCCATTGTAACTAGCAAACTACTCCATTTCTTGGTGGTAATTGAAGATGCTCACCATTTCCTAGTGTTACCATAATAGGCAAGCCGTACGCAACCAGTCCGGCAAGCCTTGCGGAGAAAAAACTTATTAGCATCAGAGGAGAGGGCACTGCGCCGGGACATGATCGACAACACGATAATTTTATAAAAATAAAAGAAGCTACCGGAGAGAATAATGAGAATTTTGTTTCAGAAAATATTTTTCCAGATGTGATTTTTAAAGATTAATATAGAAATGGCGCCGATGGAGAAGATAATGAATTCCATGATCTTCTATTCATGTTTTCACATTGAACTACGAGTAAAACATACTATAAACTCTGTAATAGAAAAACCAAACTAGAATTTACGGTTTTATTTTTTTGAGTACAAAAACCTTGTGCTCCTTATTCTTAGAGGAAAGTAAGGATATTTAAAAAGCTAAGCACATAAGTATCTACTTAATATCCGGTATCATTGAGCTAATACCGAGCATTTATCTTAAAACCGATAAGAATCTAGTTCGTTTTACAGTAGCATGATTACATTAAGCGAAACGCAACGGACATTGTGTACATACATACTTTATCTTATCGCTATCACGATTTCATACTTATTGAAATGCTATCCGACGTGGGCATATCCTTATTTTATATTGCTTAATAACGATATGCGTATGTCACTGCCATTTTATACAGCCAAAATGTCAGCACAAATTGCTGTGAGAAATCAATGGGGGCCTAGATAAGAACCTTGTGGCAAACCTGTTTCAATATGTTAAAAGCTTATATTTTTTCTCATTGCTTATAAATTACAACGTACTTAAGTTCAAATTTCATCAGAATCTTATGCAAAAAAGGCATTTGAATTCAAAATTTAGTTTTCCGAAGTTATCGATATGATTGATACAGTCGAAAGCTCATTACAGATCCGCGCCGATCGGTTCTTACATGGTAATAAAATTCGTTTTACGGCGCCACGGGACGGTGATATTTTTTTATTACGTCGTCGTATAATGTATTCATTCATGACGTAGAGTAGTTTAAAGGAGAAATGCAATGCAGTTAGCGTTGCAATCAGCGAGCTCAAATAGCTGGAATATTTAAGCGAAACTGCGGGTAAAAGCGGTCGGGTATTACAGAAATTATGTTTGTGTCTGTCAGTCAGCGGTATCTGTGGTCTCGGCTTCCGCATTGCGCGTGCGTCGCGCCGGGCGGCCGAGGGCTACACGCACTCAACAAAACACTATTTTGTTTGCAGATATTATTCTTGTAGATAATAGTGTAATAATGGCAGGTATTGCTTTGAATTTGCTGTTCTAGTCACGAGCGGAAAATTATTTTCAAAGGAAACCAAAGGAATCCGTTCTTCTACAACCGAATCTTCAACAGTAACAATTGTTTCATGAGTTATTGCTTGCTCAATCAATTGTAAAAAAATCACAAATTTTCATAATGGCTTGATTATTTCCGGAATTCTCTAATAGAGATCTCTTAAGTTCGAAAATTGAGCAGGGAACGTGTTTTTAATTCACATAAAGAGTAAAACAGCCGCAGATGCTAATCAAGTCCGGTTAAAAAGAAAACTGTGTTGAAAACACCATTACTACAAGTATATCTGGTAGAAAACAGGCGGACACATGATATTGTCGTTACAAAAGCGGCGCCCGCGCAGCGTGAAGCGTTATTAGACTAGAACGGTATTTATATACCTGTACTTATTGTGCACCGCGGTGTTGTCTACCGTTTCTAAACGCATATTTTCTTGTATTATAAGCGTAAAAGTAAAAAAATGACCCCTTAATCTATTTCCAATTGAAGTTTGTATCAAATCTGTTGTTCCGTTCAAATATGTATAAAAGTTAACAAACAGTCAGAGAGTAAGAATAATTTATGATCATACGGAATGTACACTAGTTTCATACCCGCATGATTTTCACAGTGTTGCCATGCAAATTAGCAATGTCCCATTTTAAGACATTAGAAATTATGGGCTTGCATAATGATTTATTGTTACGCCTGTTAATTAGGAAACCATTAATATTTATTACTTCGTGGTCGTGTGTTATGCACTTTTTATAACGTAATTATAACTATTCAACACATAAATGCGAAAGTTTGTGAGCACAAATTTACATAAATTTTATATCTACGTGTTAATTAGATGTAACATATTTATATCAGTGAACACTAGTAAATTTATAGTTATGGCACTAATGTAATACCTTTAAACGAGCAATTCTTGTATCATATAGAAGGGTACAGGCAAATAACAGGGAATGTCACATTTTTTTTTTTTTGGTAGAATCATATCTTTGTCTATGCTATATTAAATTCCAATCATTAGTCAATTAATTAGGACATTCCCTGTTCTTTGCCTGTACCCTTCTATATATATCTGAATCTCGGAAACGGGTCCATTGATTATTATGAAATTTGGTTTGTAGGTAGATTAGAGGACGATAAATCGATCTTGCTAGGTTAAATTTTTAGTAAGCCCGGGTTTGCTCGTATTTTCAGCCATAAAAATCCGTGTGGAGCTCGGTCGCCCAAGTACTAGAATATAATGAAAACAAATTCCGTATAATATATTAATTAATACGTAACGTGAAAATTTCGGATCCCTTTTAAAGAAGCACTGAAACTAATTAGCTTGATGAATTACGGTCATATTTAAGGTGACCATTAGTTTGAAATAAATGCATTAAACTTAATCCGTCTTCCTTATAAACGCTTGTTAAATTAATATAATATAATATAATAAGGGCTTGTCACTTTCTGTCAAACGGGAACTATCACGCGCGAAAACGGAACAAAACACTGTTTGACTATAATGCAATAAAATTATTCATCGTTTATAAGTAAGACGATATGTTTGTAAACACATACTCTGTTTTTTTCTGGTATGCAATATTTCGCTTATGCTAGTTTATGTAGTTTATCTACAAAAAAAATAGTGAAGCATACTTATGGAAAAAAAAAACTAAAGCTCTTAACACCGTTTTCCGCTAATATTTCACGCTTGGCTCGTGTATTATAGCTTCGTTTTAACATATAAATTATTTATTCCATTATTACGGGAGTTCAAAATATTAGAAACATTAATTATTACGGAAGAACGTCTGACAAACGTTATTTTTATCGCTTCTGTAGAGTTTTCTATTATTTATTACAAATGCTGGCTATTTTATCTCACTTTACTCATCTAATGGTATGAAAATTATTAATTAACCTAAATCGAAACTTGAGATACTATCATTTTATTTTAGAGATACTATCATTTTGTTCGTCAATTTAATTTATTTTCACCTTCCGTCGTCACTATTTTCTTGTTTTATCTTTTGATCGAAATAACGATTAATAATTATGACTACGTTGGATTTATTTATGTTAAACGTGAATATTTACGAATGAAATTGTATATTATTATCATTAGCATATCTTTTAGCAGTTAATTAAAAAATTAGCTAATTTGTTGCGATGGACGTTCTTGAATTACAGCTGTCTAGCCGTGAGAACATCATAAATAAAATTATGTGATGTGAAACATCAAGACACACCAAGCGTCATAGTAGTAAAATCAACTTTACTTCATTCAACGAATCGAGCTAATATGGCACCCTCTCTCTTGCACAATTGTATGAAAGTGAAAAGGATGCAGCGCCGCCGCTGAATTGTCAGGAGAGGTCAGGGGGCGTGACTTGTTGAAAAAAATGTAAGGCTGCGTTTATATTGCTGATCTAAATCGCTTACTTAAGGTAAAGTAATCATCTAAAAATAATAGTTACTTCAATATAATCTGTATATGAAAGTTATATCTATAGTGTGTCTTGACGGAAAATGGATTGATGTTCTTTCGTGTCACGTCACGTTCCCACTGCGTTACCGCTTTCAACTCCCTTGCGCGTGCGCAGAGTTGAACCTATTCCACTATCTAATATTTGACGCGTTCTCCGCTTGTGCATGCATTTAGTATTTCTGTCAATATGTATTACTTTTTGTTTCACATCTGCCGGGCATCCTGTGACGGCAATTTTTTTCTACTGTCTATGACTGGTCCCGAGTAGGTACGTAAGAAGCAGAAGTGATACACATTTTGTATATGCGTTCACTTCTGCAACACAAGCTACTTTAAAAAAAAAACTAGAACGTTTTTAGGGTTTTCGCGATTGTTATTCATTGCGATAAATCTGTTTTTTTTTTTTTTTTTTTTTTTTATCAGTTCTGGAGGTGCGTTAAATATTTTTGGTGGCAAAGGGTCGCCTTGAGGAAGCCCTTTTTTATTATTTACAAATACTAAGTTTACTCTTGACCGCCAACTCGCCTGATGTTAAGCGAAGTTGCGGTCTACGATGAAGCGCGCTTACCTAGAAGAAACCAATTTACTCGCGATTTAAAGACATCCAGATTATATCTAACTAGTTACTAGCGTACAAGCGCGCGGATGCATTGGGTAGAATAGATTTCGCGCGGATGGAACATTCCATCACAAAATCGTTTATGTGACGTCACAGTCGGTACCAAAAAATGTGGCACGCAAGGTTTTCATATAAATGAAGTCGCATGCTCCATCTAATATGTCTGTGATTCTCACACTGCATATATTGAATAACGTATTTGCATACATTCGCAGTTTTCTAAGCGTTATCTATCAACACGTGATGTGCATTCAACTTGATCATTTGCAGCTGATCACGGCGAGTGCGCATTATTTATACATTAAATGATATTTATGATATCATTAAAAGCACATCAAGTTTGCGCTTGTATTGCCGTCTCTCATACATTCATGCTATACATCCCGGTTGTACTACTGCTAAGGTGGAAGTTTTTTCCAATGGTTTTTACATTGTATTCTAAGTGAATTCGCTCCATATACGCAGGAGTGAGTTTACGTAAAATGCACTGATTCATTTGCGATTTTAAGACACCCAGATTATGCCCATTTGTAAGAAAACATGAGGAAGGTTGTTCCACTTTTTAGCAGTCACCTAATGTGGCGGTCTTTGACTTGGCATTCTAAAATATTAATATATATTATTGAAGAAGAAAAACCGAACAAGTGCGAGTCAGACTCGCCTACCGAGGGTTCCGTACAAACTAGTAGATAAAAGGGGGAAATTACATTTATTTTTTATTTTTCTTCATAAACCGAGAAATAGACATCGTAAAAATATTTAAAAACCTGTTTTTAACTTGTGCTAATGAAGCTCTTTCATATGATACCACACATGGTACGGTTAAAGCATTTTTAAATTTGAGCACTCCTTCCTTGCATAAAGATTAAAGACCCTATTTTTTTGTAATTAAATAAAAAATGTACAGTTTTCGGATTGTTTCCTTTATGTGTACTATATGACAATGCTTCTTGCCAAATTTCACAGTTATAGGTCAATGGGAAGTACTCCATAGGTTTTGATTCCCTTGCGAGTGTCTAATTTTGCGACATATTCAGCTGTAACTTTTTTTAAATGTTTTTTTTTTTTATTTTGTTTGATTTTTCTGCAGCAAGAGACTATGGATCTGCGTGTATGGTTTTAATTTCAACTCCATACCTTCACGCGTTCCCAAGATACAGGTCATAGACGAACAGACGGACAACAAAGTAATCCTATAAATGTTCCGTTTTTTCCTTTTGAGGTACGGAACCCTAAAAATGGCCAATTATTATTACTCCGACACAAGTGCTTAATAATCAGCAAGTCTACGTCCATTGATGAAGTTCAGTGAGTAGCAGCAGTAAGTACCAATCAATATCCAGGCCATAAAGCTACCCGGTACTTACTACAAGAACTAATATCGGTTATCGAGGACTAACTTATACGCTGGGTAAAGGTGCGGTCAAAAATAAACAGCGGTGGTCGCGTCAGAAACGCAGCGGAACAGAGCACGTTGACTGCTGACACTAATGAATAGCTTCGTATGCTTTCATGATGTCCGATGTTCGAGCGGTTTTTTTTTTTTTATAAATAAAAAATATAGAGAAATACAATTCATGTTCTTTCTTTTCATTAAAAAATCGTTTGGTTTATGAGATTTTGACATATACAGTAAGTATATTTGAATTTATATTTTCAATAAAGAGTGAAAAATATAGAGAATTTAGATAATACGGCATGCGATTTCTTTGTTGTCATTCAAAATTTGTTCTATTTATATAATTACGTTGTAATGTGTTTGTGTCAGTAAAATCAAGCAAATAAAATTAAAAGCATTCAAAACAAGTTACACTATTTTTTTAAGTTCCATAAAAAGAAAATAGAACTCTTACAATCATTTCGTTGTCTGTTACGATCTTTTTCTCAAGAACGGGTGCACTTATTCAAATATTTAGGTTTATGTTCTCAACATATGAGTAAACCAAAATGAAATAACATTTCACAAACGAACACTTACGCCGCATATTTGCCGTAGAAATCACGTACTTCCCGTACACTAATTTAAAAAATAATGAATTTTGGCAATACACGTTGTCGATTGCTAATGGTATTGCTGTTATCACGCTACCGTCGTACTCTCTATTTGACCAGACCCTTAGTTATTAACTCTGCCAGTTGGCCGGCTAATTTATATCGAGGCGGCGAAACGGCCATCTCTGCGCACGCGCATCGCTCCATTAAAATTAATTGAGCATAGATGAATTATTTGTGTGAGTGATCGTCCAGTTTCAAATAAGATTGTCTTAAATAGGGGGTTCAAATCTCGTATCTGATGGGATTGAAATGGAGTCTACTTCAGACTATTTTAGAAAATGTTAAAGTTATTTTTAACGGGTTACTCACGTCTATTTTTGGGCCGAATTCTCCGACTATGGTTTCAACCGCATACGGCGGTCTTTTTCAAATGGAGCAGCGCAGACGTCACTCCCGAAGGACGTTTCGTCTGACGTCTGGCGCTGCTCCTTTTGAAAAAGACCGCCGTATGCGGTTGAAACTATATTTTGACTCAGTTCACATCAATTTGGTCGACGTTTCCTCTATGAATAAAATGTAACTTCGAGGGAAGTTTGAGTCGAGGAGTATCTGAGTTATGTTCCAAAATACGGGGTTAGAACTAACAATGTCACAGATTATCAAACAGTAATCACACGGTGAGGTGAGCGAACTCAGATACCATTCCCTATTGCTCAAATGTAGAACTTTAATATCATAACCTTAGTTCGTGAGTTTAGGGATCGAAACATCGACCTAGGTAATACATGCCAATCTAGTTTCGAACTAAAATACTGAAATATTTTGACGTAGGTATGACCTGTTACGACAGTCTAGTTGGGAGACTGTCTGATTTGCGATCCGCAGGTCCTGGGTTCAAATCCCGCATCATGCAAGGTGTTTCGAAGTTAAGTATGTGCTTTTTGTTAATTGCCGCCAACTTCGAACGGTGAAGGAAAACAACGAGGAATGAGGAAACATGCATGTCTGGGGAGTTTTTAATGTTCTTGTAGATATGTAAGTTTACCAACCCGCACTTGGCCAGCGTGGTGGACAATAGCCTAACCTTTCTCACAATAAAGATGGACCACGACTATCAGGGAGAGAGTTTAAAAAATAATTGGGCAAGTGCGTGTCGAGCCACGAACAGGTTAGGGTTCCGTAGTTGTACTTCAGTATAGGCGTACTAAGAATAGGGCCTACTTGTTTGGTACTATGGACATATTGATTGAATTGGCGATTTAAATGGAATTTGTACGAAATTTGCCGCTCCAAAACTCTATGACTACGAAATCCTAAAAATAGGGCTGATCTTTACTTACTATTTATTATTTTTTACTATAACTAGCCACAAAATATTGATAACTGTAGTACTTTATTACCAAAAATATTCTAAAAGTACAGAAGTACAGCAGCTTGATAGCTGCTGTAAAATAACATCAAAGAAATTAACTTATTTCGTAACATCTTCAAAGTCCATCAGTTCGACGGCCTAATCACAGAATGTCATAATTCCAATTTTACGCAAAACCGCTCCGGCCGACTTCACAAAGATACGGGTTAACGTTATAATTGAATAATAACAGTAACGTGCCAGTTGTGAACCATTAATAGTCACTATTATTAAATCTGTGCCATTACACAACGAATAAAACGATTTACTGAACGAAAAAAATGAATGGCCGTAAATATCCGCGAATCACGATGCGGCGTTTTACGTAACCTAATAATTTCTTAATATCATGAAAATGTAATTGAAATCTCGATAAAATCTTCCAAATAGACGGGGGAAAGGAAGTAATTCTTATTTACTGCATCGCTTGAAAGTATTACTAGTATAATTATGATTTTTATTTATACGTAGTACAACAAACTTCCTCGCCGTTACGGATCTCAATATTTTTCAAATTAGCGAAAATTTATCACCTTATACAGATAATAATCGCTAAA
The DNA here is from genome assembly GCA_947563715.1 of Lycia hirtaria. Classification (NCBI taxonomy): domain Eukaryota; kingdom Metazoa; phylum Arthropoda; class Insecta; order Lepidoptera; family Geometridae; genus Lycia; species Lycia hirtaria. The sequence continues at coordinate 2,229,784 of OX387376.1, read as the reverse complement.
TGTTATTTAAATATACTGGCAGGAAGCAACTATTTGTATGCTAAATGGGTAACTTATCATATTGAGTTAAATTGACATCTCAATTTTACACGCCATTTCTCAAAAAAAGGAAACTGAGACCGGTTTCCAGTATCTAAAAGGCGTAGGCATTATCTCGAAACAAGGGTCTCGACTTAAAAATACGGCATTTTAATTAACAACGCGTCACAATGATTCTAAGTTACATTTTTATCAGTCGATGAATTATTTTCTGTAGTTGACCACTTAGTACGGGCTTAGGGATTGGCCAGACAAGAAGTGGTCACGCGTGCAAGCGTTCAGCGTTCACGTTTTGCGCTGTAATATGCAGTTGCTCATGAGCTCCGCTGAAAAACGGTCTAGTCTCTACCAGTTACACTCTTCTGTCGCTACTATTTCCGATGATAGTTATTTATTGAAAGATAAATTATTGATTTTGTAATCACATCAAAACGGAAAAGGAAAGGTGAGTCCAGTAAACTAGAAAAAGGTGCGTCCAGTAAACTAGAACTAGACAATAAGCAGTGTACGCTTGGCCGCATACGCTCTGATTGACCGACGACGGGGTCAGAATGCTTGCTGTGTACTGTGTAGGTACATATATGGAAGGTAATAAAACACAACGAACGCTGAACGTGATCGCTGTACGTTTGAACGCGTGACCGCTTCATTTTTGACCAATCCCTTAGCGAGGCCTTTACGAATAAAAAGAAACCCGTGTACGTAAAGTAGGATCAGTCCACAGATTACATATCTTTCGAAGGCAAATAAAATGCTAAAAATATGCACTTTAACATATTTAACGACGACAAAAGGGATTAAGAGTCGTACTATCTATTGCCGTAACTTGTCGATACGTTACTTTTATTATTATTTTTGTAAATTAATATTTTGTTGTGGTTTATCTGCGTTTCTTGTGATTTTACGGCGCCAATAAATTTATTGAGTTTTTTTTATCAATGATGTTAAATACATAAATGCTGAGAGTGATATTTTTATGGAAATCGGAGTAAAGTATGATTGTTTTATAAATAAAAGCTACAGTTTTAGTGAACTCTTTTTAATGATCAATTAGTTGTATTTTAGCTGTACAGGATTTCGATATGGACGCGACGATATCTAAATACATTAATAACATCAAATTGAACGCTTCGGGCTACAATTTGCGCGCAGGCAAAAACGTCACGTGGTCACACAAAAAAGCAATTTATTATAATGACAAACCTTTTTCAATCGAAATGTGTACTTAACTACGATTTAAATGGTCTAAATTATTTAAAAAAACAGACGTAACAAAAGAAGTCACGATTAAAATCCACTTTAGTTAGATGATTAGTAGATTAATTTATAATGGAAAAATTATGTGAAGTCATTTGAAGCTTATCGTTGGACATTATGCACGAAGCAGATTTATAGAACTATAAATGAAAACAATTATTTATGTATTTAAATCCGAATTGGACCCAAAATTATAAAACAATAATAACCTAACCTTCGTATATTATAAAATTATAGTTTACACTTTGAGTGCCAGCCCAGCGCTGGAGCGGGGTAATGAGGAAGGCGCGGGGGGCCTCGGAGCGGGGTCGGCACTATTCGAATTCCTATAGAAAAAAAAAATTTGGCTCCCGCGTGCCGTTTCCTCTTAGACGGTTGGCAGTCAATGGGTTAAAAAACGAAATAAACCGACTTCAATACGTAATTCGTTTATTTAAATAATATTTTTTCAGTTATTAAAAATACATCCTAATTGAGAGCCTCCTTTTTTTGAAGTAGGTTAAAAATAATATAACCATAACCCACCGCATTCGCAGTCGGGTTAAAGAATGACGAAGATTCGTCATTTCACAACATCATGCCGGAAGAGTTAAAAGTGATGATCCAAGCTTCCAGCCATTGGAAAATAAAGTAAAAATAGGAATGCCTTTCTCGAGTCGGTCGTGCGTGCGATCCGCACTACTTGGCAGATAGTTGCGGCGGGCTGCCCACTGAACGGCTAGAAAGCAAGATGATGCATTGATAGTGAGCGCACTCATTATTTGTTTTTCATCTAAATAATCTGCCGATAAGTTTTTTTTACACAAGATAGATCTACGGTCTGACCACCAACTAGCCTGATGTTAAGCGACGGTGTGGCCGAGGATGGAGCTCGTCGATCTAGAAGATATCTATTCACACTAGTTGTTGGTCTCAGAAAACAGAGATAGTGGCAAAGAATTCCAGTTCCAGTTTTTTGGGTTTTCGCGACTGCTGAACTGCTGAAATTAAGCGACTTTTAAATGATCTTCTGCGTATAATATCCTAGCTAATATATAATAAGAGTGAAAGTAACTCAGTCTGTTACTTTTTCACGAAAAAAAAACTGTCAGTCTTACACTTAAACGGTTGTATCTTTCGATTTTAATGAAACAGCTAAGAACACTCTCGATGAAATATTCTCTTTCAAAGAAAAAAAAACTAGATAAAAAATCGGTACATCTGTTTGAGACCTACAATGCCACAGCCAGACACACACAGAATATATACAGATACACACGTCACGGTTAAAAAGTAATAATATTTTTACGGTTTTAGGTTATAAATAAATCTTAATAAAACTATAAAATCTAAGCGCTATTTATAAAAGCATTTCGATACTCAGAAGTTAAAATATCAAATTGCCAGTGTCATATATTGTATGCAAGGTCCAGCACCCTACGATGTGCGAGGGTCACATTGGTAACTTTTTGGAAAAAAAGGTTAACATATTAGACCTTTAATCGTGTTCGGGGAACGTCTTCATATTTTATTGGCTGCAAAGGCTATTATTAACCTTGGAACCGAGGCTTTTGAGAAACCGAGATCTGGTATCTACAGTATTTAAGGCACAATAACACGTAAAACAAATTACCCGACTGCAGAAAAGCTATTTTTGCAATCTAATTTACGATTTAGTTCCTGAGTTTTCTAAACCGATTTAATTATTTTTTTGTCAAGCTAGGCCACATCTAACGTTTAGCGACGGTGTGGTCTAAAATGGTAAGCATAATGCCTGGAATAGGAACTGGCTCTAAACTGGGATCCAGAAAACACCGTTCGGTACTTGAGAACATTTTATTCTTTGGTACTAGTTAGCCATTCAATCAGAAAATCAATCTATACCACCAATGCTTTCCTCAGGACCTTTTCACCGAAAGCTTTAATTCCTTGTGGGGATTCCACCCCGCACCCCACGAGACGGAATTTCATCACACAACAGCGAAGTTGAAGTGGCAGTTGGCAGGGCACACAGCACAATAGAACTGATGGCCGATGGGCCCGAAAACTTCTCGAGTGGACAGTACCGTAGGAAGACCAGCCACAAGGTGGACAGAAAACTTCATACAAGAGATAGGAAGACGCTGGATGCAAGCCGCTTCCAATCTTCGTCTTTTTGGAAATAGGTACAAGGCCTACGTCCAGCAGTGGACTTCTTGTGACGGAAATGATAAGGATGAAATTGTGCACAGACACAGAATAAACATCTATGCTTATTGAAATTAAACCATTTTTAACGGATTTATCGCGTATATTTTACATTTTTAGGGTTCCGTACCTCAAAAGAAAAAAACGGAACCCTTATACGATTACTTTGTTGTCCGTCTGTCAAGACCTTTATCTCGGGAACGCGTTAAGTTATCGTCTTGAAATTAAAACCATATACGCAGATCCATAGTCTCTTGCTGCAGAAAGAAAAATAAAATTTGTCAGTTTGTCGTAAAAAAAAGTTACAGCCGAATATATTGTAAAAAATGCAAATTTCGACACTCACAAAAGAATCAAACCTATGGGGTACTTTCCGTTGACCTAGAACTATGAAATTTGGCAAGAAGCATTATGTTAGAGTACACATATAAAAAAAAAAACGAAAACTGGACATTTTTAATTTAATCACAAAAAAATAGTGTCTTCATGCAAGGAATGTGGGTCCAAACTTTAAAATTCTTTAACCGTGTCATGTGGAGTATCATAATTGAAAGAGCTTCATTAGCATAAGCTAAAACAGGTTTTTAAATATTTTTACGATGTATATTTTTCAGTTTATGAAGGAAAATATAAAAAAATATATGATTTCCCCCTTTTATCTACTAGTTTGTACGGAACCCTTGGTGGGCGAGTCTGACTCGCACTTGTCCGGTTTATTTTTTTTAAAACGTCACCCGAGACGCGAATCCCGGAGATAAGTCCGCAGCAGGAGGCACCGCTCGGTGCCAAAAACTGTCAAAAAAGCAGCAAAAAAGCCTCCGATCCGGTCTCGCGTCTTAAACGTGCGAGGGAGACTCGACGGTATTAATATCATTCGTTCTGTCTGAGACATTCGATTTATGAATTCATACGAGAATTTTGAGGTAAAGAAAGATTTCAGGAAAAAATATCAAAGAAAAATATATTAATTTGTAGTGATTATGACTAATAAATTGATAATTTTGAACCTATTTATGGCACTAGGCACGGTCCCATATAGATACAAATACGAACGGAATGGGCATGGGTTTCTGTTTTTCATTTTGTTTTAAATATGTATGTTTTGTTTTTTTCTCATAACCCCTCCGCGGGCACAGGTGAAAGTCACGTATTTATTTGCCCCCCGCGTATGGCACGCCCCCCCGCGATTTTTTTGATTTTTTTGCCGCGCGCTATTATTAAATTAATAAAAAATAAAATTTGTATGAAAACTATATATAAAATTAATATCACTGTAATCCTACTGAATAAAGCTAACTGATATCCAACGCATATGTATTTTAATTAAAAAAAGTATCCCCTATCTAGGCTTAAAGTTGAGCATGCGATTTTTTTTCACCATTTTTTACGAAAAAAATCATATTAAAAAATATTAAAAACATTTCATACATATTATTGTTTTTTTGGCTTTAAAAAACAACAATATACAGATATCCGAGAAAAAATAACATCATCCCATACATTGTTTAGATTAACAAGATCGTCATAAAGCACGTGCGGTTCAAGTGGCCAATTAGGACGGTCGTAAAAAATGGTCATGCTTACAAAATGTGAACTTGATATTCTTTAAGTTGGAATGGCTTGTAACTTTTGTTTATGAATAGTATAATTTATGAGCTTCTGGTTTTGTAATGGTTTAGTCGATAAAAATGTGTTTTATTTATCTATTAGGGACCATAAAAAACCTCGTTTCGGGCTGATGATAATGATGATAGATAATTGAAAAAAATACGCGAAGTCAATTAGGACGTTATTGAGCAAAATGGGTTGCTTTATTTAAAAATCTGTATATGCAGTCTTATTATTAATAACATAACAAATAAAAAACATGCAACATACATACCTGTTGTAATTGAAACTATGTTTCAAAATCGGCTATAAATACCGACGGCGGACATCTGGCACGGCTTTTCGGACACTATTGTTCGTTCGACATGTATGCGTTTAGATTCATATTTGTGATTAATATACACATCACATACTTAATTTAACACTTGTATCGTATCACTGGATATATATCGGTCACATATTACTATTAATTTTGAAGTATATAATGAAACCTTATTTTGAAAAAAAAAACACAACATAAAAGTCACAAAAAAAACACTCAAATTTCGGCACAAAAAAGGTCCGTCGGCGTTCGGTTCGAAACAAATATTTCGATTTTTTTGATCACACAGACATGTATTTGACACTGTCACTAACTTTATTACTGGTTTTGCCACGTGTAAAACATAACAAAATATGTATTTAATCGAAATAAATACATAAAATCGGTATTTATAAATAGATGGCAAGAGCGGCCGCCATTACGTGTTTATAACCTTGACCGCGCGCGTCATTCTGATGCAATTTACACAGAAATTTATTTCGGAAGTATCAATTCTAACGTATCTGATTGGTAGTTTGTCATTTTGCCTGTCTATGAACGAGTTAGAGCAGAAAAAAATATTATGTCATAGTTAACTGGCAGGGAGTACAACAAGGAGAGGAATAACGATACGCTAGCGTATGGCATGCCAGCCAGCGCACAATGGCGGGAAATACGCTGGCGTATTTATTGCCTTTTGAGGTTTTGCTAATGTCATTGTGATTCGATACGGAACGGACAGAACGGTACAGAAGGGTTACCAGATGATGCCGTTATTTGGTCGCGCCAAAATCGGACGAATGTGACGGTGTTTTACAGCGGTGCCTGAAAACTGTGACGGCGTAGTGTGCCGATATCGGATGGCGGATGTCGGCGTCGCTCCGTAGTTTTTCATACCGCATTCGACGCCGACACCGGAAAACGGTATCGTACTGTGTATTATCAAATATTCTGAGATATCGTGCCATATCGTAAACATGGGGTTAAGCCCTCAGTAGATTGTAAAATGATTTTCAATAAATCAAGATGCAGATTCCAATCTCAATTGACATTGGGCTTCCGTAAAAAAAGAACAACGAAGATTTTTTAATATAGTATCCTAAAAGGTTTTTTTTTATTTATAGCGCCTTAAAATATCTCCACTAAACCTGAATTAACAAAATTAATTAATCTATTGCTATTTTTCATCTGCGAAACAGTTTTCGTCGATTACATTAGCAAAAAAACTATCCTATTTATTTATTTTACTATTGACATTAGCACCGTAAACACGAATAATGCTAATGAAAATATATCATTATGTCACATTACATGAACAACACATATTAATAACAACATACTTATATTATGCACTACATACGAATCAATAATAAAGACACCAAACAATACTCGTTCGAACAATCGAACCCCGAGTCACAGCGTGTTATAACTGTATTTTACGAAAATGTCACTCGGATGCGTGCAATTACATGCGCACACGCACGAGTACAATTGAACCATCTCTGGATTTGCATTGAAGGGATGGGCGCGGTGAATAAATGGGTCATATGGTGATGACAGTGGTTAGTTTAAGTATGGTAGTATGTGATATAGGGGATTCTGCATTCAAAAGAAATTAAAAAGTTAAAAAATAACAAAAACTCGCTATAGTTGACATTCCATATGAAACTTTATGTTAGTGTAGCCTAGTTGGGAGACTTTCTCACTTATGATCTGCAGGTCCTGGGTTCAAATCCCACGCACCTTTAACTTTTGGAAGTTATGTGTGACCACATTACAGAGATCGTATTATGACTAAGACTTAAAGCAAGTCAGCTTTTTCTTGTCTATCAACTATGACTTGGTCTTTTTTGAGCTTATTTATGTACCTTGAGTAAATATTAATACTTGGTCTACACGAGGTATATAAGAGAAATATATCTCAAAAATATTACTTACTTTAATTTTTGTGCAGTCGGTTAAAAATGTATAAAAAATATTACCTTGGTTCTGTAGAGCGGATTGGAGAAGTCCCAGCCCGGTGCCACGAACAGATATCCACATTTTGATATCTTTCTGCTCGCCTGGGGACAAACAAAAATACTAACATTAGACAATTGAATGCAATATATTTTATATTTTCAATGCTTGTAGATATGTGACGTCTGTCAACCCACTTGGCCAGCGTGTTGGACCTCGGATATCCTTTTATCGCAATGAAATAATGGCTGTCCCCTAGCTGTGGGATTGTATATACAAAAAGGCCTGACTCGAAGATGTTTTTTATCTAAGTATAAGAAACCTCTTGTGCTACCATATTTGAAATCCGGTAAAAGTTAATAGTTTAACCGGATTTCGATGATTTTTTGTGAACAATAAACAGAAGCCATATATAGTTCCTTCCAATCACCTAAAAAGAGAATCATAGAAGTGGGATGATGCAAAAAAAAACAGTTTTCTACGAATACTTATACATGAAAAATGGTGGCAAATAAGCATGCACTCAACATTCAACACACATCTTTAAACGCATGTAAACCGTCGACTTAAAAACTTCTTACACATTATTTGCCTTTTAACGCCTGTTAACACCTAGACTGTAATTATACATTTAAAAGAAAGTACAAGTAAATAAACTGCAAAATAACTTTATTAACGTCGCTTCGCGCCGGCAAAACACCGCGAGTAGGTCAAAACTGTTTACTTTAACGCAAACTGCACTACACCGGCTTTATGTTTATGTGTGCGATAATGGGGTTATAAGGTTTATGGATTACGAGAGAAGCTGTGTTTTGTAACAATGGTACGGTTATATTTTGGTTTAGAGATAAATTAGGCGTTTTGTTAAGTTAAGCTACAAAAATATTGTTGGGTTGGGTGAAAAATCATCGATCAAGTTGTACGTTTTATTTTTTCAAAGTTGTCTACAATATCTGATCAAATCACAATTTCAAGAGATCCGAATTATATCTATCGAGGAAGATTTGCGCCGATCGGATGTCATAAATTTATTGGCTATGAAAATTATGAAGTAAAATAAAATAGGTAAAAAAAAAAAAAAAAAACTTAAATCTAACTTATATATCTAGTGTGTTTCCGCTTCGAGGTCTCCAAGCTGGTACTCTTGCCTACTGTTTTTGAACATGAATTTCCGCAAAGTAACGCCTGATTCAATAAATTATCTTAAAATAGGTAAATAGGTAACTTAAAGGTGGAAAAATAGTGGATATTATTTCACAAAACGGCCACAGCCCGCATACTCGTACATAATACTTAATTACTTATACTTATAAAGCATACCCACATTACATTCTATCTATTATAGTAGAAGACTGAAAGCCGCAGCAAAGTTCCATAGTTATTATAGGTTACAAAAAACCCGTGTTACGGATTATGAGCCGCAATTCACGTATTAGTTGTCAATACAATGATTTTTCTCAAACGTATGTTTTATTCAATCTCATCCGTTACAGATATAAAGAGTGTTTTAAATTAAAACACAAGTTTTAATAGCCGCGTCTTTCTCTTCATATCCCCACAACTTACATTGTATTTCTCGTTACCGTTTTCGTTTACAGAATCGATTAATAAACGACAAAGTATCATATAATTATTCGTTTATCTCAATATCGACCATTCCCAACGAGGTAATACTATAAAACAGCCTGCAGTCGTATTCAGCGCACAATAATATGAGTTTTGTATTGGTACATGTCGTCGCTGCGCTTTCAATAATCGCTATGTGTTTTAGCTACTTTACAGGAAGAAGAACCTACAACCCGTCATCAATGACACGACGGTTTTTATCTGTCTATAAAAAAGAGGGTTGTGTTATTACCTGATCTATGTATTATTATGTGAGTCTGTTATCGAGTTGTTCATTAACTCGGCCGCAGTAAATTTACTATCGTAGTCACCTTTAATTAATAAATTTATTATCGTAGTCACCTTTAATTTGAAAATTATTTACTTGTCGGACTGCTAATATAATTTACAGGAGATGTAAAAAAACTTCTTTGTATTCTCTGTATTAATAGTAATTGTAATTATTTTAGCAAAAGTATATTGCATAAATTTACGTAGTACAATTAAACTAAAGTTAAATATCATTTGAAAAATTACACATAAAAGTTATTTGAGTCTTTAATATAAGCTACGTACATTAATTGCATTTAACTCATTTATTAAGTTATGGAATTCAAACAAAACTTGTTATGCCATGACACATAGCTACTAATTTTAATAAATAAGGAAACTATTTAAACACAATTCTCATAAAAAAAAAAAGTATTTAGTGATTTCGAACACGTTCATAAAAACTCGCTGCAGGGAAATACATAAATTTTAATATTGGACGCAACAATTGTCCCATCTTAGTAGATATATTTTAACTATGTGATAGCTACATTCCATAAATTAACTCTTTAAATATTGAATGTGTCACATAGCTGTTTCTACAGTGTGTGTATTTTAAAGAAACGAACACGATAGCTTCAAAAACCAGGAATTTAAAAAACACAACGACATTTGAACGCGCAACGACGAAGTGGTACATTGTAAGCACTGTCCGACTTAATCTGAATACTATAAAACGATGTGTTTATTTAATGCCTTGCTAGTGCAGTGGACTTATAGACACGAGTGTATCATTAAAAGAAAAACAAAGTCTCGAAAATAAACATAGCCTTTCGAGCACAATCATGTAGTTAATGTCATATATAGTTATCCAAATATGACAAAAGGTTTGGAATAGCATAACGAATAGTGTATAAAATTACATCCATTCGGAAAATGTTCTTCCAAGGCAGGAGGAAATGAAATAAAATCTGAAGGAGGAAATGAATTGGTTCTGTTAAATTAAGGGATATTGCGTATATCTATCAAAATTAAGAATGTTTTGTAAAAAATAATAATTATAACACCACTAGCATAGATATAAATACATAAATAGCATCTAAAAGAATCATTTCAATTTGCAATTATTTACCCAAAAACTATATTTTTTTGAAGCGACACTCTTTTCACTGAGGAGCGAAAATCATAATGATTTGTTCATCAACATATAAAGATTTCGCCGTAATGTCGTTTTTTGCAACATGAATATTGGAAACATCGACTTTTATATTGTTTACGAGTGTTATTGGAAACTTTAAGACTCAACATTTTAGTACTTATCGAGGAATACTCGCTGTAATAAAATATCTTCATTTTCTCTGATCTTCATTTTTTTTTTTTAAACTAAGTGATCAAGACGACCAGGGCGTTCGCTTGATGTCCACGCTTACTAATAACGGTCCAATTCCACAGCACAGGGGCAGCAGTTCAAAACAGTGTGTGACAATACATTGCGTTCGTCACTCAGATATTAGAAGTTCAATCTTACTATACACAGAAATAATTATAGTAGTGTTTAGTATGCTTATTGTTTAGTATTTTAGTGTTCGTGATGCGTGATAGAATGATAAGTCATCTTTAGGATACGTTAACATAGATAGTAAGAGTATGACTGATATAGATAGGAGGCCTCTAGCACGTAGTACTATATAAGGTTGGTTATTTGTTACAATAAATTAGACCAATACCATCATGTGTCTCATTAACACCAACCCTCCAACCTCCGGCATAAATATCTTGAGCCTGCTGTAAAAGATTGATTCGTAATCATATATGTATATATACACATATGTATCATCCGTGAATATGGTACAGGAAACTGCGGCGAAACAACGGGAACAAAAACATTTTTTTATTTTATTTTGTATTTCTCCTTGACATTTTGACATGTTTGTTTACACCAAACATAAACAACAAGTATATTCTATTAATTTAAATTTAGTAATAGAGCTATTGTCTTCTTACCATCTCTATTTTTTTTGACCCGAATGAAAATCCTAAAGAAAATCCGTGTCATGCGAAAGTGTTGTTAAAACACAAAGCCACTTGGAAACCCTAGTTAAAATGTAGGTAATTAGTACTAAAGATAACAATTGAAGTGCGAATACTAATCACCATATGGCAACACGATTGCAGAAGAAAAATAAAGTAACAGTAGAAAGAACGGAAATGTTAAACGTAAAAGCTTACCTACGTTTTTACGCAATATGATTATAGTTTAAAAAAGTTAAACAATCGACTTGAAAATGAGCGATTTCGTTTTAAAAACCCTTTGTTGAATTTTCTATCCAACAAATCTGACTTTTCAAACAAAAAAATATTTTTATAAATGTATTTATGAGTGACGGAATTATGCGTTAACAAACATAAAAAATACAGTTGAATTGAAAACCTCCTCTTTTTGAGTTGGTTGCAAAACGGCTTTACTTGGAACTGCCGCAAGGAATAGGGTTCATCGGACGTCCTAAATATAGATGGAAAGACTAAAATAGTACATCTATGTTGATAATATTCTAAGAAACATTATCACTAAGCAATAGCGAGATAAGAGTCAAGCGAGACTCGTCTGCGGTTGTATGACGTAAGAGATTAATGACCCCGGTTAAAAGATTTTTAAACTGTTATCATTATGCATTTTGTGACTGGATATGATAAGTGGAATAGATGTGTTCCGGCAGCCTTGAGAGTCAATTCCAATTACTTGTGTTTTCTAAAGAATAATTATAGTTTTAAAAAACTGAAAGAGCGACTTCAAACTGTGCAATTATGTTTCAAAAACCAAACTGCTGAACCTATTTTATTGAAATTTCTATGGGACTATTAAAAAAAATATCTATTTTTCAAATCGGTTTATAAATTACACAGTTATGCGGTAGGAAACATTAAAAAATATATAGCCGAATGGTCAACCTCCTTCTTTTTGAAAAAAAAAAACAACACGCTTCACACTTATTGTATTGTCATCGGTCCTCAATAAGTCTTCAAGTTTTAATGAAATATGACCGTTTAAAGTGGGTCAAAATCAAGTCCAAAGGAGTCGGTTACAAACAAACAAACATGGAAAGGTGAAGCTAATAAAAGTGTGTTAATAAAAGATCGAAGACGAATCAGTCTTAAATAATTTCTTACAAACGTTAGAGCTGTCAAAATCAGGGGAGATGTAGGACATCTTCCCTCAGCTCTAGAGCTCCCATTATTGAAACAGATATAATATTTTAATGCAGCTGCGAGACTCATAGAAACATCGAAAACAAGTAGCCATATTCAGAGCGGAGACGTCAACACGCATTCCAATATTTACGGAACTTTACGAGCCACGTCTGGAATAGACCGTGTTTGTGGGAATAGACACCATAATCACACACTAGGGAAGCACAGATGGACAACGAGACCGCATAAAGATGATACTTGAGACAGCTGTCAGATCAATTTAGTGCATTGACGTAAGGTTCATTATGACTATGAAAATTACGGAAATATGGATTATAGTTGTCAGAAATATCAAAAATTTAACAAACTGTTACCACAGTGTAATTACAAGTTGTTAACAAAGTGTTAAAATCAATTTACGGTTAATTAAACATTTTTGTATGGTCCTGTAGACCTGTATCGACACGTTTTTGGCCGGTTATTAAGATGTACATCTGCCCTTCACCTCATCCTTGGGATAATCTTCATAAAAACTGATACAGCAAGTTAAACTGTATGTTAATTTGTAGTAGTAGCCGGTGGCGTACACCAGTACTGGATGTAAACAGTTTACAAGTTAATTTTATTGCCATGTGTATAATGTAATACACATGGCAATAACAGGTGGCGTTATGCATAATATGTACCACATAATAGAAAAACTTCATAACTATAAAATAACCGGCCAAGTGCGAGTCGGACTCGCGCACGAAGGGTTCCGTACCATTATCTATAAAAACGGCAAAAAAGCACGTTTGTTATATGGGAGCTTAAACCCTTAAATATTAATTTTATTTTGATTTAATTATTTATTTTTCAAGTGAATAATAAAACTCAATATTCTGTGAATATTTCAAGCGTCTATCTGTTGCCGTTATCAATATCGAGCAAAAATTAGCAAAAAAAAAACACGTTTGTTGTATGGGAGCCCCCTTAAATATTTATTATATTCTGTTTTTTAGTATTTATTGTTATAGCGGCAACAGAAATACATCTTCTGTGGAAATTTCAACTGTCTAACTATCACGGTTCATGACCTGCATATGACATGACCCTCATACAGCCTGGTGACAGAAGGACAGACCGCGGAGTCTTAGTAATAGGGTCCCGTTTTTACCCTTTGGGTACAGAACCCTAAAAATCAGATCCAACCAATCAGATTATCCACGGTGTAGATTTAATAAAAGTAATTTAAAAAAATTAAACCGACTTCCAACTGAAAAGAAAGAAATAACTCGAAGAAAACCAACTATTTTTGAGGTCTTAAATTACTTTTATTTATTGATTTTTATAATAGTATTTACTCGAATTGTTTGAAATTAAAAATTGTATTCACAATACAGGTCGAATTGATAATCTCCTTTTTTTTAAGTCGGTTAAAAATGGTCGTCAGAGCTCATCACCGCTCATGTTACTGTCTATCAAATAATTGAAATAAATAAAAGAGGGGTGTTATAAATTTGACGTGTGTCAGTGTATGGCCGCAAGCACACGGCGGTTTTTAAACGCGCGAAAACGCGCAGACGTTGCGCTGCTAACGCACGTATATGCGCTTCAAACGAGATTTCAACGCAACCTTGTAACCTAAGCACACGGGGTCATCGTGAAACGTGCGTCTACTGCGCGTATACGCGCAGATACAGCGATACAGACGCGCTGTAACTGCGGCGCGGGAGGTGCCGTGGCGTGAACGCGCGCCCCTCCTCTACCCCTTTGTACGCGCATCAAACGCGCGTTTGTATCGCGTTTTACGCGCGTTCGAATCTATAAAAACGCAAAAATCGGCATCTACGGCGCTGAAACGCGCAGACGACGCGCGTTTCTGAAACGCGCGTCGTCCGGCCGGACCGGATGGTCCGATGGACCGATGGATGGACCGATTTTGATCCAGTTTTTTTTTGTTTGCGAGGAATTCATCGAGAGTGTTCTTAGCTATGTTTCATCAAAATCGGTTCAGCCGTTTTTTTTGTCGGTGTTTTGAGTTTTTTAAACTTATACTTGTTAACGCATACTGTGTGTAACAAGTAATTCCTAGATCCCAGCAAGTGACACACATGTTTCTATAACCGGTACGCCATTGTCTGGGTGAAAATATGTTAATATCTGTTCCTGCCTTCGACCTACTGAGTCAAAGGTGCAGCTGTTTAGAGTTACTTTCAAACAGAAGGTTTTCACTGTTCCAAACAATATGTACTGTACTTATTGTAGATGCATTTATTTTACAACATTTTTACTCAACTGTCGGACATGGAGTGGATGATTGTGTTTATCGCATAGCCTGTGAATGTACATAATTATTATGTTAATTTGTTCTTTATGATCTTCTAGAGAAATAAATCGATTTTTAACTATATATTTATGTCGTTAGATTTGTCTTTATTGCGCGAATCTCGAGAATCATAAACAAATAAAATGGCCAATTATTGGCGCCCAGATGTTTACAAATATTTTCTTTTCCCCCAAACCTGTCCGGAGAGGTTTGAAAGGTAACAATATAAGTTAAGGTAAAGATAAGCTTATAAGTTGCATATATTACAAAAATATATGTATGTGTTGTTTTTTATTTTAGAATAATAATAAATGTATAAGTTGTATAAAATATATATAAGTTGCATATATTACAAAAATATATGCAACTTAGATGTTTGAACGTAATGTGGAATGTAAAATGATAGAAACACATTTATAATGGTTTAGTTTTTAACCGACTTCCACAAAGAAGGAGGTTGTCAATTCGACTGTATGTTTTTTTTTGTATGTTTGTTCAGCGATTACTCCACCAATTATGAATTGTTTTTTATGGTTCTTTTTTGTTTGATAAGTTATCTCAGAGGTGGTTCTATATAAATTTTATCAAAGCTTAAATAATGATGATGCGGACAAATACACACATGCACATACCCTACATACAAAGATCACACAAGCATCTTCATGTAGACGCCTCACTCGGTCAATAAGTCAAATTTCGAAATTCCAGAAGCTCACAAAAGTTACAAAGTAGCGATTGAAAATCCCCAGAACGAATCGTGAATAGGCTTAGGACTCGAAAACGAATGTGTAGGAAGCCGCTACCGGCCGCGGCTGTCGAGAACCCTAATCTGTTTTTTATGACTAGTTTTTGGATGTTTTGTATTAGTTCGGAATGCTTAGGGTTGATCTACACTAGTAGAAAAAAATGTTACATCAAATAGTATTTTTCGAGTCTTTTATTGAATTCGAAATACACACCGAAGTATCTTAGGTTGTTATTAGAGTTTTGGCGGGAACGTCATAGTAACACGTTGTTGCTTTGTTTTATTTTCCTAAACTTGTGTTATTTTCAACATTAATGCTATAAAATGGTGGTGTTTTATTCATTACGTGTTCGATAAAGTGCGTGAGTGTGGGCAAGTGAAATAAAGCAGTAAAACGTGTGATTTTTTACGTTGTCGGCAAAACTCCATAGAAGCTTCTAGTAAAGTCGCCACTACTTTACTGAAGCAGGACTCGACTTATAAATTGACTGCATATGTGACTTAGATTGTGACTAGAACATTTACAACTTGTTTTATTCAAGAAACTTGAAAAAATCCTAATACTTGACACTGGCAAATGGTTTAATGCGGGTCCAATACAAAAAAGAAGAAGAAGGTTGTTATTGACATGTTTAGCAGTTTAGAAAACTTAAAAACCACCGACATAAAAAGATTGCTGAACTGATATTGATGAAACGTAGCTACGAACACTCTCGGTGAAATCCTCTTTCAAACAAAAACAAACTTGATCAAAATCGGATCTTTTTTGAGTCGGGGTTAAATTTTTTGGAAAATTTTAACTTAGTTTCCTGTAAAGGGTTCAACTTAATACTTCTTTCAAGCATATATTACAGGTGGCACCACCAATCGATTTAAGCAAAATTACTGTCCAGATATTTCCACGCTACCAGCGTCCGCTTCGAAATTATCAAAAGCATCTGGAACTGACGAGTGAGGTGTGGAGAGTGGAAATGCGTCAGATTTGGAAATTAAAGTGTCTTTAGTAAGCTTTCTCCATAAAACATTTTAGACTCATGTGTATTCACCTTTACCCGTGGCTTATGACCGAGGCCAGCATAAATATGTCGCGTGACAGCCGTAAAACCACTGGAGCATGGGATCACTGGGTATTATGCTCGATTATCCCTTGAAAGGGACCCGAGGTGAAAGCTGATAGCGTTTTTCAAAAATGCTGTAATAATGGCGGGTGTCTAAGTGTCCAAGAGAACGCGACAAATAGGAAATTTTATTTTAATCATCTCAGCGAAAATATATTCTGACAGAAGCTGATTGACTGAGAGAAAATGTACAGCCTAAACTGTTACTCCTAGAAACTTGAAATTAGGACAGTGACTTCGTATCTAATACAGGTATCTACTAAATATTTCTCAAACGCGGGATATAGGTGTGACTACCCGTAATCGTAACCGTAACTATGATTGAGAACATATTTTGAAGCCTGTAACTAAATACAACTAAACAGACACAGCTGAGCACATCGTTTAAAAATAGTGTCTCTTTTTTAATTTCTAACAGTTTTCTGGTTGGGTTCCAAAACTGTGGATTAGTAAAGGTTTAATCGCTGTACAGTCGAGTTAAACATATCTCGATCGAGTCCTAGTCACGTTTCAGTAAAACAGTAGAAACCTCCTATCTTATACAGTATTACAGAGATAAGAAATACACAACTTTATTTCACTTCCTTAGAGCCGGTCCACACGGCGCGTTGCGTCGGCACCGGCGTTGCGTCGTTTTACATACAAATAATCATAGTGTTCACACGGTGCGTTGCGTCGATGCAACGCACACACAACTGAACTGCAGCCCCCGAGACGAAGCAGGCGGGGGTGTACTCATTGCGACGACGGAACGGCAGCGCTCAGTTGTTTGTGCATTGATAGGGAGGGAGGAGGGACGCAAGTTCATTTCGTTTTTTTCAGTAGTGACTTTCCGACGTCGCCGCTGCGACGACGGAACGTCACGCCTGCGTTGTAGTAATCGCAGCGCCCGTGTGGCCGTCCTATGCGTTAAAATATTTGCGTTGCGACGACGCAACGCATCGTGTGGACTGGCTGTTACAGTCACGCACGTTATCAAACACACGAACAAATAAAACGATTTCATTTTTACACATAACATTAGAAATAATACATGTTTAAGAAAGGAAACAGTTTTGACATGATTTATCAAATTTCCGTAAAAATTTTGCTTTCGCAGGGAATATTTGACGCCTTGGGCGTACAGCCGGCATGAATGTCAGTCGCTTCCGCTTATACCTTAACCCAGTCATTTAGAAAAGTCCAAGTGTAATATTATAATTTATGGTCCAACTAACACGACGTAAAGCAACATTATAGCGACGTATCACTCTATCTATCTTCCGCTCCATATTTATTGCTTTCCTAATTAGTTACACGGTTTAATTGTGATTTAGGCTCAGATTTCTGTGATTTAGCTGATTTTTGTCTTTGAACCGCCGAACTGGTTGAAATGTTTAAGATTCTGAGAACTGTTTTATGTGACAGTTCAAACACGTTATGACTAATACGGAGAAATTTTTCGGTTGATTTGTGAGTGTAAGATATGTTCTATGACATATGACTAAAATTATAAATGCAAAATCTTGTTGATGACTAAATGTTTCACTTTTTTTCACAAAGCAACATTTTATCAAAGATACATAGCGAAAAATGACGTTCCACTTTGTGGGCTGAGCTGCTAGTTGGAGTGAATAGATATCTTCTAGATCGGCGAGCTCCATCCTCGGCCACACCATGCGAGTTGGTGGTCAATCGTAGATCTATTTTGTATAAAAAAAAAACTTTTGAACTTTTTCATGTGAATTAAATTTGCACATTTTTTAACGCGTAATAGATAAAATAGAAATAGATTTACGTTTCAACGCTAACTTGAATGACGTAAGTGACGGTGTGGACGAGGATGGAGTATATCTATTTACTCTGGTTTTGAAAATTATACAATTTCAGTTATCAGGACACATATTGCGGCAGCAGTGAGTTCCACTCCTATTCAGTACGCATCAAAAATTTGGACCGAAGTTGTTGTTTACGAAATTTTAACATTTATTTTTTTTTGTTGTTCGATTTTGATATTTTTCGGCAGAAACATTCGATACTGAACAAGAATTTCAAATATCAGCAATAGACCTTGCAAGCACACACTTTTTTTACAAAGAATAATTTTGTAAAAGTATGTGTGTAAGATCTACACACATCGCACGTCGTCTATGTTTCCATTTCCGTGCTTCATTTCTTTCGAGATTTCTGAAGTCTTCAGAGAATTTAACGTTTGATGTCCCTCGATGTAACCATAATTCTGATTGCATAGTTTGTACGCCTCGTCGGGCATGGACATGTGTAACAACATTTCAAAAATCCATCTTGTATATTATTTTGTAATATGTGATATACTACCATGTTCGACAAAATAAAAATTCTGATTTCTGATTTCGGCATAGTACCAATTTTTATGCTTCATCTTTTACTGTAACAGCTGTTAGATTGTGGAATGAGCTACCACTGGAAATAAAGCGAGCTCCTCCTTAGCTGTTTTCAAAACGCGTTTCAAAGCACACTATTTAGTTAACTCCCACTAAATATTATGTATGTATATTGTTAGAGATATTTATGTAAGTATATGAATGAGAATTTGGTCCATTATAATATTTTTGTTTTCCTATTTTAACGTAACTTTAATAAAATTAACTACTGTTGTTTTATGTATAACCCTTTTTTAGTTATGTTTCGCTTTAAGGCCACTATCTGTTGCCATCTGTCCTATCCGTGCAAGGTCGCCTGGAAGAGATCGCTCTAAGCGATAAGGCCGCCAATTAAAACACCTAGCTGTAATATTATTCTCTATGTATTTAATGTTTATGCGTTGTGGTCTTTTAATAGTGTCATCTATCTATCTATCTGCACTATTGGTAAAACTACCTACTCTCTGTTTGTAATATTAGGATTCTCAGGTGTCCTGCGTTACGTTTGCCATTTCGTGATCACAATAAAGAGATCATGATGATTCCATTTTGATTTATGGCAACATTTATTTGTCCATAACAGTTACATGGATCGCCCGACTCGGCCATCGTTTCCAGCGCGATTTCATCAATAGCCGTTGAGCCAACCAAACAAGGCGACGGCCATTATCTGATCGCATGCAGCGCTCGCGCAGATACGATTACTTTCCGAAAGTGTAAATAATCTGAATTAAGAATAGTGTTGCTAGATTAGCGGTTCCCAATTTTCGGGGAAAAGTGGTAATTGAACGGGAATGAAGCAAGTTAAGCTAATGAAGCAAGTTAGGTTATGTTTATTATTTATAAAACGTATAAACACACACGTGAAAGACTAGTAATTTTACATAGTCTGTGGATTGGTAGACGTTCAAGCTTTTGTGCCATTTGAAGTTTCCTTGTTTTATCAACTTATTAGTATGCCAGCGGATTATACCGCTCACACTCAGCTTAACTAACTCTCGTTTCTCAAGTTTTTCAACCAACGATTATAAAGAAAATTATGGGAGATATTTTCATGTAATCATCATCATCATCATCTCAGCCATAAGAAGTCCACGGCTGGACATAGGCCTCCCCCATGGATTTCGAAAAAGACCGATTGGCGCGCGGCTTGCATCCAGCGACTTACCGCCACTTGTATGTATGTATTCGTGTTATTAAAATAATAAAATTAAGTGAATTTTAATTTACGAATTATAAACGCTGAATAAGCGCATTTTAGTTAAATAGTGTTTTGTTCCGTTTTCTCGCGTGACAGCTTCCATCTCAATTAAGGTGATAAGTCCTTATTCTGTGAATAAGATTTTAGCATGCGTTTATACATAACAAACATTGATATAATATACAAAGTAGAGTAAATAACACAAATCATTTTATTAAAGTTTGTTTTTTTTTCCATAAATACGCGGTAAATGTTTTAGACCACGCCTTGCCTGACACTGTGAACGAAGATAAAGCATTTGGTAAAGACTTAGATTCACAGTTACAGTTGACAGTCGGGTAAAGGGATTTACAGTTTTCCACAATGTTACACGTAGGAAGTCGCGGAGGGTCCTGCTAGTCTTTGATGAATTCGTAAGGCTCACCGATATGGGTAAACTGCAAGAACACCTGGCAACCCCGATTACGATAATCGATAGTTTCCCAAGTCGGCGGCAGATGGAGGTCGCGAGGAAGGGGGGTCGTGGGAAACTGGGGGACTTGCACTTTCGTCTGCGCGGGCGCCGGCGCGTCTGCACGAGCGGGAGAACGGAGTAATCGGTCATCTGTTGGCGCAAACAGCTGGAGGTGAAAGCTAAGGAAGTAAACGCTCAAGATTCCCTTCGGATATTATTTTAGGCTTCCGCACTAAAGCTGTTTATTCGTGAGGCAACATGTCTGTCCGTCTCTTTAACGGCTGTATCTTTTTAATCGAAGCAGGTAGGAAGTTGAAATTTTCACGGAATATGTGTCATTACGTCGGATTTATTAACAAATAGTAATCATACCAAAAAGTAGAAAGTTCACGCTTCCCCAGCATTTTTTAAGGGTTTGTTGTTTGGGAACCAACAATTGTGTATTTTACTGTCTTATCTTTGGCTCTATACTCTCTTTGACTGGCCTTGTGGCTCAGTTGGTAGTGTGTCTATGTCTACCTGCTGAACTGAAAAGTCTTGGGTTCGATCCTCACCCAAGGCAAACATTTGTGTGATGAGCATGGATGTTTGTTCTGTGTCTGGGTGTTTCTATGTATCATATGTATATATTTACAAAAAAAAAAAATGTATTCTATCAGCCATATAGTTCCATAGTACAAGCTTTGCTTAGTTTGGGCTAGATGGTGTTGTGTGAAATGTCCCCAAATATTTATTTTTTTATTTATAGTTAAAACGGTAATCAGTCACAAGTCAGTCTCTAAATTGGCAAGATTATAATAGGCATACCTACATCTGAAATAAATCAACAAATATTGATCCGATCTTAACCAATAATTACTTGTTCTGGCAATGATCATGACCAGACAGCCAATGAAAATTGGTAAACTTCATCGAATCAACCAATCAAAACGGTTATTGAGGGTCCAGAGCAAGGAAGTTTTATCACAATGGCAAGAGTCATAAACATTGCCTGTTCGCTACTCAGCTGTATAAAACGTGTCCGCTTCATTCCGACTTTCTGGTCATACATTCCATCAAATTGACGTCACATGAAGATAAATTAATTTCTAAAATACTTGATAATTCAATGCATTGTTTTACGCCTCCTATCTAGTGATGTACTAAAAATATAGACATATTTTTATAACAGCTGTCTGAAATATTTATATTTTCATATATTTTTGGCAATAAATAGTGGACATGGTGTGAAACACAATCCATCTATTGAACGTAGAGAAAAATTCTTAATCTATGGTCAAGAGTGACAAATTTTGGGTTCGATGTTAATGAAAATCATTGCCAAAGACAGCCGATAAGGCAGCAGGCACTACAGGATTATTGACATTTTAAGGAGAAATAGGTGTACAGATTTTCTGCTGTGAATCCTTCTGCTGTAGTAGAAAAAGAAGGATGGAATACAGTCCTGTCGTAAAAGTCTTGGACACATAGAATACAGAATCCGACAGAATTACCAATACCTCAGTGAATAACTACCGTAACTTTAGAAACTGTCATGTTTATAAAACTATTTTAATTTCGTCGAAAGCGATTGTGTTCTTTCTTCGTTGTTGCCGTTTTTGTCAATCGACGGATATTCGGTGTCAATAGAAAGTATTTTGTTGGATTCATTGTCATTCTGATTCACTATCACCAGTTGTGACTTGTTTATGTTTCCTATTAACTGAGTAGTGGTAATTAATTTTCTTTTTATGGTTAAACTTCAAAACTCGTCATCTTACAGAAGTATCGTTAGATCGCTTTACTGTTGCTTTTATTTATAACCGACTTCCAAAAAGAAGGAGGTTCTCAATTAGTCTGTATATTTTTTGTTCGTGGTTTTGTGTTTTATGACTTTTTTTTCCAAGTGTATTTGTGTTTGAACATGTTTCTATATTTTGGTCGATTTTCCTCTACGAGATGTTTTAGATTCATCCTATTCCTATATTTCCTGTCATAGGCTTCCTTTAAACATCCTAAAACAATTATCGCATAAAACAAATAATGCACTTTTTCGTTGTTTATTCTGACAAATGTGTGATTCCTTTTACTACAGTTATAGATATTATTATTACAAGAAAGCTCATTTATACAAATCTTTATGCGGTTCTGAGCATACTTTCTCGCGAAAACGTACACTCAAAATCATATCAATATACTTGTTAGGTAATATACTGACGGTTGTAACGACCTAGCAATGTCTACTAGAACTTCATGTATGTTCGTTCAATAATCAATTACAAATACAAATCAAAATGTAAAGAATTTCACGCTCTATAAGTTTACAAATCTGTTACACACACACACTTGTCAATTCCAAATGAACACAAATAGCATACACGCATACTAATGAAGTTTTCTAATTTTTGCATCATTAACTCTACCGCAGATTAAGGCATAGTAACATGATAAATTCTACAGATTGAATAACTTAGAATCGGTCAAGCGACGGAATCAAAAGTTTCTTGTTTCTTCAGTTTATTGTTAGTTTTTTCTCGGAAAATGCGATGGTGGCGCGAAGTTCAGACGTATATAAATAAGTTGGTCGCCGTAAGCAGTATTCGATGTTGATTGAACAGGTTTGGAAAGCAGCTGGGCTTACAGAATAAGTGGTAGTACATCATACGTAACGCTATTCGAAGACGTTTATGGTAGTACCTACGTATTTTGCGTACAAATGTTTCGAAATCGTAGTTTTCATGGAAAAGTGGCAGTGACGTTTCAGACTTCATTTTCCAAGATTTTTGTGCAAGAGAACTCAGTTCTCAGTTCGAATTCTTGATGCGTACTTCACAGGAGTAGAACCCCCCTGTTACATCCTCTGTTTACAGAGATTTTAGAATTTTAAGGGCTATAGTGAATTCTTCAAGGGCTTCATCTTCAGCTATATTGTCACTTACCATGTGGCGAGCTTGTGGTAACGGATATTTATGTCTATACCTATAAAATACTATCTTCTGTGTCCGACCAACTGGCAAAGTATAGCCCAACCATTGGTCATATAGACATGACATTTATGAAACCGATACGGCTAGTTTTGAATAAAACTCCGTTCAAAGCCTAGTTCACAGTTTCCTTATTTTATGAAATCGGAAGAACGAAAATGACAAGCTTGGAAGAAAACCTGGCTAAATATTGTAATTTGATTTGATTTTAAGAAGAGTCTATCCCTAAATAAAAAAACTGAGCAAAATTTGGCTGCGACATCTTTTCTTCATCTTGAATGCCAATAACAAAGTTCATGCAGTCTATATCGACTTACATCTTAATATAGACTAGAATGTTTGGTAAACCGACTAGTCTAGTAAAAATAAATACGTTTGTATGAAGCAGATCACAGGTTTTGCAACTGGGGGATTCTTTGAAATTATTATAGGAAAATAACTAAACATCATAGATCAACAATAATCCCAGATTTATAGACTAGCTGCGTTCCGCGGTTTCACTCACGTAGTTATGAAAATCGGTGATGATTATGACGATGGTAAGTAGCTTATGTCCGTCTCCAGGTCCAAAGCTATCTCTATACTAATTTTCATAATTCGATCGGTTCAGCCGTTTGAGCGTGTAAAGGTAACAAAACTAGCTTTTATAATATAATTATGAAATTGTGTCAAATGTACTTCAAAACACCAGTACATTCATTTAAATAACAATATATGTACTTAGTTGTCTTTTATGTTGTCACAAATCTTATTTTTACTAGACTAGACCATCATTTCCGTCTTCAGTCAGTATCTATAAAGATGAGTAGACGAAGCAGGTCTGGGTAGTGCAAAGGTCGATGCACTCCAGGAGGCGTTGCGACTTGTCACGGAATCGCTACCGACACAATTATCGGATCTAGACCACTCTCACTGAAGCAAAAAGTACACCGAGACGCAAAGAAAGCACCGGCTAGCAGGTGCGGCCCCATTTCACTTTCCAATGACTTATCTTTCGAACCCGCTCCAAGCAAAATCGGACTCTATCCCGAGGAAAATATGACTCCATTAACATTCACACTCGAGTCAGTGGGCATTGCATTATCAAGATTTACAAGAAACCCTTTAAAAGCGGTTAATTGTAAGTTCACTTTCTAACAGTTTCTGTAAAATGTCTATTTTTAGATAAACAAAGAACAATGTCAGTTATTAACTTCAAGATTATCAAATAAATTGAGACGTTATAAGCGTGAATGTTAGCTAACAAGAATATGCTAGTAGAATTTAAATCGTGTTTCTAAATTGCGGATGATTCCGCGGTCAAAACTATCGTTTACATCTCAATTGTGGCTCATGAGAGGCTATTGTGGCGGGGATGAACGCAAGAAGCCGCCTTAATGATGGACCATTTAGCGCAATATCGCGCCGATCCAATTGAGACGTTGACCACATTCTGACAGATCTCTCTTTTTTATACGCGTCTATTTAGACTAGCTGACTAGCAGACAGTGATGAGTGAAGCGAGAATGTAAATGGTATATCAGCGTAGTTTTTATCGCAGAAAATTGAGATTAAACAAACATCGAAAGGCTTTCTTGAGGACTTCGAAATGTTGACAGTTGAAATTCTCGATTGCAATGCATCATTCAATGGGACGTTGACGTTTATCGAGGACTTTCGAATTTGACAGCTATTTAAAGATGATACATTACGAAGAAGACAATCTGATGATGCAAGAGTTAATTAATGGCATCGGAAATTAAATAACTCGCGAATTACATGCGGTTTTTATCAAAGCTTTATGTAACGAGGAAGTGGAACCTGCTTGAACGACCGTGTCAATGCACCGTTAGATTATGCGAATTTATGAATGAGAAAATCAACGGACGAGATAAAATATTATAAATGTTGATTCTAATCAATTACGTTTACATTTATATAGTAGATACTTAATACATTGATCTACAAGAGATTTTATTTAACACAATTCCAGAATTTTAGAAAGATTATATTATGTCCTTGACCACGCCGTCGTCGCGTCGCTCAACACAGCCGAGTTGCTAGTCAACCGTAGATCTAACATATTTTTTTTAAATTAAAATGTCATAATGTCACAAACTTTCATAGTTGATAAAATAGGTAATGAAATAGCATATATGAAGCCTCAGATAATAAAGAAATATGTAAAAATTGGCATAAATTAAGGGTCTTACTAAATTAGCAAAGGGCCGAGGCAATAGGCACGAGAGAAGGTACTGTGTCCAACATTGGGTTAAAAAAATACTGATAATCATGATGACTGAGAATTGGGACAGCAACGCAAAAGTAAGTATTGCGAGAGGTTCTTGTAACCTTTTTTTGGCAAACGCCGTTCAGCTAGTAATATTTTCAACAGAAACATTAATAAAAATGACTCAATACTAGTATTTCATAAGACAATTTTTATGAATGAAACGAGAGAGGAGGAAAATACGAATGAGGGTCAGCCAACCAATGTCAATATTGAAAGCTATAATCAAGATACCAATATCTACTTAGAAGACTTTCATACTGATGGATATGTAATAACCATTCATTTAGTTTATTAAATTTATATTATACCAGTAATTTTAATATAATTTACTTATTTGATTTAATGGCCACTATCATACATCAATAGTAAGGCTTTTATTGATAAGGCCGTCCAGTTCTACCCCCTCTGTAACAGTTCTACCCCCTCTGTAAATAAGTAATTTCTAATATGACATAGACAAGTAGTTATACATAAGGGTTTGATTACTAATATGAACAAGCTTTTACCAATAAGGGTCTGTATAGTAATTTATGTGTTCTTCTAAAGCCTTTTTCTATATTTTCTTTTTAATTATCTTACCATTAATTCTTTTCTGGTTCATATCCTTTTTCTCACGGTCCATCAATATTTTTGGGTCAACATTTCTCATCCGGTGGCACCGCTTACCGCCATGGTGATTCCTTATAACATGATTCACCGTAATCATCAGTATCAGCTGCGTTGGTGTTAATTTCTCTTGTAGATTTAGCATTCAGTTTCTCATATATATTTAAAAAGTGTATACACATACACAATATAGCAAAGGCCGATTGTAACTCTCAAAGGGTCTCATGAATTGTGTGGTTATTTTATTGCTGAGTCGCAAGTCCTCATCCCATCTACATCCCATCTACATCAATCAAAATATAGTTGTCAACAAATCGTAAAACGCATGTCAAATTCGACAACTCCGCTCACTAATTTCGCCAAGGTCCGTACAATGGTCATAACTTGTCTACCGCCTTACCAATATTATGCTAATCAAATATCTATAAACATTGCTGACTGATAGTTGATAGCAATGTCATAAATTCGTTTCGCTCCAGTGATTTGTGATATTATTTGATTGTTCAAGTTTGACAATGTAGTATTTCACCTTGGCACTAGTTTTGGTCAATTGACAGGTTCTGATTTATAAAGTTGCCTGCGAGTGTAGGTCTAAATCTTGGAGAAACCTCTAGAGATGAGTGATAGTTGTCTATTTATAGGGCCTCAAATCATGTACATAGTCTATTTAAATTGTTTGTAATTATTTGCATATCAACAAGAAAACAAGCTGCGTGCGTGTTTTTGGTTTGTAATTTTGGTGAACAATAAAGACATAATTATTTATTCTTTATTCAATTTAAATCTCGGGTCGCAGCCGTCCTTTGATGGGCATCAGTGGAGTCGAAGCCAACACTGAGAGGCCCTTTACATAAAATAATATAAAAAATACAGGCTTTTTGTATGTGGATGGATGATGGAACTATTGTACAATATGGAATTTGACAAATCGGGGCTGGCTATTGAAATGAGACGGTTATGATTTATACAACTAGTTTATTGGCTGATGCTCCCACACAGTGAGTAAGATAAGGTACTTCTGTGTGGGAGCATCAGAATGAGATAACAGCACCTGCCTATTTTGTCTCATTATCCAAAAAAACATATTTATTATTATTACACCACGGCCTTAGAATATAGAAAAATACAGAAGGCGCGTCCAGATGCAGTTACAAAATCCGTGCTGTGTCCAAAAACAAAAGAATCGTCCCGCACCCTTCTCAACTCTCACCCGCATAATGTTGCTAGTGTAGGCATTATTTACCCGTTGCTGTGGTAAATCGTGGAGATAAAAATATATTAAAATAAAATATTTACTTTCTTAGATGGATAACATTATTTTTATAACTGTTCTCTTGACTTACTATTCGGATTAATCGGTCAAATAAATTATTTTGTGTTTGTATCTTATTACTTTAGCTTAGAATATTATACTTTTTTGTTTTGCTTGTGCATGCAAAATAAAAAAGTTTCATCTGCAGGGAACCTAAAATTTTAAAGGTTAGGCATTATTTTAACCTCTCACATCTAAGTAGGTTTGGGGGGCTCAAACCCCCCCCCCCCCCCCCCCCGAAATCCTGGCCATTATCAAAAATCCTTCCAGGCTTCAATCATTTTATAAAAAAGAAGTTTCGCGCTCGATTCGCTCGCGCATGATTGTTTCATATTGATCTATATTTGTATTGATCATTAAAGTGCTGTGAACTTTCTAATACGAGCAAATAATTAACTAAAAATAGCCACTAACCAAATTTTTTTGGGTTCACTAATACGAAAAACAAAGCATAAAGAGCGCGAAAATTTTAGTAGTGTTTTTATAGTATATTACTATAAAAACACTACACTACTACACACTACATAAAATGAATTCCTGGCTACGGCCCTGGTAGGTTTTATAAGTTAAGGGTTATATACTACCACCACAAAAAAAATACAAAATATCTGAGGAAAAATGTCGCACTAAATCCATTTAAATCGCAAAATCAATCAATATGTTCACAATATCAAACAGGTAGTTCTATTCTAAGTCCATATAGGGTGAACTGCAATTATGAAACGCTACCCTGAGCGCTACTCGACATGCACTTGGCCAATTAATTTTTAATCGGATAAAAATATATTTAAATACCTACTCATTTAATTTACAAACTACTAACTAAAAAAATCGGTAGCAAGTAAAAGTAAGGAAAATCAAAACGTTGATATTGGCAGCACCAACAAAATGGACGATTCTTTCTCTACGATGATCAAAGACCGAACAATTTATTAAATAAATACGTAAGATAATGTTAATTGTGCTACTTACACGTGAAATGTTATCCCATCGTGTTTTTTTTTCACCCCAGCAGTATTTTTAAACGTAGGAACGACACATGACGGTATATTTGAATTAAATTTAACACCACCAAAGCTTACTATTCGTTAAGACGTTCATAGAGCAACTGATCGCGCGCGCTTCAAACTACTCTATATATGAGTAGTTTCTGTCGCTTCAGTTCTAAGCATGTTCACGGTTTCTGTATTTTTCTATATTCTAAGACCACGGCAATACTCTCTAAAATCGATTTAACAAACATACAAAGTAACAAACAATAGCATCATTCAATGTAACGATTACGAGTTTTCACTTAGTGAAATACTTTTCCCGACAATCGCTTTCCACACACAATACCTGAGAACTACTTCACTTTCTAGATAGAAAACTATTACCAACTTATATTTGCACTAACACAATGGAACGAACAAAAATTTTCAAAGTAAGAGTATGAGTTTAACGATGGTGGCGCCACCAATCAACTAGTGAAATAAGTTAGTAGTGTAGTAATTAAACCCGACGCCAAGAAGTTTCAATTGAAACCCTATGGTGTTTAAAATAGGGTTGACGGAGAGTGTTTCTTTATTGTTTTGTTAGAGTTTGCATTGGTGATCGGGTTCTTTTGTCGCTGCGTTCGGTCATTAGCTCAGGCGTAATTGTCTATTGTCTTCAATGAGGTTAATGCCATGGTACTGATAATAGGGGAAGGTCGGATACTTTAGACAGCACAATCTGAAGAAAATAGTTTGTCTAAATAAAGCTATATTTATTAGAAGTATGTATTCATCATAACCTCTTTTCTGTCATGACCTACAGTGATAAAACGTGGGCAGTGGGCACTATCAATAAGCATAGTTTATTAAATTAAGTCGCTCAGCGAGTTATGGAAAAAGTACCCGGCGTTACTCTGGCGGATCGTATCCGCAATCAGCGAGCTATCGAAAGAGCTTTGCCCGGCATTTCTCTGAGGGATTGTATCCGTGCTCAACGATCTACGGAAAGAGCTTTGCTATCGAAAGAGCTTTGCCCGGCATTTCTCTGAGGGAATGTATCCGCGCTCAATGAGCTACGGAAAGAGCTTTGCCCGGCATTTCTCTGAGGGATTGTATCCGCGCTCAATGAGCTACGGAAAGAGATTTGCCCGGCGTTTCTCTGAGGGGTTGTATCCGCGCTCAATGAGCTACGGAAAGAGCTTTGCCCGGCGTTTCTCTGAGGGATTGTATCCGCGCTCAATGAGCTACGAAAAGAGCTTTGAGTGGCGCTTTTGTAAGGGATTATATCCGCGCTCAACAGTCGCGAAAGATCCTCACGAAGCATATACCACAATGAAATGAATTAAAAAATATAATATTTTTAAATTGGTCCCATAAAAAAATTCAGCAAAATCGGTTTAGTAGTTTGGTTTTTACATCAAAATTGCGCATTTCGAAGTCTCCCCACCCTGCCCCAATCCTAGATTCAACATAATTTCACGTCTCGCTCCACGACTTGTTGATTTGTCTCATTTACCCGCAGTCAATGGGTTTATCCTGTTTCGGAGATTGCTATAACTTGTCTTGGATTGTCCTTCCTTTTTATATATCGATGGAGTTCTTCATTTGAGTTTATTTTTGTTGTATTGAACGGGAAGATCCTGTTCTTAAATAACCATAGTTATGAATGAGATCTAATAATAACTTGAATGGATGTCATTTTCTGCTCTGTTAGATTACAGTAATGTAGAATAGAATAGAATAGAATAGAATATAACTTTATTGTACATCCCTACAGTAAAAACTTAAAATAAACAAGAAACTTAAACGACAGTACAAAGTACTGAGGTACATTACTGTATAGTTTTATTTTATTTTTCAAAGTATTGGTTAAATACCTACATATATTACCGTCTTATAACTGGTTCTATATGTTATAATATGCAAGTAAAAGTTAAATACCTGCAACCTTGAAGCATTGTATACTACCGAGCCTGAACCGATTTTGATGAAACATAGTTAAAAACATTGTAATGACATAAATTTTACCGGAAACATTATAGCCAAAAACACTCTCGGTCAAATCCAAAGGGGATGGGGAGAGCTAACAAAAACGGTAGATCAAAATCGCCCCATCCGTTTGAGAGCTAATACACAAATATACAGACAGAAACACACGTTTAACTTATAATGCCCCTATTTTGGATCGTGGGTTCAAAACGCAGTCTTCATAATAAATATCAAATGCATCCGTCAGATAGTTTAGGTTCTACAGCCTTAAACAATTTGACGGATTTCAGTGGTCGTAGTGTGGCGCAAGAGACTATGACTACAGTCGGATTTCAGTGGTCATAAAAAAGTTTCAACAGTTCTATGACGTTTTCTATGGTTTTTGCTGAATTCACGGATTTGTCTCGCCTGTGACCACGCACGCTGCAGTGTTCGAAACGTCAAGTCATAAAATTATGTAAAATATACGGGATAAATCCGTTAACATTTTATTATGAAATCTAACGTGGTTGTTACACATTTTATTTTGAACAAATGGGTGACTCACCTCTATTTTTTGAGCCGAATTCTCCGACTAATTTCAACCGCATACGGCAGTATTTTTCAAAAGGAGCATCGCAGATGTCACTCCCGATGGACGTCTTGTCTGGTACTTGACCAGACCAGGTAATACCAGACGAGACGTCTTTCGGGATTGACGTCTGCGCTGCTCCTTTTGAAAAAGACCACCGTATGCAGTTGAAACTATAGTCGGAGAATTCGGGTCAAAAAAATAGACGTGAGTAAACCTGTTCAAATTTGTTTCATTTCAATAAGTTCTACGACGTCACAGACCACAGTTCTATAGAACCAATAGGAGCAACGAATTATTAATTCGTTGAATGGGAGTTAACAGCTCTTCTTCTTCTTCGTGTGGATGGTTTTATTTGTTTTTTTTTTTCTTTTTTTTTTTTCTTTACAAGTTGTAAGACCAGTTAACAGTTAGATCTATATGTAAAAGCGGAAGTAACTCTGTTTGTCGTCTGTCTGTTACCTATTCACGGCTAAACAGCTGAACCAATCGATATGAAATTTGGTACATAGATTCTTTAGGATCTGGAGATCGACATAGGCTATATTTAATCGTCATCATAGTCACCGTTTTTCACCACGTTGTGGGTGACACCGGGGGGTGCAGCCAGTATAAAAACGCATAAAATGTCGCGTGTCATTTTCTAAAACGACTACTGACTCATCCAATAACTGCGTGCGAGTGCAACGAGGTTCAATAGGATAATACGCTGCAGTCACCTTGGCCCGTATTGGTCGAGGACGGAGCCATTTAGATCAATCTAAATATACCGCACGATATTCTGAGGCGGGGTTAATTGGTCATTACGAATAATTGAATACAATTAGGGATTCAATTAGTTCATATTTCCATCATCATCATAAGCATCTTTCAATCAATAACAGTTTTTTTTATGAAAACAGAGAAATAAAATTTTTGTCTGTGCAGCCAGAGACTATGGATCTGCGTATACATATGGTTTTAATTTCAACTCGATACCTTCACGCGTTCCCGGGATAAAGGTTTTGACAGACGGACGGACGGACGGACCGGCGGACAGACGGACATCAAAGTGATCCTATAAGGGTTCCGTTTTTTCCTTTTGAGGTACGGAACCCTAAAAACAATAAACTTAAACGACAGTACAATTATTGTACTAAATCGCTCTATGCAATAAGGCCCCTATTATAGGGGCCTTATTGCATAGAGCGATTTCTTCCAACCTTAAGGTGGGTAGAAGTAACTTGTATAGTTAACTTGGACAGTAGTCGAGTGCGGACGAGATGTATGTCCAAGATTCGTTCATAGCTTACACCGGCCGATGGGCGATACAATTTACCGACAGAATGGCGAAAGTGTCTCGGCGCCTTTGATCCCACACTAATAATGATTAATCGCTAAGACGCTCTCAGAGAAATTCTAATTTATTACTAACTGGTACTACTGCCGCGGTTACTATAAACGCCGTATGTAACATTACTTATCATAAATGCCGTAAGTGACGTTTTTCTCAAAACTAGTGTTTTATATACATAGGTTAATATAGTACTTTACTGAACTCATTAAGAAAAACTTTTAGTATAGACACAAATCCGAATATGTGTAAATAATTAGCTGCTTTATAATATACATATCTATGTTTGTGTTATAAATTTGGCAGCAGTCAACAAACTGTTGCTATGGGATAGCTGTTTTTTTTCGCAATTACTTGAATATTTGTGATCACCCGACTTTTTAAACTTAATAATTAATGGTCTTATTAAAAAATGTGTACGTATTAGAGCGTACACATTTTTTAATAAGACCATTAATTATTAAGTTTAAAAAGTCACTTACTGCCTTTTTCGTAAGTATGGTAGCAAAATATTTATACATTGAGGGTATTTGTACGTACGAAATTGAGATGACCCATTTACAACCAGGCTTTGAATGAACTTTTCGGTCTGAAAAACAATCCTGGTACAACACTAAATATTTAATGCCTTATAATAGCAGCGATAAAGCCGCCTCTTATATCTTTTTAATGTCTTCTCATATATCTGTTTTATTCCCATGGTGTCAATAGTGTTTTTGTTTTGGATTGAGCTTTAGACTAGACATAGCAAAAGCAATTGAAGATTAACATTTCTATTTGATATATAAATATAATTTTTACATCATAATAAGCTTATCAATCATGACTGAAAGATTAAAATCGGCGACAAGTAACAGCAAACTTTCATCGTCGCGACAAACCAGTGGCCTTTACATGGTAACTAGTTATTAATAATAGTGTTATTAATAGTAAAAGTTGGTAATTATAATAGGACTTTATGATCGATCGATCGGTCCTCGATGATGGACAACTTTAACAAGCTTTTAATAGAATTGAAAGTTTTATAACTACTGATTTCTTTGAGCATTATGACTGTTCTTTCCATTCATTCCAATTTCACTCTTTGGAATCATTAAAATGTTATAAATACTTCATTTTATGAATTTGAAAAAAAATTAAATAAGAAAGAAATCCTTATTTTAAAAAAGCGAAAGTAACTCTTCTTTATGTTTGTTATGGTTTTGAGGCTCGAGTGCACGGAAATGCGCAATTCACGATTAGTATTAATATTGGTATATACTATGACGGCACAGTATACGTAATAGTAATTCACGACTAGTATGGCATATCATATACTATGACATCACAGTATACGCAACAGTAATTCACGACTAGTATGACATATCATATACTATGACATCACAGTATACGTAATAGTAATTCACGACTAGTATGGCAAATACATATACTAGACATCACAGTATAAGCAATAGTAATTCACGACTAGTATGACATATCATATACTATGACATCACAGTATACGTAATAGTAATTCACGACTAGTATGGCATATACATATACTAGACATCACAGTATAAGCAATAGTAATTCACGACTAGTATGACATATCATATACTATGACATCACAGTATACGTAATAGTAATTCACGACTAGTATGGCATATACATATACTAGACATCACAGTATAAGCAATAGTAATCCACGACTAGTATGTCATATCATATACTATGACATCACAGTATACGTAATAGTAATCCACGACTAGTATGGCATATACTAAACATCACAGTATATGTTATTTTTTATTTTTATTATTATAAATGCTCACGTAATATACACGTGTTTCTATTGACTTGTAACTAAGGAGTTATAAATAAATATTTGTATTTGTATACGCAATAGTAATCCACTACTAGTATGGCATATACACCACAGTATATGCAACAGTAATTATACATTGCACGTTGGGACAGAATGCGCTCGGGCAGATTCTTAATTTAGTATTTTTGGAGAATTAATAAATAGGTATTTAAGTTTTTAATACTATTATTGGATTATGTTCGGTACTTTTTTCTTCGCATAACAGTTCCATCAATATATATTACTGAAACAAAAATAAATAAAAGATTTATATACATAAGAATCGATTACGTTGTTTAGGCTATATAAAGTAAAATACAGACAAGCGATATTATTTCAGAATGATACTAAAGTTCTTCTGAGCCTTCGGTAATAAAACTAAAAATACCCGAGTCGTAACAACTGATCCATCAAGCACACCTGTCAACCAAACTTGTTATTTCGCAAAAAAGGCACGTGCTGAACAATATTAACCAGACAATACCATTATTGATGTTGTATTAACCAGACAAGCACTCGAAATATCAAGGATCTACTCCAACACATCGTCAATTCTCGAAATACGAGGAGCAAAAAGCAGATATTGGATAACGAGTCTAAATTAAGAAATTGCAGGTGACATCCCTCGGTAAAGAATGCGTCGATACGCAGGAGTGACAAACGATTCAACCCGCTTGGGATTACTTACAGAGTACGTTTATCTCCGATTTTAAGGGCCGAGGATGAAAAATTGGTCCCGATATTGGACGCGTCGTCTGACCGATAATTTTTATTGGAAAACCTGTTGTGTGGATTTGTGTTGTCCTTTTTTGTTTGGTGCTGGTTTTGAAACATTCTTTGGAATTTATTTTTAAACAGAACAAGATAACAGTTTATAAATATATTATATATACGAGTATTTCATAATAAGTATAAATACAACAATACTTTGTACATTTTCCATCACACCATTTTGGTTTTTGGCTACAGGACAATCGATTGAACATAATAATCCGATTGAGAGTTTCAATGCCACAGACTGATACACAGATTCACAGATATACAGATATGCACGTCAACCTTATAACACCCCTCGTTTTGAGTCGGGGGTTAAAAAGAGCACAAGCATACTTGTTTTAAAATTAACCAAGTTTCCCTTGGTTTATGCCATGTAATTATTTAAAACTATAAACGCAATTAAATCTGCACATAAAAATATTATATTCAGTCGGTCCATGGGCACAAAAAGCGTAAATATTTATTATAAGGTCTACCTATTATTTCTCTAAATAGAGCTGGGACGCGGGCGGGTATTTTAATAGGCTGGCATGTGGCATAGGAGCGCTATGCAACCTTTTTCTATGGAAACCTGCGTCGCAGCAAACTATTGCCAGAGCCAGTCCAGCACCTTTCCAAGATACTTTTTTTTTAAACAACTTTTTAAAATTGCTTAAGGTTATTACAGGTGGTCTCGGTTAGCGCGTGTTACGATTTTTAATTATTTTTTTCCAAACTTTGGCTTCAACACGTGTGTGTATTTAGCCCGTGTTATTATTGTTACGCGTTTCGCAAACAGGTTACAATTTGCATATTAAATGAAAATAAACTGGTGACTATTGTTTTTCACGGAATCGTTTTGAGGTCGAGTTACAGAAGCTCTTGTGACTCAGTTTTGAGAAATATATTTACGGCGCGCACATGTTATAAAAAAAAATATTTTTTCATCTTGCTCGATACAGGACAATAATTTTACTCGGGAATGGTATAAATATAAAGTTCAATTTTTACAATGTACATATTCGTTTTAAATTAGTGATCCTAATTAATTTATGTGATGATAATTAATCATGCATTTATACATATAATACTAGTAACCGCAATTTTTGTTTTTCTTTTGTTTTAAGAAACCAATTCATTTGCGATTTAAAGACACCCAGATTATATCTATCGGGAAAGACCCACTCAGGAAGCGTATTCCATATTCTAGCAGTCCGCACGATGAAAGTGGAACTAAAGCGTTTCGTTCGGGTTTTTGGAATATCCACCTTGAAACGGTGACGCTTTTGAGTTTTTTCGAGTATTTAATATATTCAAAAATAATATGACATAATATACATGGCGTAGTAATCTAGTGGTGTTTCGAGACTAGAAGTGTTGTCGAAATAGAAACCCGCGTTCCGAAAAAATCTTATCGAGAATCAGGTTGAGATGAGATACAGGTTTTTGAAGACAAAAGAAGCCCTAACTTGAATAGTTTCCTTTTAGGAAACAACAAAGAAAAACAATTGAGATGTTTAATTTGTGTCATTTGCCTAATAAAAAGTTATTTTTCCTGTTTTTTTATTCGTTGCTAAAATTGGTAACACCAAGCTTGTGTCCAATTTATATTATTGCCTAAAAGGCCTATTACACCACGCGATTTCTCGTACCCTGTCTGCGGGACAGGGTGCTGTAATAAGAGACAGGGTCTTAATCTCCATACTTCCCAGATGGAGGCCGATGGATCAGGCACAATAAATTGGATACTGTAATAGACCTTTTAGCCAGGTTCTCTTGAATCATGTTCCATAATACCTAAATATGCTGGAGCTGTCTTGACAAATCGAATAAATAGAGAGCGGCAACACCCAATTTTCGCAAAACACAAGATTTATTATTTCGTAATGAGTTATGCCGTATTTTTTTTTACATAACCGCAAATTTATGCTATATTAGAAATTTTAAGGTTCTAAAGCGTGGAAATGAGCGCCGGTTATTGCGTAATTCGATCGCTTTCTAAGCAATCATCGCGAACGATCACAAGTTTACATAGAGAGACGTCAAACTTATCTCGTAAGATACTATTCTTGAGAACAGGCAGGTTTAAAATATATCTAAGTAATACCTGCCTGCATCATGAAGTTTATTGTTCTATTTTTAAACATTTCGATTCAACAATTTCAATGAAAATGACATGAAAAATAGAATCATCATTTCAAAGACCTGATTGGCTACTTCACAGACGCTTAGGAACGAAGAGTGCATGATTTACGAACGTAGTTTTGATGCTATTGCTGAGTTTTGTATGGCAACTTAAATCAAAATAAAAATACCGCGTTATTCTTCTCGTTCATCATCTACCGAATTGGATTTGTCACGTGAGTCAACGATAATATATCACTGGTTTTTATTTGATACTTTTTATGCGCTGGCGCCATTGTGTCACATGTTTTAAACGAAAATCAGTTTTGAATGTCGAACACCTCAAATTGGTCGTATAAATCATTATACAGCGAGTACATAAAAAGGTTTACATGGAAAAGGCTACGTCAAACAAGTTTCGCGGGGTTACTGTTTCTTTATGACCTTATCTCAGTGTTCATGATTGTTAAATATTATTTATGATGAACAGTAATACTTACTGCTCACTCGTAAATCATATTAACATGGTTAAGCTTATTTTTAATTCTTTAAACGGTTAATATTAATAGTTATTTTACTTCTGTCATTCCCAAGCGTATGCTTGCTGACAACGGCTCACGTAAGTCATCGTTTAAAAAATAATTTGAAGGTGTACGTACACCGCTACCGCACGAGTAGCCACAAACCACCAATTTCAATGCGCTATACATTCATAATTTTCTTTGGGTCACACAAAACGCCATTCTAAGTAGACCTGTCATCGTCACTATTCGTACGTGAAATAAAACTATCCGATCGGAGTTTAAGGATCTATAGAAAATGGATGCGTAGGAGCACGTCCCTTTCAAGATGGCGCCGAATACGTGACGTTCCAAAAGGCGGGAAACAATGACGAGCCCGTTATGAATATTGAAAGCTTGGGATAGGCAAACACGCTACAACGATTTTCGCTTTATGTTGGAAATAGACGAAACTGAATCACGCATTCTTGGCCTACTAGGTTTACGCTACGCATTGATACGCGACAATAATAATTTTGCCGTTGACTCTGGCCATTTTGCTGGCGCCAAGATTGTGTACGTTCGAAATTACTTTTTAAGGAATCTGCGATTAAAAAGGTAATAAAAGGGTAATAAATTAAACAGTAATGGTGCTGTAATGTAAAAAGTTAATCAGATTCAACGGGTAAGTACGATTCGTGTTATTTAACAATCACGGAATTATGGCCAATTACGATTACTCGATTTTTTTTTTAAATTGGAGTACGAAACTTTAGTATTATTTTGGCTTAATTGAACCATCATCATTGTCTTACACTTTTCCTATCAGTGTGCGTTTCTATTCTCTTTATTTATTACTTATTTTTTTTTATTACTTCACTCTATCAGACGTCATCTGTATAACATTTTGTTAATATTTGAAGGTTTATAAAAAAGATATCAATTAAAATTTGGAATAAATAAATTATTGAGTTTCGCATCCATTCTTATGTAATATGTAACAACAGGCCCAGAAGAGATATTTTGAACAAATAATAGTTGCTGAAATTAAATTTAAACTTAACTAACTCCTACATAAATTATAAATAATAATTAGTCTAAGGAAAATAACAACTACTTCATATTCTTCTTTCATATAAATAGTTTAATTATTTACTATAATAGTGGCTTATTACTGACTACTAATTAAATACAAACAAAAGTACAATGTCGATTGAGTCAGTACGTTTCGTGCAAAAATTGCTAATTTTAGTTCTACATTCGGAATTCTGTGAGTCAAGTGATGTATTCAAATGCCAATGGCGACCATCATCGAAATAACTGTTCTCAGAATATAGATTAGCCTTTAAAAGTAGTCATTGGCGCCACCTTATTTACTACAGGAAAATGTCAAAATAAATAAAACGATGTATACGTACTGTCAACGTGGGTAACTTTGACTCTGCGTCAAACATTGTACGTGGCCTTTTTGGAATGTTCTCGATTATTTTCTCAAGACATTAGTGGTCAAAACGACTGTAAATTAATTTAATTAAGTAATTTGACTACTAATCTGTTGGGAAAAAAATCGAGTACCTTCTAAAAAGGCTACGTACAATGGTTGACACAGAGTCAAAGTTACCTACGTTGACTGTAGTTTTGTTTATAATTAAATAGGGATGTACTTACCCAATATAAATTTGCCGCCATAAGAAGAAATGACGTAACTGCTAACGAAGTCGTTTTGAGAAAATTTTATATTCAGATCTTGTTTTTCGAGATTAGCTACATTAGATACATTTAGAGCCTAGAAATCGTCGTATTTGCTTGTTTTTTGTCTAAAATTAAAACCACCACTTTCTTTCGCAAATACTTTTTAAAGCTTTTGCTTTTAAAGTTAAAAACTTGCAGGAGTATGAATAAAATTTCTTATTGTTTCTTTGCATACAAACTGTTACAAACGCGATAGAGCAATAAAAGTAAAGCGTCAGTTGATGTTGTCCACTCTCTAAATTTTATCAAATTGTATTAAGGCAAAAAAGCGCGGCATGCGGCAAGCGCAGTGTAGGAAGACCAGCCACGAGATGGACAGATAACCATATACAAGTGGCGGGAAGACGCTGGATGCAAGCCGCTTCCTATCGGTAAATCCATATGGGACGCCTAATGCCTATGTCGAGCAGTGGACTTCTTATGGCTGACATGATGATGATGATAATGATTAAGGCGAAACAAATAAATTAAAAAGTGATGTTACGGCCTTTTTAACAGCAGATTAGGTGGCTTATCTGGCTACTTAAATTATATTTACGAAAATCTGCCTAAGCAATAAAACTTTAAAAAAGACGTGTGGCACTCGGAGACTGCCGCGGTAAAGCTATTGCATAATAGCTTTACGCGCGGTGTGTTAGGTTATTTTCGTTACGGAATTTCTGGATTCGGTCTCCACGCTCAAGGCCCGCGATAGAAGCTATGCAATAGCTTAAAAAGTTAAAAACACGACACCATTAAGTTTTTAAAATAAACGTTACACACCTAAGTATAATATTTGTTTAAATATAAAAAAGCGGAAACCAAGTTCAGTAGCACAGAATTAAAACCAATAATTTATGAACTAGTTAGCCATATAAAAGCCCACATCCGCCAAAACTAGTCAAGAACGAAACTCGTCAAAATTACAACACTAATTTTCTAATTTGTATAATGACTACAAATCACTGAGAATCACATTCCGAAATTAATAGAATTTAACTTAAAAACCATAAAATTGTTCTTGAGTAAGTCATTAATTAGGCAAAAGTGATCTAGTTTAGATGACATTCAATTTAAATTACAATTTTATTTGAGTTTGTATCTATTAGTTTCACTGCCATTTGTGGTGTTTTATATATTTGTGGACAATACATAAATTATGAATTTATAATGTTTTCTTAAGGCGCGATTGTTATTCATTAAAATGAAAAAAATATTAAAGGATTAAAATTTGTTTCATTTCAATTATAAAGATATTTTTATTATTATTTTATTTTATACGAATTTGCTACTTGGTGGCTTAGACAGATTAAGTTTCCTAATCGATTGGATAAAAAGGGGATGGAAGTGTTTCTTTTTAAACGACTTCCAAAAAGGTTGAGGTTCTCATTTCGACTGAAAGATTTTTATTTTGTTCATCGAATACTCTGCTAATTGAGAACTGATTGATTTTGATGATTCGTTTTTGTTTAGATTATACTTCAGAGGTGGTCCCATATAAATTTTATAAAAATCGGTTCAGTACTTTGGTTTTATTACAAAATAACTAGTAAATAAAAAATGTCATCCAAGTAATCGAATTAAATAGTGTGTGCTGCTTTTTGAAAAAGACCGCCTCCGTTCGAAACCATAGTCAGAGATTTCTACTCCAAATAAATATGAATAACCCGTACTTTTTTATTAATCACACAGTTTCCAATAATATAACTGAAAACAAATTAAAAAAAAAATACAATTTGTTCTATTTTTACACATGTAAATTTGGATATAATATGTAATTACTATATTTTAAGTTAGTTATACTTTATTGTGAATTATAAATTACTGTTATTTAAGTATTGCAACGTTATAAATACTTTATTAATTTAGCAGATAATCAAATGTTCATATTATTCTGAAACTGTAACGTATACCAGATATTCAAGATTTTCAAATAAGTTAAATTTAGACATTTAATTACTATAGTACTATCATTAATTTCATGTATTGAAAATGTACTTTCAAAATTGGAAAATTTTGAGTGACAGACAGAGAGAGAGAGAGCCTGCTGGACTTAAATTACTGTATCATATTTTAATAAGAGTAGAAAAAACTAGCCACTACAATTAATTAACACGCAAATTAATGCCTAATACGAAACGCAAACTGTCGATATTTTTATTACGCACTTGTAATTAATGTTATTCAAACTTTTAGGATGTAATAAAAATTGTGGCCGCTGAGAAATTAAAGAAAAAGTAGGTTTATGTTTGTGTTAAAAGCGAAAATCATCTATCTCATAATACATCTAATATTTAGTAGAAAAACATGGATAAATTTGTATGACGAGACGAACGAATCATAGATGTTCATCTCCATTGTTCAGATAAACTAGCAGCAGGTTGTTTGCTCTAAAGGTGGCGTTCCGAGAGCCACGACTAAACACGTCGCATCGGCCGTGACGAACCTTCGAAACCTTGAGATAACCTATCTATAGTCCGAAATAAAGTTTGAACCTTACTTGCCGAATCCGTTTCATAGAATGACCTGTGTCCAGATATTTTATTTGGCTAATAACCAACAGTTATTAGGTTAGATTCGTTAGATTTCTGTTTTATTATGCCCAGAAACCTTATTTACAAAGGTGAGGTTATTCTTATTAAATAAATATTTGTGGACATTTCACACAACGCCATCTAGCCCAAACTAAGCAAAGCTTGTACTATGGAACTAGATGGCTAATAGAATACATATATACTTTTTTTTGTAAATATATACATATGATACATAGAAACACCAAGACACAGAACAAACATCCATGCTCATCACACAAATGTTTGCCCTGGGTGGGGATCGAACCGACTTACAAGCTCAGCAGGTAGACATACTACCAACTGAGCCACAAGACCACTCAATTAGATATATCAATTATGTTAGGTTCGATAAGTTTATTTTTATTATACACATAAACTTATCTTATTATACACACAAAGTTATCGGACGAATTGTCAAGCGTTTGGAAGTACGCTGGTTTGGAAAATTCACTCCTTACGAAGTACCGCTTTCTTTCCGCCCGCTTTACTATTGACTTTCGATTCTGTATCTAGCAAACTTGTCTCATCTAGGCCAAATTACCCCAATTTTTCACATTAAAACAATAATCCAAACCACGGTAAATATAAAACTTTTTTATTACATAAGCCGCAATTAGCCAACTGTAATGATTATGACAACCTACTTCTCACTATTGTGTCGAAGAAAGCTCTAAATATAGTAAGCGCATATCTCAGAGAATTGCGGACTATGTAGCCTATAACGCAGGCTATTATGTTTTTTTTTTTATATTTATCAAATACAATTAATTGTAAAAACCAAAATGCATGCTCTATTTGATTGGCGCGTGTACGAAATCGGGTTCAAATTATAGTGGCTAATGCTAAAACAGAAAATCATTTGAAAATACCGTATCAATTGAAATTAAACAATTTTTAACAGACAGATTTTCATAACAAAAAGACAACTGACATTTAGTCTGACCTGCAACCACGGACGCTGCAAAGTGTTCAAAACGTCAAGTCATAAAATTACGAACAATATACGCGATAAATCCGTTAAAAAATAATTATTTTCAATGAGTAAAAAAAGCGAAAACCTTATAAAACATTAATACCAAATCAATTTTGCTAAGTTAAAATAGTATGGAGATCAGACCTTACTCCAACTGTCAAAAATATGGTTTTAGGTTTTTTTTTTTACTGTTTAAAGGCTCTGGATTCTGAGTCCTTTGAGCCAGGTTAAAATAAGAGAACTAATTTTTTGAGCTGTTATTTAAATATTCGAGATGTTATTATGATCAGTTCAAAAACATATTAATTTAATGGCGGTTGATTAATTATTGCGACAGTAAAACATGGACAGTAATAAAAAATCAATTAGTCGGTTATTTTATCATACAATGTCAATTCTAAAAATAATTGAGCAGTCCAATAACTGAATGAGCGGTAAAAATGATGAAGAGTTATCTATGTATATAGGTATAAGCAATAATTTCTTCAGAAATTAGATTATGTTTTTTTTTTTTTAATACAAATTTATAGATAATAATTTTTACCGCCCATTTAATTATTTTCCTGCTCAATTATATATTCACTGATCCATTTCATTATTTTTTATTACTCATTTTTGTTTACTTTACTGCTTAGTTTTAACTGCTGAACTAGTTATTAAACGTGCCATTTATAATTTTTAACTTACCAAAACTGCTATTTACAACTGCCTCTTTAAATCAGTGCTTAAAATAATGTGCAATTAGTATTGCTGCCCGCACCTCTAACTGTTAATTTC
This sequence comes from Lycia hirtaria, assembly GCA_947563715.1. NCBI lineage: Eukaryota > Metazoa > Arthropoda > Insecta > Lepidoptera > Geometridae > Lycia > Lycia hirtaria. The sequence goes on along the minus strand of OX387376.1, from coordinate 2,185,886 downwards.
GCTCATTTCCTATTTCTCGTAGTTAATTTTTGCAAAGAGCAACATAAAGCCAGTTGTACGCTTAGAATAGTTTCCCGTGAATGTTACGCCAGTGCTGTCATTACTTAGGCCCTCTTCAGACTATGACATTGCAGGTTAGGAAGTTAGAAGCAAGTGATTTTGTGGAGGACTTAAAAACGAAATGTTATCTATCAGTTTTATTTCCCTTTAAATACATGTTTTATCTCAATATTAATGGTTTTCGGTCGGATTTTATTCATTTGTATCTTATTGTAATGCTTTCTAATACGAATTACAGTTCAATAAGTTTAACGTGTATATGTTACTGTAAAAGCTCGAACTACGGTAAATCTTAAGATTTACCGACAGGAGTTGGTAAATGTAAGTAATAATAAAAAGGGTAACAATTTTTCGGACTTATACCATTAGAAACTGATACATGCTAGGTTAGGTTATTAATATTTACCAAGTGCATGGTGATAAATGCTTAAAATTCAAACTTTTAATAACTAGTAGGTAAATATTAAGTTTTATTGGTAAATCTCGTGAGGAAACCTACATGTCTGAGAGTTCTCAATGATCTTGACGATGTGTGAAGTCTGCCAACCCGCACTTGGCCAGCGTGGCAGACTATGGCCTAACCCTTCTCACAATTAGAAGATGGCCCGTTCCCAGCAGTGGGACAGTTTGTACAAAATAGGGCTGATAAAAAAATTATTGGTAAATCTTAGGATTAACCGCAGTTCGGGATTTTACAGTAACATGGTGATACTTCTGACAGCTATCTTTTTCCATATTGCCAGTATTTTTACAGCCAAAATAACCTTACACCTTTTTGACTGTTGTCAGAATGTCACAATTATTTTAACAGATAGTTTTCTCAGCGAGACGGGCCATTTTTAACTGACTTCAAAAAAGAAAGAGGTTTTCAATTCAACTGTATTTTAGTTTTGTTAAGTTTGCTACCGCTTAACTCCGGCATTTATAAACGGATTTGGGTAATTATTTTTATATTCGAAAGGATATAATTCAGATTGTCCCCATACACCACAGAAATTTCATCAAAATGTCTAAATAAAAAAAGGTTTAGTTTGGATTTTAAAACAAAATTGCGCGCTTTGAAGTCGATTGTCTCAGTTTTTTAACTATAATTATTATATTGTGCATTTTTAATCACAATGCCACTCAACATCTAAAGAGCTATGTCACAGCTAGACTTAATGTTTATTCTTAACGACAGATAATAGGTGACGTTATATGCCCCCGTCAACTATTTTAGTCACGAGTAACACTGGCTGCGAATGATATGCCATGATATAGCGTAGTCTGAAGAGCCCCGCGCCAATGTTGTCATTACTTACGTGTAGCATTTCCGAGATTATGCGCGGGGAGAAAAAAAACGAACGTAACTTGTTTTAATTGCGGATTGCGCGAAACCAGAACGAATATGAAAGTGAAATATTGCGGCGGGTTGGCTGATCTGGTGCTTTACTTGCTATACTAATATTTTATCACGAGTTTTGATTTCAACCTTTTTGAATATGTACAATTCTAAATCCTGATTGATGAACTTACAGCCTCGAAACTATTTTCGTCTGCGGTTTTTTAACCGCCGACGCAAACGAGGGTGTGACACATATGTGTGTCTGAGTTATCTGTGCGGTAGTCTGTGATATCGTAATTCTCCAATGAATGAACCGATTTTGATCTGGGTTTTTCTTAAAAAGAGGATTTTATCGAGAGCGGTTTAGCTCTGTTTCAACCAAATCTGATTAGCCATTCTTTATGTCGATGGTTTTAAATTTTCTATGGATATTTCGTAGACCTATCTTGCATATAAAAAAATATACGGTACGAATTGATAACCTCCTCCTTTTTCGAAGTCGGTTACAAAAAGTTGTGGTTTATTTTACCAGTTACATAATAAAATTAAATAGTGAAATTTCAATAAGTACATAACAAACGAAACGAGTAGAACAGTGTGATGAACAAATATATAAAAAAAGCGAGGCAATGCAGCCTGCGTTACGGGACTTACGGGCATGTTTGCGCCAGGAACGGCTCGGGGCAGATTATTAATGATTGAAGTAAGAACGAAAGAAACATTTATTTTGGCACACAAACACTACAGCAACAATAAAATATAACATATAGGTTTAAACACAAGCAAAGATCAATATAACATAAGAAATAAGTAAACACAGTCAAGAAAAACATACATTAAGGTCATCACTGCAGTGTCCAGTGCAACAAAAAGGTAAGTACTCATCTATAATGCTGCTGAATTATCAGTAGCGCTAATAATAATGATTACCTATAATTTTATTATTTCAAGTGAATGATGTGTTCCTATATTAATTACAGTCAACGTGGGTAACTTTGACTCTGAGTCAAACATTGTACGTAGCCTTATTAGAAGGTTCTCGATCCCAACAGATTAGTAGTCAAATTACTTGATTAATTAATTTATAGTTGTTTTGACTACTGATATCTTGAGAAAATAATCCAAAACCTTCTAAAAAGGCCACGTATAATGTTTGACGCAGAGTCAAAGTTACCCAGGTTGAAATAAAAAAATGCTCACAAAACAAACTGAAATGTCAGACTTGGTCATGGTCTATGGATATAATTCTTTATAAGATGACGAATAATACTAACAAAGAAATTCATTTTCTACTCATTTTGTGTTGGGCTCAGCGTGGCTTGGTAGAGCTTCGTGCTCGCATCGAATAATTCAATAAATTCTCGGTTGGTGACGCGAGGTGTACTGGTTGCAGAATTAAAACAGCACAACAGAATTACCGGACAAATTATTTTGTTTAGGTACTCAAAAAAATAATGATAAGATAAGATGTCAATCGCATCCAAATTACCTTCATAATGACATATGAAACAATTTTCGTAATTCGTGATCCATTGTCATTACGTTCCCATCTCCAAAAAAAAATAAAAAAGAACTTGTTATTTGTTGAACATTTCGGTCTCGTACTGGAAAGGAGTGGGGTTAATAACTCGGTTGGGGAAGATGGGAATTAAAGGTATTACAGGGAACGTATCCCATGGTAATTATACCAGAAATGAACTTGGGTATACTAAGGACGCATATGTTCCCATGGTATTAGGAAAAAAATGAGGGTAGTTAGTGCAGAGTAACTGGGTCCTGGCTGGTTGCTTACGATGACTAGACAAATAATCGTTTAAACAACTAAAAAAAACAGACTTCAAAACACACATGTCGTTTACTTGGACGACATTCTATTCCAGTTATTTTGTTATGATATCCAAAATACTGAACCGATTTTGATAAAATTTCTATGGGAAGTTATACCCTTTCGAAAAAAAAAAAAACGTCCAGGTGTCTTCGAGTAATCGGGGAACATACATAAAAATTCCGACGTATTAAGAACCTCCTCCTTTTTGGAAGTCCGTTAAAAATTAATACAAACTACGATCCATCAAGAAGTTTCAGTCCCTACATTAAGTTTCCATCGTCAAATTAGCTTCATGCTTAATAGAAATGAATTCTCATCACGCAAAATTTCAGCTCAATCGGTTATTGGGAATTGGGTAAAATGAAATTTGCCTCGATTACATATTTGATTACAGGCAGCCACTGGAACATGTGAAACTAACAATAACTTTTTATACAAGATGGATATACGATTGACCACCAACTCGCCTGATGATAAGCGACGGTGTGGCGGAGGAAGAAGCTCGTCGATCTGGAAGTTCGACGAGCTCCTGCCTTCGACGATTCACTCCCGTGAAAAATCCAAGATTGTAGTTCTCAGGAAACAGAGATAGCAGCAAAGAATACCAGAATGTGAACCGACATCGCTGAATACGGATTTTTGGCATTTCAATGAGAAATATAAATATATAAAAAGTTTAGTATCAAAAGATTTAATTTATAAAAGAATTTGTACATTTTATAAATACGTTTTCACTGAAGGTATCCAGCAAATGTGTCTTTAACTCGGGTCAACACACTTCAGCCTCGGCGAGGTCTCATAAAAACGTTGATAAATAAACGCCAAAAGACAATGTCTGCCGTATCTCGTGTTTGGTAATTTCACACGGTCTGTTAAATTTATGATCCTTTACGGCAAATAAGGCGGTGCACGGTTGCCGTGCGATGTGGAACAGAATTTTAAAATAAATTGACGCGAGAGGGCTCGGTCAAAGAGAATATAACTTGGGCTCGGTGACAATATACTGGACCCTGGGTCAGCGCTTGACTTCAATTAGGACGTACCTGAAACAGAAAAGAACACTTGGTTAATCATTTTTGACGTAAAAGTATTTAAAATTACACCAACACACAGAAAAGGGAATCGTAACGAAAAAGTTTAGATAAATCATTATTTACGCATTCCCAAATTGTTCATTAATTTTAATGAATGTCAAAGCTAATTAGCTCGCTAAGCAGCCTTGACATTGCATTATCTAAAACCTTTAAACGAGCGATTCTTGTATTTATATGTGACTGGCTTGGATTGGATTGACTGGCCTTGTGGCTCAGTTGGTAGTGTGTTTACGTCTACCTGCTGAACTGTAAGGTCGTGGGTTCAATCCCCACCCAGGGCAAACATTTGTGTGATGAGCATGGATGTTTGTTCTGTGTCTGGGTGTTTCTATGTATCATATGTATATATTTACAAAAAAAAAGTATATATGTATTCTATTAGCCATCTAGTTCCATAGTACAAGCTTTGCTTAGTTTGGGCTAGATGGTGTTGTGTGAAATGTCCAATTATATTTATATTTATATTTATTTATTTATTTATTATATAATCTGAATCACGAAAACGGCTCCAACGATTTTAATGAAATTTGGTTTGTAGGTAGATTACGAGGACGATAAATCGATCTTGCTAGGTTAGTGAACCCGGGTTTGCTCGTATTTTCAGTCATAAAAATCCGAGTGCAGCTCGGTCGCCCAGGTACTGACTTATGGTTTACCGTAAAATGATTCACACTAAACCATTATGTTCCCACGCATCATCTCACCCCTATTTGTGGTTGAGAGGTTAAGGAATTGATACTCTTTCAAATAAATTTCTCCTTGTTCTAACGGTTATTTGAGAACTGAATACCTATAAGTTACCGTTTCTCCCAAAAATTAAAAATCGGGTCATAAATAAAACATATGCAATGCACATCGATTGAAATTAAACAATTTTTATCGGATTTATCGCGTAAGTATATTTTACATAATTTTGTGATCTACACATACATTCTCATGTTTACTCATACTCATACATTATCATGTTTTTTTTTTATTTTTTTTTTATTTTATATATTTTTTTAACGCGATAAAATCGTTAAATATGGTTAATGTCAATGGGTAACTATCACGAATACCTTAGAAAACATTATGCACATAGGTTGTCATAATAATATTGTACTTGCTCATTGTGTAACACCTTTTTCTTGGATATAAGATACGGCTTACCGGTTTTGTTTATATTTCATTCCAAGTACATAAACACTGTTAGTATCCGTCTTATCGCTTTAGTTTGTTGTGGGATTTCTTTCTAAACGATTCATTTGTATCGTTTCAACTGTTTTAGTAATTAAAACACTTCGCATCAATTAACTTCGTTAAATACTAAAAGTAAACGATAAATTAACATCATATTCTCTGTCAGATGTTCTTTGTTGTGAATTTTCTAAATTGTATGACGTTGACAGTGTAATAGACATTTCGTAGTTTTCGGGCGTCGCTGTACTGACCCATTTGCCATAATGGTAATAAACTCTAATTATTTTATTATGTGAAGCTTGATTGAAAGTCTTTAATTCCAGTAGTTATGTTGTGATTTAATATTTGATGATTTTTGTAGATTGTTCGTAGTGTTTCAGGAATTTATTTTATATTTGATTGTTGGTTTGACAGTTTCTGGTGATAGTTTAACAGTTTAGATTGATCGTTTTGTGGGGATATCGATTGTCGATGGTATCGAGATGGAGCCGTTTCCTTTTTTCTTCGTTCCGGTGCAGTGACACGACAAAAATGCATTTCGTTGTAAAAATTGAGAAGATGGGCATTGACCGAGTACAAGTTGTGGCAGAAGGACCGCGAGTTCTTTTTCCGTGGAAGGAGCTGGAGGGCCTTGATTTCGACCCTGGTGGTGGGACCGCTTGCCGCAGTTTCCTGAACGTAGACTTTGGAAAAGCGACCTTCGGCGTGATTTTCTTGCCGGTGCGTGTCAGGGACGTGAAGGTGACCTTGACCTCGTGGTCATCGTGCTGCTGTTTTGAAGTGTTTGCCTTCCCTAACCAGGAGGGTGTTTTGGTGTTCTACGTTTTGTATTGCTGGGAAGTTTTGCCGAGCAGGAGGCTGGGCGTATTGGAGTGTGTTTTACTGTGGTGTCTAGCGGAGTTGTCCGGCCGAGACGTTTCACCGCAACCTAATGGGACAGCGTGGAGTGCAGGGTGTGATTTTTATGTAGGGCTAGGTCTGGTATGAGCGTGTTAGAGGGGCACCGGTTTTCCGCGGGCTGTCTAAAACTGAACCATCTTTTGGGTTTATTACTAAATCTTATTTTATACCTGTGTGTGAGGTCTCCGAGGAGAGAACTTACAGTTTGTGGGATTACCTTTTTTCATTAACTACTCATTATTATAATTGTTTTAAAGTTGGTGCGGCCACCATCACGGATATATTAATGTAAATCTTTATTGCTTACCCACACCAATCTTGGGTACTTCATGGTTAATCCAAGATGTTGAGTCTACTTCCATGGAAGAATAGTATACTTTACTTGTAGTGCTTATTTTGTATGTGGTGAGTTTCCTTTACTCACTTGAGGTTCGAGTGAAATAATAATTAGTGTGTTACTGTTGGTTCTGCAGACCAACCTTTATTTATGTGATGATGTGCTATATTATTATCTATAATTTATAGGATAGTATTGTGTTGCCCTATTATCTGACCTTCCGTACTTGATTGATGTTAGATAAGGTGCATCGGACAGTCTGTGTATGGAACTGTTTGTGTTTCATTTTCTTTAGTTGTCTGTGAGTGTTTACCTATACTGTAATCATCTCACCAACGCTAAGTTGATTAATGGATATGAAAATATCTGAACATTAATGTTATAGTGGAATATTTATTCATAATATTCACTAATATTGTAACCATAAAATAAACTAAATTATATTTAAAATTGGAACGTCTCTCTTGAATAATTATAATAACTTAAATTCTAGGTTGTCAGTTTGGGGACCATTCAGATTACGCTTTGGGTTGCAATGTTTTATTTTGGTAATAGAATGCAACCCAAATTAATTTAACTTCATGGCCTACTTAATGGTACCCATTCAGACTATACTACCCTAATTTGATTGTTTTGACTTTTAAAGTGTTTTCTTTAAATTCTAATTTGGTTTGATAGTAAAAATAGTTTGAGTGGCCGCGTCTATTGTACAACGCCACTGCTTATAAATTTAATAAATAGCTTCTCTTCTGAGTTGTCGACAAGGACAGATTAGAACCTGTTATCAGACAGATCGAACGACAACGAACCAGCTTTTTTTTAACTTTAAGTTCACGTTGCCTCGCGGCTATCGGTGCTCTTTACTTATAAATAAAGAAGTTTAAGTGGTAACTTCACTTTTATTTCTACTTTACCTTGTTTCGTATTACCATTTGGCGACCGTGACTGGACGCAAACGCGAACAGGTATCCACCATACGTTTTCTACGTTACAATTGAACATTACATTTCTAGTACTTTTGCAATATTTTTTAAACAATTTCAAAGTATTGAATATTGAAATACATTCATAGGAAAGCACATTAAATTATTTCAAAATAAATATTAAACAAGATTCCTTGAAACATCACTTTTCAGTACATTGCAAAATTGCTGTACACCGCAATATCAATTTATTACCACATTTTTACCACGTATTAAAACAAAGTTAAACAGGTACAGCTGTTGCAATTGACGAGAGCGTGCGACCCTTTACATGTAGTATTCGTACAACATTAGCGTACATGAATATTGTTTCAGTGTGTGTGCGGGACGAAACGTGCTAGACCAATCCAGACATACTATATATATAATGTATAATGGTGTAATGCAAGTACATACGACCTGCCGGCTCGACCGGACACTTCAGTACTTGTCAGAAGAGTGTACATACACGATAGAACGAGATGCACTGCTTCTGTATTTAAATATAAGAGCGCACTTAGACAAGCAAACTTGCGCTAAATACATAATACTGGTTTCAATCCACGATTTCACCCGCGTGATGATGAAAAACGGTGATGATGATGAAAAATAAACAGCCTATGTCGACGGACGACGGGTCGAGGTGCTTACCTCTATACCACATTTAATAACAATCGGTTTAGCCGTGAAAAAGTAACAAACAGACAGACAAACAGACAGACAGACAAACAGAGTTACTTTCGCTTTTATAATATTAGTTAGGAGGTGATGGTTAGAGTTAGGATTACGATAGTTAGGATAATTATTAACAGCCGAAAAACGTTACTTAACTTTAACCATCGTCATAAATTATCTGTCTTTTTTCCGCAAGTGTCATTACGTGTCAGCGAGAAGTTGACAAAATATGTAAAGCAATGCTTAAAGTTAAGAAACGTTTTCCAGTAAGGCCGTTTATGTGCTTTCCGAGTTAATATTTTAAATCACTGTTAAGTATTCTACGGTGCCACTCACACAAACACGATACAAACACAAGCATGGGCTATACGCAATCGCAATTTGCGACACCTAACCCTAAGTACAGATTAATAAGTCATAATATTCCGTCATAAATTGTTAGATATACTCTTGCGCAAGTTTTACTGTTCGGTTGACAAATCAGCACTTGGCAGCTGTCAGGTTTCAGGTTACTTCTGGATATTGTAATACATCGAAGTATTGGTTTGCAATTATTTATTGTTTTTGTAAACTTTTTTCCAATTGTATTCCAATTTTTATTTTATCGACTGGTCTTGTGGCTCAGTTGGTAGTGTGTCTACGTCTACCTGCTGAACTGAAAGGTCGCGGGTTCGATCCCCACCCAGGGCAAACATTTGTGTGCATATTACTGCATAGCGTTCGTATCATAGGAACGATTGCAATAACAATCGTAACTGTCCCGTTACGAATAACAAGTATTAGTTTAGAAAACTCAAAACCCCCGTCAAAAAAACGGCTGAACCGATTTTCATTAAACATAGCCAAGAAAACTCGATGAAATTATTTAAAAAAAAAACCAAAATCGGTCCATCCGTTAGAGTTACAATGACACAGACAGACAGATACACACGTCCAACTTATAACAACCCTATTTTCGAGTCGGAGTTATAAAATAGTGGGAATATTCTTGCAGCGGGGCGGGAGAAGAGGACACAAATTTTACCATTATAACTGTACGGTGCGGTGTGACCAAATAGACCTGAAAATTGACTTATGCGCATTAAAGATCTGCGTTTTTTATTCTTGACGGGACCCGAATGAATGGAAGTCTCTACTTTGGAAATAATTTTACTAACTTGCAAAGCAATCTGTCGTTAAATGTCGATAAATTAATGACAAGTCACGTTACTTTTAGATTACAGGCTGTATTCAATTGTAGGTTTTACACTGCTTTTATTGTCTTTGTCGAACGCATTCTGTCGGTTTGATCGGTCACTTGCCTGACTTGGTCTCTAGGTATACGATACGTAAGATTCATAATATATAAACATGACGTTATGGATAATGTTAGTATACTTTATTTGTTGTATCGGGAAAGTGTTTTAAATGTATCTATCTATCTATTATTTGTTGAAGCTCGATGAAAAAATCTTCGACGAGTCTTTCTACAATTTTTTTTCTGTGGAAAAAAGTGCAAAAATATGAAGATATGAGATTTTCAGCTCGAATAAATGAGCTTGATTTTCTTCGGCATTAGATAAAAGTCTAAGCACCAAAATAACAAACCGTTACGGACCTAAACAACAAAATCTACAATAAGGTCGCCAACTTTAAGAAAGAAAAAATATTATATTTATGTAAATCACTTAACGAATTTATGGCAACACATAACATTAACAAAGTAAACATGGCTCCGGCAAACAACGGAGTTACGTCAGCAGTCTCGTGAGAAAACCATTCAATTTGTATAATAAAATAAATGTTTACGACCACGGCGACGCTGCCACAGAAATTGGTTTTTGACCTCTGCTGTTCGTGAACAGACAGGTTGGAAGGATGTGCTGTGATGTGCTTCCTTACCCATAGAGAGCCTATTACTAAGCCTGCGTTTGACCGTCTAGCGCTACTTACTGTGTGTAAATTTATCTCATGTTTTATACAAATAAATGATCTTATCTCATCTACATATAAATGACTGATGACTGATAAATGATTTTATATATAATAACTTTTTGTGTATATTTTAATAGTAATAGATGGGAAATTGTTATTTTTACAAATGATACGATAATACAACGAATCGATTAATGAATGAATACATACCAAACAGTTAAACATTCAAGGTGATCCCCATATAACGAAAGTGTATTTTCGAACTATTATTTTTCAAATGATTTTTTAGATTTTCGCTGAAAATAAATAACTTTGAACGAATCGCGTACATTTTACATAATTACAAGACTTGATCTTTATTGGTTCTAAATTAAAAATCGTTCCAAAAAGCGATTAAGCGATCAAGCCTACGCGAATGGTTTTTTAATGTTTATCATTTAGCATTATAATATCGATAGTCTCCGGAGTCATTCCAACTACATGAAAAATATGTCAAGTTACAAGATATGCACACATAAATAGTAAGTTTGTTTGACGGAGTAATTAGCCCCGGAGTCTGTTTACCTTGTGTGGGTACGGAACCCTCGGTGTGCGAGTGAAACTCATACTTTGCCGGTTTTATGTTGCATACTAAGTGGCGCTTGGTGTTTCAAGTTGTTTTTTTTTAAGCTATATCTTTGTTAATTTATGATCTCCTAAATTAAAAACATTCAGTTCTCCTATTGGTTACATAAAAGTGTATCTGGATTTCTTTAAATCGCAAGTGATAGTGCAAACCCTGATTGACCAAACTTCATTTGGTAAGTTTGTTTGATTTCCGAATACATTTCACTTATATTTGGGGTAAAAAGTATGCTAGATCCTTTTCCATGGTTTCAGCAATAACCCAGGCAAAAATTTATTCAAATCCGGCCAGTAGTTTCGGCATACATCGAGAACAGCGTACAGACAGACAGACAAATAATTTAAAAAATGCTGTTTTGGCTTCTGTACTGAAAGTAATGTTTCGCAAATTCTTTTTTTAAAAAAAATAAAAATAAAATAAAAACATACAGATTTTGAACAGTTATCATTTTATCGACTTGAAACCGTTTGGTCGAGACCAAACCAGATGGCATTGGAGCATAGCGAATTTATAAGCGTTCCTCTTGGTTAATACGGAACCCTAAAAAGCCTACACTAACCAAGGTATCAATAAGTAAACAAATATGCACAGTTCAGTAGGTGTAAGCCTTGCTCTCAAAACTGGCTACCGACTTGGATGAAGCGAAAACTAGTTATTAAACAAGTTAAAATATCATTTGGTTACATAACCGGGCTCGGTTACAAGTTACAATGCCCGACGAAATATCACTTGTCGATGCTTGCCTGCTTGTCAGTGCTTCGGTTGTGTTACATCATCTGATGCTTATTTCAGCGAGTGACCGCTTGCAAGCGCGCAGACGTTTATTTATTTATTTAATAATCAAATTAGTACCGCAAAGTCTACGGATTACACTAATGATAACTAAACATGCAACATTCACTCTTTTACTAAACATGTTTGGTAAAAAAGTGAATGCTACGCGAGTCCAATAACAATAGTCATAATCAGAGTGCACAAAAGAGGTTTTTGGCGGGAACGTCTTAGTAACGTGTTGTTGCTTTGTTTTATTTTCCTAAACTTGTGTTATTTTGAGCATTAATGCTATAAAAATGGTGGTGTTTTATTCATTAAGTGTTCGATAAAGTGCGTGAGTGTGGGCAAGTGAAATAAAGCAGTAAAACGTGTGATTTTACGTTGTCGGCAAAACTCCATAGAAGCTTCTAGTAAAGTCGCCACCACTTTACTGAAGCAGGACTCGACTTATAAATTGACTGTATACGTGACTTAGACTGTGACTAGAACATTTACAACTTGTTTTATTTTTGTGTGTTCCCCGATTACTTGAAGATACCTGGAACGATTTTTTTTTTGTTGTTTGAAAGGGTATTCCCATAGAAATTAGATTAAAATCGGTTCAGTATTTTGGTTTTTATAATTAATAACTGGAAAAATATATCATCCACATAAACGAATGGCGTATTTTGTCGTTTTTTTTTAAACGGTTACTTGTATCTATAGAGATGTTATAACTCATTGGATGCAATGTAAAAGCATGGCAAATCTCAGTTCTCAGCACGTTCGAGGATAAGACCACATCCTTAAGGCCTTTTAGTATCCTTGGCCTTATATTTCTTTGTGTTGCACTTTCTAAACATATAGGAGGGCATTGTTACTGTTCACAAGTCACGACACGCGTCTAACAACGTTGCCAGAAGAGTCGCGACTGAAGACGAGGCGCGCGATTACCTTACTTGAGACGCCACGCAGAGCCGGGTAAAACCTATCTACGTATAATACAGCATTAGTTGCCGGTAGGTAAATATAGGTCATATAATTGAATCTATATTTACTTATTTACATATTTATTTAATTTCCTCTTGGTTTGTTTAACGATTATGTGTTTTGTTGTTTTTTTTTTAACTATACGGGGCCATCTATAATCTACGTCACACGAATTTCTTGGTTTTTTGACCCCTCTCTCCCCCTTGTCTCACAATGTCACACTTAGTCGACCCCTTCCCCTCCCCTTAACGTGTGCGTAATTTATGGAAGGCCCCTACCTAGTTGAAGTCACATGCATCGCTTATATATTTTTTTATATGACGGGAAACAAAGATAATTTAAAACAACGTTAAACTGGATTTATGGATGTGCTGTTTATGTTTCTCTCAAATGCGTAATTGTATCTTTTTTACTTCCAAGTTTGAAATTTGAAACATACGAATTTGTCTTTTTTGGGCTTAATATATTTAGCAGTATTTATACTTACTTCAAGAGGACATCATTTACATAAATGTGGTTAGAAATTAAGTGAAGCTACAAACGGTACTTTCTAGAAGCTCTTTCAACACCAAACATTCATGATTGGAATCAGGAACAAGTTCCTAATCCACCTGACCGGTAGATCCAGCCCCTAACGTCAAATCAAGATGATGTATTAATCCTAACTTGACAGCTACTTGACAGCCAGGGATACCAGTATGCAAATGACAAGCGACAGTGACATGTGGTCACAATACAACGTTGTGAGGACTTCTTGCTAATGAAGAGATTTTGAATAAAGTTAGTTACGTACGAGTATATTGTAATTGGATGATAATCAGTAATGAAGAGGTCAGGTTTAAAGTACCTAATATCCTAAAAATTTATTTTGTTATGGAAATGTAATATGCTAATTAAAAGCAATGTACAATCGCAGCACGTATCACCACATAAAAGTGAATATTTGAAAAACTAATGTATATTTATTGTGTGTATGTGTATACGTTATGTTAATAAAATGTATCTATCTATCTATCTGTTATAACATTTTACTATTTTATCATTGACGAGAGTAACACGTGTCACACATCACAAGAGCTCTAGTTATTTCAATAACCCGAATTGCAAATTATGTGTATCAAAAATTATCAGAAAATCACATAAAAGTACCCTTCAAGAGCTGACAATGGAAACGTTTGACAATGTCTTGTATACAAAAATTGCTAAGGGCAGAATACTATTTTTTATTCGGTCGACTTTAAAATATGTCCAAAATTCTGACAATTAGAACACCAAATGAGAATTTTAGGGCGAAAATTTACTATAAATTGATAAATTCATAATTGCATACAACATTAAAATGAAAGGAAGTTAACTAAAAAAAACTAGTGTAACAACTGGCGGCCTTATCGTTAATTACGCGCAGGCAACCATATGGTAGAGATCGAAAAGAAAGAAATATATATATATTCTACTAATGAGTAGAAACAAGTATTGAACATTGAAGTTTCCCGCTGCCTAGTTGTAGGACCGTCTAACTGCAAACCCATTCAATGTAAAAAAACTTGCGATCCGCAGGTCTTGGATTGAAATCCAGCGGTGAGACAGCAACAGACTCTGTCTTCTCGAAGTTGTGTTCGTATTGATAATAACCGCTAGCTTCAAATGGTGAAGGAAAACATCGTGAGGAAACCTACATGTCTGAGAGTTGTTAACGTTCTTGAACATAAGTGAAGTGTACCGACCCGCACTTGGCCAGCGAGGTATGATCTTAAGCTCCTTATAATGACATTGCTCGCGCTCAGCAGTAAGATAATTTCAAACAACAGGGCTGATTTTGAGATATAGGACTAGTATCCATTTGCCGTAAAACCCGACAAACAACAACATAAGTACTTCTCACCTCGATGGTAACCAGTAAAGCCACAGCAAAAAAGCCGCAGTCAGACACGACAACAGTTTCGCAACCCGCACCGTATGATTTAATTCATCGAGTAAATGTCATTCGCAGTGACCTACTGAGTTTTTTCACCGGCGCTGTGCTCATGTAATCTGATTGCTGTATTTTAAACTGCCGCATTGAACTGTAATTTCGTTTGTTTATGGCCTGAGTCAATGGAGCTTTCGTTATCTCTGAATTGGTGTGGTCACATGAATCAGATTTTCTGGAGAGATGGGATTATTTATCAATTTGCTGAGACATCTTGACTTGAAGAATTGCGTGAGTAAAACAACCTAACGCCCTTTTTTCACTGTAACCTGATTCCGGTCTCAGATCATATACCAAGGAGACATTTCTTTCAAATTACATAGTATGTAAGCATTTTTACCTAAATTTATGTTTTTAGCCTAACCCTTCTCACAATGAGAAGATGGCCCGTTCCCAGCAGTGGGACAGTTTGTACAGAGCTGAAAAAAAAAATGTTTTTAGCAATCAAGTACGTATACATAATCCACCTAAACCACTGAACTGATTTTTAACCGGCTTCAAAATAGGAGGAGGTTATGATGAATGCCTTTATTATCCGAGTGACAGAAGCCATAACGTCAACGAAAATCCATGACGGATTTTGTAACCTAAATTCAACAATATTTCTTTTCGAGATAGTTATTCTATTACCAAATAATAAATTAGTTTTGTTAAAACTGAAAAACCAACGTCAAAAAATGCGTCAATTTGTTTTAAAAACCAAACTATTGAACCGATTTTAATAAAAATCTATGGAACCAATCTGAAAGTAGAATATACATCCATTCAAACAATTTTTTTTTTAAATTGGTTTATACATGACGAAGTTATGAGGTAACAAACATAATAGAAAAAAAATTGGTACAGCTGATTGTTAACCTTTTTTTTTTCAAGTCGGTAAAGAAAAGGCTTATACTGGCCGCATTATACATTTGCAAATTTTCGTGCGTAAATAATTCAAAATGTTTCAAGATATAATCTATAAGAATTAGTCGAGTATTAATTTTTCAAATAATTCTTTGTAATTATATCGTATTTCTTAAAAAGTCAGTCCCAGCCTCCAACAGCCTCGCAGGATATCCGTTTATTTATTAAAGCAATAACACAAAACTATGACTCACTTTAACAATAACTCACAAGAGTTGCTTTATTTTTTTAATTTACCATTTTACAGGTTTTTTATCGGATGTGTGAAAAAAAAACAAAAGTACACAAATGTCAATGTCCTCTAGTTGACTTTACAACTCCATATGCCATCCAAGTTTGTGTTAAATTAGTCAGACCTTCAACCAATTGCCCATATAAATCGATTTACCTTTTTGGATCTAGCGAAAGTGAACTGCCTTTTCGGTCTCTAGAATATGCAAATGAGGCATGCGCAAGCGCAGCATTTGTCCCACTAATGGAAATGGCTGATTTATGTGAAATAATCTACGGCGCCAACGCTTTTTTTTCACTTGGAAACATTGACAAGATTGTCGGCTTTATTACTTTTTGTTAGGGTTCCGTAACGTAGAAATAAAGATCTATTTAGACTTACGTAATAATATTTTCAAGCTGTAGGAGATTCGTAGTTCACGCTGTTATTTCTGTTTTATGTTATATTAACATAGTTTTATCAATATAGTTTTCTTTAAAAATTGATATACCTACCTATATTTATTAGTTCTTATATCTTTATTTTTGTAATTTATGTAATTATGCAATGCTGGCTCATTGCACGCCTCGGCACTTCTGTGAGTGTAATAATCGACCTAACTAACATTATAAAGGCGAAAGTAATTCTTTTAACGATCAAACGGCTGAACCGATTGTTATGAAATGTCGTACAGATATAGCTGAGGCCCTGGAGACGGACATAGGGTACATTTTCATCAATGCCGTCTTTCATCACGCGACCAAAACAGCTAGTATTCATATATAAATAAATTATCCTTTTGGGTCAGCTATATTAGTAAGGTTATCTGAAAGAGATCTCTTTTAGCCTGTTGTTTCACTAGCATGTAAGTCATTTGCGCTATGTAATTTGTATTTTAGTTAAGGTGTAAACAATAAAGTTTATCTAATAAGTGGCGGGAGGGCGCTGGATGCAAGCCACTTCCAATCGGTCTTTTTGGAAATCCATAGGGGAAGCCTATGTCCAGCAGTGGACTTCTTGTAGCTGAGATGGTGATGATGATCTATCTAGAGGTATACTTGGCATCAAAACAGATATACTATTGTTTTTCTTGAAGCTAATATGGCGCACATCTGAACAGGCCCTAACGAAGGTTATCACATCACCATACAATGGTTCCGAAGTGATGTTGAAATCCGACCTACCAAAGCATTGGCAAAAACTTTATGATGTGGCCGAGATGGCCAACTTCACGTCATGACTATTTACATACTTTATTACGTTATAACTGACACAGAAGATAATATACTCGTATAATACTCTGAATCGCCGTGTACCAATATTTTTATATACAAGTATAAGTTTAGAAAACTCAAAAACCCCCGACAAAAAAAACGGCTGAACAGATTTTGATGAAACATAGCTAAGAACACTCCCGACTAATTCACCTTTCAAACAAACAAAAATACCGGACAAGTGCGAGTCAGACTCGCCCACCGAGGGTTCCGTACAAATTAGTAGATAAAAGGGGACATCGTATTTGATCCAATGAACAATCGTATAAAAATGACAGATTCCAAATTCAAATGTAATATCTTTCTTATTTTTAACTGTAACAGTATTTATGGCCAGACTAAGTACTTATAAATATCGTCATATGAAAAGAAAATGAAACCAGTAGAACAAAGCGCAAAAAATCAATTTTATAAAATTAATTTGGAAAGTAGTCGAAGCAACCACCTCATTAATCACGTATCCCGTCAACTATTTAATTGCTCCATCAATATACCGAGGAAATTAATAACTTCCTAAATCGAATCATTTGCCGTCGACGTAAAATTAATCTGCGCTATAAATCGCGATGGCAACCCTATTTGTGCCGATAGGTTGGCAGCGTGGCAGCGCGTATAAATATTGGCGCGCGAAAATCGTAAAGTGTTGGCTGCCAGTTCGCTGGACGCGGGACGCTAGCGGGATAAACATGGCGGACAGACGGCGTAGTCAGTCGGCATCGTAAACTAAGTCGCAAATGCTGTCGACAATATCACTGGCCCAATTTCAGCGCTGTGCCAGTAACTTAACAAGTGGTAGATCTCTAGATCTGACTGAATGCAGATAGAGAATCTATATTTTCAATGTGGTTCAAAGATCAAGATTTGTTGCAGTTACATTGCAGACAACTAACGAATGAAATCAATTTTGAATAATTATAAAACTCTTTGATGCTGTTTCAGTGTTTACAGCCTGTTCCGAAAAAAAGAACCAATGTGGCATGGCGCGCGCAGCTGTCCTTATTTCATTATTTTGTTGGACTAACATTTAGCTACCATTATTATATTTTGTTGGACTAACAATATATTTAACTCCCATTATTGCCACGATAGTTCTTTCCAAACAGACTCTTTTTTTTTATTATTTTATTATTATTATTACTTTTTTTTTCATTATCATTATCATTTGATATTGACACTTTACAGATTGTTTATCATTGTCTCTATGTAAGTATACCTCTTTTAGACAGCTTTCTCATAAGCTTCACATGATCCCTGTTCAGATGTTAGATTATTTTTAGTGTTACCACACTTTGGATTTACAATTAGACGTAGTGATAGACAGTTCAAAAATTACCAATGGTGAGTCCTGTCAGTCGAGTAATTTTTAACCATCTATCTATCAACTCTATTAAACATAACACTAATTGCGAATGATGTTGTTTTTGTTGCATTGCATTGCACCATTCTGTACTACGCCTTATTCGAAGCGCAGTCGCAAGCTACAAACAATATTGATTCAGAATCAGGAAATCGAAGTTTACTTTCGAACCTGTCTCTTGATGTATCTTCAAATCGCATCAGGAAGCGGTCGGGAAGCGGCTACCGGCCCGCTCTGGCAGCTTCCTACATTGTATTTATGATGTAGTTGTGAGGATGTTTGTCGACTGTATCGACAGCTGGTAGTAACATCAAATACACTTGTTTGCTCTTATGCCTTAGGTACTAAATATATAGTAAAATACTGACTATAATCGCTTATCAAACCGTAAACTGTTTTGGTACGGCATAGCTCAGGTGTAGTTTCATTCCTAAGTCGCCGTACATTTTTCATAATGTTGGCACTATTGGCTGTCATTATTAAAAATGTTGCGATATCTGTTAATTTTGGTACCATTGTGTGTAATTAAAAGCTGTTTTTTTTTTCAAGCTAATAAACATCACAGTTTATTTTTCATCCACATTCTGATATGATATTCATCATACTATCTATTCTATTCGAGGTAGGGTGGGAAAGCCATGAGCCTCTCCGTCACTGCGACCTTTGCGGATCTATTGTAACTTCCTTCCTAAAATCATCATACTATCAGACGAATATTAATATTAATCTAATAAATCGTGTTAAGAATTTAGAATTAAGACAGAATTAAGCAAGACAGTAGTACGCATTATGAGGACAAATACTTTCTCGAGGTCATTTCAAAAAACTTAAAAATCTGTACTGCGTAATACTTGTACAACTACTTATAATTACACATATTTATACCAGTGTCTCGGACAAAACAAAAGTAAACTTGAACATACTACCACATACCAAGTAGATTAGACCAGTGGCGCCACTATCAAACAATCTAGAAATATTTACACAATCCCACAGATACAAGGTGAAAATTATCGATCGTAGGTGAAAATTATGGAAAATCAATGGCGTCGGCGCCTGCGCAACATTCGGCGCTAAGCATGTTAGCGAGGGAGTGACAACTGAGTTTGGAACCACAGCTGCTGGTTAAATGATTAGTGGTATGTGACAACAGTACCTTACACTTGGGCAACACTTGTAGTCAAGCTATCGCGAGTGAATAGATTTCTTCTAGGAAAGCGCGCTCCATCGTAGATCGAACAGTCGCTTAACACCAGGTGAGTTAACGGTCAAGCGCAAGCCTATTCGAATAAAATAAAAAAATACTGATGAATAGCCTATAGTCCACAGCTGTTTTAATTTTAGAATTTAAATTGTACAAATTGTACATTTCATTTTTAATAAAATAAACTTTGAATTATTGAATTGGATTATTTTATTTTCTCGCAATCGTAGTGAAAAGTAGAGTGTAACACACGGCGCTAAAACCCGTTGTAACTCGGTTTCTATTTACTATCTATTCTGTTATTTATTCTTCTATTTATTTCTATTTCTATCTACCTCGTTACAATGGGTGTTTTTAGCCCCTTGTATAACAAATCTACTATTATGTTCGGAGTAGTTTCTCTGCTTATGATTCATTTCATTATGAGTCGTCTTTACGGATATGATATCTCAAATATGTCCCCTTTAAAACTTTTGTTTCTCTGTACTTACAAAAGTTGCCGACGATAAGCCTTATCTGACCAATCATTAGTGCAGTTATCGTGCTTACCTGCAAAAATACAATACAATTATTGTAAGTAATAATGACATAAATGATTCATAAGAATATTTTCGAAAGTCAACAACGTTTCCTACCTATACCTCGATTTATGAAATACCGAATATCATTACCCCGAAAAAGTTTTTTTTTTCCAGAAGACTATCGAAATCCCGAAAGCTCATTTGACAATAAGTCTGTAACCGAATCTTTGTAATACGAAAAATTACGTGTATATTCTCTGGCTACCGCGTAAGAGAAAACAGACGTGATTTGTATTCCTTACCATAGAGTACAGGGGATAGTAATCTATTTGTTCATTACATTAAAACACCAGTTGTCGAAACAATCATTTGTAGAATTGGTGATTTATACAATTGCACATCTCTAGATGCAGATCTAGGACTGATCCCCAAAAATGACTACAGAGTATGGTTGGACCATACTCTGTAGTCATTTATCACCACGGGTTTGTATTTCGAACGCCGCAACGATGACCAAATCTAAAATAACGAAGTATAAGTTCCGCGTTAGTGTTTCCTTATTATTATCAATTTGTTTACACTTAGACACACTAAGTGGGGTTGAACTTTAACCTGAGATAATGGCCGCTAAGGTGTGAACATGTGCACGACCCGTAGACCTCCCTTATCGCGGCGGTAGGTACCGTTCTACGATGGCAACACTGGCAACTATGTACGAAATTTAAGGTGTCGTATTAACGTTGCGTATTGAGCGCGCTTGGCATTATGATAGTAATTTAGCGAAGTAGTGAATGGCTCTGCGGTCATCACATTTATCCTTATGTTGTAAAAGCGAAAGTAACTCTGTCTCTCTGTCTGTTTGTTACCTTTTGACACCAAACGACCGAATTGATTCTCGGAGACTAACATAGGGTACTTTTCTACCGACTTCAAAAAAAGGAGGAAGATCTCAATTCGACTGTATTTTTATATATTTTTAGGGTTCCGTACACAAAGGGTAAAAACGGGACCCTATTACTAAGACTTCGCTGTCTGTCTGTCTGTCTTGTTTCCAAGCTGTATCTCATAAACCGTGATAGCTAGAAAGCTGAAATTTTCACAAATGATGTATTTCCGTTGCCGCTATAACAACAAATACTAAAAATAAAAAAAAATATATTAAGGGGGGTCCCCATACAATAAACGTGTTTTTTTCGTATTTTTTTGCTCAATATTAAAAACGGTAACAGGTAGACGCTTCAAATTTTCACAGAATATTTACTTGTATATTACCTTTCAAAATAAATAATTAAATAACAATAAAGTAAATATTAAAGGGGGGCTCCCATACAACAAACGTAATTTTTAAGCAATTTTTACTCGATCTTAATTAACAGGTAGAAACTTGAATATTTGTAAGTAAATATTTAGAAATATATTAACTATAAAAATAAATACCTAATCTAATACATAAAAACTCACAAAATGAAAATAATCCGTGCATCTAAACGCGGTGCGAGCGCCGCGCCGCGGTGTGGTGGTGGCGCGAGAGCGAGGCGGTTGCTAAGCCACGGCCGCGCGGTTAGCGGGGGAGGTAACATCACGGAGCGAGCCATAACCACGCGTATTTGCGCGAGCGTCGTCATGATGCCCGGATGTGTATCGAAAACCTACCTATAAGTTTGCAATTTACAACTTGGAATTTCGTTGATTTCTCGTTATTTTATAAACAGAACTAAACTTTGTAGTATTATAGATGATAGTACGGAACCCTTCGTGCGCGAGTCCGACTCGCACTTGGCCGATTATTTATTTTTATGTTTTTTACCTCTAAGCTTTCGACTGGGTGAACCGATTTTGATGATTATTTGTTTATTTCAAAGCTGGTGCTTCCCGTGTGGTCCCATTTCAATTTGGCCCAGTTCTGACAATGGCATCCATGAGAAGTCGGTTGCTTCAGCTTTTTAAACTCTAATTATTATTATCATCATCATTATTACTATTCATTATTCACCGTCGTTTGTCATCACAACGCGGGTGAACCCGCCGGACACAGCTAGTTAGTAGACTCCATGTAATAAAAGTTGCTAACACGAACTTGGCCAGCATGCTAGATTACAGATTAACCCTACTCACAATAAAATGATGCTGCTAGCCAGCAGGACAGTTCATACATACATAAATAGGGCTGATACAAATATATTTAAAATATCTTTAATTTCTTTACGATATTTTTTCCAGCCGTGTTACTATTTTCGATATATCTAATTTCAAGATCATGCAAGCCATGATCAAGGTTATGGTAAGATGGTTACCCCAGCATCTACAAAAAAAATACAATAAATAAATCCAAGGTTACGTATTCATGTGAAGATTTGTTTTACCGTCCCCGGGCGGCAAACCTCCTTCCTTATTAGGGCCTCAAGTCGTCACCACTCCCGTCGCAACTACTTTTATTTACATACTACAATGTAGCGAACGAGGTGGAATTATCTTTGCAGTAAATTACATGGTTAGTCGTAACAATCGATATACAATCAAGAAACAAATTGAAATTGGCCACGGACGTGCCGTGAATATCTAGCTTTTTAAAAATTAAACAGGATTTTTTGAATTTTGAAAAATTTGAGCGATTTTGCCAATATTAGTCCATATAACGCATCATGATGTTTTATTTATTAAGTTATTAACGGATTGTCTAAGGTAGAGCTATTATATCTAATACAGTTTACATATAGGTACCATATTTTATTAGTTATTACTCGTACATTACTATGTCGTAATGAAATCACATTCCATGCATGCAATGTTTAGTGAAATGGTAGAGGTAATCTAGATACGACAGTCCACATTTTGCCTTCGAGTTGCCTATCTTTGGCAGTTAAATATTAATAATATTTTATTATTATTGGCATTTGGTAATTAGAAATTTTTCGGTCATTTTGTTTTAATAATATATTAGTATATAATACAATTGTATACCATAAAACAGTCAAGATAATATGAACAAAGTTGTAGCATTTTCGTAAGTCATTAATTATTTTTTACAAATACAAATAATTGATTCATAACGCCCATGTTACAAGTCAACCATAATTATTGCCATAATTCTCTCTTAGAACTTACTACATTTGAACAATACAAAGCTAGGCAACTAACATTGTGTACCCATTTAACTATACTAAACTTAAAGTTATTTTTTTTTCATTTATTATAAAACCCTTGAATTAAATGCTGAAAAAATATTCATACAAAAATTTGGAAAATGCGATTTGGTACTATTTGAAGCGGTACAATAAGAAAAGGAACGGCAAATCTGCCCTGTCTACTCCCAATGCCGTTCCACAAAATTCACCCCGCCGCTAAAACTAATCTGTAAACAGCTTAATGTCAAAACTTCGTAAATTACGAGTACGTTCTTATTAAATCGCGAACTGACAACTGAGCGCACGAGTCTCATTAGTCCCGTCCCGCGCTTGACTACAAATTGGGCCACGAATACTGAGTGCTATATTACTCGACCTGCATGACCTGTCTGTCCGTCACGTACATTTTATCTCGGAGTAGGGTTGTCACCGCCTTCGATCGCTAGAATGCGCACGCGCATGTGTAAAGAGTATTTATTCACTGCATCGATTCGATTTGACATTATAATAACACCAAATATTAGATTACTAGTTAATTAATTTATAATAAATAATCTAACTGCGTATACCCACAATAATTTTATGTCTGTTTTTTAATCGGCACTCATATTTCCAGGATTCGACTATTAAATGTAAATCTTGGTTAGAAAAGCAGGTTTTCCTTTTTTGAAAATGGTGTACGATATTTTTTTTAAATACTCTAAGATCGGTTTGCACTTGAAAACAAACTGCCTGATGCTAATCGAACGTTACGGTCTAGGACGACGCGGGTTTATTTTTTTCGAAGTATCCAGTGACACTTAAAATATAAAGACGCAACATACAACAATTTATTCTAATGATAAAATAACGAATAAAACTCGTAATTAGAGTACTGGAAGCAGCCGGTTCTATGAAACGGATTCGGGGCAAGTAAGATTCAAACAAATGTATTTCGGATAGATACGTTACCGTTTACGCGGCATTTTTCACCATGCTGAAGAGCAGTTGTCTATTTTGGACTAAGTTAAACGATCTAAATTTAAGATAAGACAATTTTAGGATAATCTAAAAGAAGCCGTGCAGAGAAGTACATACAATCAAAATCATGAGCTGAGAGTTAGAGGGCCTTACCGAAAAACGTTACTTAACTGAGAGTTAAGTAACGTTGCTGAGAGTTAGAGAGCCTTACCGAAAAACGTTACTTAACTTTAACCAACGTCTTAAATTCTCTGTCTTCTTTCCGCAAGTATCATTACGTGGCAGCGAGAAGTTGCCTAAATATGATAAGCATTGCTTAAAGTTAAGTAACGTTTTTCGGTAAGGCCCAAAATTACGTATTAATTACGGTTAAGATCAAATTGATGCAGTGGAAAGGGCAGCAGAGACGAGGTGTGCCAACCCTACCTAGGGATAACGGTGGCTCGTTGACTGAGATAAGGGAATAAAGAACGTGCGTTGTCGTTTTATACAGAATGGCTGTTATATTTTACGGGCTTGTTAATGGATTAGCTACATTCTTTAGCCGCAAGGAGACGTTTCACTGTTTACTGTGAAAGTGTTGCGTTGTTTCATAGTCTGGTATTTCGTCACAGATAGTTTATCGTTAAAGCCTATAACTAAATAGTTACTATTTCTCTCATACGTTGCAATATTTTTAACCGACTTCCAAAAGGGAGGTTCTCAATTCGACTGTATGTTTGAATTGATTTTGATGAATAAAGCAACACAGCTAGTTACTGTAATTTTATAAGAAATGCTTTTTTAATCGATCAAGTTTTTGGCCTTGGCGTAAATTTGATTTGTAATTCTCTTTTGTTTGTTTTCCTCAGATGTGGAAGCTTGAGCAGATGGTTTGAGCCGCTTGATCCACAAGGATCAAGCGGCTCAAACCCAGAATACTATATTAACATAACTAAGGAACTAAATCAAGCACGCCATTTCCCGCACCAGTACCTAAGATGCGCAGGAGTGGTTCTCAAGCTCTCGAGTGAAGAGTCGCGTGGGATGCTCCGAGGTGGTCGCTCGAGTGCGCATCGCTTCTAGTGGTAAACAAAGATTAAGCTCTTCACATTTGCAGTACAACTATTTAGTGGTTCTCATGGTTTTCAGCCTTATGATGTATGGATTAGGGTTGTGGCACACTCCATACAACGGCGCACTATTTAGTAACACAAACGCAACGCACATAAGTATATCGATTAAGTTAGGTTAGGTCATCGTCTGATTGCAGCTCGCTTGTCAATCGGGATTCGAGCGCTTGAAGCTCACAACGCCTGCCTGGACGGACAAATGAATGTGCAGTGTAGGCAAACTCCAGCAAACAAGGGCAACGGGGAGCGGGTGAGGAACCTGAGATTGGCGGGAGGCGGAGTGTCCGTTCTGTATGTAATGCTTATTAATGTTATTCTGTGGTTGTGGTTAAATAGGTAAGTATAGTTAGAAAACTGAAATAGCTGACTTCTTCAAGCAGCACGATTGTAAATTAATTCATCATATAATTGAGAGTTAGTTACAAAATTAGTGCAATTTCGTAACTTATTAGTCTTAGATTTTTTATGGAACCACGTCTGAAAGTACACCCTTTAAAAGAAGTATTTTTCACATTGGTTTATAAATGGCGGAGATGTCGGTAAATATGCATTAAGAACAGTCAAATTGAGAACTTCCTTTTTTGTAGTAGGTTAAAAACAACAATGCAACTAACATTAAACAAGATGTGAACAGATTAAAAAAAACTAATAAACCAAATTTACTAAAAAAATATAACTAACTTTAGGCCACGACGCAATAAATCAGGTTAAAACTATCGAAAAAAAAAAATATCCTAGATTTAATGACAAGTACAATATTGCTGTAACCTGCATTTTTTTACTACAGAGAAATGACAAGTACAAAATTGCAGCAAATTAAAGATATAATCCAAATTACTAGGTTCCTTTTTTAGGGTTCCGTACCTCAATAGGAAAAAACGGAACCCTTATTGGATCACTTTGTTGTCCGTCTGTCCGTCCGTCGGGTGTCAAGACCTTTATCTCGGGAACGCGTGAAGGTATCGAGTTGAAATTAAAACCATATATATACGCAGATCCATAGTATCTTGCTGCAGAAAGAAAAATAAAGTTTCTAAGTTTTCGTAAAAAAATAAGTTACAGCCGAATATATCGTAAAAAACGCTCATTTCGACACTCACAAGGAAATCAAAACCTATGGGGTACTTCCCGTTGACCTAGAACTATCAAATTTGGCAAGAAGCATTTTGTTAGAGTACACATATAGGAAAAAATCCGAAAGCTGGACATTTTTAATTTAATCACAAAAAAATAGTGTCTTTATGCAAGGAATGAAGGTCCAAATTTTAAAGTGAATTAACCGTATCATGTGGGTTATCATATGAAAGAGCTTCAATAGCATAAGCTAAAACAGGCTTAATTTTTTTTTTACGATGTATATTTTTCGGTTTATGAAGGAAAATATAAAAAACTATATGATTTCCCCCTTTTATCTACTAGTTTGTACGGAACCCTCGGTGGGCGAGTCTGACTCGCACTTGTCCGGTTTTATTTCATAATTTAAGCTGATGTCACAAAATTTAAAGGCAGTAATACAAGCCAAATCAGTCATGGTTCGAATAATTGTCATACAAAAACGAACCAGATCAGTTCTTTTTTATAAGGATAAATAAATATTCATTTATTTTAAACAATACTCTGAAGTATAAGTTTATAAAACTCAAACCAAATAAAACCGGATGAACCGATTTTGATGAAACATAGGTTAAAGAACACGATCGATGAAATCCTCTTACAAACAAAAAAAAAACTAGATCAAAATCGGTCCATCCGTTTGAGAGCTACGATGTCAAACTTATAACACCCCCTAATGTTTTCTAAGGTTTTCGGGATTATTATTTATTGAAATGAAACATTTTTTTACGGGATGTATCGCGTATATTTTACATAATTTTATGAGCTGACGTTTTGAACACTTTGCAGCGTCCGTGGTCACTCACGGGTGAGACTAGATGACAGTTGTCTTTGCAGCGTCCGTGGTCACTCACGGGTGAGACTAGATGACAGTTGTCTTTGCAGCGTCCGTGGTCACTCACGGGTGAGACTAGATGACAGTTGTCTTTGCAGCGTCCGTGGTCACTCACAGGTGAGACTAGATGACAGTTGTCTTTGCAGCGTCCGTGGTCACTCACGGGTGAGACTAGATGACAGTTGTCTTTGCAGCGTCCGTGGTCACTCACAGGTGAGACTAGATGACAGTTGTCTTTGCAGCGTCCGTGGTCACTCACAGGTGAAACTAGATGACAGTTGTCTTTGCAGCGTCCGTGGTCACTCACAGGTGAGACTAGATGACAGTTGTCTTTGCAGCGTCCGTGGTCACTCACAGGTGAGACTAGATGACAGTTGTCTTTGCAGCGTCCGTGGTCACTCACAGGTGAGACTAGATGACAGTTGTCTTTGCAGCGTCCGTGGTCACTCACAGGTGAGACTAGATGACAGTTGTCTTTGCAGCGTCCGTGGTCACTCACGGGTGAGACTAGATGACAGTTGTCTTTGCAGCGTCCGTGGTCACTCACAGGTGAGACTAGATGACAGTTGTCTTTGCAGCGTCCGTGGTCACTCACAGGTGAGACTAGATGACAGTTGTCTTTGCAGCGTCCGTGGTCACTCACGGGTGAGACTAGATGACAGTTGTCTTTGCAGCGTCCGTGGTCACTCACAGGTGAAACTAGATGACAGTTGTCTTTGCAGCGTCCGTGGTCACTCACAGGTGAGACTAGATGACAGTTGTCTTTGCAGCGTCCGTGGTCACTCACAGGTGAGACTAGATGACAGTTGTCTTTGCAGCGTCCGTGGTCACTCACAGGTGAGACTAGATGACAGTTGTCTTTGCAGCGTCCGTGGTCACTCACAGGTGAGACTAGATGACAGTTGTCTTTGCAGCGTCCGTGGTCACTCACAGGTGAGACTAGATGACATTTGTCTTTGCAGCGTCCGTGGTCACTCACAGGTGAGACTAGATGACAGTTGTCTTTGCAGCGTCCGTGGTCACTCACAGGTGAGACTAGATGACAGTTGTCTTTGCAGCGTCCGTGGTCACTCACAGGTGAGACTAGATGACAGTTGTCTTTGCAGCGTCCGTGGTCACTCACAGGTGAGACTAGATGACAGTTGTCTTTGCAGCGTCCGTGGTCACTCACAGGTGAGACTAGATGACATTTGTCTTTTCAGATTCAGATTCAGATTCAGATATTTTATTGCTATTCCACAGTATTAAAATGTTGGTAAATTAAATAAATGTATCTTATGGACCCTGTCGGGCGCAGCAACATATAGGAGAGAGGAGGACTACCTGTTTATAATATCTGTTATTAATTGATTTTAATATAATTTTTTTTTTATGTCATGAATTTCTCGTGTTTCCAATAAATGATTTGATAATTAAAGAAAATACTAATAATGTATAATTATTTTAAAATGTCGGTTATGTTTATAAAAAAAAAAAAAAAATAAGATTTAAAATATTTATGTCAAATTTTATAACAAATAAATAATTATATATATATATATATATATAAATGTCAAGATGTAACAAAAATGTCAACATAATAATTTAATCAATTTGAAAATTAATTGGGATTAACATTTTTATCAATTAAATATTCGTCTACCGTATAATAAGCCTTACAAGTCAGGAATTCCTTTAATTTACGTATAAATGTAATGTCATTTTTTATATACTTGAGATCTTCCGGCAACGCATTATAAACATGAATGGCCATAACGAGTGTGTTGGTTGAGTGCAGCTTGAGTCGATACTGAGGAACTACTAACCGGGCCACGCGGTGCGGTTGCGATAAACATGATTCGCTCTCAAATGTATTAGGATTATTTCTTACAAATTTACATAGTTCTAAGATATATACACATGGCATAGTCAAAATTTTATATTCTATGAAATATGGTTTACAGCTGTCCATTTGGTCAATATTAGCTAATATTCGGATACATTTCTTTTGAACTATAAATAAGTCATTTGCCGTGGAACAATTCCCCCATAATATTATTGAATATGCCAGTCTAGAATGTATATTTGCGTAATAAGTTATTAGGGCAGTTTTTAAATCAGTCGTCTTTTTTACTTCGCGAAGTGCATACGTGAGCGATAGAAGTTTTGATTTGGTTTTCATAACATGTGATTGCCAATTTACATTAGTGTCAATTACGATACCTAATAATGAAAATTCGTTTACTACTTCTAATTTAGTACCGTGAAATGTGAAATTCAAACTAAGTGGGGGTTTTTGATAAGGATGGAAAGTGATAATTCTAGTTTTAGATTCTTTGCAGCGTCCGTGGTCACTCACAGGTGAGACTAGATGACAGTTGTCTTTGCAGCGTCCGTGGTCACTCACAGGTGAGACTAGATGACAGTTGTCTTTGCAGCGTCCGTGGTCACTCACAGGTGAGACTAGATGACAGTTGTCTTTGCAGCGTCCGTGGTCACTCACAGGTGAGACTAGATGACAGTTGTCTTTGCAGCGTCCGTGGTCACTCACAGGTGAGACTAGATGACATTTGTCTTTGCAGCGTCCGTGGTCACTCACAGGTGAGACTAGATGACAGTTGTCTTTGCAGCGTCCGTGGTCACTCACAGGTGAGACTAGATGACAGTTGTCTTTTTTGTTAAATCCGTCAAAATTTGTTTTCAATGAACACCTCACTTTTTGGATCGGAGTTTAAAAATAAAACTAAAGTTTATAACAGATGTTACTGGCCTGTTCACCTGAACATCTGGAATTATATCGTCTAGTCTGTTACTAGCGTTACATTGTAAGTTTTACACAGTTTTATGTCATAAACATCGCTTATCACATATCAGATGTAATAAGACCTTAGGAACATGGTCCGAGTCAGAGGTTCTCAAATTTATGGCGTCAACTTTTTTTTATATTTAACTTCGAAGTTATAATCAAACTTGAGAGAAACAAACTAGACAGACCATCTATATTATAAAACAGAAAAAAAAACATGGAAAGTATTCGACTTTCTTGATTCTTTTACATACTTATGTATCTACAAATTTCAACTGTTCGAAAATTATGTTTTTATTTTGATAGATCTAGGTCGATCTACTGCGCGAGATATCTGTTATAACAACTTTGAATAAAGCTTTGTTTATTACGTCATAATGACGTACGAGCTCTTCTATTGAAAATACAGCGGGTTGACTGCTTTAGCAGCATTGCCATGCGGCAATGCGCATGCTGGGTACACTGCCAACTGGTAGCAAGTTTGAAAATTTAGATTATCTTTAAACCTTCGTTGGTCTGGTGTAATTTGTTTGGTATGTTTTGTATTTTGGGTAAATAAGTATAATATGTAGATTCCAAAATGATCTTGATATTTTCTCAGTTTGTATCAATAAGTGCGCAGTAAAAGATTCTTTCAAGTCATCTTCTACCTTGATGTTTTATCCAGATATAAGTGTTTTCCAGTTTCAGATTTTCCAGTTATTTCCAGAGAAATGAAAGCGAAATGTTTGCCCTAGGAAGATTGAACCCGCGACTTACAGATTAAAAGGCAGAAGTACTAACCACTGAACCATGGAGTCCTGTCAGAATGAAGATGTTGAAGTTATGAAGACCTTCCCCAAAATTACGCCTGCGTATTAGGTCAATGACCGGCTCCAATAATTTTTATGTTTAAATTTGAGAAGGTCTGTACCAAGTAGTCTTTACTCGTAAAACCTTATTAAAGTAGAATATTCCGAGTATAAATGAAGTGATTAGAGTTCACTCAGTGACTCGCCTGATGAGAGCCCTTCACGAGTGTTCATTATAAGTGCACGGGTTAATACAGCAAGTACAGCAACCCGTCTGTGAAATGGGCATGCGTTTATCTTAATAAAGCTTAACTGAGCGGTGATAATTAAGTGTTGGATAAAATAAGCGATATCTTTGCTGAAACGTTTTAGATGAGTTTTTTTAACATTAATATGTTTATGTTAAGATAAATAATTTTGTTGATTGCAATTTTTTTTACCGACTGCAAAAATATAGTAAATAAAGGTTACGTAACTATAAAAAGCGCCCAAGACTTCCAATGGTAGCATCATCAGAAAAGTAATAAACAATAGCCGACAGCGAGAAAATCCTAAGTTTATGAAGTCCTACTGACGATCCCACTACACTGTATCACAGATGTAGTATCTGTGATACAGTGTAGTGGGTATGGATATGTGGATAGTGGATATGGATATATGCATGTTGCATCGAGCCGCGATACAACATGCGAGGACGCGGGGCAGAGGCCGTCATTACCCTGCATCCATCCTTGTCTTGATGGTAATTACTCCTCACACACGTAGACAAATCACGTGGGACTGTGGTGCAAGGCACAGGAGATGACACTCAACAATATTTTAACCGACTGCGTAAGAATGTTACTGTTTTTCCGGGTGGGAGGTATAGATAAAAACAAAATGCTTAAATTCTGTAAAAAAACCCTAAGAGCTACAATCAAGATTGTATTGTAGCTACAAGAGCTACAATACAATCTTGGAATTTTTAAGGCTAGAGTGAAACCGGACAAGTGCGAGTCAGACTCGCCCACCGAGGGTTCCAAGCTAGTAGATAAAAGGGGGAAATCATATATATTATTAATATTTTCCTTCATAAACCGAAAAACATACATCGTAAAAACATTTAAAATTTAAACCTGTTTTAGCTTATGCTAATGAAGCTCTTTCATATGACACCCCCCCATGATACGGTTAATTCACTTTAAAATTTGGACCCTCATTCCTTGCATAATGAAATGATAATGACCCTATTTTTTGTGATTAAATAAAAAATTACCAGTTTTCGGATTTTTTCCTATATGTGTACTCTAACACAATGCTTCTTGCCAAATTTCATAGTTCTAGGTCAACGGGAAGTACCCCATAGGTTTTGATTCCCTTGTCAAAATGTGCGATTTTTACGACATATTCGGCTGTAACTTTTTTTTACGAAAACCAAAAAAAAATATTTTTCTTTCTGCAGCATGATATTATGGATTTGCGTATACGGTTTTAATTTCAACACGATACCTTCACGCGTTCCCGAGATATATGTCTTGACAACCCGACGGACGGACAGACGGACAACAAACTGATCCTATAAGGTTTCCGTTTTTTCCTATTGAGGTACGGAACCCTAAAAACAGCCAAATTTCTTTGTGAAGTCTGTAAAAAATACACTACATGAAATAGACACAGACAGCAAATACGGAAATCTAACGTATAAAGAATTCCAGGACGAAAAGGGCAACACTGAGTCCCGACAGTGCCGAGTGACAGGACATCACCTAACAAGAGGGATCCACTGAATATACAACATACATCGACGCATCGAAGCACGGATTATGGTGAATGGGGATATTGGCATTTCATTTATTTTTCTTTTCAATAGGAAGGTTTTTTAATTTTTTATTATTTATATATAACAAACTGCAATCGGCAGAGCCATTAGCAGAAATGTATGGTGGGCATGTGCAGGTTGAGGCCCAATGACCTAATTTCCTGGTTGCATTATCTTTGCATGTTTTCCAGTTCTGAAACCTTAGGCCTCTTCAACCTTTTGCCTTGGTTTGGAGTTTCTATCATCTGTGAGGCTAGCGTATTTTTATGTGTTTTAATCTTTTATTATATTTTTTGCTATAATACTGGATTTCCTCTCTGACCGTTGGCATGTCTAGGTATTAATGTATCTCTGTTGTTTTAGCATACCAAGGTGCAGCAGTGATATTTCGAAACACATTGTTTTGGAACCTTTGTAGTATTTCCACATTGGAACTGCTAGCTGTTCCCCACAGCTGGATCCCATAAGTCCAAATAGGTTTAAGTACTAATAGGAAGGTTGTATTTTACAGGTTGAAATTGTATCTTCTTAATAGACTTAAAAAAAAAAAGAGGTTGTCAATTCGAATGTATTTTTTTAAATGTTTGTTACCATCATAACCCGTCATTTATAAGCCGATTTGGAATGTTTTTTTGTTTGAAAGGATATATTTTCACATTGAATCCATGGCAATTATCAAAATCGGTTCACTACTTAATATAGCTTATGTTTAGTTTCAACAGTCCCAGTGTCTGTAATGAATCTTGCAAGTTTTTGATTCATTTCCCGGGCGAATTGAGAACCTTCTATTTTTGAAGTCGTTAAAAATCATATTTTCTAGTATTGCCAGCGTATAATTGCAAACCGTCTTTCCTTGCACCACATCGAACATGCGTTTTTTGTGCGCCCATAAAACTGGGAAATCCGGTATAGATACAGGTTCCTATTATTACGTGCGACTCCGTGTCCGCTGATGCAACTAGTTTGGATAGATGCGCCTTTTTGCGGCGGTATCACTTACCACACGCAATGTTGTGGTAACTACATGTATACTGATTTACGACAAACATTTAGCTGGCTAAATCTTGAAAATGTGTCAAGAAAGCACGTACCGGCAAACGCACCGTAGGAAGACCAGCCACAAGGTGGACAGAAGACCACCTACAGCCTAAACGGGTTGACAAATTTTGATGTGCGACGTGTCGTTAGATTCGTCTTTACTCCCCGAGTGCCATAGGCTATTTTGATGTGCGACGTGTCGTTAGATTCGTCTTTACTCCCCGAGTGCCATAGGCTATTTTGATGTGCGACGTGTCGTTAGATTCGTCTTTACTCCCCGAGTGCCATAGGCTATTTTGATGTGCGACGTGTCGTTAGATTCGTCTTTACTCCCCGAGTGCCATAGGCTATTTTGATGTGCGATGTGTCGTTAGATTCGTCTTTACTCCCCGAGTGCCATAGGCTATTTTGATGTGCGATGTGTCGTTAGATTCGTCTTTACTCCCCGAGTGCCATAGGCTATTTTGATGTGCGACGTGTCGTTAGATTCGTCTTTACTCCCCGAGTGCCATAGGCTATTTTGATGTGCGATGTGTCGTTAGATTCGTCTTTACTCCCCGAGTGCCATAGGCTATTTTGATGTGCGATGTGTCGTTAGATTCGTCTTTACTCCCCGAGTGCCATAGGCTATTTTGATGTGCGATGTGTCGTTAGATTCGTCTTTACTCCCCGAGTGCCATAGGCTATTTTGATGTGCGATGTGTCGTTAGATTCGTCTTTACTCCCCGAGTGCCATAGGCTATTTTGATGTGCGACGTGTCGTTAGATTCGTCTTTACTCCCCGAGTGCCATAGGCTATTTTGATGTGCGATGTGTCGTTAGATTCGTCTTTACTCCCCGAGTGCCATAGGCTATTTTGATGTGCGACGTGTCGTTAGATTCGCCTTTACTCCCCGAGTGCCATAGGCTATTTTGATGTGCGATGTGTCGTTAGATTCGTCTTTACTCCCCGAGTGCCATAGGCTATTTTGATGTGCGACGTGTCGTTAGATTCGTCTTTACTCCCCGAGTGCCATAGGCTATTTTGATGTGCGATGTGTCGTTAGATTCGTCTTTACTCCCCGAGTGCCATAGGCTATTTTGATGTGCGACGTGTCGTTAGATTCGCCTTTACTCCCCGAGTGCCATAGGCTATTTTGATGTGCGATGTGTCGTTAGATTCGTCTTTACTCCCCGAGTGCCATAGGCTATTTTGATGTGCGACGTGTCGTTAGATTCGTCTTTACTCCCCGAGTGCCATAGGCTATTTTGATGTGCGACGTGTCGTTAGATTCGTCTTTACTCCCCGAGTGCCATAGGCTATTTTGATGTGCGACGTGTCGTTAGATTCGTCTTTACTCCCCGAGTGCCATAGGCTATTTTGATGTGCGACGTGTCGTTAGATTCGCCTTTACTCCCCGAGTGCCATAGGCTATTTTGATGTGCGATGTGTCGTTAGATTCGCCTTTACTCCCCGAGTGCCATAGGCTATTTTGATGTGCGATGTGTCGTTAGATTCGTCTTTACTCCCCGAGTGCCATAGGCTATTTTGATGTGCGTCGTGTCGTTAGATTCGTCTTTACTCCCCGAGTGCCATAGGCTATTTTGATGTGCGACGTGTCGTTAGATTCGCCTTTACTCCCCGAGTGCCATAGGCAATTTTTTTTTGTAATAATAATAATATAACTCTCGCAAAAATAAAAAAACGCGTTATTTCGTAACCACCAACGAACTTTTTCGTAAAAAACTTGGTAAATAGCCTAGGAAAAAGCCGCGTGGTCTTTTTTTCAATATTTTACATATTAAGTTATAATTAAGTCTAATATTTATTCTCAAATGCATGTTTTAATATTTTTTAAATTACAAATGCATTAAAACACGCCATGTATCATTGCTGATACATGTCTGATACATTGCTGGTCTTTGCTGACTCGACAAGCTACGCCGCGACGCCCACAGGTGGCGCTGATTATGATTTGTGTGCAGGCGCAGGACGTGCCCTGACCGCCGTAGGGACTGAATAATGGAAACAAAGCATCCAACAATAAAAACAAAATGTTTAAAATTATAGTAACAAAGCAGCTAGTATAAATATGCTTTTAATGTGTCTTAAACTGTGATAACAATTAGAGCTAATTTAGAGATAAAAAAACATGTGATATATTATAATAAGCATTTCAATGTAAAAGTCAAGGTCAAGGGAACATACTGATTTAAATTATATAACTATAGAGAAGTTTTTGCTCAGTATTAAAGAAAGTATGCACACTAAAGTACACTTCGCATTTTTATCTTATAGTTTTAAGAATACATTTTCATGCATTAACAAATATGTTAAAGCTAGAAACTACGCTACCCAAATGCGGATATAAGAACTAGACGGCGTTGAACTTTCATTGAAAGACGCTTGTAAGATCAAAGGTCCAAGTAAAAAATGTATTAAAATAAGTTATTAAATTTTGCAAACAATGAAGTAGATTTTTTTATAAACAACGTAAGTAACTAACAGATAAACAGATAAACAGATAAACATTTTTATTGATAATTTGTACAATTATACGTCATAATTTCCATTTCCTTGGTAACACTACACATCATGTAGTAACAGTTCAAAAGATAATCAACAAAAAATTAAAATATATTTTTTAAGACAAAATTCTAAGAATCGTATAGATAAATAAATTCAAATAATTATTCTAATGTAATGATACTCATAAAATACAGACAAACTTAACAATACCTACCATATCGATCAATCCGCTTATTTCGGCTACAGGATATAGTGTAGAAACGGTCACTTGGGAAACTTTACCAATTTTTTTCTTGACCAGGCGTGTATAATACCGTGAACATACCGTCGGCGTCGGGCCGTTGTAACAACGGTAACAGCACTAGTATTGTGCTGTTTCGGTTATTCAGTCCCTAGCAGAAATCCTAGAGCCTAGATACACAGCAGATAGTCTATTTAATTGCTACCAGCCACTGCAGTACACAGATGATTTATCTGCAATAAGCAACATTGCCAACTAGTAAAGTTGCCATTCGCCACTTCTGACTTCCTGTCACGCTGCGGCAATCTTATTTGGATCAGTTTCTTAGGGTAATATTATGTTTGGAATAATGATCACAATTTATAAGTTTGTAATGTAGATTCTCTAATTCATATATAGGTACGAAATTGAGTTCTTCTTCTTACTATATTTTTAAAATAAAATTCGTATATTATTATGCTCTTATGCATTACAATTTTATAATAAATAAAAAAAACGGTTATTTTGTCTCTTTTTGGCAGCCTCCATCTAGTTTCTCGAAATTAAAATAAAATGCCTTTTCAAGCAATGTTTTAAGCAAGTAACCTTAAGACTAGCGATGCCATTCGGTGAGTTCAAAATAAATAAAGTCTTGTCGAAAATACTTGGCTTGATTAGTCAGTGATAGCTCACTGGCTAAACCACCACACGACAAAGCTAGCGTTAGACATTTTGGAGAAGTAAGAGAAAATCATACACGAGACATTTAGTGTACAATCACCCTTCAGCTGCGAGACCAGGAATTCTCTCGACGGTGAATGCTCTTATTCTAAAAGATTCCTAAGATACCTAACCCAGCTAAGTTAACAATCGAAATTAAGACTATCTCCAAAGCTATAAAGTCTGGTTTTAAAACGCTCGAGATGTACAACCAACAGCCATACGGAATAATTCTTCAAAAAGTATCTGTAACCAATATCTCTCCACATATTATTACGCAACATGAAGGCTATGATTATAATATAGACTGCGCAGGCGCATGCAAACTCTCTGCCATTACAGATACCGGACAATCTCAGGCATCAGGACGATGTATTCATGCTATTACTTTTAGCCAGTAGATAAAAATTTAAGAAAGAAACCAAAGGATCAGACTATTTTGACACAATACTAACGTACTCACCTATAACAAGAGTTTATTTTTATAATACATAATAGGTTTACGCTCTCAAACAATTCCAATTATGAAAATGAAAAAAAAAGTCTTATTCGGGTGCCTCGTCTGAAGTCAGAAGATACTTCAGTTAATATATTTGAAAAATTTGAGAAAACTATTAGATTGCACATACATTTAATCATTGCGGAACACTTCCGGTGTTGCCATGTAAACACGCTTTTTTAATTAAACGGTCATAAAACTATTTACCTAAGCATGCAGTTCACTAATGGGTTAATAAGCTCTAATAGCTTGTTTGGTAACTGGAACACGCCTATACTTTCAAAAGCAATAAATTTTCATCATAAACCTACGTCCAATTAAAACCCACACGAGGTAAGCTTAAAAATAGATAAACGATCCGCTAAAATAATAAAATATCATCAACCCACGACATTAATGGCTGCCCGTTAATTTATCGCTAAAACAAGTGAAATTATAAACAAATACAGAATGTTGTGTTGAAAGTGTTGCCATTTTTGTAATAAGTTTCGACGAATATGCGTTTATGGTGTTATGATTTAATGGATTTTTTTTAATTAATATGCTTTTTGACCATAGACAGGAGGCGTAATTTTTGTCTATGGATTTCTCTTTTATCTTTAAACAAATCTCGATGTTTTTTTGACATGATAACGTCTAATAAATCGATGAACGCCGGCTGCACGCACGAAAAAGGCTGACTCATTGTCCCGTTAAATCATCATCATTTCATCAATGTCTTGTTATGACGTTGTCACGTTAAACTATCGTCCGTAAACCGACTTTACAGACAACCAATAATTTTTTTTCAATAAATAATGCTTGCTCTTGACCGTCAATTCACCTGATGTTAAGCGACCGGTCTACGATGGAGCACGCTTATCCAGAAGAGACCTATTCACTCACAATACAATATTCACTTCGCCTAAAAAAAGTAGACCTAAAGCGTTTCGTAAGTTTTGGAATACCCACCATGAAACGAAGTTTTTCAATTTTATGTGTGATGTACCTTAAAATTAAAGAATTAAAATACACAATGATTTCTTTAAATATTTGAAATGTTTCCAACAACAAAAAAGTATTATTAAAACTGAATAATATTAGGGGGCAGATACCAATTTTCGTCTTTTATATGGGTAAGTACTCACGCACGGCTGTGTTTAAAGTTAAAGTTACCACACGTTCAAAGTTACACACAAGTGCTGCAAGCAACTGCAAGTGGCCACTCAATGACGGTACCAAATTGCAGTTAGGGTTAGCCAAAATAATATTTTTTACGTTCATTTAGTTTTTCTTATATAATATTTTATTATTAAGGTGGAGCTCAAGGCTAATTGGTTAATATTAATTAATGGTAATTATAGCGAGTCTACGATAACATATTAGAAACTGACTTGAGTATTAGTTAATACAGCGATATCAGACTATCAATGTATGTGAATGATACACTGATATCGCTTCATAATTCTTCAACCAATTTTATTTTTTTCACAGAAATTATTGGATTTTGACCAATCACTACAAAGCTGCATAATATATTTAAAAAATATGTGATTGCTGCATTGTTTTAACGATTTACCCGAGTCGAACTCTGCATTGTACGTGGTCGGTCACAGCTGAAGCTAGATGACAGGTGTCTTATTAGTTTTTGTCGTTGTTTTACAGTGCTAAGTTGGCAGCCCTAGCATCAAATTATAAATCACGATATACACGAGCGAAATTATTAATTTAATAGCACCAGTCCCCACAAAACTCTCGATTTCGAGGTGATTTCGCCACATCACATCCGGTGCAAATACTCGCTCGCATTGCGTCTATTTCCGGTACAAATATATCATTTTGTACACTCAATTTATGATTTATTGAATACCGGTTGCGATTGCTTGGATGATTTATTTACTATCTGCTTGGGAATAGAATACTTAATCATCATCATTGTCATCTCAGCCATAAGAAGTTTACTGCTGGCCATAGGCTTCCCCCATGGATTTCCAAAAAGACCGATTGGAAGCGGCTTGCATCCAGCGTTTTCTCGCAACTTGTACGAGGTCATCTGTTCATCTCGTGGCTGGTCTTCCTACGCTGAGCTTGCTGGTGCGTGGTCTCCACTCGAGAACTTTTCAGCCTCATCAGCCATCAGTTCTACGTGCTATGGCAGCCCACTAGCACTTCAACTTTCTAATCCGCTGTGCTATGTCGGTGGCTTTCGTAAGTCTTCGAGCATGACACTCTCCATAGCTTGTTACTGCCCCTGCCCCTTGCGGCTTCGAGCACAGATATATAATGTACGCTCGAAGGCTTGCTGATTACGAAACCCTAGAAACCTTCTTGGACAGTTGGGCAATCAATCCTTTTTTTTTAGATGTCAACAAATAGATGCACAAAAACTTTATGGTATGCGCACGCAGTACGCACACACACGACAGCTAGCTAATCGATTTCCTAGCCGTCAATCGGTTGATTTATTCGATTCACACACGACATCGATTCGACTCGAATGTGGAACGAAATGGCACTTACGGTTCGATATGAGTTAACTGTGTCATATCGGTATGCGATTGTAATGAAATAGGCATTACTAATAAGGTATGATAGGTACATTGGAACTTTCACTGTTGATTTATTTATTTTTAATATATATTTCGCATTCATAAATAATAGGATGTGTTACGTTCCGCGCGCGTTTATTAAAGACCGAGTAACCGGAATTAGTTACGTATTTAAATTCCGATTTCACGAGCATTTTTCGTGTCTACGCTACACATGTGCAAAGCAGTATAAAATTACATCTCTTTTTAAGCGTACTCTATAGACTATATGGGTTCTATCATCATCATCTCAGCTACAAGAAGTCCACTACTGGACATAGGCCTCCCCCATGGATTTCCAAAAAGACTAACTGGAAGCGGCCTGCATCCAGCATCTTCCTGCTACCTGTATGATATCTTATGTCCACCTTGTGGCTGGTCTTGGGTTCTATACAGTTTGTAAATTATGTATGTATGCATTTTCAACTTAGGCTAAATACTAGATGAAAATAAAGAAGACGATAAATTAAGTAAGTTCGTATGACTGACTGAGTTATTAAGCCTTCGAAAGGCCTCTGACCTGGCTTGATGATTGCAGTTTTTAAGAACAAACAACTGGGACCTACAATTTAACGTGTCATCCGACACACGGTAGCGCTCAGAAAGAAACGCCACTCACTGTCATCCATCGAGATACTGACCGGTTCGGCCGTTTCTTAACATCGGTGTTTGTTCGAGAACACCTAGTCAAGCTACGTCACGAGCGCTACAATACAA
This sequence comes from Lycia hirtaria, assembly GCA_947563715.1. NCBI lineage: Eukaryota > Metazoa > Arthropoda > Insecta > Lepidoptera > Geometridae > Lycia > Lycia hirtaria. The sequence continues at coordinate 2,145,014 of OX387376.1, read as the reverse complement.
TTAATAAATTAATTGGCTGTTTTAAAGAAAATATGGGTTTTTTATTTTTAACAAGGACGTGATCCATCCTCGGACACACCGTCACATACCATGAGATGGTCAAACATAAACCAATAGTACAAAAAATATGTACTTATAATTAATAATTATATAGTTTACCAATTAAATACATAACAACTAAAAATACCTATAATAATAAATAAAACCGGTACAATTAATAAACAGTGCTGCCACAGATAACATTTTACCGCGATAAAAATAAATGGAAAGACGCCCGAAATACACTCATATCTTATCATGTTATCTACGACAAATGAAAGTATGATATACCTATACATACATATAAATTGTAAGTATATGTGGAATTATGTATTATCTAGGCGATTTATATCTGTAACGAAATCCTAGAAATCTGGCTTATAGGCTGATAAGACTTACGATAAAGAAATAAGTTTGTTTTCTTCAGATACATACTGCAAAGGAATGCCACTCCCTATTGAATATATAGAAACACGAAAAACTAAATCGTTTCATGGTCGATATTCCAAAAACCCGAATGAAACGCTTTAATGTCACTTACGTGCGCACTGCTATATTGTCCGCTCCTACTGTCTAGTTCTTACCGGTCCAGTGCAAGCAAGTGCAAGTGCGGTCTAGGTTTAAAAACGTGTAGACAGTCTAGAACTTCTAGAAGTATAGCTTTAGAAGGCTTTTTAAACTATTTCTAACCAAGAATCTCTCTATTCATTACATGAGCGTAGGGATTTGTTTCATCTGCGCATTATAACTAGTTATGGCTCATTGTGAACTTTATTACAAGCAATCTATATGTTCATTAAATAAATGGGCAGCTAAGGCCCGGCACTCACTAGCCGGCCGCCGTAATGTCGTCGAATTAAACCTCTTCGAAATTACTACGGTACGTTACGGACATTATCCGTAAAGAGACGACGATTTAGATGCATTGCGATGCGCCCAGAGCATGGATGTTTGAAGATTTATCATGTTTTAAGCGTTGTAATCAAGGTTTAATGTGTTTTTAGAGATATTTAGGTTTTCTTACTATTTTAATCTTTTTTTTAATTGAAGTCCAGTTATTTTTACAATCATTTGGATCAATTCAAACGTATACGTCAAGACTACCAAATAAAATTTTCCATTATGAGTGATAACAACAATTTAACACTAACTATATTTTCAAATTTTAAAAATAATGACTTCAGTAAGAAGGTGGTCGATTTTTTTCTTCTTAGATTTGAAAGTTCTTAAAACTGCTGAATCTTTAGCTTCTTTATTATAAAAAATAATGATAGAAATTAATTCACAACTGACGAAAATACATATCTGACAAAGAACATTACTAACAGGAACTAATAGCATCATTTTCTTGAAATTAATTTAATGTAAAAAATGTTTTTTTAATTAGAGTACAAATAAACTACAGCAAGTTTGACGTTTATTTTTAATTAAGGTTAGTAACATTTGAATTAAAATACTACTACATAAAATTAATAGTAGTTACTAATTCACAGTAAAACACAACGGAATTGAATGGCACGTCGGTCTATTTGGTCATTTCCCAGCGCTCACAACTCAGAGACATTGAACGAACTTCAGTTGAAATAAACCACAGATAAAATTACAGCGTCCATTGTTCTGCAATGCCCTCGTCACCATCCAGCCTCCCTACATCCGTGACATAATGGAGGCGCCCACCGCAGCGCCGCCACTGCATTACTTTTAGTGGTTCCTGTTACGGTGTTACGGTACCTCCAACGGTGTGCTCTTGCCTTTACCTTCGGCTGTCTGAATGAAAATCTGAAGCTATTCGAGCTTAAAATTTTGTATTATTTTGATAAAACACGACGCGAATAAAAAAAAAATGGGGATAGGACATTCTTGTTTTCTGAATTATCAATACGGAAGCAAAAATTCATGTCCAGAAAATGTGTTTCAGTGTATAACTTGAACACATATTTATCTATATGAATACTCGCTAAATGGCACTCAAAGCACGGACGTCTACCAACGCACATATACAAATAGCAAACTTTGTCTCACTTGTAGGTTTCGTACGTAATTTTATACTCGCTAGCTATTAGTAGCTATCCCCGGTCGGTTACTTACGAATTTTGTGGTCCTCTCGGGATGGAGTAAAACATAGTGTCTACAACATTTTTAGTAGGTCCATTAGTTCAAAGGACATACCTGGAACAAAATAATAATAACATTAATTACTGGATTAATTAATAATAAGAATAAACGTTTGCGGCATACTCAATTATGGCAACACGCCAATGACTCCTATCGACCTTATCGATCGTTAGCTGTTTCCATTTCAGAACTAAAAGCGGCGAAAATCAATCAAAGATCTAGTTCACTTGTTTTGCGCGCATTTACTGGTCAAACAAACAAACATGGCGGCTCGTCTTATTATATCACAGAGAATGAGCTTACTTAAAGACAAGTGGGATGTAAAATAAAAAATACTATCAATTGTATAAATGGACACAATTGTTACGTTCGCTCGCCAAATTCCATATGTGTTATTTTTTATTTTCGGTGTCTGAACTATTATAATATCTGTCTTTCACTAAATGGGCTGGCAAATTGTTTATTGCATAAAATACAGACACTATTTCGGAAAAGTCTATAAGTTTTTTAAGTTTGCCAATTTGTCACGACAATTCGTAAATTAAGCATATGAAATTTTGCAGACCCAACAAGCACACAACATTGCTGTGTTATTCGGCAAACACTTGGTATGTGTTAATTTTGTTATATTTTAGTCTATAGTTGTCAATTGTCAATAGCCGATATCTATAATAGCCTTATAAACTTACCGTCTTACTTATAGACGCTGAATAAGCTCATTTTATTTGAACAGTGTTTTGTTGACAGTTTCTGTCTGACAGAAAATGACAAGTCCTTATTCGGTAAATAAGATTTTAACATGAGTTTATAAGACGGTTATATAATATTATGTACTTTTAAAACTAGGCAGACATTTTCCTGTCCGTTCGACAAATAGCCTGTTAGTTTCCCGCTTATTTCGAAAAAAGAAATAGAACCTCACTTCGCTGTATTTCAGACGCGACAGGAGTCACTATACGACCTTCATAACCCTTTTTGGTTACGAAACAGTGTAATAATCGAATTTAATAAAACCTTAACCTGTTTTATCTGTACAACAAACCTGCTAATTCATAAAAAAACCGTCTAAATAAAAACTCGTTAACATTAATAAATTCGAACATTTATAACATAAACGGAAATAAAAATTTATCTAACTTTTTTAATTTATTATAACTCTAAGAACTGACTCGCCAAGTTGTTCTTATCGCGCTCAGATTTAAAGATTGTATCTGAAATACATTACATTTACATTTGTAAACAAAATGAGACTCTATTTATGGATATAAATATCAGCTGTTCTGCAATAAAACGGCAATCATGAGTTTAGAATCATAGAAATGGGCTCAGACGCTATTTTCTTTATGGACACAGGGAATTACGAAATCTACATGAAATGTTATGGTTATTTTATCTTGTCTATAAAAGCTAAGATTTTCTCAGCTAAAACAGAAATAATAACGATATTTATAATACTTTAAACCATATAAGAAGTACATTAATTATATTTGCGCACATTTTGATATTGATGTGATAAAATAAAATTTAGTTTAAAAAAAACATATTTTAAGCTTGTTTTAAGCGTTTTTTTTTCATTATAAACTTGTAAAGATAGCCATACCGAAATGAGAACCAAAACAAGTTTTTATCCAACATCAGTCGCAATTAGCAAGTAAAATCAAATAAGTGTCAATAAATCAAACAGTACAATTAACAAAACAATGATTTGATTAGACCATTCATTAAATGTGGCCGCCATATTGACGGAAGTGCGCGTGCGCAGGTGGGCGGGCCATTCACGTGAAGAACCAAAATACACACACGTTCACGTACACAACACACACACGTGTATGAACAATATAATAAAACACAGGCCGGCCTTGTGTGCATTCCTTGCAAGTGTTATAATGAACAATTAAAAAATAATGCTGATTTAATTGAGATAAATTACTTCTAAGGTGATTTATAAGAGTTCCGCTTATTAAGAGATTGTAGGCACGTCAATGACACTTATTAATAGCGAAAAAACTAGATTTTAAAGCACCTGACCGTTAAGCATTAAGCATACTGTTAAAACAATTGCGAAAGTATATATATAATTAGTGTCTCCTACTTATCTACACTATATATAATATTATAATGAGGAAAGATTTGTATTTTTGTATGTTTGATATGAAATAACTTACAAACTACTGGACCGTTTTCAAAAATGCTTTTACCACTAGAATACTACATTATCCCTGAGTAACATAAACTGTATTTAATACTAGAAAAAAAGTTAGGGATCCTTACTAAAACTTCAATAATATTACGCGTATGAAGTCACGGATTACAGCTAGTATAGTATATAAGTAGGAGACACTAATACAAAAATATGTATATTGCCCAATATAAATAATAAAATCACTTTTGAACTCTCATTAGAAATAATTGGAATGCCTTTAGACAGGTATTTACTGCATTTTTACCTTATAAAGTGTTAGGAAATATGTATATCGGGAATATCACACTTTAGAGTTCCACTTATTTATATGGATGTCCTCGACTATTACTTTTTACTCGAAAATTTTAAAATATTAAACAAGCGACGGAAGGTAGATACTCCAGTTTCTACAGAAAAAGGTTCGAACCTCTTTGGAAAGCCAAAAAAGGTAACATAGATCACGAAATCAAAAATCATGCCTGTAATTTTTTGAGAGAAATATTGTACGTATAGCTGAGAAATACAGTTAAGAAATAAATAGCTACAACACAATGACACGTGTATATAACGATGTAAGTAATGTAGATATAAAACTATTAAAGAGATGTTAAAAAACAGCCAAACTCGTTTTGGCTAGCCATCAAAATATATGCTCAAAATGAAGACCGCAAATTTCGGCGCACGCACCAAACCGAAGTGTGTCAAACTGATGAAATGCAAACAAGTTTTTTACGATCAATATATTCAAATGATTTATTAAACGAAATTGTTGGGCGTTCGTACTCATGCAGAGTGTTCACCATCAACCGATGAAGATTCCAATTTATGTATGCAATAAAGACATCTAGATGGATTTGTGCCTGTCAATTGGGTCAAATAGGTTTCAGCGACAGAACTAGTAGCCAACATTAACATATTAATTTTAGCTAAAAGAATGCAGTTCTTATTTTAGTTGTGGTAACCCCGTTTCTGTGAGTAATGTCAAAATTTACGTTACTCAATTTCGTTTACGAAATTCTTTTTAATGCTTAAACTTTGTGTAAAATAAATAAGTTAACTTGTTGCTATTGAATGACACTATGAAAAAACAATTACATGCCTTATCGCACTTGCCAGCCTTGAAACATTTTCTGTGTCAATGAAACTGTCACCATCGTAATTGATGTTGCCAGTACAAAAATTCCACGAAGTTAATGTAGTAGATCTAGTAGCTCTAGGGGATGTCAAGATTTAGACTCAACCAGAATAATTATCATAACATATTTTAAACTACTTTACCGCCCCGATTTTAAATGGCTAACTCTACCTCTTTGAGAGATAAGTAGAACAAGAATTAGCTACTTAGCAATTAGATTTCTTTTTTGTGCACATTTTTTATTTAATTCGTAGACGAACGGTTTGATATCTCAACTTAGCGTGTGTTGAATGCAAAATACTTTTTTGTCTAGGTCAACATTTAGTTACAGTTTAATGTCTGATTGTTTTTATAGGATGGCAACATTACACAAGATACTAATAAAAAAAATCATCCGTATCCGGTAAAATTTGAAATTATGAATTTCGAACACTTCGAAAAGTTATTAACGGTGCTTGCATTGTTCGGGAAACAAAACAAAAACCACTTTCATTAAAAATACCGCACGTCTCGTACTACTGAACTAAATCATAGCCTCCATTGAAATGGAGTGCCGGAACTGATTGAAAATAAAAAATGGGTCCGTCAGAAAGAGAAGAACAAAATATTTATATTAAGTACGTGACGATAGCGTGGTCACCGTAGCGGTGCGCGTGCGCCGATATTTTAGCTGCGGCTTTTTGTGAATGAACCGAAAGCGGACAGGTTCTCTGTTAGAACTAACTTAACGGGATATACTTTTCTTGTTTTTTTTTTTTGTAATGTTGCCGCGAAATGACGAGCTTCTATTTGTTAATGTTACGAAAACAAGGGCATGGTGAAAAGTTAAACGCGTGAAATGTGGAAAGGGTCATGTTTGCTGTATATGCAACGGTAAAATTTTGCCGGAACTGTTACACAATGAGTTGAAATGACGAATGAATGCCCAAACGGTGCCCCATTACTATCACCAACGTTACCGTGTTATAGCACATAATATTTTAACGAAGCAGTTTAATAAAACCGGCCAAGTGCGAGTCGGACTCGCGCACGAAGGCTTCCGTACTATTATCTATAAAAAACGGCAAAAAAATCACGTTTGTTGTATGGGAGCCCCCTTTAAATATTAATTTTATTTTAATTTAATTATTTATTTTTAAAGAGAATAATATAACTCAATATTCTGTGAATATTTGAAGCGTCTATCTGTTGCCGTTATCAATATCGTTATAATAATTATTGGGAAAAAACGAGCAAAAAAAATCACGTTTGTTGTATGGGAGCCCCCCTAAATATTTATTTTAATCTGTTTTTTGGTATTTGTTGTTATAGCGGCAACAGAAATACATCATTTGTGAAAATGTCAACTGTCTAACTATCACGGTTCATGATATATAGCCTGGTGACATACGGACGGACGGACAGCCAGACACAGCGGAGTCTTAGTAATAGGGCCCCTTTTTACCCTTTGGGTACGGTACCCTAAAAATGATATAATTGTGTCAAGATGATTAGACGAGCGTCCAAGTTCGTCCACGTTAGGCGAACTCAGGGGAAGTGATATAAACTAGATCAACAATAATTGATTTCAGTTGCATTTTGATCTAAAATGGAGAGAGCACTAGATACAAGCTCTTCCGCACTCATTTCTCGAGATACAACTGAGTTTTGTTCAGGAACTGATTCAAGTTTCCTGTCGCCCCTGTTTCCATATTTTTAATCGATTCATTACATAAAAGGTATCGTTTGTAATGATGTTTTTAGGGTTCCGTACCTCAATAGGAAAAAACGGAACCCTTATAGGATCACTTTGTTGTCCGTCTGTCCGTCTGTGCGGGTGTCAAGACCTTTATCTCGGGAACGCGTGAACACTCACAGAGGAATCAAAACCTATGGGGTACTTCCCGTTGACCTAGAACTCTGAAATTTGGCAAGAAGCATTGTGTTAGAGTACACATATAGGAAAAAATCCGAAAACTGGACATTTTTTATTTAATCACAAAAAAATTGTGTCTCTATGCAAGGAATGAGGGCCCAAATTTTAAAGTGAATTAACCGTATCATGTGGGGTATCATATGAAAGAGCCTCATTAGCATAAGCTAAAACAGGTTTTTAACACATTCTTCGCCCCCTGCAGACCCTTCACTTCAACTGGGAACGAATTTTGATTAAATACAGAGTGGCCGCGCAATGCAACGTTGACTGCCTCAAACGCCGGCGATTTACTGACTACTACAAAATGAACGGGACGCTCGCTCGGATCCGAGTGAGAGGCGCCGCTATTATAGCTCCGCTCCACTCGGATCCGAGTGATAAGCAAGGTATGTGTTAAATATTTTTACGATGTATATTTTTCGGTTTATGAAGGAAAATATAAAAAAAAATATGATTTCCCCCTTTTATTTAGTTTGTACGGAATCCTCGGTGGGCGAGTCTGACTCGCACTTGTCCGTTTTTTTTTACAACAATCGATTTCATGAGACAATGAGCAATGTTGGTATTATTACATGATAGGCGATCAAGACACGTCAATATGACCTTTATTACACGTTGCTACTCATATTTTTTTACGGCGAGTGAGGACAGCGGCTCCCCTTACACGTATCGAGTCGAGGGTAACTCGATCTTTTAAAGGTATCGATATCGACACGCGGAAATTATGAGTTTTTCGACAAGGATATCATGTCACTTTAATGAGCCTCAACTCACCGAAAAAAAATGACTTTTCTCCAAATCCAGCAACGACCAACGGGTCATGGAGCTTTCGCGAGTATTATAATCGATGCTTTTTGATCGATGCCGCGTTTAATCGAGTGACACAAAGAAACAAGGTTACGGGTTAAATTCGAAACAAACTGAGGCACGGTTTTCGAAAGTTGGACAAAAATGGACTTTTATTGAATTCAGAAGTGGGTTATTCGGTCCGTTGAATTGAAATCAGTACTTCGTGAAACATTGTAGCATATTTTATTTACATAAACGATTATTCTGAATATCATAATGATTGATATTATCATAACAGTGATTCAAAATGAAAATAAAACATCCGACGTTGTTTAACCGGCTCTATTATTAGAAGAATAGTGTTGTAACTTCCAATAACAATATCGATAAAAATCGCGAATAACGTGCATTGGGAGATTAACACAACGGTGCCGGCGCCATGTTATTTTAATCGCCTTCACTATCAGAAACCTGTCGTGGATATAAAAAAAACAAATTGGCCTACATATTGCGGACACAAATAAAAGGAATTTTACACAGTTCGCTATAGCTAGAACTGGTAAAACCGTTAAACGCTATTGTGTGCGGGAAAAGTTGAAAACGTTCTTGAATTTGGCACTTCATAATCGAACACTTTTTAAACATCGAATAATAATTAAAATGCAACTTATTAACCATCTTTAATTAAAAAGATCTAGTTTTCTGCCACTAACAACCTGATTTGCATTAAAAATGAGGTTAAAACCATAAGTGTAGCGGTGAGCCCTACATGCTCGTGGCAGTAAATTAGTCAAAATTCTGTAATTTCTCGATAAATTACTATTTACTCTCTCCTATTAAGAAATATAATTAATGTCGACGTTCTAACCCAACATAGCTATTAACTTAGGAGTTCACGAGGCAGAGTGTTAGTAAATTCAATGTTTCATTATCTCGAAAGCCATTCGAGAAATTTACGATTTTGACTAACAACCCACGATTGAATCCAAATTCATGAAGTTGACAAGCGGTGTCAAATTCGTCAGTCCATCTATAGAAAAGTAGTTCATTGCAAGCCATAAAAATTCCTACCGTTACACCGCTACCTATAAATACTAGGAAATATAATAGTGCAGCGGCATCAGTAGAATATCGATACGTGGTGAGGCAACACTCTAGTCACGTATCACCTGTCTCAATACTGGGTGACAAGTCGAGAGCACAATGAATGTTGCGGTTACATCCTTTGAATTAAAAATAAATAGTACGTAACAGTGAACTGTCAATAAGCACCGATTTTGAAAGCACAATTTACTTATTGGATTCTATAGAATTTTTAATTGAATGTTGAATATATTTACATCCCTAAAATAAACAATGTCGCCAACCGTAAAAATGAGATGTCATTAAAAAAGTAATTAAAACAGAATGCGACCTCTTCTGAAAGGATCGTGAAGTCGATTAATATCTAATCAATTCCGTTTTTAATAAAAATGCTTTTATGAATATTTATTGAAACAATTTTATGATGAATACGAGTTTTTATATCGAATAGCTAGTTTACAATCACGTAAATTGGCAATATTTTTTTTCTGAACAATTCATGGCAATAACATTTTTTTCACTTACATCCTAATGCGATACATCTTGATACTTTCATACTGACAGTACCTTATGAGCGTAGATAAACTAGATGTTAGAGAGATGATGATCTGGACTTCTATTTCCGGAATGTGAGTTTTTTAACTTGCTTTTATTATATCTCTCCATTTACATAATGATTAACATTGTTCGAGAGAATGCTAATAAAAGTCAGTTATTAACTACAATTAATATTTTACTTCTGTATATTTTAACATCCTTTTGACAGTAATTTTAAAAAGGAAACACGACAGTGGCGCCTCTAGTGTAAGTATAAGTCAGTCCGGTCGTGTCCTAGTTAGTGACAATGGTCGCATCGGTAAATGGTATCGTGACTGTGAGCATCGTTTATCGATAGACTTTACAAATATTTCGACATAATAACGATAACCATCTGACATTACGTTATATGTCTTAAAATATTGTCACACGATTGATGAGCGTTGGTTGTTTTTACTTAACTACCAAAAATGAGGGTAATGTGTCTGTTTTAGGTATATTTATAGAAGTATATATAATACAAAAAAACACTTTCCGTACTTAAACGGCTTAACATGTTTTGAGTTTCGTAGTTTTTTTTTGTTAAACAGGCATTAAGAAAGGAGGAGCACAAGCATAGAAGATTAACTCCGCAAATACATTTCATTAAATGCTCTAGCTCTACCTAAAACGCAATAAAGCGCAAATCAGTTTGCGTAGATGCTAAATGTAGATGTTATACCGGTGGTGCCAACAGGTCTTTAAATATAAATACAGACATTAAAATATGTATATGTATGTTTATTTTAATGAATAGTTATATCTGCTAATAAAATCGTTATCTAGAAATTAAAACATTCATCCATATTCATTCCCTGGCCAATATTCAACTGATATTAACCAAGAATGTCGTAAATTATAAAAAGAAAGTTAAGTAATTTTTAGGGTTCCGTACCTCAAAAGGAAAAAACGGAACCCTTATAGGATCACTTTGTTGTCTGCCCGTCTGTCAAAACCTGTATCTCGGAAACGCGTGAAGGTATCGAGTTGAAATTAAAACCATATACGCAGATCCATAGTCTCTTGCTGCAGAGTAAAAATCAAACTTCTCAGTTTTCATAAAAAAAATACTGTCTGACTCGCACTTGTCCGGATTTATTTTATTTTAATTTCGCGATAATAGAGACTTCGTCTTTGTAATTTTTCATTAGTTTATATTTTACAATATATTTTTAAAAGATTTTAAGACAGGTGGGTGACTACTCCGTTGACAGTTATTCAACTGTCAAGCAGTACCTACTACAGTACATTAAATTGGAATTGGAATCCAATTTAATGGGCTGTTTCGAATGATATCATCAAGTAAGTATTAATCAATCAATAACATTTTATTGACACCGCAAAAAAAACATTACACAACAGAATGGCCCGGGGCTGTCTTATCGCTATAAGCGATCTCTTCCAGACAACCTTAGGATGAAAGGAATTATTACTATCGAGTATCTTAGTGACGCGCGATAACGCACTTGTAATGTAGTGCGTTGTCGCACGTTGTAATAGCAAAAGTTTGCAATTTCGTTCGTTTGTATTAATTTAGGTAAACATGCTCTATCACAGATTAAAAATTAAAAAAGGTTGAAAAAAAAGTAAGATAAACAAATGAAAGATATTTAATAAAAAAATATCTGTAATTATTTGCAGACATTTAGCATCTTATCGCGCGTAGAGTTACCGATTGCAGATAACGCTACAAGCATGGGTTTAGCAACGGTATGTCGCAACGGATCGCAATGCAGCGAATCAGGTTTAGGATCTATTTGACTGAATACAAAATACCAAGGTCCTCCATCAACCGTGAGCTCACAACGAGAATAAAGTAATAACTGGACTGACGCAGCGCCATAACGTTTACCGCGCACTTATCTATCCAAATTCGTTACAAATTGAAGTTAAAAAAGTAAAAAAAAAAATAATTATAAAACTGAATCTCAGCTATATAAAAATAATTTATAAATTATTTTACCACACATTTGTACGAAATAAATAGCACCTCCTAAACAAATCTACATCCTAATTCCTCAAGTTTGTGCCACATTAATCAGAAATCACAAGAAATGTGGCTCATTTATAACATCAACTCAAGTACAGTTTCACACCAAAAAAGGCAATTTAACAAGAAGTACTTCAAATTGAATAGATCTGTACAAGAAGTAATGTAGGTATTATCCGCCAAAGATGGGAGAGGCGCAATTTGTATTGTGTCCCTTTTTAGTAATAATTACTTTGAAGGGCTAATACGGCATTTCTGAGGCCGCGTGACTCATGAAAAAATAGACAAGATGTCTATGGCGCTTTTCTTTATGGTTGTTGATTTTGTTTGATGTTGACAAGCTAAACATTTAATCACTGCTCCTTAATTTATTATTTTATTCGTGCTAGACTAGCTTTTTCCATACAAATGATAGATTTATTAACAGCCAATTTGAAACGTTACGTGCGACGGTCTTGACCTTGAGAATTGATTTGATGAATTTCAAATGGCTGCCGAATGATGTAGACTTGTAGGACAGAAGAGTTTAATATCGTCATTGCAAATTTAAAATCTCTTAAGTATAATATTTATACAATCACACAGGAGTTTATGGATTATTTAACAACTCTCAAAATAAAATAAAAAACTATAACTGAAAATGTGACATAGGAATGTTAGATTTGCAACGACGATATGCTTGTAGATTCACGAAAGTGATGTGAATGTCACGATAGGTATTTAGTTCCATAGATTTGCACATATGAGTTGGCGGCATCCCTTTTCCCGTGAAAATAAAAAATATAATAATCGAAATAAGATAGGATTTAGTTAGGGGGATAAAAAACTATTTTCTACTGTTGTAAGAAATAAATCCATCTGAGCCATATCTCTTAAACATAAATACAATTTAATAGACAGCTTGTACAAAATCCATTACGATGACGCTACCTTTGTGAGAAATATTGAATTTACTTTGTTTTCTTAGAAATTCTTCGCAAAAAAGCCCCAACGCACGTAGTCTTACAATGTTTGTTTTTCGTTAGATTTTCCTTGGCAGGGTACCGCCCGCCGCCTCCCGTAAAACCACTCGTAAATCCTACAGCATGCAGTAGGCAAACTGGGGGTTTTGTTTCTACGTTTGCTTTAGCACTTGTACTTGCGCTTGTGTTTGCATGCGTGCGTGTTTGCTTGGGCCCTGTTTGGGGTTTGGTGTAAAGTAGTGAAGTTTTGCGTTTTGATACATGAACACGTCACTTTGTTACATTATCGATTTCTTCTAGGTAAGTTCAAAGTGCGAGGGGTGTCACCGACGGAGGGTGACTTTTGCGCTGCTCCTTTGAAGAAGACCGGCGAATGCGGTTGAAACTATAGTCGGATATATCGACTAAAACAGACGTGAAAAAAAATTATATTATCTGATATTATACATCTATGTTTCATCGCAGGCAATAAAGAAAGATTGTGATTGCAAATTTGAGGTAGCGATTTTTTTATCTTCGCTGTCAATTTTAAAATTAGGAATGTTTTTCAGACTACCTTAACCAAAGAGGTATTTTATAAGGAGCTTGTTACTAAATCTTCATCACCTTTACATAATATCCATAAGTCTTATAGACATGTCCCTAAATCTAAGTTTAAACCTGGTTATAAAACTTATCCCTGGTCTAAAAACCAGGTGTAATATTCGCTTCCATCTTTCATCTTGCCCCACCGGCAGGCGCAGTGTTGGCACAGCGAATCCTGTACTAGAGAGTACAAACGTGTCGGAACCCTCGAGTTTACTTAGAAATCTATTGGATTTTGTTTTTAGTGCTACATTGTCGGTCTCGAAGTAATACTTGTTTGCACTTTATGGAGTTTTGTATGGTTTGTGTGTTTGTATGAGGTTGTATGTCTCAATGCGATGAGGTTTAGAAAGGTTTTTTAAATGAAATAGATGTAAGTTTAACAACTGATAATAAGTGATAGAGTGCCTAAGAATATAGCACGTCGATTAAAAAAAAACCATTCACTCTATGTTTGAAAAATTCAATCTAGTAGTTTATAGGTGAAGGCAACAGAAAAGTGGCATAGAATTCCACTTATGGGTAGACGGATTCCTGCTATCCAGTGCTAGACACTATGTATCTTTGTAGACTGTGCTGTGTATTGGTTAATTAATGGTGCGCATCGTGACTTGTGCACAGTGACAATGAAATCCTGTGTATTTAGAAAGTGTATCACCAAGATACACATAAAAGCAGAGATACTAAAAGGCCTTAATTAAGGATATGGTCTTATCCTCGATAAGATTTTACTACTACGCTTTTACTTCATATTCAATGAGTATAAGCTCTCTATAGATGAAATCTCATTGGTTACAAACAAACAGTAAAGAGAGACAGAGTTACTTTCGCTTTTATAATATTAGGATAACTATAAATTCACAACCATTTATCACCGAGGCTCTAGTATTGTGTAATATTGTAACCTATCCAGCTAAATCGGTCTATTAGCAATTGACCAATCATGTTAGTTGAAAAGCAAGATGAAGTTATCTTGTACCATCTTGTACGAAGAGGTCAGACACAGTTACATGACACCTCTGCTATTAAAACATACGTTAGTTACATTGGGGTGTTGGTTACGAAACATGTACCTAACTGCAGTTAGGTTAGGTGCAGATGCTCGCATAGTTACTGGCTTTTAATATATGCGTTTATTTATTTCATGGGAAATATGTATTATGCACCTTCCGACTACGGCTAAGTAAATACAAATTCAAGTCTGTGCATTTTTCACGCGAACCTTGTAAAGTAGTTTTTGTAATTTGACAAATGAGGTGTAATATGCGACCTGATCGTCCGTTGGATATAGGCATATGCAATTAATTGACTATGCTATGTTCAAAATTTTAGCATCGATATAAATTAACATTGTAATTAAAATTAAGATCTCTTATATTAAATTTGTAAATATTATTATGTAGTGTTATTATCTTGATCCAAATTAAATAAAAAGGTTGTAATTGATATTTAAAAAGAAATAAATTTAAATTGGATTGTAAATTTTAAAATAAGAAAAAATAATAAAAATAATTAATTGCAGACAAATTTAACTAAATAGCATTGAATGTAAATTTATTTTTCGCTATCATAAATCATCCTAAGTTACAGGATATGAAATTGTGACATTAATCTGACAACTGCTTTGCAACAATGGAGCAAAATCCTTTACTTTATATATTTCAGTATATATAAGTAGTAGGATTCCTAGTCAGTTTGGATTATTATTGTCTGTTTCTATCGTTTAGTGAGAGACGCTGAATTCAAATAACAAATTTTATTCCCAACATCAGTGCTCATAAGATCAGTGATTTTGTCAAACATGGTACGGACAAGTAAGTAGTAATCTAAACTGGAAATAAACCAAATTAAAAATTTCTCAGGTTTTTGCGATTGTTGTTCTTAAAATTATGTAAAATACTTAATATATAAGCAATAGGTTAAATATAGGTACTCGGTAGACATGTTAAAAGTTAAAAAATATTGAGTCGAGAGACTTGGGCGTGTTTTGTTTAAAGTACCCATAAAAACCGAGAGCGAAGTTTTTAACACAACCGGAAGTTTGTTTACGATCCAAACGAGTATGCACTTACCGGCCAAATGAATTATCATCTACCCACTTTCAATTTCAATCTTTTCTCGCACCCGATTCGCTTTTTTATTGCATTCATCCATTCACGTATCCTCAATATTTGCGGAGTACTTCAACGGAAACTTCGAGGTGTTAAATGTATCCTCAAAAACGTACGAGTACTATTTGGCACCATGTCGTTACAAGAATGTTGTATCTTCATTTTCTTTATAGATAAATTAGGTATTTGACCACATATGAGGGATGTTGTCGAAGATGAACCATTACATTAGCACTCTATAATGAAAGATACAAGAAATGAGACTGTCACAATAAATAAACTGTTAGGCGTATCTTTCGGTGCTGTGACTGCAAGCATTTTGGTCATAAACGGGTGGTTGGTTGGACATATCAGTGGGTAGATTAGGCACAGGAATAGAGGTGCAGTCAACCTAAATGACATGCCTAAACATTAAAAGAACGTAGAATAGAAATATTTGGTTATTGTTTTTTTTATTCGCTGATAGGCACTTGACCGCCATTTCACATAAGGTGAGGCGACCGTTGTTGTCTAGGATAAAGAGCTTGTCTAGAAGAAACCAATTCACTAGCGATTTGAGCACACGCAGATTATCACACTAATCACACCAAAGGCGAAAGTTTGTGAGTGTGTTTGTAAGTTTGTTACTTCTTCACGCTCAAACAGCTAAACCGAATTTTATGAAATTTGGTATTGAGGTAGCTGACACTCTGGATTAATACATAGGCTACTTTTTATCCCGAAAAATAAAATCTCCTTTGATATAACTTATTTAAAAAAGCAGGTATCACCGCGGGTCGCAGCTAGTATAAAATAATAATAATATAATATTTTGTATATTTCAGAATTGGAATTGGATATATTCTGAACATCGATTTCTACTAATATACTATACATTCCGAACGGACTGGCAAATAGTGTTAGACGCCGACTTATGAAACAAAGCGGGGTAAATTTTATTTTGCCCAGTGATAATATTTGGTAGATACAATAACTGAAAATTGAGAGATATAGGTAGTTATTTTTATAACGATAGGGTACGATAGCGTCAGTGGAAGCTCTTATACCTCGTTACGATGCATCATGTATGTTTGCTTGGGGGCGAGGATGCGTGCGCGCATGCACTCTGGAATACTGAGGACTTGAAAGCGACAGTTGATGAGTCAAGAATGTGTACATTTAGATTTCATATACCTACTTAATACATATATAGTGATGCCGCTATTTAGTTGGCTTGTTTTGTATATATGTATTAAATAATATATATAAAGTACATATATACCCGTTAATGTTTTCTAAGGTTTTCTCAATTGGTACTAATTGAAAACATATTTTAAAATTTTATTTATTTATTTCATTAGTACGATAAAACACCTGTAATTACATAATAAATTGTTAATAATTAAATCAGCATGTCACAGTAATAATTACAATAAATATATGTCAAACTAATAATAATTATATCACATGAAAGTCAAATAAATTAAAAATAAAATAAATGATTATAATATAAATACCCCGTTTACAAAATATAAGGAATACGCATTTTTTTTATTTTGTCTAGCGATTCAAATTATACGTACTCTCAGATAGAGATACATTTTTGATAATAAGACGAGTAGTCTTGTGTCATATGTGATTTCACCACCGTCAGCGTTTACTTTTTCTTCTCTTTTAACATCTTAAGGTTGTCTGGAAGAGAAGCTATTAGCGATAAGGCCGCCTTTTGTACCTTTCTAACGCCTTAATTATGTACCTAATGTTATTTATTTATGGTGTCAATTAAGTGTTTTTGTATTGTATTGTATTTTATTGTACATGGACATCTCGATTCTAATACGCTATTATGTAACTCATAACCCAGACAGAATAACGTATTTATGCCTCTGAAAAAAAACCATTTTTTTCTTGGAAATTCGGTTAAGTACTGTTAAGAATAAAAAAAAAAAAAAAAAAAAAAACTGTTTCTACTTTAATGTTTTAATGTTTATTTCATATTTTCAGACGATAATATTTAGCGCCATCCTTTCGAGATAGATATCCCAAAGATCCGAATAAACGCTATTTCTCTTACAATGTTCGGATCGTATTGTGGAATACGCTTCCTGAGTGGGTCTTGCCAATGACTATGATCTGGGTGTCTTTAAATCGTGAGTGAATCGGTTTCTTTTAGATAAGCAAGCTCAACATAATTGTAGACTGCTAGCGAGTTAGCGGTCAAGCCCAAGTCTATTTTTTGATAAGACTTCCAAAAGTTCTCAATTCGACTGTTAGGTTTTTTATGTTTGTTACGTGATTACTCCGCCATTTATGAATTATTTTTGATGATTATTTTTTGTTTGGTACGTAATACCTCGGAGGTGGTCCAATATAAATTTTATCAAAATCGGTACAGTACTTTGGTTTTTATAAAACAAAATAACTGAAAAATGACATCCAAGTAAACGAATTGCGTATTTTGATGTTGATTTTTTCAGTTTTTTTTACTATTATATTATTTACCACCATCTAATCTGACATAGGTACTTATATCATGAAATAAAAATAAAACTATACGCAACAATTAAGTAATAAAACAACAAGTGTCAGTTTTCTCCATGTATGTGTAGACACCTTTGATAAAAACTGGCACATCAATACACAAAACCGTCAAGATTGGAAATGTCGAGGGGAGGCCTTTGCCCAGCAGTGGGACACTACAGGCTAGCAACAACAACAACAACAACAATGTGTAGTGTAGTCTATGCAGTGACGACGTATTTGCTTTACCCCAGCCATAAAGCTACTGGTGCAGGCGTATATTGCGCACGCGCAGTGAAACGCGCTTTCCACTGACATCTGCTCTTTGACACGGAGGGGAAACTGGACGGCAGACCTGCTGAATGGTGATAGTGGACCGTTGGTGGAATAGTGGTCATTAACAACGTATAAACCATAGAACGGGACTTTATGGGGGACACGTCCCATAATAGTTTTTTTTAAATTATATAAAACTATTATAAAACAGACTTATGTTTGACCACCAACTCGCCTGATGGAAAGCTTACGGTGTGGCCGAGGATGAAGTACGTTGAAATAAATTATCTTTTAACTATAGCTTGACACTTCCGAGAATGTGATTCTCAGGAAACAGAATAAACGGCCAAGTGCGTGTCGTGCCACGCGCAATGTAGGGTTCCGTAGTTGCGCATTATAATTTATGTGAACTTAAATAGTGATAAATATATGTTAGTTTAAATGAAATTTGCACGAAATTTTAATTTTTTACTTATCAAGTAATTTTTTTAAGTTGATCGACTTCTTTTTTCATCAACCCTGTTTGTGCAAAGTGTTCCACTGCAGGGCGCGGAGCATCTTCGCGTTGTGAGAAGGGTTAACAATTACTCGATAACTTGTAAAACCTTACTTACTTAGCAGTTCATTTATGTGCTACTAGCATGTATTTTTTATATCTCCAAAGGAAAGTCAACCGTTTAGCCGGTAGAGGGGAAGGGGGGGGGCACGACGCCACACGTGACTAACATAAATTAAGATCTGCGTATATGGTTTTAACACGATACCTTCACGCGTTCCCGAGATACAGGTCTTGACACACGGACGGACGGACAGACGGATAACAAAGTGATCCTATAAGGGTTCCATTTTTCCTTTTGAGGTACGGAACCCTAAAAACAAAAAAAAGAAATATTAATAAACATTCAGAAATACCGAAGGACAGGTTTAAATATCAACAGGTTTGGTGATTCTATGCCATATGTACAAAATAATGAGACCAAAAACGGACAATACCCATTCTGGTCAGTGTCAAAGGTAAGTATGCATCTGGTTCAATGTAACCGGTTCCGAAGAAACGCAATAAAGCAGTGTGTTTGTGTTTCACATTACTGACCATACTTAAAGCGCTACTGGCATGAGCTACTGGAAAGAACCGCTACTGGCACTAAAGTTACGCGTACTAAAACTAAAGAGCTTGTGAATATGTATGTCTGATTATACTTAAGGTACGGTTTCTATACTAAAGTATACATACATAAAATACCGCCTGTTTTTAACCGACTTCCAAAAAGGACGAGGTTCTCAATTCGTCGGAATCTTTTTTTTATGCATGTTCCCCGATTACTCGAAGACACATAGTCCCATAGAAATTTTATCAAAATCGGTTCAGTACTTTGATTTAATAACAAAAGAACTGAAAAAAAAAACATTCAAGTAAATGAATTGCGTATCCTCTAAGGTATTACAGACCTACCGAACAGAAAATCATCAAAATCAGTTTATAATTGGTGAACTAATCCCAGAACATACAAAAAAAGTTCAGTCGAATTGACAGATTTACGCTTGACCGCCAGCTCGACTGATGGGGAACGACGCTGCGGTCCAAATAGTTAAAGAAAAATACGTTTATAACGTGACTTGTGGAGGGAAATGGGAGAAACCTTTGCCCACCAGTGGGACAGGCCTCATGGCTCAGTGGTAGAATGACTGCTTTCTGAGCTGTAGGTCGTGGGTTCGATCCCCACCCAGGGCAAACATATGCGTGATAAGCATGGATGTTTGTTCTGTGTCTGGGTGTTCCTATGTATTATAAGTATATATTTACAACAAAAAAGTATAATATGTATTCTATCAACCATCTAGTTACCATACTACAAGCTTTGCTTAGTTTGGGCTAGAAGGTGTTGTGTGAAATGTCCACCAATACATATTTATTAGTAAAGGTTAATAAAAAAAAATATAACGGAAAAATACTCCGTGTAGTTGGCAGTGTAGCGGGTAAACAGCGGGTCGTAATGAAGATAATATAAATGGCCGCCGGCTTCGCTTATCGACAGACAAGTATTAATTTGTACTAATTAGCTGCTGTAACAATGCATTCAGCTTTACTGTTACAAACCTGTGCGCGGCACAGGGTGTTCTAAATTACAAGCAACAAGCTCAACGCTCACAGATATCTCTCTCGCGCATCACAATCTTTTTAAACATAAAATCCACAGAATTCGCCCTATTTTGATAAAATCATTAGTTAGGGACATTTGAAAAGTGAGAAAATTGTTTATTTAGATAGGGAAATATTTAAAAAAAATATCGCATATCACTTATACTGGCGACTATGTTGTGAAAAAATATACATTTTCCTACTCCGCCGCCAATTTTAGTTATCAAAGTTTTTTTTTATTTCTCCTATCTAAATTAAAAAAAAAAACATTTTTTCACTTTTATAATATAATCAGATTCAAGATTCAAGATTTATTTATTTGTCTCAAGTCTCAGGAGTTGGTGGTCAAACGTAGATCCATTTCATATAAAAAAAAAGTTTAATCATGAAGGAACCAGGTCCTCAAGGCTGCTAATTGAACATCACTCGTTCGCCGCTCGCTGATACGATTCAACGACTATTTTGACAAACTGTTAGCCTATTTATAAAGTAGTATACTAGCAATTCATCTAAATAGTCGTTGAATCCTATCAGCGAGAGACGAGCGAGTGATATTCAAATAGCAGCCTTGAGGCCCAGTACTGTATTCACCTCTATCGGATTCTGAATACGGGTGCTGTAGTCCAGAACCCTTCGTTAAAATGACGGAACACCCTGTCTCCAGCATGTATTTAAGCGCAACATTACCTCGTTGGTTGGTAATTGGTGACCACCCATTGTCTACCGTTTCAGGAATGCAGCCGACCTTGTTTGAAGGGTGGCCACAGCTCCGATGCCGTTACATCCCACAAATTACGGAAATTGGGATAATTTTGTGTAATTAGCGTGACTAATGCGAAAATTGGTGTAATTGGGATGAGAATATGATATTAGTAATTCTCTCGCAAGTTATTT
This sequence comes from Lycia hirtaria, assembly GCA_947563715.1. Lineage (NCBI taxonomy): Eukaryota > Metazoa > Arthropoda > Insecta > Lepidoptera > Geometridae > Lycia > Lycia hirtaria. Next base: position 2,123,723 of record OX387376.1, on the reverse strand, counting down.
CTTTTCATCCTTATGTTGTGTTATGTTATGTTCGAAAAGAAAACTAATGTGGAGGGCGCTACTGTTCTCATTTCATTATTATCCCCAGTTATTCTGCAGTCGGGTATTTTATTTTTCTTTTAATATAGATACTTGTTTTTTTTCCTGATAATACAATCGAACGTCAGTTCCCATTTTTTTCGCGATGGTTCTCTTTCCGAACAGACTCTAATTGCTGCTGTTTTAATTTGTATGGCACCGAGTAGCACTTTATTAAAAATACATTAAGGAAATTACATTATTTTCTAAATGACAGAATACACACAATCCTTCTGGTTACTTTACTTAGGTAGGATATATTGTTAGCATGATGGCAACAGATGGAGTTAGGTACGACGGAGTATTGGTGGAGGCAAAGAAACCAAAAACATGCAAAAACGGCTAAACATCAGTTATTAAATAATAAGAAAAAAATACTTACAGGAGTTTATGGACTTAAAGTGTAAAAAAATGCTTTTTCACATGGATTCGACGCTCATAATACTTGGCTATTTGAAAAGAAACTTGTAATTTCTTAATGCTGATGCTTACTTCGGTCATGGAATCGCCAGTTTTTAATACATTATCGGCGAACTGTGATTTAAATACTGTATTTTATCAAATCATCAACATCAATGACAAGAAGTCCACTACTGGACATAGGCCTCCTCCCCCATGGATTTCCAAAAAGATCGGTTGGAAGCGGTTGGTATTTTATCGTTTACATTTAATTTGATGACACGTCTTCGTATCGTAAGTAAATTCCACGTTGCATTTATCACGTTGATCTATCGATATTTATATAACCTAACTGTTAGTAGAGTGCTATTTCGTTTTACTGCGTTTGCGGAGCTCGCATGCGCATGCGCATCGAACGGTCCTTTGAGGTCTATTTGTCGATGGTCTGCTATTTCACACGTTATTGCCGATGGCCGTCGCGCATTATTGCCTATACGGGCCAGCTGGTTCATGATTCGCGTTTACAGTTGATTTGCAGCGTTCTACATGTTTAATTTGGTAACGTATTCATTGATTAATGTTTTGCGTTTCGATGGCTTCTAATAAATAATTGGAAGAAAACACACACCTTTTGTCCTTAACAAAAGGTGTGTGTTTTCTTATATACAGACCAATAGATATAAATATATACATTTATTTGCAGAAAGAAAATGCTAACAGAAAAGTTTACATTTACACATTATACATACAGTAAAAGAAAATATGTATATGTATATTTACATAGAAGTAATAATAGGCTTAAAATAGAACGCGAGTCGCCTCTAGCTCCGTAAGCAACTTATACCAAGCCTTTTTAGGCTGTGTAACACATGACAGATAGACAACATTTGGCACAATTTCACTTCCTATCTCTGTGACAAAAATGTACCCACCTCACTCTACCCACTTGAAACATCATTAGAATGCTCATGTTTTTATAGATTACTAGCTGCACCTCGCGATTTAACCCGCGTAGAGATGAAATACGGTGATGATGATGATGATAAAATAAAGCCTATCCTTCTCCAATTTTTAAAGTATCTCTGTGCCAAATTTCATAACGACTGGTTCAGCCGTTTAGCCGTGAATAGGTAGCAAACCTAACAAAATATGATCAAACACGGTTGACAACTTTATGAAATAACCGTGCATTTAGCCAACTACATCGTCAAACGATTTGTTTATTGGTTTGAACCATTTCATGAAATAGTAGACTATTTTATATTACCTACATAAAATGTGACCCTAGTATATGACGTTTTTTTTTAAATGTAGAAATAGGTTTGCGCTTGACCGCCAACTCGCCTGTTGTTAAACGACGTTGCAGTCTAAGATGGAGCGCGCTGGTAAACTATCTCATGAAATGATCAACAACAAGAACAGGAAGTAGAGCTATTGTACTAAAATTCCAATAATTCTTCAGAATCCTTTCCGTCAACAGTTCCAATAGTATAATTTGCATTGGAATGTCTCGGAACTGGTGCGCAGGCCCAGGAGGAAGACATACCACTCCCTATCGAGATGCGAACGGTAATTAATAGAAGGTCGCTCGCCGTTATGCGCCTGCGCATCGCGACATATATAGCCATACGCAACATATAGGGCCTACAGTGACCACATATCAAGCATTACACTAGACAATACACTAGATTTTTAGAAAAATATAAATAGCAGTGAACAAATTTTAACGGATTTATCGCGTAATTTTTTTTGTCGCACCTGTAACCACGGACGCTGCAAAGTGTCAGGTCAGGTTATAAAAATATGAAAAATATACGCGACAAATACGTTAAAAAAATGGACAAGTGCGAGTCAGACTCGCCCACCGAGGGTTCCGTACAAACTAGTAGATAAATCATATATTTTTTTTATATTTTTCTTCATAAACCGAAAAACATACATCGTAAAAATATTTAAAACCCTGTTTTAGCTTATGCTAATGAAGCTCTTTCATATGATACCCCACATGATACGGTTAAAGAACTTTAAAATTTTGACCCTCATTCCTTGCATGAAGACACAATTTTTTCGTGATTAAATAAAAAATGTCCTGTTTTCGGATTTTTTCCTATATGTGTACTATAAACAATGCTTCTTGCCAAATTTCATAGTTCTAGGTCAACGGGAAGTACCCCATAAGTTTTGATTCCCTTGTGAGTGCCGAAGTATGCGTTTTTTACGACATATTCGGCTGTAACTTTTTTTTACGAAAACTGAGAAATTTGATTTTTCTTTCTGCATCAAGATATTATGGATTTGCGTATATGGTTTTAATTTCAACTTGATACCTACACGCTTTCCCGAGATAAAGGTCTTGACACCCGAACGGACGGACAGACGGACAGACAGACGGACAACAAAGTGATAAGGGTTCCGTTTTTTTCTTTTGAGGTACGGAACCCTAAAAATTTATTCATTTCACTTTTTTAAACTATCACGGTCATTCATTAAAACACTATTATTATTAACGGTATATTTACCGTGGTTCGCGTTCGCGTGGTTGGTGTAGTGATATTGTGAGTGTGTTTTGTCGGGACTTTCAATCGAGTTCGAGTGCCAGTGATAACGCTCTTCACAGTAAAAGACAAAGAAAGAGGGTAGACAGATTTGTCTGCTCTTAACCATATCATCCACCTGCATTTTTCAGTCGCTCGTGAACATGGTGCATGTAACTGTGCCGAAATATGGGGAGCTCAAAATTAACGCGAACCACGGTAAATATCCCGTTAATAATAATAGTGTTTTGTTTCATTTCAATGAGTAACAAGCGCAAAAACCTTAAAAAACAAAATAGCAGGGTTCTCCTAATTGGGTGAAAAAAATACGGGACAGTACCTTAAAAGGCGCATCTTTCAGTTTATACTACAAGCATATAATAAACAAAAAGCATAATAATAATTAGGCAGTAAATCACATTTGTTGAAAAAATATTTAAGATTACATAATAGAAAATATAATTCAAATATTTTTATCGAAAATTATGGATAAATATTTAATTGACATTTTTGCAATTAATCTAACTTTTTATTCAATAAATGTGATTTAGCGCCAGTAAAGTCCGAAACAACCTTTATTCGCTTCGCTCGCTCGGACAATTAAGTATTCAGTGTCGTTAATGTCGGAACACTGGCCACTCTACTCAGGCCTTACAAGCCCGTGGCGTCCGGCAGCCTCATATAGTGGGCGCGCTACCAATAAATACTATCGGTTTCGCTTTTTGCACCACGATTGATGGCTGAAAAAGCCTTCAATGCTTCTGTTTAGGACTTCTTAATGTTTACTGGACAAGTTTACCGCGTTGCTTAAACGGGATCCACGTTTTATGCTTTCTGTTTGTCGCCTCTTCTGAACTACGGTCAATTATCAAAACTATATTTTTGTGACTATTTGCTACGAAAGTTCGTTGAAGTTCATGATTTTATTTTTATAAGTGTAGTATTAAGTGTATTATTATTACAAAAATATGGCCTATGTATGACATTTGGAAGTAAAGACGAATCTAACGACACCTCGGTCGGCTGTACGAGGTAATATAGAAACACTCACATACAATATATATGAATATTATAAATACATCTAAAACCATAACCCTCCTTATCCTGCACTTTGGTAATAACCAGTCTATAAACTTAACTACATGGCACTTGCATCAGCACAGGTCATATAGGAGTTGCGTTCTGCCAGTTAAAATTCTTCAAATAGCCACCGGTACCGGCCTTAGCTCGATTACGTGTCCGATAGTGCTATAGCGGTGCTGGAGCTGTGCAATAGTCACCGCAGTACCTACTAGTGGTCAATATAGTTTAATGAAATTGATAGAGATCAAATTTACACGAAAAGTTGCATTATGCCACAATATTAAGGTAAAACCGTATTTTTTTATTAGGTCAATGTCAAAAGCAGGAAGAATGTATTTTTCTTATTTATTATAAAAAATTTCCTTATTTATTATAAGAGTTAAATACAATGTGAGGTCAGGTAAAGCTTAGTTAAGTCAAAATTTGACGAGATCCTTTTCATATCAAAGTTAATAAAGTTAGTAATGTATTATTACTACGTAGTACATGATAGGTCCATGGCTAATTCGGTCAATTTATTTCATGAACCTGATATATAATTACTGCCTATCCTCATATTGATTGGTATCCTAATCCCATCTAAAGACCGCTAATCTGTTCAGCTAGAGAACTAATGTGGAATCGAGGGTGCTGGGTAGCAGCACCCTCAAATTATTTCATTATTTTGTTCAATCGAGACCACAGAATATCACAGTAGTATATACTTCGAGACGTAAGTTCCTCTTTTTTACCACGATAGAACTACAAATAAATAGACTTTAGTGACCTTCAAGCTGGTACTCTTGCCTACTTCGAAGTATTCAAGCTGGTACTCTTCTGCTTCGATGTCTTCAAGCTGGTACTCTTGTCGATACGTATTTTACCTCTTCACGAGTTTTTTTTAGGACCAAAGGAGGAGAAGGAGGGTGAGAGGAGACAAAGTATCGACAAGAGTACCAGCTTGAAGACATCGAAGCCGCCAAGAGTACCAGCTAGAGCACACCGAAGCAGAAGACTAGTGACACTGTGTCAAACTTTCCCGATAACTGTTGTACAATATCGGTGCTCTAGTCTTAGTTCCGGTCACGTCTGCCCGTTTGACCGACGAGGGGGTTGACCGGACCGGGTGACACAGTGACCTTGTTATTACTTCGTGAATATTCAGCTATATTAATATCGGCTAATTTATTAAGTGAACCGTTGCCTTCATTAATATGCGTCGCTTTGAAGACGTTCCGAGGAAAGAGGTGATTTTTCTGTTAGGAGATTAATATAAGATCCGTTTGTAAACACTGAACTGTAGTTTTTATTTAAAAATGTGTGAAAACCACGTTAGTTTCCATAGTTTAATATCGATCATTTTTAATTAAAAACTACGGGTCACTCACGGACCCACGGACTACTGGTCGGTAGTCGGATATTTCGGCTCAAAATAGACGTAAGTGACCTGTAGTTTTTTATTTAAAAATGTGTGAAAACCACGTTAGTTTCCATAGTTTAATATCGATCATTTTTAATTAAAAACTACGGGTCACTCACGGACCCACGGACTACGGGTCGGTAGTCAGATATTTCGGCTAAATAGACGTGTGACCTGTAGTTTTTATTTAAAAATGTGTGAAAACCACGTTAGTTTCCATAGTTTAATATCGATCATCAATAATTTTATTGTGGTTAGCTTCAATTTCGATCTTTATCGACGCCAAATCGTAAAACTAATACTATTTATGACCATGGTAAAAATACTTTTGTATGAGAATCGTACCACCTTAAGAAAAATAAACTACGACATAGACAAACAGACACTTAGGCTATAAAACCTGCTTGAAAATGAAGTTTAGTCATAACGCGAAGTAGTCGTCTTGCGTATTAGGTATAATCAGCGCAAACGCTTTGTCATTATGATAGAGATGTCCTTCGCGATCTCTATCGACAAAAAACTAGACTGCCATAATGTCAATTCGTTAATCCTTTTGTTGTGAATGGACTTCGCAATCATTCATAACGACAACCCAAATAACGGCGGAGGTGTCCATTAATCTTATTGGTGTCCTCTGTAATCATAACAAACAACTTTTTGTTTCTGCATAGTTTTTTATTCTTAGTGTTGGCGTCGTGCGGCATGCAGATTTGCCATTTGTTTCGTCATAGTCGGATAGCGTAATTTTTGTGTCCAAATCCGTCCTTGAACGATGGAGGGAGTTTTCGAAACTTTGAATCCAGTTTTATGTTGAATACGTTCAAAATGTGACCCTTCCTGATTAGGTATTTCCAGATGTTTGTTGTTGATTTAGATTTAGGTGTTTTTAAATCGAGAATAACTCGTTTATTGGTCAAACTATAAGTGACTTAGCATCCGTCGCTGATTTGGTACTCTGTTCGGAAAGAGAACTGATGACTGTCCTTATTTCATTATTTTGTTAGACCATGCAACATAATCAAGACATCAGTTCCCATTTTTCACCACGATAATTCACTTTCTAAACAGACTCTAAATCTATACCAGTGCGGATCCGAATCACAGGATTTTGAAATTTTTTAATCGTCTATACTATTAATATTTATAAAATACTTAAGTATTGCAACTTTAAAAAAATACAGTACATACAAAAGTTTTATCAGCAGTGGCAACCCTAAACGAGTGACATATGGCATCATTCGCAATTAACAGCTATTCTGAGAAGTATCCGCGTGAGTCCGCGCGCAGAGCACTACCGGGAGTCCGGGAACCTCACTAGATACATCTCTGGACTATTTCGATGTACAAACATAGCGACGTTGTAGTTTACGATGGAGCGCGCTTACCTATAGGCAATTAATTCACTCGCGATTTAAGGACACCCGGATTAACTAATGCAAGAAAAAGTATTCAACATTTAAACAGTACCTACCACAAAAATAGACATGGATGCAACATGGTATCGATTTGACAGGACGATATAACAATCAAGATAATAATAAGTTTGTTATTATCTATCTCGAGGCAAGTAATCATTTGAAAAACTAAAAAAAAAACGATTTCTTGAATGTCATATTTTGCAGTTATTTTGTTATAAAACCAAAATACTTTTTGACAAAATTTCTATACCCTTTCAAATAAAGAAAGATATTTTCAAATCAGTCCAGCTGTTTTCGAGTAATCGGGGAACATACATAAAAAAAAAAGATTCCGACGAATTGAGAGCCTCCTCCTTTTTGGAAGTCCGTTAAATAAGTGTAATCAGCTGCATATCATCCTTGTAAATTTAAATTATCTTTGACATTTTATGTTGGAAATTAGTTACGTACAGCTATCGTTTCCTAAAACTAAAACTCTTTAGTGAATATCTAATGTGATGGTGTTGATATTAATTTTATTTGACTTATTTATTTTATTTTAAGGCAATTTACTAATTAGATCTACACGAGACATATTGCACATTGCACTTACAAAATGCAGAGCAAAACAAATAACCGAGTTAGTTCTCGAATAAATCTAACTTTAAATAGCCCAGACAGTAAAACAAGCCGACCGTCTGGGAAGCTCCGGGTTCACAGTATTGATTTTGTCTGGAAAGTTAGGGCTGGGCTGTTACGATAATATGTTAGTAGAATGTCCGGTAAGAGAACTAGTAGCATCGAGGGCGCTGCTGTCTTTATTTCATTATTTTATTTGAATAGCAACAGAATCGATACGTCAGTTCCCATGTTTTCCCGCGACAGTTCTCTTTCCAAACAGACTCTATAGAACATCCTTTAGGGACCATACTTCTTGCACTGCTACTTACGTAGCAGACGTAGACAATGCAGTGGATAGCCATTTTTTTCTAATTTCCATCAAAGGCCTGAGGTTAGGTAGGTTCTATTTTTTTAACTAAATTAAACTGACTAAAAACACTAAATATTAGCAACCCTAGAATATAGTACTAAGTTTAGATCGGAGCTTACATCCAGACGGTCATATAGATTACTAGCTGTGTCCCGCCGCATAGTGATGAAAAACGATGATGACGATGAAAAGTAGCAATCTCAATAAAACGGCAATGATGATGATGATGAAAAATAGCCAACTCAGTAAAACGGCGATGATGATGATAGTAGCCATCTCAGTAAAAGGCAATGATGATGATGAAAAGTAGCCATCTCAGTAAAACGGTGATGATGATGATTATTCAAATTTATTTAGCTTGTGGGTCTGGGTACAAGGTAAGTTGGTGGTTATTATGACGAAAAGTATCTCTGTACTAAACATAATGATAAATTCAACTGTTGATCGTGAAAAGGTAACAAATAGAGACACTTTAATAATACTAGTTAGGATATATTTAGTGTATCTAAACGTAGTTTTCGTCTTGGGTACAAGTGATAATAGCGCCATAAACGATTTATTGCCTATCAAAATAGCAGACTGTTTATGAATGACCATGAAATGGCATTCCTATCAAGTTGGCATCTTGAAATAAATTCTAAACTCTCGCATTTTTTTTTACACTGTTCCGTGAAACAGCGCACGCGCATACCACGCCATAAAAGCACGAATACTGAGAATCGTTTAATGATACAAATGAAATGGAGGACATAAAATTAAAGGTCAATTCTGGTATCGTTTTATCGACGGTACATTAACCAGACGGAGTGACAACAACTATATTGACCAGATCTTGTTCCTCTTTCTCATCTCATATGTCTAGACAGATGGACTTTTAAGGGCCTACAGCGATAAAGGTTGGAATTTCGCTCGTGCTTTCCACATTTTAAATATAAAAATTTGTAAAACAGGGCTGACATAATCTCATAGCGACTTAAGCCCCAAAATAAAACAGAAAAAAATTATACAAATTGGTTGGATATACTTGTGACAAAGCTGTATGAAGGAATGTCAACATTACACGCGTCTCACACAAAATTCAATTTTAATTCAAATATAGCGCCACACAGGGAAACAGATTTGTTTTCCTCACTAGAATTAATTTCTTCGTATAATTTTTATTTATTTAAATCAACACAAAATTTTGTATCAATTATTTGTAATATTAGTATTGAGATTCCTTACCAACATAATGACTGACAACTTTTTAACATAGTAAGAGATAATAAAATTTCAAAAAATCAATAAATACAAACAATTATTAGTTCAACAAACTATTCATGATTCCAATGACAAAAACAATCACAGATAATAATATATTAGGTTATTAGGCCCACAAATCAGCTATCTACATACTTTTTCATAAATACTTTCAACAATCATCTTAGGAGTTGAAACAAAAAAAAAAAAACAAATATATTTTTATGTCTTCAAAAAAGGAGGGTATCAATTCGTATGGTATATTTTTATAATAAACCGCACAAAAACATACTCGTATTCATAGCCATGTTACGGAACATCGGTTCTTACAAGAAACATATTCACTATGGTAAAATGTACTAAACGCGTGAGTCCAGTATCCGCGAGGCGACGAAAACAGAAGACCAAATACGCTTGAAAATATAGACCTGAAACTTTTTCTATTGACTCGCATGAAAGCTCAGCCAACACAAATGCCAACACAAGCGCAGTTTGACAAAAGCCTGATGTAGCACGTGCGCAGGAGTGCGATTTATTTCGGTAAGCGGGTCGGCGGGGTCGATGACCGTCGCGTCGCGACGTCTAAGAATAAGATGCGCCTGCGCAGGTGCATTAAGGCGAAGCAGCCCGGAAAACTAGCGTTTTATCTTTTACTTGTGAATAAGGCGCATTTCGCGGTTTGAAATGCTATCAAATACTTTCTAAGTAGATATAAATAATAAATAAATAAATATTTGTGGACATTTCACACAACACCATCTAGGCCAAACTAAGCAAAGCTTGTACTATGGAACTAGATGGCTGATAGAATACACATATACTTTTTTTTTGTAAATATATACATATGATACATAGAAACACCCAGACACAGAACAAACATCCATGCTCATCACACAAATGTTTGCCCTGGGTGGGGATTGAACCCACGACCCACAGCACAGCAGGCAGACATACTACCAACTGAGCCACAAGGCCAGTCAATATCTTCCATGTGAAATGTCTATATTTCACAAGGAAGACTAGACACCCTCCAAATTTCATGTCTTTTGAATCAGCGATTTAGGCTGTGCGGTGTCTGTAAATGTCGGGCCAAAGCTTTTTATTTGTATACATGATTATGATATTAAAAAAAAAAACCTTTATGTATTTGATTACAAATGTGTCATATTTCGATCATTATATTACTTACATTTGTTGTAATATCATGATAAATTTTAACTAAACCATGAACGCAAGCCTATTTTTTGTACGATAAAACGACAAATTGACAAAAAGAAAACGATATAAAAAAACAGAAAATTAAAATAGTGAAAAGCGAAAACGCATGTGACCGTCATACTCATAACGCGCCCTTATTCGTACTGGTTCAGATATTAACAGACCTTGCAAGCAAATCAATAGGTAGATAAGACAGGCATGTGTCATATCTGTCATCAGCAGCCTTCATGACAGCACACTAATAAACGTACTTCAGTTTCAAATAATTCATATAAATAATCTATGAATTTTGGGCTATTTTGCGAGTGTACGTAATATACTCGCAAAATCGGAACGTCTACCAACCCACACTAGCAGCAAAGTCATTTATTAATCGGTTTTACTTGTTATACGCTCGGCCAATATTAACTTAACTACTAGTAGTTCTACGAACAGTAGACTTCGCGAGGGAGCTTATTTGTAGCTCACCTTGGGTCATCTGTACATAATACCTACATAAAATTGGCTTAGGAAACCATATTAAAAACCAAAGAAAATTTGGCCAATTGATGCAGAGACGCTTCGCTCGCTCGATCATCAAATCATTTTATAAATGGATAAAATCAAAAAAAATATTCAGCGCTAAAATGTATCAAGCACATCTACGCGCCCTCACTATTACACGCAATCTCAAGTTGGTTGTCATATCTCGTTAACTACTTGACCAATTCTGTTTATTTTTACGTCAAGTTGTAATAATTGTGTACTTAAGTACACAATTATTCTATTTATATCTATAATTATCTACCTACCAAATATAATTAAAATCGGTTGGTATATGGATGGCATATTCATAGAACCTATACGCCAAGTTTCATCATAATTGGTTCATAATTACCTCCTGTACGCGAGTACGAACATACAAACTCACAAACTGACATACGAAAGAAAATTTGGCCAGTTGATGCAGAGACGCTTCGCTCGCTCCGTCAATAAAGTGTAGTAACAACCATTTCATAAAAGAAGTACTTCGCCTTAAGTTCATATAAACTGCTAGCGAATCTGGACAAATATGCAAGAGGATCGACTGATTGATGACTCCGGAGGAAGGTTGAAAAAGTCGCCGCTATTATGGTAATCGGTGTGACAGTTAAAACGGTTTTTTATGGCTTCGGAAGCAATCAGAATCGAGCGATGGATAATGTTGGCTTCGTTTCATTGTCGTAATTATTGTCAATGTCATTCTGAATGCATAATAGCATATGCATAGCATATGTATGTATGTATTTTATTATAATATCTTTATTTTATTTTTTTGACACTAATCTCCACAGACTCCGGGGTCCGTGCTTTTTATAAACTAACAGCCTGGCGCAACTCCATACAAACTCAATGTATAGAGTTTGATAAAAAATTGACATTTACACTGTTTGACACAGACTTCAACATTTTTTTATCTTTGGTGGCTGCAGTCTTTAAAGTCCATTCTTCCAACAACAGACGGAAGGATCAAAGTGACAGTGAAGGATCAAATAACGTTCCCGCCAAAACTCTCTAATATAACTATAGCACCTTTCCGCATCGACGGATGCGGGAGTGACATGCCCGAAGATCTCATAAAAAAAAATTATGAGTTTTTTTTGCAGAAGACGTTGTTTTCCATCTCATTAAACATCTGTCAAATGTATGCCATCGACCCAAAGCAATCAAGATCGTGAGATATGGCAGTTGTTGCGTCGAATCTTGGGAACTTTATTGATTTAAAACGGCAACCAGTTTAAAAATTCAGTTCATTATATGCCACCAATAAATCACGTGTTTTATTAACCCACAAATAAATAGGATAGATTGTTTAACACTGTTTTTCTTGTAATTTTCTCGGGAAGTGGGACTGTGGTCTCATAAACTGTTGATTACAATTTTTAATTAAAAAGTAGATTATAGCGGTACGACTTTCATAATTAAATAATTTGGGAATTAGGTAGACCCTGTGCTAGTTGTTGGGCGAGATTTCGGTAATTATTTGTATAACGATAACCGAATGCGCAAGAAGGAAGGTTATGTTTCTCGAGTGTATGTATGTTTGTTTGTATGTTATAATTATAACCTCTTACAGTCTAAACGGCTTGACCGGTTTTGATGGGCGAGGGGTCTTTAGATTCGTCTTCACTTCCTGAGTGTCATAGGCTATATTTTTTTATAATAATAATACAACTTTCGCAAAAATAAAAGAAAATAACTATTTCATAACAAATGAGTGATTTTACAAAACTATTCTACAGAATCTGTTTATTAGAATGAAGTACATAGTGGTTTTGCGCATACTTTCTCACTAAAATGTACACTCAACATCATATCAAGTATAACGCATGCGTGAGTTACCTACACTACTATTATACAGTTGAGCATATTGTTTTTCTTGAATATACTAGTTATACGCAACTGTATAAGACAAGCAAATAGCTCATAGTTCATAATCAATGCTCATAACAGCTTAATGGAACAAAGTATATGTATTAGATTTATTCAAAAACTTGTGTAGAAATGCACTGTGCGCGTCAGATATTAGATGATACATTTTGTCATGTCCGGAAAATCTGCCGAATTCTAAGCCAAAATTGTCTAATAATAAATGATAATATATCATATAAGTATATATTGATGGTGGACGTAATGACGTATGCTATGCCTGTTGCGCTTGTAGTGCGCTCGCGAGGTCTACTTATTACAGAGCAACTATTGAACAAAAATAAATTGAACCGAGTTATAATAAAAATTACTCGCGAATTGAAAAATTGAAAATAATACATATTTATTTTATCGAATAAACGAACATTCACATTTTCCGTCTTACTTATAAACGCTGAATAAGCGCATTTTAGTTCAACAGTGTTTTGTTCCGTTTTCGTAACAGTTCCCGTCTGACAGAGAGTGACAAGTCCTTAATAAGTGAAAAAGATTTTAACAACATTAACGTTTATAAGTAAGGCGGTTGATTAGTACAGGTTTACCCACACTGTAAACCTATAAATCGTAGCATCTTGATTGAAAGTGAACGTAGGCGCACCTGTGACGGCCAAGCGTGACCGGTCGGACGCTCTGCTCTTTTTCGACAGGTCACCGTGATTGTGACGCAGACACCGTTAGCAATTTTTGAACTTGAAACGAGTTTAAATAAGGCCAATGAGTTGCGTCCACAATCGTCAACGTCATATTTGAAGTTTTGGCAGTACGGCGGCGGCGATGTGAAAAATCACGTATTTTATTATAAATACAAAAATAGTACAATTTTATCTACTTATCAAGCGTTCCAAACATGCATGAGAGTAAGAAAGTCTGCTTTCTTACGCCCATGGGAAACAGGAGGGAAAAAAAACACTGGCTGAATACTGAAGCAGGACTCGACTTATAAATTGACTGTATACGTGACTTAGATTGTGACTAGAATTTTAGACTAGACATGTACAACTTGTTTTATTCAAGAAAATTGAAAAAATCCTAACACTTGACACTGGCAAATGCTTTAATGCGGGTCCAATACAAAAAAGAAGAAGAAGAGTTCCGTCCGTCTAAAACTGTCAACGTCAGACCGCGTGGCTCATCTCGACGCAGCCCTTTTAGATCTAGACAGGACAATGAGAAGAAAAACGACTTACACATAAACGGGGATAAAAAACGCCCCACTGAAACCACCGTTGCAGACATGATTGAGTAATAATGCATGAATTATTTACAATGTGGTAATTTCCTGGCCAGCCTTTTTAGGCTGTCTGCACCGGGTCGGGTAGTTTTAACTCATACTTGGGGCACTTTTGAGGTGTACTTTATGTGTCAGTACGCATAATATGTTTGCCCCCGCGAGATTTATACGATTTTTCATTTCAGGCAAGCGGCGCTTTGTGTGAGAATATTTATTTATGCGTAAACATTGTTTGTTAATATTTAAACAGGTCCAAATGTTTTGTACATACCGAAGTGGGCTAAATTGGCTTTCCAAATGCATTAAGACTTTCTTTCATCATGCCGAGAGTCGATGTGGTAAATGTAAAGTCTAACTTAAGTTAAAAAGAAGAAAAATATTCTTGTCTTTCCGTAACAATGTAATTAACAATAGTTTGTAAATCTGACAATTGTCATGGACTCTGGTGTCTGTGGAGCTAAAATTAAATTTAAAAACATGTAAAGACTGCATGAGCTGTAAGCAATTCAAAAATTTTGTAGCTTTAGCTTTTGTCGTGCTTTCTCATCTTTAGAAAGAGCAATGCAAAAGCTGTCACGAGCCAACTTTAAGTTCATGTAGGTACGTCTCCTGATCATCTGACTATCATATAAGTTTTTTATTTTTTAGTCTTCAGGTAATTTTTTTTTTTTTTGTTTATACGTGGTAATTATTTTTTTCCTATGTCCCTATCGATATAACTACATAAGCATTATCGTATCTTTGCATGACTACACTCATGATCAGCCAGTCAGGACTTTGAGTACAGTATATGTAGGTTACTAGAATATTTTATTTATTCGATGACAGGCGCTTGACCACTAACTCGTCACAATTCACGAAGGAGCGCACTTACCAAGACAACGATATATTCACAATTTAAAGACACCCAGATATCAATATCATGTGTCAAATACACGCAAGGCAAACTACCTATTATTTTTATTGGAAGTTTTGAGCTAGGTATCTATTTGTGTCTGTAATTACTAAGCTCCGCCGATGGTACCCTATATGGCGTTAATTGCCGTTTAGGTCTTTAATGACGGTCGTTCAAAGTTGGACACATAGATGCATTTACTTTCAAGGAGTGCAAGGAGATCAGGTTTTAGCTTTTGTAACTCATATTTTTTTAGCTATGCCGAGACGTTTTGCAACTGATGTCTTATTTTTGCTTAAAATACGTAGAAAATAGGGGAGAAGGGACAATTTAGTATTCGAGTTCTACTTTTATATTATATATATTTTAATAGTTTTATAACGAGTTGCTGTTGCTATTGAAATATTTTCTTACATTAGATAGTTCTACAATTAACCACCAACTCGTCTGATGTTAGCGACGATGTGGTTGAGAATGGAGCTCTTAATGGAGATTTTAAGAAAATGTAATTTAAAAAAATGTACATCACGATGTTTTACTACGGGATAAAATACTAGTCTAGTTATACAAGTTCCTTCGATCAATATTTAGAAATTAAAGGAGTCAGAAAAGGTCTAAGAATATTATTCTGGTACAGCAAACCAGAATAATATCCGTTACTTTAAAAATAATATAATAAGCATATAGCAGGTTTGCCCGCTATATTTATTAGTAGATGCACTACACAAGGAAAAGGAAGGTACCTACTCTCAAATTTTCAATCTCTAGGAACAGCGGTTAGGCCACTACGCTGATATAACATCTCACTGAGGCGCTGTCAATAATCAGCACAAAGCCTTAATAGATAGGTACACATTATTATGTACCTACCTTAGCGAATTCTCATCAGCGGACGGTACCAATAAAAAACGGAGAAAGGAAATAGCCGATTATCTTTATTAGTTGAGAGCAACACGCCCGTCAACGATATAAGGTATGAACACTGATAGTAAAGCTAATAATGGCTAAGAAATTATGACGTTATGGGAACATGCGCCAGCGTAATATTACGAACAATTCGCGGTTCAGGGGACGCTACTATCGCACTTGCTGAGCAAGTTTGACGTCTCCCCTTTATTCTGTCGTGCATGATACACGCAACACTGTTTTTTTTTTTGTTTTTGCACATCTTGCGCATTTGCCATAATCAAGTTAATAGCAACATTGTTTCTTGGTGGGTATTCCAAAAACTGTAACGAAATGCTTTATCTCCACTTCCATTGCGCGTCAAAATGTAGAATAATGCTTCCCGATAGTGTTTTTTTACAATCTCTTTAAACGAAGAGTGAATAGATATCTTCTGGGCAAGCTTACAGCCTATTCACTCTGATATATAAAGTTAAAAGAAAAACTTACGGAAAGCAACTGATTTTACCATACTACTCTACGGCGCGTCAAATAAGACTCGAAATTCTGCGCAGGCAGTATGACCAAACAGCCTTAGCCTGTTGCTGCGTTGGGCGAATACAAAATAAGAATTCTGCGCATTCAGTCTGCGTTTTTTTCGTGAATCATGTTCATGATGATATTTTATTCTCACTATACTCGTAGTAAGTACCATACATCATAGTAAAATTTCTTATTTCTGTAGGTAAAATAGTCGTAAAAAGAGACTAAGAAATGATTATAGTTATAAAATGGTGACATAACGTAAACGCATCGCACTGATTGTAGATAACACATCTCGCAGGCGACAAGTTGGCGGGAAAGTAATATTAAAAGTCATGGTGACAGATGCTTGACAAGTTGACAGGTTTATTTTTTAGTTATTTGTTTCCGGCCTATTTAAATGTTATTGCGAGTATTTTTTTTAAAGATTGGTTACTATTTCAATGAGTTTTGGCGGAAACGTCTTAGTAACATGTTCTTGTTTTGTTTTATTTTCCTAAAATTGTGTTATTTTGAACATTAATGATATAAAAATGGCGGTGTTTTATTCATTAAGTGTTCGATCAAGTGCGTGAATGTGGGCAAGTGAAATAAAGCAGTGAAACGTGTGATTTTGTTTACTTTGTCGGCAAAACTCCATAGAAGCTTTTAGTAAAGTCGCTATCACTTTACTGAGGCAAGATTTAAATTTGAAAATGACTGTTTACGTGACTTAGACTGTGACTAGGAGACTATATAACTTGTATTATTCCAGAAATTTGAAAATATTTCAATACTCGACACTGGCAAATCGCTAATCACGGGTCCAATACAAAAAAAAGAAGAAGAACTATTTCAATATGATGCATGTCTCTTGTACTTATTAAACTTGTGATTGTTGCGACAATAGTATAATTTTAGTGAAATAATAATATTAAAGAACGGATTTTTCAATCGCGAAAACCGCGGGATGCGGCTTAATAATAAAATTTTCAACAGCAACTTCTTCAAGCTACCCGATTTTGGACTCAAAACCATCAGAGTGTAAAGTCCAATATCATTTTTTTCGTGTTGGTCCACGATCGTATGTACGGCCGTGGTTCAGTAGCTCGCCTCACGTTGGGCAAATAGAAAATGACAAAAGTTAACAGTAATCGGCACTAGGGTACCGTTACAGTAGGTTTATCGAGTGACGCTTGTGGCTTGTACGCCCCCGCGTGGATTATACGCCGTGGACCGTAGAGATACGCCACGTGCCGTGATACTAGCTGTTAGGTAAGAATTATGAAGGCCACTCTAGAACACACGTTCTATAAAATTTATAATTGAAAATCGAAATCCTAACTTGACATTGTTAGTGTCAGTAGACATATGACTTCTTCTTTTTTGTATCGGACCACGCGATTAGAGTTTTGCCAGTGTCAAGTTTTGAGATATCGTCAAGTTTCTTGAATAATACAAGTTATTTATAGTTCTAGTCACAGTCTAAGTCACGTAAAGAGTCATTTTGAACGTTGAGTCTTGCCTCGGTTAAGTTAAGTGACAGCGACTTTACTAGAAGCTTCTATGGAGTTTTACCGACAACGTAAAATGGCACGTTTCACTGCTTTATTTCACTTGCCCACACTCACGTACTAAATCGAACATTTAATGAATAAAACATCACCATTTTTATCGCATGAATATTCAAAATAACATAAGTTTAGGAAAATAAAATAGAGCAACAACATGTACCCAACCCAACATAACGTCCCCGCCAAAACTCAGACATGACATTGACAATCATTTCTGACAATCCAAATTTTTCAAATTCCTGAAACCGTGTGCTAGAAATTTTCCCCAATATTATTTGCCATTAATTTGACATCACATCGTTAATTACTATATAATTTTATTTATTGTTTAGGATTTGGTTTCAAATGGTTTGGATGCACAAAATTTGTGTTTTTTGACTACGAATAGAAAGGTTTATTTATAAATCTTGAGGTTAATGAAAACTCCAGGTCGACACGACAAGAACCAAATTCTCTCGGGGTATTGATTTATTTTACTATACCATACTTTTCGTAGAAACATTTTCATACCATTTAAAAACAAATTCTGGCCATAAACAAAAATACAAACAAAGATACGAACAATCCTTGCATTCACGGTCAGAGAAAAGTTATTATACATAAAATTATTCATAGACAAACACAAATTATCAAGACCTTGTCAGATATTATGAAACAAATTGTTGGGTTACGCATGCGACATGCCACTTCCAGTTGGCTGAATAAATTTAATTAGAGGCTCTTTGCAAGGCTGCATTAACATTAACATAATGGTAAGCAAAAATGTGCGTGTCAAAATAAATTCAACTTTTACGTAATTAATCACAGAATTCGCCCTATTACATATTTGTAATTAATATTGGATCGAGGATCTAATGAAGCATTTATGCGTGATTACACATTTGTTTAGGTTATAAAATGTCGTGTTAGATTTCTCGCAAGAGAAAATATGAAAAATAGATCAGAAACAAGATAATTTCTTTCAATAATTATAATTTTATATTCTAATAATTTTACCCTTAAATAAATCAAAACTGGGCGTCTACATAACTAGGTACGTACAACAACTATTTTTTAAAGTTGGTGTCAATCAAGCCCTAAACTATCACTAGCTAAGGTCCTATTCAGATACCAAATACCAACCTCACGCAATAAAACTTCTAGTTTCCGCGTAATACGTGGACAAACACGCAGATATAGATATACATTTATGAAATTTCGCACACATGTTTAGAAGCTGGTATAGACTGACATACACAAAAAATATGCAATTCTGACAATATTACATACGTACACGTACAAGTCGAATTGACCTCTTTTCTTTGAAGCCGGTTAAAAAATAAAACAAAAATTTTAATTTTACCAACCATCTAAGCCAACCATAGTGATAAAATCATGACAGCGTGAAATTAAGTTACTTTTAAGTACTAGTTTAAAAAAGTTAAACCAGCGTTAGTTGCCATATTATGACTTAATCGTAATAAAGTCGGAATAATACCGCTTGTTTGAACATTACATCAACAGTAATAACAACACTAATCAGATACCACCAAGATACCACTTCATTAAGTTTTTTTCTTCATACGCGCTATGGACAGGCTAAGGCCACTTGGCCATACTGTCTACATGTCATAATGTACTCTCGGCCAGCAGTTTGGAGACAACTTACCTGAAAATAAAGAAAAAAATAACGTTAATTAAAAGAAACGAGCGCAAACTTGGGGATAAAAACGTTTTTTAATGGTCTCAATAAAACTGACCATAATGTTTCAGCAATTTATTTCGCGGAGTACATTTTTGCAATGCTTAGCCGAATTAAGATTTAAAGGACCCTACGGTACCGTTAACTTGATCGTTAGTGAAAGTGATAAAGGAGGAAAGAGGTTGTGGCAGGGACGTGGTGAAAATTATGTTGACGCCTTTTAGTGTTGCCGGAAATGTTAAGTCAAATGTTTTATTTCAGTCGTCACGTCACGCGAGAAACTGAAATATTGTGAACTACGGAAAATGTACGAGTAAACTAGACAAATGGCAAATGTGCAAGCATGATGCCAATATCAAGCAAAAAAAAACTACGGATACAACTTTTTTTCTCTTCGGGGAAATGTATATTTTTGTACAAAACTCTTTACAATCAGTAAGTACATTGAGTTTTGGCGGGAACGTCCTCGAGACATGTTGTTGTTCTGTTTTATTATCCTCAATTTGTGTTATTTCGAATATTAATGCGATAAAAATGTTGGTGTTTTATTCATTAAATGTTCGATCAAGTGCGTGAGTGTGGGCAAGTGAAATAAAACAGTGAAACGTGTCTTTTCACGTTGTCGGCAAAACTCCATAGAAGCTTTCAGTAAAGCCACCACTTTACTGAAGTACGACTCGAATTTGGAAATGACTGTATACGTGTCTTTGATTGTGACTAGACTAGAACATTTATAACTTGTTGTATTCAAGGAACTTGAAGAAATATTAATTTTGTACTTGACACTGGCAAATGCTCTAAGCGGGTCCAAATTCATAAAAAAAATATACCATTTTACTATAAAGCATGACTTTTCATCCATTTTTACTTGGCCGCGATTAATTTTGCTTTACTGTTACCAGTTATTCAATTCCATTCAGTGCTTTATTTGCCAGTTAAAGGGTAAAATTCATATTTCGCATTCTTATAGTTGTACAGCCAATAACAACCTTATACTAGGTGTGCAAACATACTAGCATATAGCGATTTATGGAGACCTTTGCCTTGGGGGAGACCTTTGCCCAGGAGTGGGACAGTATTGATTTAAAAAAAACAACAAATATTGCTATATATGGTAGAAAACTACGATGTACACTATAGAATATACATATATATATATATATATATATTTATATGGTCGGCAGTAGGAATGACTGCTACAGAGCATTACAATATTTACAATCTATGTACAAACCCAGGTCAAAACTTAATTTTTTTTATATGAAATCCAACAATTGTTCAATTTTATATTGATTTTCTTATTAATTAAGACGAATTCCCTTCTGTTCTTTGCATAGATTTATCTTTGAAGAAAATCTTCACCAACTCGAGTGTTGCTCCAAAAAATAACGTAATCTTCGCTCGTTGAGTAAACATTGAGTAGCCATTTTATATTTATTTGCAAAGAAACATTATTATGATATGAAAGAGTTATTACTTATCATTCGCAATAATTCAAGAGAAAATCTGAGAAACGCAATAAGATTCGAAATTGAGCTGAAATTAAGACAGCACGCTGCAACCCTGCGGCTATAAACTTAATTTCAAAATTGGGCGTCCTAGGAATATCGGTCGTGTAAAAACTTTTCAATTTACTGAATAGCCGTTATTATTTCTACATCTCTACGAATTCTAGATCATTTGTTTGATTATAATAAATTAATTACACACGTATTTGTCAAAAGAGCAAGCGAAGCGTTTCTATTTCGGAATAGCTACCTATTCCGAAATACGCCAGACGCTGCAGTTTATGTATAAACAATACAAATACGAGTACATACGACTTGCCGCCTAGACCGGACACTTCAGTACTTAGATTTTAGAGCTACACAATAAAACGAGATGCATTCTGTCTGTAGATTAATAAGAATACCTAAGCATTTAGTTAGCGCTTGTGCAAATCTTAGGTTTATTAAGCTTATTCGCTGTTTTATAAAAATTGAGATAAAAGGTTATATATAGTTGTACAAAATATTGACTGATAGTGGGATCAGCACCTACATAAATTAACTAATTCACCTACATAAACAGGGAATAGAAGCAGCTTCATTACGTTACATTTCGTTTTTGTTTTCCTCCTAGTGCAGCACAGAAGAAAGTTGAGTTGGTACCTATTTGTTTATTATTTACGAAGCTTCCTTTAAATTTGTAAATTTTTATTATTTATTTATTAATTTATTATGGCTTGGTTACAAGACCTTTAAGCCAAATCTTTTAATTATATTTTCATTTTCATTATTTTATAGTCCTAGTAAAGTGATGGCGACTTTACTAGAATCTTCTATGGAGTTTTGACGACAACGCAAAATGACACGTTTCACTGCTTTATTTCATTTGTCCACACTCATTCATTTTTAGCTCATTAATATTCAAAATAACACATATTTAAGAAAATAAAACAAAGCAACAACATGTTTCTATGACGTTCCCGCCAAAACTCTTAAATTTGTAAATGTGTATTGTCATAGCTGCCAGTACTAAAAATTGCGCGGCAACTCGACACTCCATTGTTTCACATCCATGTTTTGACGCTGCAGATCGGATTTCGATCCTGTCATTGTCAACGTCACTGTCAACACAATTGTTTCATCCGTTGTTTTGGAATTTTAACAAGTTGTTTGCGATGCTCAGAATACAATATTGTTGTGAGTAAATTAAAACTTCATTCTGTGATTGTTCGTTGAATTCCAAATGAGTCAAGTGGGGCTTTAGGCAGAATGTGTGATGTCGCAACAAGATAGTCCCACGGTTGAACAATTGAACTGCGTGTGTTGTAGTTGTCGTTAGATAGGTAAATCCGCCAGTTAGTGAAACGGCTAGGTGAACTGACACGACTTTATAATTATCAATATTTTTATAGGCCGCTCGTTGGAAGCTAAACAATAAAAAAGCTACCTACGTAGTTATGGCTATATAAATGAAATAATTAGATTTTTCGGGAACAGAAAAGCAATAGGTCAGGGGCCGTGCCAGAAGCGTTCAAGTAGTCTTATTTCAATATTCTATTGCTTTGACTTTTATCTCGCTCATTCTACATTTGAGAGAGCAAGAAAAAGGTAAAATTATATTAAAATAAGATACAATCTTAATAATTAAGATTGTATAGTATAGTAGCCCCCGGGAGAATCATTTAGTACGAATTTCTCCGTTCAATAAGAAAAAATGGATTTCTTTCTCCTAACCATAATAGAATTTCGAGAATTATTTACTTACATGTGTTTGGAACAGGCTTATTGGCAGGAAGGCGAAGTGGTCCTCAAATAAATATAATTTTGTGTGATACACGTGTAATATTATCTTCAAGACATTATACACGTACATATTTGTAGTAACTACATACGTAACAAGCTTTATCGTCCATACCTTTCTAGAATTTCTAAAACGCCTGGGCGTTCGACGAACACTCAGATTTCCCATACGACAACAACATATCCACTGTACCGATGTAACCTTAGGCTCCGAAGGATTAGCATACCTGCACAGTGCCTGGCCCACGCGCCTTGCTACCAATCAATCATAAGCTGCGTATGCAAACAAATTCAAACATCTCACAACCATCTGTGCAATATTCATCCCAATTCAACAGAATTAGAGTTGATTTTTGTTCGTCGTCCGATCTAACTAATGGCAGACTGCATATCGATCTTCTTTTGTTGAGAAAACAAAAGTCATAACTTCTTAAGCCATATTTCTAAGGGAAATAGAAAACGAAAACTGATATTGTGTTTCAGTCTCAAGGCTCTAGTGATATTTTTACCCGATTATGCAAAAAAGAGGGTAATATTTCTGTATCATAGTTGGGCTTTTAAGTGTGAAGTATTCTCAAAAATATATAACATTGGATAATCACAATAAAAATTTTACCTACTAAAATATATTTTCAAACAGTCTGGCTTTGCTGACAATAGACCTCGCGAGCACACCAAAAGCTAAACATGCAAACAGTTCAATGTATGCACTAGACGACGTGTGATGCTCCAACGTCTATCAACCCACTCACATAAAGAGAAACGTTGTCGCGCGCTTTTCCATACAAAAGGGGGATCATTGTTTTTTATCCTAAATCAACAAACGAATCATCAAAATCAATGCATAATTCACGGAGTACTCGGTGAACAAATATACAAAAAAAAAACATACAGTCGAATTGATAACCAAGGAGGTTATTTCTTGGAAATTGTTAAAAAAAAACAACGCACCGACGAAAATTACCGCGACAAATTTAATTCGCTGCCAGTCTCATGCACCATGCAACAGATATGTCGCTCACTTCGCTGTGTCAGTTATTTATCTCTAAACAAAATACTAAATCATGCGCAATCAATATTTATACTATGCATACCGTGTATATTATTAAGATTCCTTATTGCTTATTAAATAATAATTAAAATAACTCAATTAGCAGCTATCGTTGTATTGTTGTATTGTAAATCACGTACAATATGTACCATCTTACCTTTTGTGATTCCGCGACGCGTGGTTACAATTCTTTATCATTTTTTCATTTTTACTCGACTGCGTAAGAAGGAGGGTCATGTTTTTCGAGTGTATGTATAAATGTATGTGGGTATGTATGTATATTTCCATATGATCGCCTACAGCCTAAGCGGCTTGACCGATTATGATGTACGAGTTGTCATCAGATTTGTCTTCACTCCATGAGTGTCATATAATTTTTGTAATTATTATTGTCTCTCGCAAAAATAAAATAAAAACGCTTTTTCGTAACCTCCAACGAACTTTTTAGTAATAAATAAGTGATTTTACTAGAATTATTCTAAAGAATGCACATTCACAACCTTTTACAGTGATTTTACGCATACCTTCTCACAAAAAAACGTACACTCAACAGCGTATCAAGCTAGCGAAATCGTAAGGTACAGTGCAAAAACAGCTTTTCTGAAATTCATTCTTTGACTCAAAAAACTCCTATTTGAAATCTGTTGAAAATTATTAGATACATTATACCGGAACACAACTGACTAAGAATTCGCTACAAAAACATTCAAAACTATGTCGCCACACCATTTATTACCGTCTAAATAATTTGTCATCCATCGATTGCTAAGTTACAAGTGCGTACGTGCAGCCTCGCCGCCCACGCGCAATCTATCGCCACATTATGCCCCAACTGTGTTAACAACGACATCATAAAACATTTCGTCAATCTGTGTCGACAGCCTGTGAGACAAAGAGTCATGGACGGACCAAGGTTGGCTGTAAGACGAGCCCTGAAATGCTGGTGAAAACGTGGTTACGACATTTTTGAAGTGAAAACTTCTTTAGGAGCATTGTGCATTTTTGGGATGGGTAAAATATGTCAAACTCGCGTCAGATCGTCCTATCGCAAGACGGACAGTCAGAAACCTATTCTAACGTTCCGCATTTAAAGTACATTATTGTATGTAGATGTACAAATTTCAGATCGTCAGATCGCAAGACGGACAGCCAGAAACTTATTCCAATATTCTGCATTTAAAGTTCATTATTGTATGTATAAGTTTGTCCAATAAAGTTAGTTCCAGACCAACGTACTAGATGGCGCTGTATAGTCTTAAAATACGCTAACGCTTCGCGTACAGCGATGATTGTTTGTAAAACACAATATCTTTGGTCAAATCCTTCACGAGTCAGTCTTTTTGCTATTTTATTTTTTAGTTTTCACTTCTGCCGGCACTCCCGAGTGCAACCCGTTGATTTTTACTTGAATGCTGAAAGAGGGTCATATATTCTATTTTTTACATCAGATCTACGATTGCCCACCAAATTCGCCTATTAAGCGACGATGTAGCTGAGAATGGAGCTCGTCGATCTAGAAGATAAAATATCTATTCACTCTAGCCATGAAAGAGAAAGAAAAAGTAGCTCACAGGAAAGAGATGATGGCAAAGAATTTTATTCCTGTGCAGTACGAATCAAGAACGTGTACCGAAATCGCTGAATACAGTTTTAGGCGTATATATATTTGACATATTTTTTTTATATTCTTTTTCTTCTTCTTCTTTTTTGTATTGGACCCGTATTAAAGCATTTGCCAGTGTCAAGTATTAGGATTTTTTCAAGTTTCTTGAATAAAACAAGTTGTAAATGTTCTAGTCACAATCTAAGTCACGTATTCAGTCAATTTATAAGTCGAGTCCTGCTTCAGTAAAGTGGTGGCGACTTTACTAGAAGCTTCTATGGTGTTTTGCCGACAACGTAATATCACACGTTTTACTGCTTTATTTCACTTGCCCACACTCACGCGCTTTATCGAACACTTAATGAATAAAACACCACCATTTTTATAGCATTAATGTTAAAAATAACACAAGTTTAGGAAAATAAAACAAAGCAACAGCACGTTATTAAGACGCCAAAACTCCTTTATATTCTTTCTCTACTAGAGAACTTTTCGGCCCGACCGGGCAACAGCCCTCGTATTCAGGACTCATTCGGAATCGATTCGGAATGTATATCTCTGTCTCTGTCATTTTCATAGAGAATGACACAGACGGAGATATAGATTCCGAATCAGAATGAGTTCTGAATACGGGGGCAGGTCTACGTGCTATGTGCCCTGCCCACTGTCACTTCAATTTGCTAATCCATGTCGGTGACTGTCTTACGTTTACTTTTTAGGGTTCCGTACCCAAAGGGTAAAAACGGGACCCTATTACTAAGACTTCGCTGTCTGTCTGTCTGTCTGTCTGTCTGTCTGTCTGTCTGTCTGTCTGTCTGTCTCCAGGCTGTATCTCATAAACCGTGATAGCTAGAAAGCTGAAATTTTCACAAATGATGTATTTCCGTTGCCGCTATAACAACAAATACTAAAAATTAAAAAAAAATATATATTAAGGGGGGTCCCCATACAATAAACGTGTTTTTTTCGTATTTTTTTGCTCAATATTAAAAACGGTAACAGGTAGACTCTTCAAATTTTCACAGAATATTTACTTGTATATTACCTTTCAAAATAAATAATTAAATAACAATAAAGTAAATATTAAAGGGGGGCTCCCATACAACAAACGTAATTTTTAAGCAATTTTTACTCGATCTCAATTAAGAGGTAGAAACTTGAATATTTGTAAGTAAATATTTAGAAATATATTAACTATAAAAATAAATACCTAATCTAATACATAAAAACTCACAAAATGAAAATAATCCGTGCATCTAAACGCGGTGCGAGCGCCGCGCCGCGGTGTGGTGGTGGCGCGAGCGCGAGGCGGTTGCTAAGCAACGGCCACGCGGGTAGCGGGGGAGGTAACATAACGGAGCGAGCCACAGCCGCGCGTATTCGCGCGAGCGTCGTCATGCTGCCCGGATGTGTGTCGAAAACCTACCTATAAGTTTGCAATTTACTACTTGGAATTTCGTTGATTTCTCGTTATTTTATAAACAGAACTAAACTTTGCATTATTATAGATAGTACGGAACCCTTCGTGCGCGAGTCCGACTCGCACTTGGCCGATTATTTTTTGTCTTGTTTAAAACGTATGAGCGAAATAGCTAGATTTTCGGTGAATAAATTGTATAACTTCAGTTAAGAATGTTTATTGTAAATAAATAACACTCGGAAAACAATTTGTGTGGCCTGCAGAACCGGCGCAATTAGTAAAATGAAATAATTATAACTCGAAGGCAGGAAAGGAGATGAACTGGACAGCGATCAATCATGCGCATGCAGCTAGGCGTTATGAAATGCGTCAAGTACGAATTACGGTACGCTTGTTATTGGTTCCGCATGTAAACATTTTTGAGGCCAGGTTTTTGACCACAATTCTTCGAATTATGATAAGCAAATCTAGGTTGACTAAGAAATACTTATAGCTCATTAAGTGATGCTGCCAATTGTTTTTTTATACGAAATAAAACTATTTTGTCCAGAAACTCGCCTGATGGTAAGCGACGGTGTGGTGTAAAGTAGGGAAAACGACAGACACATGCTTCTCTAAAGGTCTTGAAAACAATGGTGGTGGGCAAGCAGGGCACTAGTAAGCGCTTTACCACCAAGCTGTGGTGTCATGAGGACACATCGTTAGATGCTTTGCGACTGATTTTAAACGCCAACCGGGCATTAAAACTACCTTACCACTACCACCATTTTGTTTTTCCTCGCAATATTTTTCTTCACAAAGCTCTAAATCAAATATTTCGTGTTTGCGCAGACGGGTAATTTTTTTTTAATCTTGAGACCTGAGTGTTGGCCTACTAGGCTAGGAGTACTTATTTGTAAGGATCTCTAATAGCTATTAAGAACCTATAGCCTGTAGCCACTACGGTAATTGTTAATTGGAGTCAATACACCAGGTAGTGCATTATTCATTTAGTAATTAAGTCATTTGTATTCGTCATTACGAGACAGATCCGCTCTAGTTATTGTTTCTAGAGCTTGTTTGGGTAAATAAGTCTAAATATATACATGAGTAATGACATACATTAGTCGTGTGTGTTGATAAATCAAACTTGAGTACTGTGTTTAAATACCTCGCCGTTGCCGCGTTGTCCGTCCGCACAGGCTGTGACACGCAATCAGATAAATTATAGAAAAACAAAACAACAGAAAATACGAATTACTTATTTTTTTTAAAGTAAAAACTTTTTTAAGCAGCGCGCTGCCGCTTTTCATTATTTTTCTAAATTTCCGCAGGATAATAGCCAATACGATAGGACAGATTTTAGAAAAAAATTATACGATAAAGAATGATGTAGAACTGTTGATATTGTTTATAAGAATAATCGTATTAGATATTAGGATAATTTCGAAATATGGATAGTTACTCATTGAAATGAAACAAATTTCAACGGATTAAACGCGTATATTTTACATAATTTTATGAGCTGACGTTTCGAACACTTTGCAGCGTCCGTAGAGTTTGTTTCATTTCATTGAGTAACAATTGTGAAAACCTTAAAAAACATTAAGGATAGTTACTGTTGGTATTTCCTTAAAATAAATAAAAAATGTGTTAAGTATTTCTTTCATGACGATAACCAGAAACGGATAGAGATACTAACGTATTATTTCATAATTGCCCTAGCTGCGTCCCTGCGGTTCGATCCGATTCTGTACCGTTACCATTCATGTTTTTGGGTTAAAAAAATATCATGTCTTATTTCAGTACATTCTTCTTCTGCCTTTTTCTTTCACATTTCATCATTCAAATAAATACAAAAACATTTTTTTTATTGTGACAAAAACTTCTAAATATTTACATGTTTGAAATTGAAATCACATAAATTTTGGTACCAACCCCAATCAAACCTAATCAGCCATTTAGTATGATGTACTAACAAATTCACAAACTTTAGCGTTGTATCCTTAGTGTCTAAGCCTCATTATTTCGCTCGTGCAACATCTGTACTACATAAATTACCTACAGAACAAATTATTCGGTCAACCGATCCCGTATCAGTTTAATGTTTTGCGGCGGAACGACACGGATGATCACGGATAAACAGGCAATTATAAAATTAACATACGCGGTCGACCGGCAGACGAGCTTTTAAAGACCCTGCATGCTGTATTAGATCGACATCACGATATGAATATTGAAAGCACACTAAATACTCGACCGCTGAATGACAGCAGTTAACCCGTGTGAGGAAGGGCAGTAAGAACCAACGCATCTTCAATCGCCACAAATACGGAATTTGTGTGTCCACTTCAGTAGAATGTTTAACAGTTGATTGATAATATAATTCAATTCCTTCTCCATTCATTCGATGTAAGGTGGCGTCACTGAATCCTTCTCCAACCCATACGATATATCAATTTAAAAGCAAGTGACTGTCTGCATTTTATTCAGTTTCTCTAAATGTAGGTATTGAAAAAGCACAGAAGTTCCTATAAATAATTATTATAAGATAATACGTTATATAAATAAAAGATGTAATACTTACTTGAGGGAAGTAAAGTTTTTTACAAGAATAAAAAAAGTTTTTGTCGAATGCGGTCGGCCTCAACTCAAAATAGACGTTACTGATACGGACCCGTAGCTTTTATTTAAAAAAAGCATTAAATGTATTTGACAGGCAATCAGGCCATTCCAATTTGAGAACTACTTATCAGAAGTTCTCACATCAAACTGCGTTTTAGACTTATCATTTGTCATTTAAAGTCCTCACTGGAAAAGATACAAGGCTCGGCTCTAATGAATGACTCTCAGTACGAAGTCGGGTGGATGCAGTGTGCCAAGCCCATCACTGACGCGTACTTAACGGTACGCCTCAGATTCGCTCCGACACATCCCACATCAAACCGGCTGCATTCTACCATCGATAAACATAAAAACAACACTATCTAGGAATACCCATTTAGCGACCACAGCCTCACGATGTCTCCATGAAAAGAAATAACAAAAATAGCAATTAAAACACGCGGCGGGACGCACTCATTTGTGGATGCAAATGACGCCATTTTACTTTTTTACGGCTGCCGCGGAGAATGAAACAAATTGTGTGTTTTAATGTTTTAATTAGCGATTCTTAAGCCTAGCCGCTATCTTATTGATGGCGAATATGGTAATGAAATTATGGTTCGTGACTGCGGGTCGTTCGCCAGTTCACAACTACGAGCAGCACATAAAAGCTAAATGTTAATATTGAGACGAGATTGCGACAGAAAAGAGACAGTAACGTGACAGGCAAGAGATGTGATGTGGTAGAAATGGTAGGATTAAATGATTGATAGAGTTAGGTAGGTTCTATGCTGACCAAGGATCAGATAGGACAGCACAAGCACAAGAAACAGTCGGATACCGCCGGTTTATCATCATCATCATCTCAGCCATATGAAGTCCACTGCTGGACATAGGCCTCCGCCATGGATTTCCAAAAAGACCGATTGGTAGCGGCTTGCATCCAGAGTCTTCCCGCCACTTGTATGAGGTCATCTGTCCATCTCGTGGCTGGTCTATGGTTACCCACGGTTATTGTCGGACAAAAACAAGACAGTCCACGGCTGACAACTGATCGTTTCGGTTGCCGCTCGCGCTTGATTCTTAGCTGATGATTCGGGCTTAAAGCGAGAGCTTCATGAGAGACTGAACACAGCATACTTTTTTTTTAAATAAAATATGGTTGTTGAAAGAGGGGAAGGAGGTTGGTTTTGGCAAGGAGTCGGCGCTATCGGTAAGTATACGCCTAAGCACTCAGCGTACGTTTTTTTTTGGGGTAAAAGTTGTTTGATGAGATGAGGGGAAGGGGGATGTTTTGACAGCAAAGGTTCAGCGCTATTGGTTTACACATTCTCTTTGCTGTCGGAGAGGGTAAGAGGGGAATTGTTGACGACAAAGGGGAGTGGCGCTAACGATATACGCTACACAGCGTACGTTAAGCTCGGACAGAAATAACTACGGCGATAACGAGTAGGAACTAAGTATAGGGTTATTCGAATTCTGTGGGGTAGGATAAAGGCTTAAGTAATTCTGTGAAGCAAAATTCTGTGAAAATCCATCGTCTATGCTCAACGGTTTAAGTGCAATTAGATAATGCGACAGATTTTTTTCAAACTATCACGGTTAGGTTTATCAAAAAAAAAAAAAAACCGTTAATAATGATTCAATTATTTTATTTATTTAGGTAGGTATTTTGTAGCTTTAATACAATGAGTGTTAACAAATAAACATATCTCGAAATGTTAGCGTTTGGTGTCGAATATGTCAACAGTTTTGATGTTTTACCTCAGAAATATTGCAAAAGCTTTTATATATGCAGTAGTTTACATTATAAGAAGATCAATGCTGGGTATATGACTATTTACGTGTATCCTTCTCTACAACAGAGAAACAACAGACGATAGCTACTGCTTACAACAGGCGATTGCTTCTGCTTTGTCATATTATAGATATTTTTGGTTTGTGTATTAATCTAATAACAAATAATAATTATTATTTTATAATTTTTCGCATGCGCATGATGCTGTCTACCTGACATTTGTACGCCTAATCGGCACAACATGATTTTAAGCGACTAAATTTAGTGTAACATCTTTTATGCACTTGTTGTATAAATTCTCGTGTTGTATGCAAATAAATTATCTTTATCTTTATCTTTATAGACAAACCCATGCATCCGGCATTCCCTATTAAGTCTCCACTGAATAACGACGTGTAAGTCTTATTATATCCGCTTAGTTATATTTATGTTACATAAAAAATGTACATCGTGTCAGATTCGTCCGTATCCAGAATTAATCTGACAGGTGCGCCGTGAGAACAGGTTTCTATGAATTTGATATGTGACATCTCGGCCGTAGACAGAGTGGCTCGTAAACTTTAATTCGAGACATAAATAACCTTTTATACAACCTTTATAGAGGCATGTAACGCAATACAGCCACTGAGAATGGGGAGTGGATAAAGGACTGTCATTAGGGGTATGACCACAGTAAATAGTACCTACGTTGATCTCAGAAAGGTGTTTATGAACGCAGGGAGGCTAGACACACTATATAAAGTAAAGTAAAGTTTTATTTGCTAAGCACATTGTTGAAATACTATGTACAAAAAGGTAAATTTTTATGGCATTAAGGTATTACATAGTCTGAGTTATGTATCAGTGGGCCCCAAACTGGGCAATGCCTGTATCTTGGCGCCCCAGGGCTTCGATTTTCCTACATACAGATTGGCGCGACTAGGCATGGATAAGTATATATATAAGAGGTTTGTGTTTACAAAATTTTTAATAAGTGAAATTATAAATTATTACAACAAGTTCAGATAATCAAAATATTTTAGGTATAATGTCATAAGTGCATACAATACAACACCGGTCCGGTTCGACCGGACACTTCGGTACTTTGGCGCGCTAGAAGAGATTTTTATCTCTACAAGATAAAACGAGATGCACTATGCAAGAGTCGTAAGCTTGGAGGAGAAATTAATATAGTCTTAAGTTAATGTAAGATTAGGATTTCTACGCCTGTGCACGTTGACTAGCGCTTTTTTCATCGTAGCTATTTAATTAATTTGTTTTCTTAGTGAACATTCTGTAAGTACCTGTACTATCAAGACTTATGAAGAAGGAAAGATACGATCTGCAGAGTCCTCAGACAACCCTACAATGGCTGGAGACCATATACACACATTGACATACCTACATAACGCGAAACTGACCTTTTTACCAGAGAAAATAGCAAATAACCATAGAACTCTACTAAACTCTAGCGAGCTAAGTGGAGCGTCTTTTTAGAGGCATTTTATGACCTATATCGTCACTGCAACAACTGCCTCGCAACACACGAAAGGTGAGCAAAATTTGGTACAATTTTCCTTCTTAACGCTCTGTGACAAATACGTCAACTTGAAACATCATTTTATTACTCAATTATTTATTCATTATATCGTTAGGACGCTCATGTGCATCTCAGACAGTAAAAACATGATGGTGATGCCAATGACTTTCCATCACGTGGAAAGTCTAAAGCAAATTCACGAATATAGTGTCCTGGGTTGATCGATACTCATATACCAACAATGATGAACTTAAAGATTATGATATAAAGACTCCATGTCGCCGCGCTAAAGCCTAATTTAGATTGAGAAGTCTAGAGACGTCTATTTTGTTGCTTCGAATTATTTTGAAAATCGAAATAATTTTAATCGTGTAATTAGATTTTATTGAACTCGGACGTTTTTGAGGACGACGCTACATCCCGTTGATACTTTATCAAAGGGTCATGCAAATTTGATACATTTATGATTTCACCTATGAACAAAATTATTGAATGAAATGATCACTATACGTGTTATTAGTCTAAGGTACATTTACATACACCCCCCACTGCCGTTTGTGAACCTCTACGAATTTTGTTTCTACTTCCGACATAGATTTCAAATTGTTTTCAACCCGAGATGACCATGAGTGTTAACAAGCGATTACCTAAAACAAATGTTAGCTAGTACTGTTGTCTGAACAAACAAGGATTAGTTTCCTACGCTAAAGATAACAGCGATAGCTGAATAGCTGATAAGAATACGAGCGTAGTATGACGTAAGGATGCGGTATATTTATCGCTCAGTTCCTACTTTAGAATCATTAAATTGTATTTAGTCAAATACAGAGGAAATACTG
Organism: Lycia hirtaria; assembly: GCA_947563715.1. NCBI lineage: Eukaryota > Metazoa > Arthropoda > Insecta > Lepidoptera > Geometridae > Lycia > Lycia hirtaria. The sequence goes on along the minus strand of OX387376.1, from coordinate 2,090,049 downwards.
GAAATTGATAATAAGTATTTCTAAGTTCTGCGAGGCATAGGCTTATAAATTGTTGATACTCGAAGGGCATAGATTATTATTCTACTGCGAGCAGTAGACCTCGTTCGTGTGCATAATAAACAGCCGAAATTGCTGGCTAAATGAATACTCGATATATATATATATAGCGTGCGAATGTTGGTCGATAGACAACCCACACGAAAACATGTTATGGCGGGTAACTATGTATAATCAATACTTTATATCCCGGAAATGATTATATAACTGTGGACATTTCACACAACATCATCTAGCTAGCCCAAACTAAGCAAAGCTTGTACTATGGAACTAGATGGCTGATAGAATACATATATACTTTTTTTTGTAAATATATACACATGATACATAGAAACACCCAGACACAGAACAAACATCCATGCTCATCACACAAATGTTTGCCCTGGGTGGGGATCGAACTCACGACCTTTCAGTTCAGCAGGTAGACGTAGACACACTACCAACTGAGCCACAAGGCCAGTCGAGTATATTGGGATAACACAAAAATTCAAAACTGCGGACTGCTGCCTGTTTCCCATATTATGATAATATAAGTGTAGAAGTTGAATGAATATCCTTAAATATTTGTATGGGCTACACGTCGCATTTCACTGTTTTTATTTAATCTTAGAAGCCTTCGTTTTGAAATAAAACCTATCAAATCGATGGTTTTCTACTGAGTGTTTATCCATCGTTATTCCAATTTTAAATTGTAACAGTGTGAATCATCCAACCGTTGGATAACATGTTTTCGGTTACCTACTTAGAAAACTTCTTCGGCGTAATGGCAACACATTCCAACGTGATCAAATTACGGAGCACCGCTGCTCTACTATACGTGGAGGAAACACGAGCACCTCCAATTAACCGGATTGTAATGAAGACGTTCACATCAAGTTACGTGGGTAACAGCTCAGTCATTTCGCATTTGTCAAGTAAGTGCTAATGTTATGCGATTGTTCTCTTTATCCGGTGTCACGTTGACTTCTCGACCCACATTATATTGTCACTTACAGCTGGCAACCCATTGTACAAGTAACGGTGACCATTTGAACTTAGAACGCATAATCGAACTTTGTCGTATTATGACTAGGCAAGTATGTGATCGTCACGACATTGATTTGATTATCGATTTAGATTCAGAGTTTCTGATTGGGCGTTGATTACTGCCAAGACACAGTTTAAGTTGCAGTTGCCAGGGTTCGTTTCTAAATCGTTTTCGGCCTCACACATTAGGTGTGCTCGTACACAAAAATGCCAGTTGGAGGCGGGGCGCGCGGCCAATGCACCTGGCGATCGGCCGGCGCATTCCTCACGCACTCCTTTTTATGCTACACTATAAGTTTAGCCCGACCGCTCTAAGCAGAGCTCTCCCTCTTGAAAGATTAACAGACAAGGAAAGGTCACATTTTCTCTCCAACATGGCTCACATTAAAGCGGTCACCGATGCAGAAACGAAACGCAACTCCTATTTACTTTTTTTTTTTCTTTTTAATTTAACTATTCCATCTCCGCGTCTTTGTTGGCCGGCAGGTCGGATCAAAAAACTTTTTTTTGGGAGTTCTAATGCTATTGAAACGGTCATCGGAGGTGTTTTAAACGTCCGAACAAATATTTACACTGTGCTGTGTGCTTGCAGGATGGATTTATGATGCGTTTAAGAGGACTCGACATTTGACATAAAGAATTAACAGGTACCCTCGAATTGGTTCTTTTTAATTGGACTTCAAAACGTTGGACGCGGTCCTTATACAGAATGGCTGTTACATGTGATATGTTTTAAAACATGAAGTAATACGATACTCGGTACAGTTTACTGAAAAAATTTAAAATTACAAGTACAAGTTAAATCACGTCGTGAACGTGACATGAACAGATAAAAGTGTGTCAGAGCGCTAAAAACGAACGTTTGTGTTCTGTTCTTACGCATTAACCGCAAAAGTGTGTGCCGACTGCCGGCGCCACCGACGAAAACAAACCTGTTCATGCAAAACGTTAATTTTTGTTAACATATGTACATTTGTACAAGCGACTGGATATACCTGCGACGAACGAGAAAGCGGGAAATGCTAAATTATTTCCACTATTTTGTGTGTCCAGTTCTTTAACAAAAGAAGCACCACATTCTTTAATACTTTTGTCATGTCTACGAGTACTACTTCTGCTAGTCTCTAACTAGCACTATAATATGTAGATGCTTCATTAGAATTCGAAATAATCAGAACGAAAAATAATTAGAATATTCCGGTTACTATAGTTTATTGTCGTCGGTCAATAACACAATTTTTGGTGACGGCTGAATATTAACCACGTCGGAAATGCGGACGCCCAGTTATTACTCATTAACTGTGTATTCAGGTAGGCAAAACAATGTTTGTTTTGCTTGTTGTGGTTGAACACATCTGCACAAATAGGAAGTAACTTGCGGTGAGCCGCTACAAGCTTGATAGAAGAGTTCAAAGACTTCAAAAAATGTAGAAACGTATTGCATAAGCATTCAATAGCTGGCTGAATCACTGAGGGTGAATGAAACTTCTAAGTTGCTTCTAACGCTTTGAGACATGTAAAGACGTCGTGTCAAGCTGCGACCATACATGAGCAGTCAAACGTCCACAAATTGTCAAGTCATCAACATGCTCCAAGCCAACTTTCACCGATAGTTACACAAGCGCAAATAAAGCAAAATTAGCGTTTATTTAAAGCTACCTATTGTGACCGTCGTTAAGTTCCTATTGGCGTTTCGTTCGCGTGTCTAAATTGAAACCCCGAATTTAGGGATGTTAAATAATAATCAATTGCAAGGATGGGTGGTACAAACCCATCGATTTTTCTATAATTTTTAGGCAATTTATTTTATTTTATTTATTTTTTGCATGCCTTTTCCATCAAATTGTTAGAAGTAACGGAATCGGCAAGAACGTATTCTAATTTGAATTTAAAGAATCATCAAGTAATTTGCACCGGTTTTGTTAATCGATATAATTATATGAAACAATTTCAAATTTAATAATAGTAATTAAAATGCAATTATACAAGACATTGACCAAATTTACATACTCGTCTTCACTAAGAAATACATTATTACCCCAAAAAAATAATTTTCAAGGCACCAGATCTAATCGACTAACAATCGCTTAGAAATCGATGTTTACCAGTCACATCTCTACCGGTGGCTTCGTTAGCCATGCATTTGTCATGATAATTGTCGGAAAGCCATTTGTGGCTTTGACGGTTCTTCATTATGACTTGTTCATGTACGTCAGAATCTTTGACCTTGGGTAAAAGATACAATTTCTGATACAGTGTGACTGACTTAGATGTGGAACTGAATGGTCTTACAATGCGGCATCAAGAAAAATATATTCGGTTTGATAAATAGTCAACTCAGCACGTTTTCGCATGGACTAGTTTATTGCTGTTAATCGGCAATACGTCATAATATCGGATATTGTAACAATTGACATTTCGCGACAAGGAGAACACCAGTCTAATATACAGGTGTGTCGAAATGAGTGGATAATTCTTTAACTACGTGGAGAGTCTCGGTAGAGGCCGTAGATAGATGTTATCTAGGTAATTTCAGTTACTCTCATTGTTGACGTGACAACGTCAAATAAATTGATAAACGCCGGCTGCATGCACGAAAAAGTATGACTCATGTCTCGTTACGTTACGCTCGTTGTCCCGTTACAACCGCGCGCGGTGGCTGAGGAAGCGGGCGGGTGTGCGCCGCGCCCGTCCGTCGCTTTAATTATCATTCCTCGGTGCTCGCGCGCGGACGTATGTTGTCACGTTAAACTATCGTACGTAAACCGACTTCACAGACAACCAATTTTTTTTAAATTATTGAGTGTTTTCCTTCGTTTTCGTTTCAAACGTCGCGAAACTCGACAATCACAATTTTTTACGACACAAAAATATACAGTTTCTTAGAAACCAACCAATTCTAATTTGAAGTGGGAGTGATAAGACCTGCACTGACGTCCCGCTTGGGGCTTGGTCCCGCAGCCAACCAATGTTTTGAAAGAACAGTTTTTGATTATTATTTAATGTTCCAATTTTATGTAAAGTTGGTCTCACTGTACTTTGAATTGAATTCAATCTGTGCTATTATGTTCTAGCCTTGACTTTGACATTGTCCAATGTTACCATATCCGAGGTGTTTTGTGTCATTTGACGCGTTTTTTGTTGATTTTTTAGCAACGCAAAAAATACGTACTATTATAAGAGCTATGGGGTTGAAGTTGTTATTTGAATATGGAATTATCCATTACAAGGTAGATTGTAATCTCTATATATACATATATAAAAATCATTTGCTGTTCGTTTGTCTGGCTAAAACTCGAGAACGGTTGGGCCGATTTAGCTGATTTTGGTTTTGAAATGTATGTCATAGTCCAGGGAAGGTTTAAACGTTAAGAAAATATCGGGTCCACTCATTGATAGGTGATACGAAGTACGCCGCGGGTCATCTAGTTTATTATAAATATTTAAAAATTCATAAAAGACCTCGTAATCCACTGACGCAGTGGTACAGTAAAGGTCAAACAAAACTGTTGATTTTACATACGTATATTCGATGATAATTATAGAACCGTTGAACATACCTATATTCATTAAAATTTGCGAGCAAGCAGTTTAATCCAATGATTTTGTTAGAATATGAAAGAAAAAACCGGGTTAAGAAAGTAATAAGTCATAGTTCAGTAGGATTTAATGAGATGACCGGGGGATACACAAGTGGCATTCTAATTTCGAGAACGCCAATAGAATCTAAAAGTAAATATATATATGGGGATGAAATTAGCTTACGAAATGTCACGTGACGGCACGTGAGAGTTTCTTAGCATTTCGAAGCGTTAGCGTAGAAATAGAAACGTTTGCCTCTTGTCTATAAGCCTGCAGGAATGAAACGGTCCGATCATCCGATGACATAACAAAGACAGCAGAATACGAATGACGGCGATTGGCGAGTCGAGGGACAGAGGTTAACGACACAACTAAAGGGAGGCGCCTACGCCCAGCAGTGGGCTATCATAGGGTGATTATAATGATGACATCTAAATCATCACCGTGTTATATATTCTGAGATTCTGGTAACAGGTGAAAATTCACTTTAAATACAGAAATATTTCCAACAGCCGAAGAAAGAAAGTGTTTTAATGTGAATTCATATAAGTGGTATACAAGTATGTTTGTACTATAGTACTTCCTGTAGCCTAAACGGCTTGATCAATTTTCATGTGTGAAGTGTTGTTAGATAACATATTTAACCGACTACCAAAAAGGAGGAGGTTCTCAATTCGTTGGAAGCTTTTTTTTTATCCCTTGAAGATTATCGTAATCCTAACTGATATTATAAGAGTAAGCCTTGTCTATTTGTCTCTATTGTTCTGCCTCTCTACTTGTTACCTTTTCACAATTAAACGTCTGAACTGATAGGTATGAAATTTGGTACACGGATAGCCGAGGCACTGGAGACGGACATAGACTAGTTTTTGTCATCATCCTTGTCACCGTTTTTCATCATTACGCGGATAAGACCACGAGGTACGGATAGTGAGCTATATTTTGCCGTCGGCTTTGTAGTTCTGTTATGTCTACCTATATTTGAAGTTTGACCTATGAAAAGTTGATTAGCGAGTCTCCAGTCATTCCGAGACAATACGTGGGTTGAGCCGGTGTCCAAAGCACCTGTTCTTTTTTGTGTCAGACCAAATGGTCTAGAGATCTTATAGATAAGTATACCTATTTGTTCACTAAATAAGTACTGTTTAAATGAACTTATTCCTCAGCGCTAGTAATGCTTGTTTTATATTGCTATTTTTCAACAAAATATAGGTATATAAAAAGTACAATCTGATTGAATAACTTTGATCGACCTTTATAATGCTTCTCAAATATTTACTGTGTATTTCGCCTTATACATCACAGTCTGAAGAAATTTACATTTTATTTCAATAACAATATGAGCCAATATAACATTGTATTGAATTAAATATATATTATGCTTAGTAAATAAAAATAGTAATAATAACAGTAAAATTTGGCGTCAAATGGCCACATGGCCACACGGCCACAGTGGCGACTGAAGACGAGTCGGGCGATTACTTTACTTAGGGCTTGTCACGTAGAGTCGGGGAAAACCTAATCTACGCATAATACATAATTGATTGTATGTAATATGTAAATTGTAATGAGTAAGTAGCATGTTAGAGTACAATGCTTAACAAGTGTAAGTTTAGAAATCTCAAAAACCCCCGACAAAAAAAAACCGGCTTAAGTGATTTTGATGAAACAGCTAAGAACACTCCCGAATAATTCACCTTTCAAACAAAAAAAAAACAAAATCAAAGTCGGTCTCTATCCATTCGGGAGCTACGATTCCATAGACAGACACACACGCAGACACGTCAAACTTATAACACCCCGTCGTTTTTGCGTCGGGGGTTAAAAATCAAAGTTATCCGACATGCTAGTTTTAAGATAAAGCCGGTAACAATTTAAAACTGCGACAAAATAGGTAAGTTTCGGGCCCCCTTTGGGTTGAGAGAGAACGTGTGCTGTGTTGCCACAGGTGTGTTTTTCATATTTATTTACAGTTTTAAGCCGAAATTATGAGCGTCTACGGAGACTCATTATCTGATTACGAAGCAAGCTTGACACTTGTCTGTATTTTACCCGACAAACCATCGAGGGTAATGTTTTCCGAATTTCCAATATTGAGTTAAATAGGTTCGTTATAGGTTGCCGGACTCTGAAAAAATGGCGCACCTGTAAGTATTTTTAACGAGGAACGAGGAATTACGCCATGTGCGTCTTTCTGTCTGCCCGTATGTCACAGCCATTTTACTCAGACACTATCAGACCTACATACATGTACATATGAAATTTGGCATATAGGTAGATGTGTTCTATGCACCGCTACAGAATGCTATAGTAAAATTTAAAAAGAATCAAAAATAGGGATGGCACTCCGTACATATAAAATAGGGATGATTTTTTTATTCAACCCCCACCCCATCGTGTGGGTTATCGTTGAATAGATCTCTTAAAATAAGACTAAGGTTCAATTTATATATTTTTTCTGTCGTAATATGTGCAGGATATAGCCCGCCAAAGATGAAAAAATATGTGTGTGTGCTATTATTATGTTATTATTCAAAGAATTCTGTGGTTGAAACCTAAGACCTACTAACATCTTTTATAGCCTAACTGACTGCTTTGACTGCATAATCATTTTTTTTTTCAAATTAGGTAGGTAAGTAGGAGTAATTATATATATACAGTCGGAAAGTAGTATCTCAGATGAGTAGTAATAGTAAAACAAAACTTGACTTTATAACAGGATTACGTATGTTTCTTTCTAAACTAGCGCATTGTTTTGTAGGCAAAGTGAAATAATGTGGTGAAACGTCTTTTCATGCTGCCGGTAAACCTCTAAGAAGTTTCTAGTAAAATTACTAGAGCTTTACTGAAGCGTGACTTGTTTTTATTTGACTTTGGCTTAAAATGACGTTGTGATTTTATAATCATTATCTATTATTTTAGAATGACAAATAAGCATATCACGTAATTTCAATAAGCCCAACAAGAGATAAAGAAGAACTAAGTACCTACCTTCTTTCCAAATACCTAGATTTCCTACTGATTTAAACATAATACCTACAAAGGCCTTGTATTCTGTAATTTCAACGCAGGATATCATACAAGTGCTCTGTACTAACAATAATTACATCTATCAAGATGAAATAAGTCCGAACATAAAATACCTACACTTCTATTTTATTAACTCGATGAAATCCGTTAGATCAACACCTTCAAGACCACGAATGGACGGCCCACACACACATACACACAACACACCTACACCACGCTAATATTTCGACGTTCGTGATTAGAAAACATTCTTTTTTCAAAGTTAGAAAAAAGTTTTAGTGATGTGAAGGTACAGTTAAGTTTATTTACCCGATTCGATTCCAAAGCCTCTGCACTGTGTTCCTCCTTCTGCCTGAAGCAATTAGTGCACTTGCTCTTATTGAATATGTTCGGTGCGAATTTCCTGCAATCCGATCGCCCAGACATGATTGTCAGAGGTCAGGGTCAGTTACAACGTTCACTATGTCACCTTGCACAGCATGGTGCTATCGCAAAACACCCACACTAACGGCTTTTCGCCTATTTCTTCAAAAAACGAACACGTAGTTTATTACGCGCGCACCCACCGGTGAAGTGAGCTATCAGCGAAATCACTGCAAGTGAGCGCTAACGTCATACAAAAACACATGCACTATTTCACATTCTCCTTCGGCGACCGAACGCCGAAGCAGTCGTATATTCGCGTAAACAATAACTATTCGTATTCACGTCAAATATCAACAAATTCGTATCACAACAACATCGATATTACAACGGACACGCGGAGTTTAGAACACGCAACGACACGCCGACCGCTCGTCCATTTTACATCTGATAGAATTGAAAAGCAAAGCAACGAACGAACAGTTTGTTGTATTACCTACTACTTCTCTTTTCTTGTTTATGCGTCAGCACAACACTATTTGTCAATGTGTGTACGGTGTCAATGTAGTAGTGATGTGCTATTTCGCTCTCTCTTATATGTAACGTATCGCTCTGTCCTGGTTATTCTTTAAACGAAGGCAATAACATGCCGCTTAGTTTTGCCCTGCCATCTATTGACGTTTCTTGGGAATGTTTTATAAAGCATCGCACGAGTCCGGAGGTTGGTTCATGAAATGATAGGCAAAACTTTATTCACTGTTTCATTCCAAAGATTCGGTTTAGATGGCGCTACTTGCAAAATAGAAAAATGTGTTTATGTTTCCGTACCAAGGGGGCCTATCCGTGAAGCTACGGTGCGGTGTGAGTCTGTCTGTCTGTCCTACAATTAAACGGCTGTTACCTACATTTGAACGGTTATATATAGAAGTCTTAAATTTTCCAAGAGTGTAATGTTTCATTATTTTTATTAAACAGAACATATATAACATAGAATATATTATCTTAGACTGTCTCACTCCTGGGCAAAGGTCTCCGTCACTTCCTTTCATAAATCACGTTGCATCGCTGCCTCCTGCCATTCTTCTCAGTATGGATCAAGATCGTCACGTTAGCGTTTTCTAAACCTTCCGGGGAGGTTACCTTAATCGATAAAGCAATCTTATTTCAATATTACTTTGATCTTAGTCTTGCTCTCTCAATTGTAGTAAGAGCGAGACAAAAGTTAAAGTAATATTGAAATACGACTGCTTAAATGCTTGTGGTACGGGAGCAGGCATTTGATATTTATAAATCAAGGAATACTAAACACTGGCCAAGAGCGAGACAACCTTGCATTTAAAGAAAAGTGGGATATTATAAAACCTCTTTGTTGATTCCACAATCATGCGAATCTAACGATACCGGTAACGACATTGCACGTCAAAATCGGTCAAGCCGTTTAGGCCGTAGGAAGTAATATGGAAACATACATGTATACATAAAATACTTGTAAATTCGCTCCGAACAGTGTAAAAAGTTCGCTCTGAAAAATCCAAATGTGTGTTTTTACATTTGCGGACCCTTGGTATTAGACTGGTTTGGCTGGGCATTGCAGTTGTTTTTCTCCGCTATATCCTTCGCAGCTCGACTTACGGCATTCGGAACGCACTTTATGAAAGTGACAGTAGTTTGACATTGTTAGTAGTTTAGTAAAATGTCAGTAATGACAATTGACATCACTCATACGATATGACGTGTGTAGCGGAGGAACCAATAAAATAGCTTGTGCCGCTAATTCATGTTTTATCAGGCGTTTTTCCACACGAAAACCTCTCAAAATTATCAGTCCTGCTTGGAACGTGCTGTGAATAATAGCTTTTCGCATCAGATAAAGTATTCCTTCGCTGTGCCGTTCAGTTTTCAAGGTGAGAGTGTGGTCGTTCATAATTGTTGTTTCTCGCTTTTATTAGTTTAATTTAAATTATTTGGAGTCTAGGAGGAAATTATAATGGTTTATGGATAGAGCTTTAGTCATCCGGTGTTACAAATTTGGTGCGGGAGTGGTCAATGGTGTGATTATAATTTGGATTTGGTGTGGTTGTTCCAGTATGGTAGATCTGAGTTTTGTGCCGGATCTTCCTTCCGGACCTCTGGACGTCTATAGAAATAGCGCCTCCTTCGACTGGAAAAACCTCAAATTAGCTTTGGAAGGAGATTTGACCCTTCTCAAACTTAAGGTAAGAATTCTGTGCAAACTTGAGAATAATACCTTAAGTTGTATGTCATTTATCAGGAATGTTTCACAGCTTTCATCTAGTAAATCTCAACCGAAATTGTCTCTAAATAGTTCAATTTTTATTTGCTATTAGTAACCTTGGTTACCTGCTATCTCACATGAACAATTAAATTTTATAGTGCCAAACAAAATCTTTTGGCAGTCTCCTTCAATGTCTAAACTATTCAAAAAATAAAAAATATTTTTTTTTCAAAATTTCACTCAATAATTTCTATGTATTATTAGGTGATTCTATGTCTGTTAATGTGAAAAAGTTTATTAAATCATAATGCCAGCCTCTGTAGTAATGTACTGATTTTTATTATATTTACCTACAAATATATATATATATATATATATTTTTTTTTTTATATATTTTGTTTTGGAAAGGACTATAGTTTAGATTTCATTATTGTTATCACAGCATGGGTGAAATTCTTTGACCACAACCTCTCCTTCAACAGCAAGTTGTTGGTCAAACATTGACTTATTCACATAAAAAAAAAACAGCTCATAGCTAAAATCACATATCACTTTTTATGGTTAAAAAGGCTTAAAGTTAAATAGGTTAAAAAAACTCTCTTTCTCTCATTACATACTGAAGTATCTTCTACAAAAATTTATAGATAGTTAAACAAACAAATTAATAAACAGTCGGGATAATGCAGGTGCAAGTCCCATCAGATATGTGTAATTTTTGGACTGCCTAAGTTTGTAAGAAAAACTGTCTTAGTTTGTAAAGTAAATTATGCAATGTCTCTCCAAAATTTAAATTACTCATAATTTCTTAGGAATTGATAGAACAATTACATTGAATTTACTTCATTATAATTATATTTATATTCTTTCATGCATATTGAATGATACTTTAATTGTATAAGAGTTTTTTAGATAATTCTTATTTTAACCTGGCTGGGCAAGAACTAGTATTTTGTAGGTGTATGTATGCTTTTATATTACATTATTTGTTATAAAAAAAAGTATTATATTCAAAATGATATGCATCAGAAACAAATATCAAGAAGTGTAATATAACATATTAAGTATCAGTTATAGTTTAGGTTTTATGTATGTATTCGTAATGCACCTCTTTGGTGATAAAATACTTGTATTATAATCTGACAATTTCTGTGTAATTTCTTAGTAAAAAACATGATACAATATATGCATCAGCTGTTTTATGTGTGATATCATCATTTCAGTATATATTACTGTGTAATCATTTGTGTCATGGTTCTTATCAATTTACTTCATATTGAGGTGTAATAAAATTCAATTGTGTCCCATTAACTCTCATAAGGGTGGGAACCCAACATAGATGTGTTCAGCTAGGCTAGGATTGGAATTTATATTTAACTGTGTATTTAAAATGTAATCTTCTGACTAAATGTCATTGTGGGGCATAAACAGTTAGTTGGTCTGAGACAGGCATGACATACAATAAATATTAAAGTTTAAAAAATTGAAACAACCAAATTCAAATGCAAATTTTTTTTTAAACAAACAAATGAACCAATTTTGTTGAAATTTCTTGGGGGCCAATTTGAAAGTAAGTATACATAGTATAATCTTTCAAACAGAAAAACAGTGTTCTAAATCGGTTTCAGGCATGACATACAATAAATATTAAAGTTAAAAAAATTGAAACAACCAAATTCAAATGCAAAATTTTTTTTAAACAAACAAATGAACCAATTTTGTTGAAATTTCTTGGGGGCCAATTTGAAAGTAAGTATACATATTTGAAAGTAAGTATATAATCTTTCAAACAGAAAAACAGTGTTCTAAATCGGTTTATAAATGACAGTGTTACGAGGTAATAAACCTAAAAAAATACAACCTGAAAATTTAAGTATCCCTTATTTGAAAAAGAGGCGGTTATGGATTCATGTGATGAGCCCATGCCCAACAAGAAACAATTAGTGTGTCTTAGTGTTTCTATGTAGCATGCATAAGTTTATATTTTATCTATGTATGAAACCAAAAAAATAAAACTGGACAAATGCGAGTCAGACTCGCCCACCGAGGGTTTCGTACAAACTAGTAGATAAAAGGGGGACATCGTATTTTTTTCATATTTTTCTTCTTATACCGAAAAATATACATCGTAAAAATATTTAAAAACCTGTTTTAACTTATGCCAATAAAGCTCTTTCATATGATACCCCACATGATACGGTTAAAGAACTTTAAAATTTGGACCCTCATTCCTTGCATAAAGACATTATTTTTTTGTGATTAAATTAAAAATGTCCAGTTTTCGGATTTTTTCCTATATGTGTACTCTAACACAATGCTTCTTGCCAAATTTCATAGTTCTAGGTCAATGGGAAGTACCCCATAGGTTTTGATTCCCTTGTGAGTGTCGAAATGTGCGTTTTTTACGATATATTGGGCTGTAACTTTTTTTTACGAAAACTTAGAAACTTTATTTTTCTTTCTGCAGCAAGATACTATGGATATATGGTATATATATATGGTTTTAATTTCAACGCGATACCTTCACGCGTTCCCGAGATAAAGGTCTTGACACCCGGACAGACGGACAGACAGACAGACGGACAACAAAGTGATCCTATAAGGGTTCCGTTTTTTTCTTTTGAGGTACGGAACCCTAAAAAAACAAAGAGCTAAACTATATTATATGAAAAATAAAATGCAGAAGAAAAGTTTTAGCAGTCTAGCTGACATGTATAATATGTACATAAAATATAGCCTATAACACTCAGGGAGTGAAGACGAATCTAATGACACCTTTCAAATCAAAATCGGTCATGCCGTTGAGGCTGTAAGCGATTATATAGAAACATACATCATACATTCATACCTACATACATAGAAAAAACATAACCCAGTAGGTAGATTACACAGTTGGGTAAAAAAAAACAGTAAAAAAGTACATACTTATATAGTACATATATATATATAGGTTTTAATATAATAAAAACCTATAAATATTCCATCTGCTATCTGGTTCCCTCCCGTAATACCAACTATTCAAAACATTTATAACATAAATTACAAATGAATCAATAAATAAATGTCCTAGGTGAATTCCCAATGTAAAGGATGGATGGGGGATGTACTCTTGTTTCATAGTATTATTAATGTATCATAAGGAATTTATCAGTGTTGATACCAAGTACTGGCAAGTACCGATTTTCCCAAGACTGACGAATATGTTTACCTCATTTATATAGAATGTATGTAGTAGTAAATATAATAGAACCAGCTACATCCCGCGGTTTCGGCCATTATTATACGGGAAATGTTTGTTTTTATAAATATCATCCTGTCCAATGGGTTTAATTAAGATATGTTCAGCCATTTTAGCGTGATAAACATACTTATAAATAAACATTCATATTTATAAGTGTTATATATAGATACAGGAGTGTAGGATTCTACAAAATCAAAATCTTTTTGCGCATTACGAAGTTGGTTTTTCAGTGTTTTAAACCATAATAATCATGTTTATTAAGATACTTACACTGTAGATGAGCGCATAGCACAAAAAAAAAGTATATATGTATTCTATCAGCCATCTAGTTCCATAGTACAAGCTTTGCTTAGTTTGGGCTAGATGGTGTTGTGTGAAATGTCCACAAATATTAATTTTATTTATATTTATTTAAGAAATTGTAAATCTGCAGTTTGACGCACATATGTTTAAATATGTGCATAAATGAATAATAATAATAAAATATTTTGATGTAAAAGATATCTTTTGAAAGATGAAAAAATTATATTTTTTATCAAATACTTTTTCCCAGAAACAATTCCTTTTTAATTACAAGCTAAATTAATCTTAATTTATTAAGTAGGTAAGTTAATTAACGCTGTGTAAGTCGTTTAAAGATAAAGATAATTTATTTGCATAGTAGTTTGGTAAAAACCAAACTACTGAACTACTGCGTATTTTTTATGGAATCGTGTTCAGTGTCTAATAAAAAAAAAGTAGAATCGCACATTTTGAAGTCGTCTGACTTCACTTTTTTAAACTGTACTTATAATATTCCCACCCAGTGATTTTATATCTTTAAAAAATGTTAAGATGTATGAGAGAAGTACCAGCAGGCCTCGAGCTTGTGATCGAGGCGTGCCGCTAAACAAAATAAAATAAATAAAGTAGGAGCAAAGAGGTTAGCAGTATTTTCCAACCTCATTGTGTAGGTGAAACATGGAGCAAAGAGGTTAGAAGTACTTTACAACCTCTGCGTAAGAGAGGCATACAGATACAGGCGGAAAGACAGCGGCGACTTCGTAATAGCACAGTATAAATAACTCTTCCATAATAGGCTTCCGTTAGCATCGTTTAAATACGGAAGCCTACAAAGCTCGGCATATTATGCAATGCTATATTTATCAGTTACAAATGACATGGTACAATGTGGGCGTATGTCCTTGACCACTAGAGCCGCGCCGGCCGGCGTGCGCGATTCTGCGATTAGTCTGTGATAACCTGTTATACAATAAAATTATTGCTAGCCTATATTTCGTAACATTACATTATGTTGTTATACGAGAGCGTTTAGGCATAGTCCTCCTAGATGTGGAGTTGACTCGCTGCGACGTCATCAATGTTGTCACGTAATAAGTCACCATGACAAGGAAGCCAACCACTAAGTCAATATGTCCAATGCTGCACATGCGATCTTATATTATCTCCTTTCCTATTCCACAAAAAACAAACCACAAATTCTTTATAGAAGCAAAAATTCAGCATAGTACCATCAATTTCTTATTAAAATGGTCAAAATTCGTACACTTAGGTCCACATTTTTTATGCGTAATGCATAGGAGTGGCACTCCTTGCCACCTCCTCTGTTTCCTACCGATTATATCTTGAATTTTTAAAGGCTTGAGTGAATAGATATATCTTCTAGATCAACGTGCGCCATCCTCGGCTACAGTGTTGCTTACTATCCTTCAAACGAGTTAGTGGTCAAGCGCAAGTCTATTTTTGAATAAAAATAATAATAATGTAGATGTCAGTAGACCAATGACTTATATAGATGTACAAGACTAGTGTTTCGCGACATCGCTCGCGTAGAAATGCAATCCGTTCCCAAGTCAACTTTCATGTAAACTTCAGTAACTGTAACTTTTTAAAATCGTCAAGCCAAGTTAGAGGCCTTCCGGCGGCTTACTAACTCTGATACTACGGCTGGCTACTCACTCTATACGATCTTACTTGCTTTTTAGGGTTCCGTATCTCAATAGGAAAAAACGGAACCCTTATAGGATCACTTTGCTGTCCGTCTGTCCGTCTGTCCGGGTGTCAATACCTTTATCTCGGGAACGCGTGAAGGTATCGAGTTGAAATTAAAACCATAAACGCAGATAGTATCTTGCTGCAGAAAGAAAAATAAATGTCTCAGTTTTCGTAAAAAAAAGTTACAGCCGAATATGTCGTAAAATACGCACATTTCGACACTCACAGAGGAATCAAAACCTATGGGGTACTTCCCGTTGACCTAGAACTCTGAAATTTGGCAAGAAGCATTGTGTTAGAGTACACATATAGGTAATACTACCAGAGATGGGCAGCAGCATCCTCTGCGGAAAACGCTACCCACTGCGCTCGCCAACCCGCATGCCAAGCGTGGCGAGTAATGGCAAAACCCCCCCCTATGACAGACGACAAAAATACCAGGCCCCCAGTCCCCGGCAGCTCCGCTATTCCGGACTACGGTAGCGGTCCCGGTCACGGCGGAGCAAGGGGTGCTAAGAATCTCCGGAAGAGATCCGGCTACCACCCCCTGCATAAACGACGACTGGCCCTGGTAACACACAATATTCGCACGATGAGGACAGACGAGAAGCTAGCTGAGCTGGAAGAAGAAATGAGTAGGTTACATTGGGATATCCTGGGGTTATCGGAAGTCCGACGAGAGGGTGAGGACACGATAACCCTGAAATCCGGTAACCTACTATACTACCGGGAGGGCGACCAACAGTCCCAAGGTGGTGTCGGGTTTCTCGTCCACAAGTCCCTTGTTAACAACATTCTTGCCATCGACAGTGTATCGAGCAGGGTTGCGTACCTGATACTCAGAGTATCCAAGAGATATTCGTTGAAGGTCATCCAGGTATACGCACCGACCTCGGCACACTCGGATGATGAGGTGGAGATGATGTATGAGGACATTAGTAGGGCCATACACACTTCTGAGACCTATTTTAATGTTGTTATGGGGGACTTCAATGCGAAGCTGGGCAGGAAATGCGAAAGTGAGTTGAGAGTGGGGCAATTTGGATATGGACAACGGAACCCCAGGGGACAGAGGTTGGCCGACTTTCTGGAGAAAGAGGGACTCTTCATGATGAACTCTTTCTTCCAGAAGCCACCTCATAGGAAATGGACCTGGTTGAGTCCCGACGGTTCTACGAGAAATGAGATAGACTTCATCCTGACCACCAAGAAACAAATATTCAATGATGTCTCTGTGATCAACATGGTTAAAACCGGAAGTGATCACCGAATGGTACGAGGCACTTTGAATATTAATGTTAAACTTGAGAGGTCCCGTATGATGAAGTCTATACTCCGACCCACTCGCGCCCATATCCAAAACCCCGAGAGCTTTCAGCTCGAACTATCAAATCGCTTCGAGTGCCTGGAGAGCTGCGCATCGGTGGATGAGATCAATAACAGGTTTGTGGAAACTGTCCGTACGGTGGGCGCGAAGTTTTATAAACCCCACCGTACAAATAGACCGCAAAAGCTCTCAAGCCATACCCTCGACCTCATGGCTGAACGACGCTCATTGCAACTGCAGTCTTCCGGTGACGCCGAGTCATATAGGCGGCTCAATAGACTAATATCAAAGTCTATGCGACACGACATCCGTACCTTTAATACTAATCGTATTAAAGAGACGATAGAGCGGAATAAAGGCTCCAAAGTGTTCGCAAGAGACATGTCTATTGGGCAGAGCCAATTGACGAAGCTGAAGATGGAAGATGGCAGTATAGCGTCGACCAAAGCAGAAGTCTTGAGGGAAATCGAGAGGTTCTATGGACAGTTATACACATCGGTCGCAAAACCTGTTAGCAGTTTGAGCAAAGATCCAAGAGCCAAACTGACTCGACATTATACCGAAGATATCCCGGACATCAGCCTGTACGAGATTAGGATGGCCTTGAAACAGCTCAAGAACAACAAGGCACCGGGCGACGACGGAATTACATCAGAGCTACTGAAAGCGGGTGGAACACCGGTACTGAAAGTCCTTCAGAGGCTCTTCAATTCCGTCGTGCTTGAAGGTACAACGCCAGAAGCATGGAACAGAAGCGTGGTGGCGCTGTTCTTCAAAAAAGGAGACAACACTTTGCTGAAGAACTACAGACCCATCTCGCTTCTGAGCCATGTCTATAAGCTGTTTTCAAGGGTCATCACGAATCGTCTTGAACGCAGGTTTGATGACTTCCAGCCTCCCGAACAAGCCGGTTTCCGAAAAGGCTATAGTACCATAGACCACATCCATACGCTGCGGCAAGTGATACAGAAGACCGAAGAGTATAACTTGCCCCTTTGCTTAGCGTTTGTGGACTATGAGAAAGCCTTTGATTCGATCGAGACCTGGGCGGTGCTTGAGGCTCTCCAGCGATGCCGTATTGACTATCGGTATGTCGAAGTGCTGAAGTGCTTGTACAACAACGCCACCATGTCAGTCCGAGTACAAGACCAGAACTCAGAGGCAATTTCATTGAAAAGAGGCGTGAGGCAAGGAGACGTTGTCTCTCCGAAACTGTTTACCGCCGGTTTGGAAGATGCCTATAAGCTTCTGGAATGGAAAGGGCTCGGCATTAATATTAACGGCGAGTACATCACTCACCTTCGGTTTGCCGACGATATAGTAGTCATGGCAAAGTCGATGGAAGAGCTCAGTACGATGCTCGAAGACCTCAATAGAGTTTCCCAACGGGTGGGCCTCAAAATGAACATGGACAAAACGAAGGTTATGTCGAACGCCCATGTAGTGCCCACCCCAATATCTGTGGGGAACTTCACTCTTGAAGTTGTTGACGAATACGTCTACTTAGGACAGACGGTCCGATTAGGCAGGTCCAACTTTACGAGGGAGGTCAATCGTCGTATCCAACTCGGCTGGGCAGCGTTCGGGAAACTTAAAAGCGTCTTCTCGTCCAATATTCCCCAGTCCCTCAAGTCGAAAGTTTACAACCAGTGTGTGTTACCAGTGATGACATACGGCACTGAAACGTGGTCCCTAACTATGGGCCTTATAAGGAAGCTCAAGGTCACGCAACGAGCTATGGAGAGGGCTATGCTCGGAGTCTCTCTACGAGATCGAATCAGAAATGAAGAGATACGTAGACGTACAAAAGTCACCGATATAGCACAGCGGATTAGCAAGTTGAAGTGGCAGTGGGCAGGGCACATAGCACGCAGAACTGATGGCCGATGGGGCCGAAAGGTTCTCGAGTGGAGACCACGTACCGGCAAGCGCAGCGTAGGAAGACCAGCCACGAGATGGACAGACGACCTCATACAAGTGGCGGGAAGACGCTGGATGCAAGCCGCTTCCAATCGGTCTTTTTGGAAATCCATGGGGGAGGCCTATGTCCAACAGTGGACTTCTTATGGCTGAGATGATGACACATATAGGAAACAATCCGAAAACTGTTTTTTTTTTATTTAATCACAAAAAAATAGTGTCTCTATGCAAGGAATGAGGGCTGCCTCAAACGTTCGCTCGCTCGGATCCGAGTGGGAGGCGCCGCTACTCGGATCCGAGTGGTAAGCAAGGAATGTGTTAAATATTTTTACGATGTATATTTTTCGGCTTATGAAGGAAAATATGAAAAAAAAATATGATTTCCCCCTTTTATTTAGTTTGTTACGGAACCCTCGGTGGGCGAGTCTGACTCGCACTTGTCCGGTTTTATTTATTTAAGCTTTTATGCCCGTTATCTTAACTTATTTTTAATAGTTTAGCGAAATCCTTAGTGGATCTTTACGTCCTGTAAGGAATTGCTCTTGACTATTATAGCTTCATAGTTCGTATATATATAATATATATATATTTGTAATTTCTTCAGGAGTTGTCCTTATGTGTATATTTGTTATGTATTCTTCCAGTACAAAATATGGCACACGCTAGAGAGAGACCCACTGTTCGCACAGAGCCACGTGTCTCCGCCCGTGGAGGAACAGAAGCGGATCACACAGCTTCAGCTGAAGAAGATCAACGAGTACCGCTTCCTCACACACGAGATGGCCAAGGCTAGTTATAGTAAAAGGGTGAGTTTCATCAACATCGTCCTTAACAAGTACCGCTTCGTCACAAACGAGATGGTCAAGGCTAGTTATAGTAGAAGGGTAAGTTTCATCATCATAAACAAATAACGCTTCCTCACAAACGAGATGGTCAAGACTAGTTATAGTGAAAGGTTAAGTTTCATCATCATAAACGAATACCGCTTCCTCACAAACGAGATGGTCAAGGCTAGTTATAGTGAAAGGGTAAGTTTCATCATCATAAACGAATAACGCTTCCTCACAAACGAGATGGTCAAGGCTAGTTATAGTGAAAGGGTAAGTTTCATCATCATAAACGAATAACGCTTCCTCACAAACGAGATGGTCAAGGCTAGTTATAGTGAAAGGGTAAGTTTTATCATCATAAACGAATAACGCTTCCTCACAAACTAGATGATCAAGGCTAGTTATAGTGAAAGGGTAAGTTTCATCATCATAAACGAATACCGCTTCCTCACAAACGAAATGTTCAAGGCTAGCTAGTATGCAGTAGGAAAACTGCAGTTGCAGTATGTTGTTTTTTTTTTGTAAATTTAAGTTTTTCTTTGATGTCTTAAATTGGCTGAGTAGGAACATATTATATGTTTTACACTACTCCGTCTACACACTACTTGTAGCGCTCGTGGCGTAGCTTGACTAGGTGTTCCCGAACGATCATCAAAGTTAAGCAACGGACGGACCGGTCAGTTTTCGGATGGGTGACCGTGAGATCATTTCTTTCTGAGCGCTACCGTGGGTCGGATGACACGTTAAATTGTAGGTCCCGGTTGTTCAGCAATCGACAAGCCAAGTCAGAGGCCTTTCGGCGGCTTAATAACTCTGACAATAGGGCTGGCCACTCAGTCTATACGAACTTACTTACTACTCCGTCGCGCGTCGCCAGTATAAGTGATATCTGAATACATCTTTTTAGGGTTCCGTACCTAAAATGAAAAAAAAAAACGGAACCCTTATAGGATCACTTTGTTGTCCGTCTGTCTGTCCGTCTGTCCGTCTGTCCGTCCGTCCGGGTGTTAAGACCTTTATTTTTAAATATTACTCCTATCTAAATAAATACATTCATTTCTAATATACCTAACCAATGATTTTATATGTTTAAAAAGGTAATGCGCGAGAGAGTTAGTTGCGCGCGTTTATTATTATATTACCTTAAATATTCTGTGCAGTTACTTTATGAATGTGTGCGTTTGCATGAACACGATTTTTTGCATGTGTTTTTTGCATAACTTAGCATTATATCATAATACCGTAGTGAAGCCGTGACCTCAAAAAACATTATATTGATATATTTGCGGATTATCGTTTTCGCATATCCATTCTAATTCCTGCAAGTAGGCCGGTTATTGTCGTGCGAAGTGATTTATCAAAGCCTTTTGAACAACTAGCCCTGCCTCGCGGTTTCACCCGCTGAGTTAAGAAAAACGATGGTTATATTGGTGATGTTTTTTAATGTAGAAATAGGTTTGCGCTTGACCGCCAACTCGCCTGATGTTAAGCGACGTTGCGGCCTACGATGGAGCGGATTGATCCTATATCCGTCTCCAGGGTCTCGGCTATCTCTGTACCAAATTTCATAACAATCGGTTCACTTGTTTGGTCGTGAAAAGGTGACTAACAGAGAGAGAGAGAGAGAGAGAGTCGGACATAGAGAGTTACTTGCACTATTATTTTTCTCACGTCTCAGGATGTGTAAGAGTTTATATTGCACTTTTTCTGTAGTATGTCATACACATAAAACTGCAAAATAAATGCAACAAGAACTAAAGCAATGATTATCATCGCGCGTGGTTTTCTTACCCGACTGCGTAAGGAGGGTTATGTTTATTGAGGGTTTGTATGTATATATGTGTTTCCTTATGAGCATGTGCAGCCTAAATGCCTTGACCAATTTTGATGTGCGAAGATTCGTTAGATTCGTCTTCAGCCCCTAAGTGGCATAAGCTATTTTTTTTGTAATAATATACGACTCTTGAAAAAATAAAAAATATGCACTTTTTCGTCTCCTCCAACGAACTTTTTCGTCATAAATAAGTGATTTCACTGGAATTTTTCTGAAGAATGCGCACTTATAACCTTTTACAGCGATTTTATGCATAGTTTTTAACAAAAAACGTGCACTCAACGTATCAAGCGTAACGAAATCGTAATTTAGACTGCAAAAATTGCTTATCTGCAGTCGGGTATTTTTTCTTATAATATAAAAACTGTTTTCGGGACCGTGTTTAGGTGTAAAACAATATGAATGTCACACTGAGTCCTCTGCCCAGTTACCACTGTAGCGACACCACACCACCAACAGCCTTATCGGCTAACTAACTTTGACAATTAAGCTCATTGCCAGACTACAGTCAGCCAGTCACACATTGACGAATTTTATCGCGGTTTCGAGGAATCAACAAATCAAAATATAATTAAAGCTAAAAAAAAACCTAACTGAAAAACATACTTCAAAATGAGCAATTTAGTTTTAAAAACCAAAACTACTGAGCTAAAATGTTGATGAATTTTCTATAGGACCAAACTGAAAGTATATCCTTACAAACTTTTTTTTTTTAATCTGTTTAAGTATATAAATGATGAAGCTATGCGGTAACAAAACTAAAAGAAAAAAATACAAGCGAACTGTTAACCTCTTTCGTATTGAAGTCCGTAAAAACTAGTCATTGCCTACTTCATTAAACCCACAGTGACGACTTTAGTTTGATGATGAAGTTAATTGTCAGAGACAGTTAGCCGATAAGACCGCAGGTTAGGTGACCGACGACGAGACGGTAGAATGGTGCTGATGTAACGTCGTGGTCACCCATCCGAAAACTGACCTTATCGTATTGACATTGGCGAATGATTACAAAAACCTAGTTCAACCTGCAGCTGTTTTAACAAAAACGCCTATGAGTGACCATCGATGCCAAACATCTAGTCATATGACATAGATACATCGACCAGTACTTTAAGTTGTGCTTTTATGACTGACATGACATTAAAATAAATATGAACCTTGGTTTTTTTAAATAAACAAATAATAATGTTGCAGTAAATTAATAGTGAACAATTCTGTCAACATCATCATGTTCCCTTGCAAATTCATTTCTCACCTTTCTATTTTTTTTTATCAGCCCTGTTTGTACAAACTGTCCCTCTTCTGGGAACGGGCCATCTTCTCATTGTGAGAAGGGTTAGGCCATAGTCTGCCACGCTGCACCTTTCTATTATCCCTACTCAATGATTTTACATGTTTAAAAATGTTATGCGCGAGAGAGATAGCTGCCCGTGTTGAGCGCATCGTATGTACCTACTTACATAGTATCTCCTTTTAGGAGTAGGCAGCGCATTAAGGACCATGACGTCAAGGCCGTTTGACGTCATATTTGACGGAGAGAGGGTTGGAATATAGGTATACAAAATGTTGGCTTGTATTGCCTGGTGTCAGGACTGTCAGGTCAGCCCATCGTCTACATAGTTTCTTACGTTATTTTCCGCAAATATCTATCTGTTCATCTCGTGGCTGGTCGTCCTACGCTACGCTTGCCGGTGCGTGGTCTACACTCGAGAACTTTTCGGCATTATCGGCCATCAGTTCTACGTGCTATGTGCCCTGCCCACTGCCACTTCAACTTGCTAATCCGCTGTGCTATGTCGGTGACTTTTGTACGTCTAAAGGTCTCTTCATTTCTAATTCGATATCGTAGAGAGAGAGAGAGAGAGACTCCGATCATAGCGCTCGGGAAGGAAACTCAAAAGCGACATTTCGTCTAATATACATTAGTACCTCAAGTCGAAAGTTTACGACCAGTGTGTGTTACCAGTGATGACATACGGCACGGAAACGTGGTCCCTAACTATGGGCCTTATAAGGAAGCTCAAGGTCGCGCAACGAGCTATGGAGAGGGCTATGCTCGGAGTCTCTCTACGAGATCGAATCAGAAATGTAGGATATATGATGAAATTAAAAGGAAAACTAACGAGTAATAGACTATGAACATAAAAAAATTACTTAGAGACGTAAGAAATAGAAATGTTGCAAATTTAATTAAAACTAACAAAGTTAACTCGTATGTTCATAATACCCCTATTTGAAGATTACATAAATTATCATTTGCAACTACGGAACCTTACTTTGGGTGTTGGCACGACAGCAACTTGGTCGGTTATTTTATTTCTGTCGTAGTTTAGATTCTATATAACAAATATGTCAGACGCAAGTCACTGGAACGTTTTGCCATTGTGTTGAGCATGGCATTGATGTTTCGCAACCGTTCTCCCATTATTTTACCAATTTTTCTCACTTATTGTTTGTTGTCTCTAAAATAATAAAAAACAGAAAAAACAGCCTTCTCGTATTTCGGTACTTATTTTTCTTCGTGTACATAAATTGCGTGTAATTCATTAAATTTTAACTACTTAATTTAGTATACAGGATGACTGTTTGAATAACAATATTTATACAGGTGTTCAGTGTTAGATTCTCGTTCTAAATAATCAAATAAAATAGTTTGTTAATATTTGACCTAATTATTCTAAGAAACCAAAAATTACGGACACTCAAACCACGCGCGCCAAGAGTACATGTAATTCGTGCGATAACACTGCGCAACGTACCTACGTAGTTATGTGACTTGCGCTCGCTCGATGCGTGAGACTGCGCAGCGTCCATAAATTCTGGAATCTTGGAAAACTTTGAAAAGCATTTTTTTAAAGTTTTTTTTAAGAATTTGATTCGGTTTTATTTATTAAATACGTTTCATCATCATCTCAGCTACAAGAAGTCCACTGCTGGACATACATAGGCCTCCCCCATGGATTTCAATCAATCAATCAATCATTTTTATTGGCCTTATAACAATGTCAGTTACACTGGGCAAGTCAAATTTACATAAGTATGTTCCAAATTACCAAATACAAATACTATATAAAAATTTCAGAATAATTAACTGTCTAAGTTAACAAATATCTTTTCATTTCACTTCAATTAAAATTTACTGTTAATTTCAATTAACTGTCTATTAAATATTTTTAAACATAGCATAACCTATAATATTAATATTATATTTTTAAACAATAATTTAAACATTACGGCACATATTTTCAGTTAAAAGGTTTTTAGTTTTAAGTCAGAAAAGCTAAATATGTCAAAACACATACATAATGAAGTCAAAAATAAACTAAACAGTTACAGAAAAGGGCAGACGACTAATAGTGATGTAATAATTATAATAAATTAATTGAATTAGTTAAAATAAAAATGTCAAATAATAGAATAATGTCACACTATATAATTATAATTTAAATTCAAATTTAATTATGTCATCACTATCTATACCGTCAAGCATTTCAAAATACATACTTCTTTTTTTGCAAATGTCATCTATTCGTACGAGAATGAACATTCAATTAGACGCAGTGTCATATATTCATTTAAGGAGTAAAATGGGTTCGTTTCGAAAAAAACCTTAAGTTTTCTTTTAAATTCGTTTGCGGGCAGTCCTCTGATACTTTCTGGCAATTTGTTAAACATGCAAATTTTCGTGAAAATTCCTTGCTTTTCTACTTTTCTCAGTCTGGTTTTAGGCTTAGAAAGGTTTTCTTTATTACGCAAGTTATATTTATGTATATCTTTATTTCTTGTTAGTGTTGGGTTATGATAAATTTCTATGAGGCAATTATAAATGAACAAAGATATTACAGTCATGATTTTATTATTATTGAAGTATTGTCTGACTGAAGTCCTTTTTTTCAAGCCAAACATGATTCTAATTGCACGTTTTTGAGCTCGGAGCACCCTTCTCACATCGATTGAATTTCCCCAAACAGTAATAGCATATCTTATACTCGAATGTATATATGCATAGTAAACTGACATGATTGCTTTTGTCTCTAATAATGGTTTGAGTTTCAGCAATGCATAATTAGCACTGGCTAATTTTTTACATAATTTGTTAATATGTGCTGAATGACTAACTGTATCATCTATAGTATAACCGAGAAAAACATTTTCATGCAGATTAATATTTTTGTCAACTCCTTTACGAGCCTGATAGTGCATTACTACACTCTTGTCGGCGTTAAGTATTATGCCATTGGCATGAAACCACTCTTTGAGAAAATCCATTGTCTCATTGATCTTATGTCTTAAATTATCTTTAAACTTATCATGAATTCCGACATGGGTATCGTCAGCAAACAAGCTTACATATGTCCAATCCGGCATCACTTTTACTAAATCATTTATGTATATAAGAAACAAAATTGGCCCTAAAATTGACCCTTGTGGCACTCCTATATCCACGGTACCTGTTGCCGAGTTTGTTCCGTTTATTGAAACCATTTGGGATCGGTTTCTCAAGTAGCACCGCATCATATTAAGTTCTGAACCTTCAAATCCGTAATGCTTTAATTTAATTACCAATATGTCGTGTCTCAAACAATCAAAAGCTTTGGACAAATCACAGAAAATACTTGCGCACTTCTGTGATCTATCCAACGATTCAAGAATGAAATAAATTACTTCTCTTATTGCCATTTCTGTGGAGCGGCCGGGGCGAAACCCAAATTGAGTAGCTGTGAAAAGATTATTTTTTTCAAAATATTCAAGTATTCGCTTTTTGATGACTGACTCTAATATTTTTGACAAAATAGGCAATATGCACACTGGTCGATAATTCCCAAGTTCAGTACTGTCCCCTTTTTTATGTAGTGGTATGACTCTCCCAGGCTTAAGACAGTCAGGGAATATTCCTTTTTCTAAGCAGCTATTAATAGCAATATAAATAAGTTCTATTAAGCCGTCGTTATTTAAAATCAATTCTCTTATTATTTTAGAATTTAAGTCATATATGTCAGGTGTTGTCTTTTGTTTCATGCTTTTAACAATCGTCAATAATTCTTTGATGTCTACTGGGTTAAAATGGATCTTATTGCTAGTCTGGTTGCCTATTTCTAGATATTTAATACATTTATTAAGGTCACTTTGTGTATTACCTGTAAGTTTTTGGGCAATGTTTCTAAAAAAATTATTAAAAGTGTCTGCTATCTCTTTACTGTCTGTTATTTCTTTTCCTTCTTCTGACTTAATTTTAGATATTTCTTTTTTCTTATTCTGTTTTTTATTATATTTGACTTGTTCACTTATTATTTCCCAAGTTTCTTTTATTTTATTTTTTGCTACTTTTATTCTGTGCCCATATTGTATCTTTTTGGCTGCAGTGAAAACTTTTCTTAGGACTTTTTTGTATTTTCTTATATGTATTCCTCTTTGCTCATCAGGATCAATCTCTTGCAATGCCTCCAGCTTCGCCAGCTTTCTTTTCGATATTTCTATGCCCTCAGATGACCATTTCTTGGATACAATGCGCTTTACGCTTTTTTTCTTCGGAAAAGCAATATTATAATAATATTTGATCGCGTCTTGTAAAATTTTCATTCTTGTATTATCATCTGTACAAGATATAACTTCATGTTTCAATTTGACGAAATCTTTATTGAGAAGATAATGAAAATAGTTCCGGTTACTAATACAAAAATTTCTAGAAAAGGTTACGATTTTCTTTTTACATTTTGAGTCCATGTCATTTTCTTGGATTGTTAGTTTAATAACTTTGTGGTCCGATAGCTTACGATCTAATACATAGCCTTTACAGTTGTCAAAATTCACTATAAAATTATCAATACAGGTTGAACACGTCCCTTGCACTCTAGTTGGTATATCTAATATAAATTTACAGTTGTAGTTATCTAAAATTTTTAATAAGCGCCTAATTTTTTTATCAGATTTTAATATATTCAAATTGAAGTCTCCTGCGATTACAATTCTCTTTCCTTCTTGACAAATTTTTTGTAATAGTTTATTAAGTAATTCAAAAAAAAGATCAATATCTTTGTCCGTTCTATAAGCTGCTATTACAATAGTTTTTGTTGCTTTTAATTCAATAGCTGCTAATTCAAAATTCATTTCGAAAGATATTCTATTTATGTCATTCCTAACCTTGAACTCTAGATCGTTTCTCACAAATATGGCTGTTCCACCGTGCATAAATAGTTTTCTGTTAAAAAACGTCGCGAGTTCAAAGTTAGGAATAATCATAGTTTGCACGCGATCGTCTTGTCCCCAAGTCTCTGAAAAACACAATATATCACATTTATAATCATTAAGCAAATCTTCAATAGCTAGATATTTGTTATTAATGCTTTGTAAATTAGCGTGCAGTATTATCTGTCCCTCATACTTTTGAACACTTTCTGAAAATTTGTTATATCTTCGCATATTATATTGTCGCTTTCTGTTTGGCATTTAATAAATTTTAACGTAGAGGACCCATCAAACTTTTCTGAGTTAGCTGAAGTGATTAAGATTTTTGTCATTATATCTGTGTTTCTATTGTCGCTGTAGAGCTTGCCATAACTGTCTCTTATGTTAGGATCCACGTATTTGACATTTTCAGCTGTATTAGCAAGATGTGCTATTGCTTTATTAATATTATAAATGTTCATGTTATTTCTATTATTATATCGTAATCCACACAATATTATATTAAAGCATCTGTTGTTTTTATCTATAACTTGTCTTAACTCTTTTAGATATTTTCGTACCTGTGTTGTGCTATTAAATATTTTTTGATATGCATTTATAATTATTGCCACAGTGTCACTTTGTTTTAGGTCACAAGTCTTTGCATTAATATTTCCTAATATTATGTCATAGCTGGCCCCTGGATGACAGTAGTTGATGACTTTATGGTCTGTCTCATTGGCTAATTTAGATGCTAGTCCCTTTCCTGCAATGTCCGATAAAATTACAATTTTTCTTGATTTCGCTCTCATTTCCATTTTCTTCTTGTGAACGCTTCCTTTCTCATCTGATTTTCTATTTTCAATATATATGTCATGTTTTGTTTGTATTTCCTTAATGTCCTGCTGCAAATCCTTGTTGTCTTGTTTTATTTTAGTGCATTCGTTCATGAGCCTCTTTATTTTTTTTGTCATTTTTTTAATTTTATTTAATATTGACGGTCTCATTCTATGGGTGGTTTTAATAGTTGCAATATATTTAATATTCGTTGCAGTCCTTCTTTCTTTCTTTTTATTTTTATGTTTTTCTTGTTTTAGCCATTGTTGTAGCTCTCGTACTTGTGCCTCCAGTGCATGTATTTTTTCCTGTTGTGTTTCATATACAAATCTTTGATATCCTTCAGCAGCTGTAGCCGATGTACCTTCTACTGGACTCAAGGTGGCCTCTATTCCCGTGGATGCTCGTTTTAATTTTCTTT
Organism: Lycia hirtaria; assembly: GCA_947563715.1. Taxonomy (NCBI): domain Eukaryota; kingdom Metazoa; phylum Arthropoda; class Insecta; order Lepidoptera; family Geometridae; genus Lycia; species Lycia hirtaria. The sequence continues at coordinate 2,061,188 of OX387376.1, read as the reverse complement.
TCTTGCCAAAGAATGGAGAGTTTTGAACATCTCCATAGTCTAATTTTCTGTATACTTTGTTAAGTTTTGTAACTTTTTCTAACTCTCTTTTTACCTGAAGATTTTCTAGTAATATGTTTTCAATTTCCATGTGAGCGGATGCAAGTTGACTTTCCAAGTCACATATTTTTTTCTTTGCCGTAAGGTTGAAGTCGCTTTGGTTAAGTATAGAATCCGGTAGGCTTAATCTTGTAGACTCGAATATGGAAGAATCTGTCAGATTTCCTAAAGAATTAGCTCTCTGTCGTTGTTTGCATCTATATGTTATATTATCTGTATGATCCATTCTTTCCATTGTATTTAAAAATATACGCTACGACCTCCTTCTTTTTTTAAGTCGGTTAAAAATTTACTCAAAATACTAATATCGTGGTCAAAAATTATTTTTGCAATAAAATAATTAAAAAAAAAATACATCAATGGTATGCGAATCCGAACCAGCATTCGTACGAGTACGTTCCAAACGGTATCAGTAACCGCTAGGCCACCACGCTGCTTGAGGCGTATTTCGAATTTTGGTATCGTAACGTATTGTCTAATGCTTCGCTTCTATTTCTCGTGATGTACTGTTTTGTTAAGGGTCCAAAGTCCAAATTATTTTTTGTTGGGCGGTAGAAAATAAAGAATTGATTTACGATTTTTATAAATATCACAAAAATTATGGCTTATTATTCATCACACTTCGCCTGTTTTCACATAATGCTGATTTGTTCACTGTTTACTCACTTAGAGGTCTTGTTTTGGTTCAAATATGTGAAATCAATAATTTGAATAAAAATATGTTCTTTTTCTTCCTGTTCGTAATTTTTCACTGATATTTTAACCAATTCACTAATTTAGCACATTATCACCACTTTTTTATTACTTTTAACTGTATTCCCGCAAGGTATTATTTTATAAATAATTTTAAATACACAGCTGATGTTCTCACCGCATGATGTTCTCACCAATCCATGGATCCAATCCATCCATGGATTTCCAAAAAGACCGGTTGAAGTGGCCTGCATTCAGCGTATTCCTGCCACTTGTATGAAATCTTCTATCCACCTTGTGGCTGGTCTTCCTACGCTGCGCTTGCCATCTCGTGCTTTATACGTTTCTTAAGATCATTCATTAATGTATCCTTGACTATTGTTAGTGTGTAAGCATGTATACTAGCTGAGCCGCAGTTTCACCCGTGTAGTGATGAAAAACGATGGTGATGGTGAACTGTGAAGATGATTATAAAAGTATGTAAGCCTATGTCCGTCACCAAGTTCTCAGCTATTTCAGTATCAGATTGCATAATAATCAGTTCGGCCGTTTGGTCGTGAATATACATATCTACGATTGACCAACAACTCGCGTGATGTTGGCGATGAAGCGATGAAGCCTGATGAAGCGACGTTGTGTTGTGGCCGAGGATGGAGTTCGGCGATCTAGAAGATATCTCTTCACTGTAGCCTTGAAAATTCAAAGATTGAAGTTCTCAGGAAACAGACATAATAATGATTAATTATCATGAGATATAATTAATTGTTTAAATTTATACTTAATTATTATTTTATAGTTTTCATACATTTGATGAGAAAAATATTTTACTTATAAATGACATATTATACGTCCTTGTATAGTAGTTTGTATCAACATCAACTATAATTTGTTCATTGTTAATATGAAATTAAATTATAAATAAAAAAATACATTTATGTATAAATTAGCATATTAACTAAAAGTATTTAAACTTATTTTTGTTAAAAAATAATATATTTGCACGTCACATAATAATAGCTAGTTAAGATTGCCATGAAAAACAAGTTAAAAGAATAAAAACAAACGCTTAAATAAAACACTATTATTATTAACGGGATATTTAATATCCCGTTAATAATAATAGTGTTTTAATGAATGACCGTGATAGTTTAAAAAACGCTTAAATAATTAACAAAATACGTATACGTTATACGTATAAATTATTGAAAAAAAAATGATGGACGGACCGGTCAGTCTTCGGATGGGTGACCGTGAGTGGCACATCTTACTGAGTTGTACCGTGGGTTGGATCTGCAATCGTGAAGCCAATTCAGAGGCCTTCCGGCGGCATTCCGTCTCAGTATGTCTGACACTAGGGCTGGCCACTCAGTCTATACGAACTTGTATGCGAGGTAGGGTGGGAGGGAGGCCATGAGCCTCCCCACTTCGATAAACGATACGAACTTATTTAAAAAATATCTTACGAAGTTAATAAAACAAAATTATTGTTGCCTATTCAAATTAAATTTAAGAAATTGTCGCTTAACAACAGGCGAGTTGGTGGTCAATCGTAGATCTATAATGTATAAAAAAAACCCGGACAAGTGCGAGTCAGACTCGCCCACCGAGGGTTCCGTACAAACTAAATAAAAGGGGGAAATCATATTTTTTATATATTTTCCTTCATAAACCGAAAAATATACATCGTAAAAATATTTAACACATTCCTTGCTCACCACTCGGATCCGAGCGAGCGAACGTTTGAGGCAGCCCTCATTCCTTGCATAAAGGCACAATTTTTTTGTGATTAAATAAAAAAAAAACAGTTTTCGGATTTTTTCCTATACTCTAACACAATGCTTCTTGCCAAGTTTCAGAGTTCTAGGTCAACGGGAAGTACCCCATAGGTTTTGATTCCTCTGTGAGTGTCGAAATGTGTGTTTTTTACGACATATTCGGCTGTAACTTTTTTTTTTACGAAAACTGAGACATTTATTTTTCTTTCTGCAGCAAGATACTATGGATCTGCGTATATGGTTTTAATTTCAACTCGATACCTTCACGCGTTCCCGAGATAAAGGTCTTGACACCCGGACGGACGGACAGACGGACAACAAAGTGATCCTATAAGGGTTCCGTTTTTTCCTATTGAGGTACGGAACCCTAAAAACAAAAAAAAAAAACAAAAAAAACAACTATTAGCTTGGGAAGAAAAACTTGTCAAGATGTTTTCGTTCAAGATCATTGTGTAGGATGAAAACATAGGAACGAAAGACGCCCAGAATACTAATATTATGGTAGGGAAGTAACTCTGTATTTTCTTAACATAACAACATAACATGGTGGTAGAGTGACTTCTGATACTCTGCTGAGTATTATAGCTACCATCATATGAAACGAAATAGTCATATTAAGTTAGAACAATTAGGTAATTAAGTTCAATTGTAAAAGGAAAAAAAAAACGATTGGAAGCGGCTTGTATCCAGCGTCTTCCCGCCACTTCAACTTGGTAATCCACTGTGTCGGTGACTTTCGACCGTCTATAGATCCCTTTATTTCTGATTCGATCTCGCAGAGACTCCGAGCATAGCCCTCTCCATAGCTCGTTGCGTGATCTTGAGCTTCCTTTGTGACCAAGTTTCAGTGCCGTATGTCATCACTGGAGAGCAATGAGATTTTATCTATAAAGAGCCTATACTAATTGAATATGAAGCATGGCAAATTTCAGTTCTCAGCACTTTTGAGGATAAGACCACACATCCTTAAGGCCTTTTAGTATCTTGACCTTATATATCTTGGTGTTGCACTTTCCAAACACACATCATTGTCACTCTTCACATGTCACGACACGCGTCTAATAACGTTGCCAGACGTGTCGCGACAAGACTAGTCGGGCGATTACCTTACTTGAGGCATGCCATGCAGAGCCGGGGGAAACCTATCTGCGTATTGCTGGATAATCATTGCTGGAGAGTGTCTGTATGTAATACAATTATTTTTTTCTGTGCGTTAATGTTTGTGTGTATTTGTCCACAGACTAGAACAATAATGACAATAAACGAGGCGATCCAGTCCTTGAACCCAAGCGTGTCCGTCAAGATGGCTATCGGCATCTACCTGTATTCGAACGCACTGCTGTCCCTCGGCACTGAGAGGCATCTCAAGTTTTATGAAGCCACCGTCGTTAATAGAGAGGTGAGTCTAGCCTCATATCACTTACTGTTTCTAGCTTAGATCATATAAACGTCATCATCATTACCTCAGCCGCAAGAAGCCCACTGCTGGACGTAAACCTCCCCTTTATAATAATAAAACTTTGTTTCATTCTTTATAAACACTAACTAGCATTTAAGTAACTAGCTTCTTAACTAGCATTTAAGCCCTTTTCACTATGTAATTTATGTTTTAGTTAAGGTGTGAACAATAAAGAGTTTATCTATCTATCTATAAAATTTACAATACATTTAAATAAGTTATATGAGTTGAATGCAGTAGACAGTTTTTAAAGATCAACAAAATAAAAAATATATTTAAAGAGAATTTAAAAATTACACACATCCGCCGGGACTTGAACCCGTATTATCACGATTTGTGCCTGGGAGCCATAACCATTTTGGCGACATAAGTGTCACGTGGGATGGCCGACGATAAAATGTTGTTGTTGGTAGTTAAACTGTTAATAGCCGTACTACTGAGACTTGTAGAATTTAGATGTCTCAACAGTACGGTCAGCCGCCATTAACCGTACTACTGGGAATTAAAGTCTCAGTAGTACGGTCAACCGGACTGGCAACCGTACTACTGGGAATAAAGTTTCGACCATTTCAAAAAAATCTATAAATTTGTAGATACTTCAGTCTGTAAAACTCTCAAAAATATCAAATAAAAAAAACTTGTTAGTATTAATTGTCGAATGTAAAACGGGTTTAGGGTAAAAGTCTCTATTACTTGCGAGAGTACTAGCCAAATGTTCTGTGCGCCTTCGCACCCATGTGACATCGGCCTTTGGCTTTGGTCTCTACTCCTCTTTCTCCTCTTTTCCTCTTTCTTTGGTGGTCCTTTCCACTTTGCTTTCAATTGGCTTGGCTTGGCTCTTACTCTCCATCTTTCGTCTTTGTAACTGGCTAGTGGATCAGTTCAAGCCTTCCTCGTAGATTTCCAAAAAGACCGGTTGGAAGCGGCTTTGCATCCAGCGTCTTCCTGCCAGTTGTATGAGGTTTTCTGTCCATCTTATGGCTGGTCTTCTTACACTGTGCTGCGCGTAGGGTCGTCTGTGGAACTATTTTTTTAAATTATTTACTGGTATAATATTGATTCCTCACATGGTCACCAAAATCGTGCGATAGTTTATAATCTTTTCCTCAACGTAATATAGATACTTAATAAGCTGAGTCAGTGTGTTGATAAAATACGTACCGTAGATAAATATAAGTATAGAGATAAGAATGTCTGTCTTAACTGATTAACCGAACGAAGCGAGTGTCTATGTGGCGTAAAAAGAAACCACAGACATACTATTAGAATATTTACTATGGGAATTCAACCTGATACTTATATACTTTTTTGTGAATACGAAAAAGCAAGTTTTTTTTATATTTTCCTTCATAAACCGAAAAATATACATCGTAAAAATATTTAACACATTCCTTGCTCACCACTCGGATCCGAGTAGGGCGGGGCTATAGTAGCGGCGCCTCCCACTCGGATCCGAGCGAGCGTCCCGTTCATTTTGTAGTAGTCAGTAAACCGCCGTTTAAGGCAGTCAACGTTGCTTTGCACGGCCACTCTGTACTTAATCAAAATTCGCCTAAAAAGTTTTGGTTCCCAGCTGAAGTGAAGGGTCTGCAGGGGGCGAGGAATGTGTTAAAAACCTGTTTTAGCTTATGCTAATGAGGCTCTTTCATATGATACCCCACATGATACAGTTAATTCACTTTAAAATTTGGGCCCTCGTTCCTTGCATAGAGACACTATTTTTTTGTGATTAAATTAAAAATGACCAGTTTTCGGATTTTTTCCTATATGTGTACTCTAACACAATGCTTCTTGCCAAATTTCAGAGTTCTAGGTCAACGGGAAGTACCCCATAGGTTTTGATTCCTCTGTGAGTGTCGAAATGTGCGTTTTTTACGACATATTCGGCTGTAACTTTTTTTTTTACGAAAACTGAGAAATTTTATTTTTCTTTTTGCAGCAAGATACTATGGATTTGCGTATATGGTTTTAATTTAAACTCGTTACCTTCACGCGTTCCCGAGATAAAGGTCTTGACACCCGGACAGACGGACAGACAGACGGACAACAAAGTGATCCTATAAGGGTTCCGTTTTTTCCTATTGAGGTACGGAACCCTAAAAAGAAGAAGATTGTTGTGGGTGGGAATCGAAGTCACGACGTATGTAGTTTAAAAGGTAAACGTGCCACCAACTGAGGTGTAGATAAAAACTATAAATAAATCCACCTAACTTGAATGTTGATCTGAAACACGATAGAAAATCGTACGATCGTCGTTTTGCATATCTTGTTACCTACTTATGTATATTACGCTTATCTGCATAATTTAGTTATTCATATTTGTAAAAATAAACATTTTAATGTATGGAATTTTATTAACACTCAAATGGCAACGACCAAACATTACGATAGTTATTAATATATAGTTAGTTAGGATAGTAAGGGGTTCACGGAAATGATTTACTAAGCCGGAAGGGTGTAGTTTTATTTATTGATTGTTTTGACTTATTTTTGTTTCGTTTCGAGTGAAGTGTCAGAAAAGTATTGTCATGAAAAGCGTTTTTTTCTACAATTTTACCAAATCTTCAAAGATATTATTTAATTAACCGGAAAAAAACTCACGATATTAATCGGTCAAAAGTACGATGTCATAATACAGTTAAATCTTCAAAGAGTTCTAAAATGAGATCGATTTCTATATTGCAACAGTTAAGCTTGATTTGCTGTCGAATGAAAGTTTTCCCGAGAAAGTGAAAGAGAAAACTAAAAAATCCCCGACAAAAAAAAACAGCTGAACCGAATTTCGAATTTTGATGAAACATAGCTAAGAACACTCCCGACTAATACACCTTTCAAACAATCAAAATCGGTTCATCCGTTCGGGAGCTACGATGCCACAGACATATACACACACAGATACGTCAAACTTATAACACCCCGTCGTTTTTGCGTCGGGGGTTAAAATGTACTTCTTTAACATTGCTTCAGCCGGATATCTAGACAGAATATCCCTCTAAGGCCTAGGCTGCACTACGGTCTTTTTCCCGCGAGCGGTAACAGCTATAAACCGCGAAACCGCTCGAGACAGTACTAAATCAATCGCGGGGAAAAACCGCAAGTGCGGCCGCTTGTATTCGTTTTCCTGTTTCATAAACTCACGCGGTTAAAAACCGCTGTGGTTTAACCGTAGTGCGGCCTTAGCCTAATACCATCTACCTGTCTAACCAGGGTCAAATGTGGAGTCGAACGGCCTTTAGGTTTAAAGAAAAGGTTAGGTTAGGTTTTTTTTACTCGTTTCGTTGCGGTCGGGTATGCTTTAAAATAACTGCGCGGGCGTTTCCAAACTGAAAGTATACCCGAAGTCAAAACGCACCAGTGACGTCATAAAAGTTAGGTAAAGGTAGGCTTTAATGAAAAGATTTTCGCTTTCTGGATTTTAAAATATACCCAACAGCAACACGGTATCTGACGTCATTAGCATTGTGTGTTAGGTATAAATTCCATATACGCTGCTAGGTTGGCTTTTTTTAAAGTATATACTGGTATTGAGGAAATTAATAGGTAAAACGGATGTGTTCTGGTTGATGATGTAAATAAATATTGGTGGACATTTCACACAACACCATCTATCTAGCCCAAACTTAGCAAAGCTTGTACTATGGAAACTAAATGGCTGATAGAATACATTTATACAATTTTTGTTGTTGTAAATATATACTTATAATTATACATAATATAGAAACACCCAGACACAGAACAAACATCCACGCTCATCACACACATGTTTGTTCTGGGTGGGGATAGAACCCACGACCTACAGCTTAGCAGGCAAACATACTTCCCACTGAGCTACAAGGCCAGTCAACTATAATTTCAAGTATAACTTATTTACTTCTTTATTAACTTAACGAGCGAAGCGTCTATTTCATTCAATCAATAACACTTTATTGACACCACATAAAGTAATAATAGTAATAAAGTAATAAACACATAAGAAAATGGCACAAAAGGTGGTCTTATCGCTAAAAGCGATCTCTTCCAAACAACCTTGGGATGGGAAAAGTATACGTTAAGAGGGGGGGGGGGGGGGGGGGTGATTCAAGAGATACTCATAGACTAAATAAGTTTAAGAAAAGAAAACAAATAAAATTGTATGTTATATTGCTATCGCGCTCGCACAGGTGCAACGACCGGCACCTGTGCGAGCGCGATAGCAATATAATCACGCGGGAGTGACAGAGATAGGTAATCATAGGCCAATGTACGAAATTCTTACACAAAAGAGTGCAGTACTGTTCTGCGCAAAAAGTTTATTGTCTTTCGACTAAATGTATGGAACAAATTTTTTTACTGACTTCAACAAATATTTTAAAAGACAAACAAATACCCGACTGCTGAAAACCAGTTTTTGCATTCTAACTTACGATTTCGTTACGCTTGATACGCTGTTGTGTGTACGATTTTTGTGAGAAAGTATGCATAAAATCGCTGTAAAAGGTTATAAATGCGCATTCTTTAGGATAATTCAAATAATATCACTTATTTATTCCAAAAAAATTCCTTGGAGGTTGCGAAAAAACGCATTTTGTACAAATATACTCGTATTACATGTAATTTATATTTTAATAAATTATATTATTACAAAAAGTAATAGCCTGTGACACTCAGGGAGCGATGACGAATATAGAAAGTAGAAAATAAAACGATAAAATGCAGGCCGCGGATCCAACCCTTAAAAAAGGAGTGGCGGTTAACCTCCCCAATCCCCCCCTCCATCGCCTTCCGGTCATGCGCCAAATAGACCCGAAAATTTACTTTGCGCATTCAATGCCTTTTATTCGGGATGTGTACATATTCTCACAAACATGTTTTTTTCCAGGTGCTAGCGAGTTTCGCGCTGACCGAGCTAGCGCACGGTTCGGACGCGCGACTCATGCGCACGACGGCGACGTACGACCCGCAGCGCAAGGAGTTCGTCATTCACACGCCGGACTTCGAGGCGGCTAAATGCTGGGTTGGTAATCTAGGTAAAACTGTGTGGATTTTTATTTATGTGTTGTCTTGGGACGAGGGTGTTACGACGCATAAAGATGTACGAGATGTGAGAACCGGGATGAGTAAAACGTCGGTCCCGGTTGACGTCTCGTGTGGTCTGTCTAGCGGAATGTATGCGCTATTTCTATTGAAAAAGACCACCGTATGCGGTTGAAACTATAGTCGGATATTTTCACTAAAAAAATAAACGTGAATAACAACCCGTAACATAATTTAAAAATACATCTATAAGTAATAATCAAACGCTGCTGAATAAGAAAAAAATATAACTTTCACAATATCAAATATTATGAAAGTTCTATTTTTTTACTTATTCAATAATAGTTTTACGATTGACTGCTAACTTGCCTGATGTTAAGCGACATTAGTAGTAGATATAAAGCCCGTTTTCCACCGCGAGCGGAGCGAGCCCATTAATGACTGCTTACCTCGCAATACAAAAATGCATAAACCTGTTTCCACCAACAAAGAGTCGGGCGAAAATGACAAAGAGGGCAGAAAGAGTAAAAATGAGTTCGCTCATTTTTAGAGAACGGAGCGAACTCATTAATGAGCCCTTTCAACACGCAATCGAATTTCATATAGTAGTTTTCACCGAAAAAGAGGTGAGCGAAAATGACGAAAGAGTAAAAATGTGTCCGCTGCGTCGCAGTCTTCAAGTGAGCTCGTACGATGCGGAAATCAAAATTCATTTTTCATTTCTCATTTTCAGTTCATCTCGCTCATCTCTTTTCTTTCGCTCATTCCTCTTTGGCGGTGGAAATCAAACTCCCGAACTCTTTCTCGGTGGAAAAGCAATCCTATTTTATGTAAACGAAGACCGCTCCGCTAGACATCAATCAATCAATAATAATTTATTTCAGACTCAGAAATCCATATCATTTTATAGTTTAAATTGTATTAAATTAAATTATTATTATTACATGTCAAATAAATCGAAATAGATTAAACATTACATTAAATCTGCATGTCACATTATAAATAAATAAAATTCATATTATTATTATTCTAATCATAGAAACATTATTTTACTAATACTCTGATGTGATGGCGCAGAATGGGACAATCGGACTTATCAGTAATAGCATCCAGGATGCTGTTGCTACTCGCTCGCATTCTGCTCAGTAGGCAACCTTCTTGCGCGTACTAGCTGCAAAGCCATCAATGCGTGCTTCTGCGAACATAGAAGATGCACTGCAGAACCGCGACATCCCTAGCTCATTCCTCTTTGTCGGTGGAAAAGGATTAGTCATAACGCGGTTAAGTCATCTTTGTGTCGGTATTTCGAGACAATCTCTTATCAGCACTCCAACTGGTCTGGAACACTTGAGATTAGATTACAATGCATTAATGCAATATCGACCTGTTCATCATCATCATCATCTCAGCCATAAGAAGTCCGCTGGATATAAAACTCTCCCATGGATTCCCAAAAAGACTGGTTGGAAGCGGCTTGCATACAGTGTCGTCCTACTTTTTTTTGCAAAGAAGATTGCTTTAAATGCGCGGTACAGTATGTAGAGAATACATAACGCGCGGGAAGAAGAAAGAAGAAGAAGAGCTTAGGATGTGAATGGGCCAGTATACACAAAGTCCGGTCAGTTGCTGAGCAGGAATAATTTCTTACATTTAGGTGCTACTATTTCTATACAAAAGTTTTTTTTTATGTAGAAATAAGTTTGCGCTTGGCCGCCAACTTGCCTGATGTTAAGCGACGTTGCGGTCTACGATGGAGCGCGCTTACCTAGAAGAAACAAATTCACTCGCGATTTAAAGACACCCAGATTATATCTATCTGTAAAGACCCACTCAGGAAGCGTAATCCACAATGTAGCAGTCCGCACGATGAAAGTGTAATTAAAGCGTTTCGTTCGGGTTTTTGGAATATCCACAATGAAAAAGGTGACGCTGTTTCGTGTTTCTGACTGTAAAAAATACAAAAGTATTTGTACCAAATAAAGTTGAATAGATGCAATAAGTAATTGTGGTTAATATCTGTATTTATTGGCGGCAAATCATATTTGTTTAAAAAAACAGTAGACTAATAATAAATAAAACTTGATTTAACATAATTATGATATTTAAAATTTGAGATTTTAACAAATATTATGTCATCATCATCATCATCTCAGCCATAAAAAGTCCACTGCTGGACATAGGCCTCCCCTATGGATTTCCAAAAAGACCGATTGGAAGCGGCTTGCATCCAGCTTGAAATATTATGTATAAATATTTAATTGACATCTTTGAAATCTTTAATTAATTGACCATATTTGGTAAAAATAATATTTGTATGGAAATCATACTACACATTGGAAAAAAATTGAAATTATTAAAATTTCGTTATAGTATATTGAAATATTTAAATCGCTATTTGTGTAAATGCTCTGACGCATATTTACGGCGACCCGGTTGTGTTATCGGATTATGCATTGATTGGAAATGACCTTGTCGCTTTTATAACACGAAAAATGTGCGCTTGTTTTGAAGTGATATCGCAAAACATTACCTACTTAACCGCATGGTGACGAAGTTACGGTTTAGTTTCCCGGTTGTTACAAAAAACTGGTTCTTATCAGTCTTATCTATACTATTTATTATTATTATTATATATTTATTCTTATACAGTGGTTTAAGTAAGTTTGTAGGAATGTTGGTAATCTACGGAAACACTCGATTGATTTCAAATTTTGTTGTAGGAAGTAGGAAGTTAAGTGATTCCTGACTGATACGTCATGTTTACGAGTAACTTTAACAATCAAATCAATTTAAATAATTCTTTTGCTGCAATATTCAGGTTCAGATATTTTATTGCCATTCCATAGTATTACAAAGTTGGTAAAACAAATAAGCACTTGTATGTATCATTTATTTATTTTATTTTTATTTTATTTACAAAATCTACAGCCCTTTATAACATACATAAATAACTTAGATAAGGCTTAAGGCCAATAATAGATTTACATTTTATATTTAATCATATACAATTACAGTCGTAAAGTAATGGAAGATACTTTTACATTAAATAGAAAAATAAGCCCTGCTTAAACTAAACGTGTGCGTGATGTGAGTGTATGATGGTGAATGTGTGAATGTGTGCATGTGTGTGTGTGATAACACATCATATACCCTGTCGGGTGCAGAAATATTAGACACATATAGATATTAATTCAAGTCAGACAAAAATAAACCTTACAGCCGTGTTATCAGTTCACATTGGCGTACGGGTTAAATTAATCTTAACATAATGTATGAAAAAATTGTGAGATTAGATAAAAGTTGCAAAAAGTAGGCGACACAATATGTATCATATATCTTAGGTAAAAATACAATTACTGTTTCATACTTAAAATTAATAAACAAAATGTTATTGTAATATATAGATGTAAAGGTTTAGTCACATTTATGTAAGAATAAATAATAAAGAAAAATAATCAGGATAATAACGATAAATTTTACTTCTTTACGAACATCATCATTTATCTTCTTTTCTTCTTATTTTTCTTTGTCTGAACATGTCGAATTTGTTAGGAAGTATCACACCGTCCACACAAAGGCCGCGCGGCTCATACCGTCTGTACGATGTACATTATGGTTTAAATTATGTAGGTGTCCCGAGTGAGCGGCAATCATACGACAACCATAACTTCATAGATGTGTGTGTATGTTATATATAGACGTCAACTAGCGTGTGTAACTCATTAGCGCGTCGTTGTATGGAGTGTCCGACGTGTACCGTAACATTAATTTTATCATTATCCCGCTAAATGGTTTACTTACAGGTTACATTACTCAGATAAAATGTCATTGTCACTATTTGTCTTTAATAATTAATTATTAGTAAACATTAAAACTCAACGCCATCTAGACACAAACTAAGAGAATCATAATCCGCACACTGTCACGTAGCTGGACGGCCCACGCTTCTTCTTAACGCTTGATTATCATTTTGTCACAAATTCATAACAAATAAATAACTTATAAATACAATAAGAAGGAAAAATATTAATATATTTTTATATCCTTCCTTACGCATAGGATGTGTTATCATACATAGGTATAGATATTATAAATACACAATTGGTTAAAATTAGCTCTTGTAACAAATATTCTTCCCTGTTTAGCCGGAAGCTAAATCAATCATTATGACACTAGCCGTTACTCGCGATTCCTAAGGGTAGAAAATATGCCGCACCCGTCCCGTTCCCGCCCCATCTCTGTTCCGCTTCCGCCCCGTCCTCGTACTTCTCTCGTCCCGACTGCCTTTTGATACATCTTTTCTAAGCCTACATTTTTTTTAAATGTAGAAATAGGTTTGCGCTTGACCGCCAACTCGCCTGATGTTAAGCGACGTTGCGGTCTACGATGGAGCGCGCTTACCTAGAAGAAACCAATTCACTCGCGATTTAAAGACACCCAGATTATATCTATCGGGAAAGACCCACTCAGGAAGCGTATTCCATATTCTAGCAGTCCGCACGATGAAAGTGGAACTAAAGCGTTTCGTTCGGGTTTTTGGAATATCCACCATGAAACGGTGACATTTATATAAATAGTGTAATAAAATGTTGAGGGTAGTTTCAGTATGGAAATCGTTTAATTCCAGGCAGGACGTGCACCCACACGCTTCTGTTCGCCCAGCTGATCACACCGGACGGCACAAGTCATGGTCTGCACGGGTTCGTGGTGCCCATCCGAGACCCCGCCACCCTGGAGACGTACCCTGGCCTGATAGTGGGCGACATGGGTGAGAAGATCGGAGTCAACGGGATTGACAATGGGTAAGATTGAGATAGTTGTTAATCGCACCTCTCCTTATGATAGATAGATAAACTCTCTATTGTACTTGCACAGAATCTCACGCTAGTGACAACAGGCGGCCTTATCGATAAAAGCCATCTATATATAGATATTTCTTCCAGGTAACCTTAATATGGAGATTAATAGATAAGATAAATAAATCGGGTGTGCAATAGCAGAAATAATAGTTATAGCTAATAATAAAGTTTATATAATTACATACCTACATTCTAATAATATTAAACATTAATACTTAAATAATATTAACTGATAAATATACTACAATAAAAATTCAAATATTTTATACTTATGTACATAGTTTATACGGACACATAAACAGAGTAGACCAAAATTAGCAAAACAGCAAGCAAACATATTGATAAAGTTCAGGTTAAATTTTAAATTACGTGATTATTAAACGCAGGGAACGACTGAGTTATACTGACTGACAGCACGTCTGACAGACACCGGCAACGCGTCATTTAGTGCGTTTGACGCGATCTATTCATTAGATACAAGGCAATGACTATGCATTTATTTTGCATTCTAAATACATTTGCGTTACATATGCGATGTGTGAATTTCATTGGCCTTCTATGACACCTACTCAAAAAATTGACGAAACTTTCGGCAACACTAAAGGGGCCATCGAAACTAAGTTGAGGTATGCGACGTGTGTTCAACGTTACGGACACCGCGGCGCGAGACGCATTGCGTCAAACCTTCTGAGTCAAGTCTTACTTATAAGCGCATGTTAAAATGTTATTCACTGAATAAGGACATGTCACTTTGTGTTAGACGGGAACTGTCGCACGAAAACGGAACAAAACAATGTTTAACTAAAATGTACTTATTCAGCGTTTATAAGTAAGACAGCAAGTTATTACGGTGTCGTGTACTAACCCGAAATTAGGTCATTGTACTCATCTTATTAACAACTTTTCGTATACAAATTTATAGACAGTTCAAAAATGATATACATACACCCGATGGGACTTGAACCCGCATATCCCTATCTGTACTTGGGAGCTTTTACCATTTTGGCCACGGAGGTGTCACGTGTGGTGATTGAAACTTTCGAATAGTCTTTTTTGCTTAAATCAATCAGGCGTTGGTGGCGCCACCCGTAACATACGCTTCAAGTGTGCAACTTTTAATATGGCTAACTACAAATATACAAACAAAATCGGTTGTTCCATAGACATAGTTTATTTATCCCGATAAAATTTATACAACAACTGATTTTTTGGTCACGAATATTTTCGTCTTAGAAGTTACATTAATAACCCTGTATATGCGCATGACGTATATCGCATATGCAACGCATAAAATCGATGCACTCTTATTGCTTTGTATATAATGAGTAATACGCGTTAAACGCAACGAATGTCGCATAACATAAAGGTGCTTTATTGAGCAAGCCATGAGTGTGTTGATGACGTCATCAAGCAAAAATCCCGTGAGGCTCACAGCCACGTCCTGAGCTGGGAATTGACTCGTCTACATTATCAAAACAAAGCTAAGTACACACACACACACACATAGTAGAACAGAACGCAGAACTGATGGCCGATAAGTTCTCGAGTGCAAACCAAGCACCGCCAAGCGCACTGGCTATGTTGAAATCCATCGAGGAGGCCTATGTTCAGGAGTGGACTTGTGGCTGAGATGATGATGACTATGATGACAAAGTTCAATACACGTGTGTGAATTTACCGGTGACTGGACACGCGGCATTCGATTCATAATAATATAATAATTCTAGTGATTACTTATCATCGAAGACAAGGCCCAGTCTCTCTGATAGTATTCTTGTAAGTAATTAAATCAAATAAATATAATCATCATTGCCTCTTGTAAACGCATCGAATACTTCAATGACTAATATTATTAATCACACTCTTAACGACTTATGTTATTAATTTAATCTGATTTTATAATCGTTAATATTGATGTAGAGGAATGTGTTGCGCAGGAGCACCTGCGCAACACATTCCTGATGGTTATATTGAAATATTATATGATACACAATTACTATTAGTACTATGCTAACTTGATTTCGGCTGAGTAATTGCACGCTTGAAGCGTGTGTTACGGGTGGCGCCACAGACGTTTTTTTTTTAAGTTTGGTGGGTTATATCTTGCACACATCACGTCTGAGCAAATATAATATATTCAAGTATTGTCTTATTTTTAAGAGATCTACTCAAAAGACAACCCCACACGTTTTCAGTTTCATAATGTTCAACCAGTACCGGATCCCGCGCGAGAACCTTCTGAACAGGACGGCAGATGTCGCTGAGGACGGAACTTACGAGAGCTCCTTCTCAGACCCTTCCAGGATACTCGGCGCCGCGCTCGAGAATCTGTCAGCAGGTAACCACTTTCATGTCTGCTAATATCATAGCACACGCAACTGATAGCCGATGGGGTCGAAAAGTTCTTGAGTCATCCACCGGCAAGTGCAACGTAGGACGACCAACCACAGAGTGTATCATCATCATCATCTCAGCCATAAGAAGTCCACTGCTGCACATAGGCATTCCCCATGGATTTCCAAAAAGACCGATTGGAAGCGGCTTGCATACAGCGTCTTCCCGCCACTTGTATGAGGTCATCTGTCCATCTCGTGGCTGGTCTTCCTACGCTGCGCTTGCCGGTATGTGGTCTCCACTCGAGAATCTTTTGGCCCCATCGGCCATCAGTTCTACGTGCTATGTGTCCTGCCCACTGCCACTTCAACTTGGGTGAATATTACAACGGGTATATCGCGATATCAGGCCTTATAGAAGTCTACCTGATATTGATTCTATTTTTTAAACATTGCCATAATTTGAATAACTTAACACTTGATCTCTTTTAAACGCCATGTATTGAAATGAATGCATATCAAAAATCGTTGCATATGTTATACGTTTCTTTTGCGTACGCGCACTGCGTACTCGACATGTGGCAACGGAAAATAACTGCTCAATTGGCGGTTGAAAGCCACGTCTCAACGCCGTCTAGCCTGCAAACTACAAAATGAGTGCACCTTAAAGTTTCATTAAAAAAAAATTTAACTTAGTTAAGAAATAATATCTATGTATTAGTTTATAAAAGGCACGAACTCTGGAGTCTGTGAATCTAAATTTTTCATATAATAAAGAAGTTCGATTTCCGTTCAGAGATATTTCATGTGATTTCATTTGTTTTGAAGGCCGTATCGGCATAATGCAGGAGAGCTGCCACTCGATATCGGCGGCGGTCGCGATCGCAGTGCGGTACGCGGCCACGCGCACGCAGTTCGGCGAGCGGGACCGCGAAATACCGCTCATAGAGTATCCGCTACATGTGAGTATGCATTACACAGAGAGTTCCACGGGACCGCCCACGCAGAGAGCTCCATAGTCTGAGTTCTGGAAAGTCTCGAATCTGGAGTGAAATGAAGAGTTTTAGACAGATTTTTGCCTAAGTGGGACATAAACTGTAATTTGGAAATGGTCATACTAACATTATATAACATCAGTCATCAGTAACAGAACTCCAGCGGCTTTTAAAGCCCCATTTACACTCAGTTACTGCCACTACTCGTCGCGCTGCCGGTAATATTATGCTATATACTTCTGGGGCAGTATCGACGCGAGTGACATGTTGACATTATTGCTCTGCCCACTTCCCTGCACAAAAGAGCTAAGTCTAAACGGGTAGTTAGATTTAAGTAAACGCTCAATGTACACATTTACACAACACGACAAAATAAAAATAAGATCTAAATCCACTAGATTTGCTTACGCTCTTTAAAAAGGTAAGAAAATACTGATTTACAGATCGCACTTGTGCCTATGCTAATCCTTTACTTAACTACGGAGTTATGTTTTGGGGTAAATAATACATACACTGACACTCTTTATAGGCCCCCAAAAACCACCGGACTCCACTGCAAAGTTGCAGCACTGATGAGCAATCTTTGCTCATCAGTGGAATTTAAGAGGTTTTTTTTGTAATGTATTATTGTTTATTTTCAGCAATGGCGGTTATTCGGGTACGTAGCGGCGGCGGTGGTGTTCAAACTGTACATAGAAAACTTTACCCGGACGTATCTGCAGATCGTGGAGAAGTCGAACGCTGGCCTAAAAGTTGACAATTTGGTGAGAAAACAAACAAAATATGAAATATTATTGAAACACTGACAAACCGTCGTTGGAATTTATATTCATACAAGATACACTAGATTAATAGTTGTATAAAATATTAAAAACCACTGCATATTAACTTACTATAGAATGTTTCATAGTTCCCACTGGCAGTGCATTGCGCTATAGATTAATTGCTAGTACCGGGTAATAATATTTTAATAGTTATTTCTAAGTTAATGTATCTTATTAAGTTGCTGTGACGACTAAGGATGTCACAATAGATCTGAAAATGATGCACTAACTCGCCTGCCTAGGGGCTACCTCGGCCTCTAGCTCTTTAGCCCCTAAATTATGTCTTGTAGCTAATTCACCTCATAGTGTTATTCTAAAAAGTATTAATTTATTTTCATTCTCTTCCGTTAACACGGTCAATAGGGCCCAATAAAATTAACTGTATTTATAAACTAAAATAAAATCGCTAGTGAAACTAAGAACATAGAATGTATAGTTAGCGGCAAACGTCTTGAACTATATTCGATATTATTGAGAGATATCTTACACACTGAAGTATCTACAAATTTATAGACAGTTCAACAATTACACAAATCTGACGAGACTTAAACCCGCATTATCCCGATCTGTACCTGGGTGACTTTACCATTTTCAATCGTGTGTTACGGGTGGCGCCACCAACGCTTGATTGGTTTAAGCAAAAAAAAGTCAGTTCGAAAGTTTCGACTATCCCACGTGACACTTCCGTCGCCAAAATGGTAAAGGCTCCCAAGTACAGATCGGGATAATGCGGGTTTAGTCCCGTCGGGTATGTGTAATTTTTGAACTGTCTATAAATTTGTAGACCTTGAGCAATGTTACATCATGCTCTCTGTTTTATTTCTGTTGAAAACAAAAAGAAGGGCATGATGAAACTGGTTCGAGATGTTTTCCGCTACGTTTACCAGCTACTTCTCTTCCCGGGCGTACTCTAAAAGCCGGCTAAGCCGGACTTCAGAGGGTTGGCATCTGTGTAGGCTATGTGCTGACCCTCTGTCACTGTAAGCCAACATTTTGTACATCTTACCCTCTACAGATAACAGTCAAATGTGGCGTGAAACGTACGCCTACCCCGAATATAGTTCCGAAAAGCTTAACCTCCTGAAGAAGTCGAGTAAATTGAGTATATTTATTTTAGAGCGAGGCAGTATCAGAGATCCACGCGATGGTGTCGTGCAGCAAACCCCTCCTCACGTGGACCGTGCTGCGAGCTGCACAGGAGTGCAGGGAGGCGTGCGGAGGGCACGGGTTCCTTAAGGTACACATTTTATAATAACTGTTTTATTCGAAAGTGATTTAAACCTGTGTATTTATTTTTTTGCCCGATTGCGGTAATACCACATGGAGAGGTTATGATTTTAGCTGATTAAAATTATATATTTGTATTAAAGTTTATTTCACCGTAGCTAATTCTAATTTGGAATGGCGGCGATGCGACGGTTCGCTTGGCGTGTCTGCCTTTCACCGTCAGCGCCTGAGCTACTTATCTGATTTTGATGGAAGGGATATTAAACATTTCTTTAAATCCAATATGTCGTATTTTATGACCTAATTTTAGTCTCAATTGTATTTATTTTTTCAAAGTACGTTGTTTTTCATATAAAAAGTCTTACGGCGCAATTTTCACATTTTTTTTTGATTTTTTTTTGTAATTAAAGCAGGGTGCTTTATTTACGAACATTTTGTATATGAATATATTACTTGGATTCAGGATTAGAATCTTGATGGATGTCTGGGGGAGGCCTTTGCCCAGCAGTGGGACGCTACAGGCTAACAACAACAACAATGATTTAAAAAACTACAAGAAAAGATTAGTTTTTCAATCTATAACTTTATTTATGTACCGTTTGTTTATCAGTGTGCGAACCTCGGCGACATCCGCAGCAACCACGAGCCGACGGTCACGTACGAAGGCGACAACAACGTGCTTTCGTTCCAGACCGGCAACTGGCTGCTGCGCCAATATGAGACCGCGCTCGCTGGGAATACGGTCGATTCTCCCTTGGGCACCGTGGCTTTCCTCAGGGACTATAGGGATATCATCGCGCAGAGGTTTAGGTGCACAAACACGGACCAGTTGAAGAGTCGAGAGTGTGAGTTTATACTCTGTTACTTTTTAACCAACTTCCAAAAGGAAGGAGGTTCTCAATTCGACTGTATGTTTTTTGTGATTGATTTTGATGATTCTTTTTTTGTTCCCATATACATTTTATCAAAATCGGTTCAGTACTTTGGATTAGCTAAATAGCTTTTTTTTAAAGGTGTAGCAAAAGGCAACCGATGATGGTAAGCGATAACCATTGCCTATAGACAACTGCAACATCACTGACATTACTGTTGCTTTGCTAGCCCGGAGAGATGCTTGTAGACACCCTTTTTAAAACGCTCTTTGTTGAAGCTCGCCGGGAAAACCTTCCGTTCCGAGGAAGGACATTCCACATTTTGCTTGTTCGCGGGAGGAAGGAGTTTATCAATATCGGATCATTTTTAGAGAGAGAAGAAAACAGTTTTTACCTGTTGTATAAAAAGCGCGGAATTTACTGGCAAAATACCGTGCGCCAACGTTTCGCTTAAGAAATGTAGGCCACTACGAAGTCTCGGTGCCGTTTAACATCAGATTCTTTTTAATTTGTTATTTTTTCTTGTATTTTTCTAAATTGCCATTACAGATAACTAAGCCATTTAAATCATGCTATTCTTCCTTTCCAGTTATAACATCAACATACAAATGGCTCCTATGCTACCTACTAAAAGAGACGCACAACAAGTATGAATCGGAGATCAGTAAAGGGCTATCTAAGTTGAAGGCGCGCGCTAGATCACAAGTGTACCGATGGAAGGAGCTCACAACAGTATATGCAGAGTATTTGGCGGTTATATTCTCGCTGGAGTCGCTCGATAAGAAGGAACAGAGCTTGCAGCCGGGTAAGTTGTTGTATCAGTATACAGTATACGCGCTATATATTTGGGGACTAATATTGATGTAGAACATCGTATCGTTTTTCAATTCAATTCAATTCATTTATTTCAATTAGATACATACATTTTGGTACACGTATGACAGGCGCGCGCCTTGACAGTTTAACCTACTTGTATGCTTGGACGATAAAAGGCGTGACGTTCTTTCGTGCCGTCATGGCCCTCACTGTATTTGTTCCCAACTCCCTTGTACGTGCGTGCGCGTATAATTTGTAACTTGTATCTTATCTATTCAACTACTCACACTCGCACTACTACTACACTCACAAATTTATTAGTAAGATGATGTTTTTATTGTTCCCAGTGTTAACTAAGCTATTCTACTTGTACGGGTTGCGCTCGTTAGACCAGCACCTGGTAGAGCTGTACCAGGCCGGGTACAGCTCCAGCGGCGACCTGGCTCAGTTGCTGCGCGACGCCGTTCTTGAGCTCTGTGAAGATCTGAAGGGAGATATCGTAGGGGTGGTCGATGCGCTCGCGCCTACTGACTTCGTGCTTAATTCTGTTCTGGGGAAGAGCGATGGAAAGGTGAGAGGCTTCTTTTTTTTTACACATTTTTATGTAGGAAAGTGGCAGAAAGACAGAGGTTTCTTTGAAACATTTTCCCTTAAATCCCCCGTAGCACGAGCTTTTGCAAAAAGATGTGGCATTTTATTATCTTAATAAATTTTACACATTCACAATGATGTATATCAAAAGTATTTAAAATACTTGCAAAATAATATATTATATATACGAGTTTGATAATTTAATTTTACCCATTTAAGAGTATTTGAATGTGTGTTGTCTTTCGTTTGTTCGTACTCATGCATCTTTTACCAACGTTTTCTTTCACCTTATTGCCATTATAATTCTTATTTGAAGTGAGGGCGATAAGTCCTGCACTAACGTCCCGCTTTCCCTATATTCTGCGTTTTTCCCCGCCCAGCTTGAACTAGCCGAGCTCTGTAGGTAAGGGAGCACGGCCTTAGATTTATTGGATATAAATATATAATATGACATTAACCTCGTGGTAATTGAATCTAATTTACAGTTTTCTTTTCGCAGCTATACCAAAACTTGCAAAAGGCGTTCTTCAGTCATCCAGCCACGTTTGAACGAGCTTCATGGTGGCGCGAAGTGGTCAATATACCACAGTCCAAGCTCTAATCTGTAGTTAGTACAATGAAAAGGGTGTAAGAATTATAACAGGCCAAATATCATGTGATCGTGTTGCGCCACTGCCGAAGATGGATTTTTAATATGTATGTTGTTTACAATCCGACAAGAATTGCAGATTTTATATAGATTAAGTCGTATTATATGTTTTACGGGTTTCAAACTTTATCATAAGTGCATTTAAAGATAACTTAGTGTCGTTTCATATGATTGATTCAAATGTTATCCAAATTAAAATGTAGCTATTATGTATTAGTAGGGCACTGTTCCTTTAAAATATAAGTTGGCGTTTTGTTGCAGTTTATTGCTACTCTTCTTTTCAAGACGGAATAAGTCTTAAAACACTATTATTATTAACGGGATGTTTACCGTGGTTCGTGTTAACGCGAACCACGGTAAATATCCCGTTAATAATATTAGTGTTTTAATGAATGGCCGCGATAGTTTAAAAAAGAAGACTTTCTCTTGGACAAAACGGGTTTTATATTAATTTTGCTAAGACATTTAAAAAGTAAGAGTTTGTTTCCTTGTCGGATTGTACGCGTTTTTAGTACGTGGGGAGCTACGGCACATTTAAAATCACGACGTAGAAACGTTTTAAATAAACGTTATTTATGTCGTTGGTTACATTTGATGTTAAACATAATATTTTAAATGTTGAAGTCGTCCTTTGGACCTAGAGATGTTTCGAGGTGATTTTATCCTGGTCACGGCACCAAATCATAATGTTAATTTGTACAATAGTTAATTCATATAATGCATTTAACTGCGTTTATATACAATAATGACTTGTCGTACAAAACGTGTACCTATGTTTTAATAGTTTTTATTTCATACAACCTCATTGTAGTATTTATGTTATCAAGCGATTTCTACTGTAGGAAGTATTTTTAAATAATATTTTTTGTATCACTGCCCAATTTTAACGGTTTTAGTTCAAATATGGAAATGATCAGCATTTAGAGCGCTAGGGATTATTTAAATTATTGTATGGGTATCCTATATTTCAGGTGTATTTTATTTTGATTTTATTTAACAGTTTTATAGAATGGAATGTTGTATTTTAATAATTTTTTATGTGATTTTTTTTCATATGAAATAGGTATAATGTTTATGTTTTTACACAAGTAATTTTAGATCTTTGCACAAATTATATATTTTTTAAAGGATTTATTTTGTTACTTGTTTGCTCTACCGCGGAGTTACTTAGTCGAAAATTATGTTTTCGGGTTTATTAGAAACAGATTATTTTTATACGTGAAATTGATGTGTTTTTACAATCTGTTATTAGTTAGAGACTTCCTAGCAAGGGCGGTAACCGGCTGACCAGTACAATACTTTTTAAAAGAAAGTAGTCTTATTTTATTTACATATGAGGAAATGCAAATATTATTTATCAATAATTGATAGCACAGGTGCCTCATTTATATTTTTATTCCCAATAAAAAAAAGTGTAATTAATTTCTACTCAATAAAAATACTTTATTGATGGTATAATATTCCAATCGGAATGTATATTTCTCTATTTTCCTTGAAATTAATGAGAGATGATGCAATTATTCAATCAAATTGAAGAGTTATTATATAATATTGAGATTAAAATTCCTTCCTTTATAAATAAGGAGATATAGATGGTATTCATTCACTTTCTATAATAATTCCGAATGAATAGTGAATTTTCACGTCCACTTATATTGACATTTTAGTAAAATACAATATTTATGCATTAAAGGGCACGTGTGGGCTAGTATGGAAAAATAGGTGCCAACTCTACAAGTGTCATAACTTTCATAAAATTAACTTCTTGCTACTATTTTAAGTAGAGGTTGATTATTAAAGTATTTTCATATTAAGCGACTTAAGTTTATCGTGCTGCTCAGTCGTACGGCTAGTGTTCATGCACATAAAACGCAGCATCTCTTCAAATAATTTTTGCAATAGCATTTCTTTATTGAAATTGATATATCACATTTTACTTCCTCACGTGTTTGACAGTAAAGCGATGTTGCCGCGCAAGACTACTTAAAATCAAATTTTTTTCATAAACGTTAATAAGAGGAAAATTTTGGTAAAGCCGAAGTAAAACTAATATGCAAAAATACGCACTTAGTCGTATAATGTGAAAGTGCTTTATCTTTTTCGTATCTGGCCCCATTGTATCCAATTTATAATAAAATCCTAGTGACGCCAGTAAACATACTAATTCAGTATTGTAATTGGAATAATGATCATGTCTAAATATTGAATGTAATTGTATAATTATGGATCATTATGATTTCTTGAATGTTAAATCTATTTTTCTATAATATTAATTTTATTTGGGTCTTGTATCAGACTAATATACAGGGTGTATTAGGATGAAATCGTTCATTAAAAGTAATTTGTTCAAAGACAAATACTGAATACATTTTTTTTATCGGTGGCCAAATGTGAATTATGTATTTTATTATAAAAAGTAATACTGTGATTACAAGTATCATTATTAATCAAGGGTAAAAAATCTGATGTTTTACTACGTTCAAACTTAAACTTAAAAACATTTTTCGTCGAGCGTTATTCCACAGAGTTGAATAACAAAACGTTTTTATTCTATCGGTAAATCGGTGGACCGTTCTTGATAAACCGCGCTTCAAACTAAAATAAGGGTCGGTATGTCACCACCTTAAAGCGTAAATATTTTCAAGTTAGTGTATCGATTCTGTTACATCCTGTATTCAAAATGAATTTATCTCGTGAGATTGAAAATTTACGATAAATATTATATGTAGATGTTCCACTCTGGAAGTGCCTTCCTTCTATCTTATAGTGAGTGTTGTATCTCTGTGTATTGTTATAATATTTTATAAGTCTTTGTTTATGTTGGAAGAATTAATTTCTCAACGTTTTAAGAAAATAAATGGATTATGAATTTAATTTTGATGCCTTTTTTTGTCAATACAGAATCGTAAAAAAACAGCTACTATTGCATACATTTTGCCGAGGTGAGGTGAGCTAGCAATTTTTTATGGTAAAACTTTTTTTTAAGATTCTACCTCCAGGATAAATAAATAAAACTAGAAGAGTTCTAAGTATTTGAAACAAATTTAATAAATAAATAAATAAATATTTTGGGGACATTTCACACAACACCATCTAGCTCAAACTAAGCAAATAAAGCTTGTACTATGGAACTAGGTGGCTAATATAATACACATATATACTTTTTTTGTAAATAGATACACAAGATACATAGAAACACCAAGACACAGAACAAACATCCATGCTCATCACACAAATGTTTGCCCTGGGTGGGGATCGAACCCACAACCTGCAGCTTAGTAGTTAGACAATTAGACATACTACCAATTGAGCCACAAGGCCAGTCAATAGTGGTCCTCACTATGGCTATGACCAAAAACCACAGAGAGCCAAAAACAATCCGATACATCAAGATCATGATTATTATTATTTTTTCTATAGCAGATTTCTAGTCAAATGGATTTGTTTTGGAAGATTTTGTTTGAATCTCAAATATATAAAAAATGGTACCAAACAATATATTTGGTGCCAAAATTAATAATGACACTAACATTTAATACACCTTTTAACACAAAGTTATTTAGTTTATGTTGTCTCATTTCAAACCTAAACTTACTTTTGGGGCTTTTTACTTTTTTCAGTAATAGCGTAGGTACCTAAGTATGTACATGGGTGGGATCACAATAGTAGATTGTTATACAAGGGGCTAAAATGACCTATTTAACGAGGTAAGCGAGGGAGTAAATAGAAACCGAGTTACAATGGGGTTTTAGCGCCGTGTGTTACACTCTTCTTTTCACTACGATTGCGAGAAAATAAAATAATCCAATAAAATAATTCAAAGTTTATTTTATTTAAAATGAAATGTACAATTTGTACAATTCTGGATATTTAACGAGATGTTTGCAAAGAGAATGTAAATATATTCCAAAGAGATTATTCTACTCTTGAATAAAGACTGATTCGTGATGTAGGCTCTTTGGTAACAGATAAAATTAAAAAAAAAAAACTTTATTTTATAATATTTTAGAGCTTAAAATGCTATTTTTCCCCGCTTTAGTATGCTATAATGACGGACTTTTTGAGCAAGAGGAGTTAAAAGTATTTTTAGTGTTCATTACATTTTTTCCCATTTTGTTTACGATGCGATGTACTAAGGACAGCTTTCTTGCAGGTAAATAAATGTAATTTGATTCAAAATAGATAAATCAGCGAAGGTTTGTTCAGAAAGTGCGATAGTGGCGCCCGCAATAACTTTGTTTGATCACAGAATACTACTGTATTCTGTAATGTGTTGGTTTACACAATATTATTTCAATATTACTTTGACCTTTATCTTGCTCTCTCAACTGTAGGAAGAGCGAGACAAAAGTCAAATAAATATTGAAATAAGACTGCTTGAACGCTTGTGGTACGGGTGCTGGAGGTCTCTTTCTTCCTAAATTCTTTACCGAAAGTTAAATATGCCCCAGGGCAGCAAGTCTGGACTTGTATCGACAGAGTGCGATAACAGGCTGAAAATGATGATGATGAAATGAAATATGACGAACATTGTTTTCAACATTTATTTATTGACCAAAACACGTAACATACATATAGTATATAATGTGAAGGTACAGTGTATAGGTAACATTATGGTGATCAACATGTGGAAGAATTCTCAAAATCGTGCAGTTACTTGAATAGTGCAGTTAGACGTTTCAACTCCACCCGCGACTAGAGAAGGTTAAATGGTACGACTCGTTTGAAACTAGTATGCGACTGGTTTTGATGTATGAATACGTCTTTATATCTACTTCCATAGTGAGATTAACAAAATCGGGGGATACCTCCAGTTTTCTATTGTAGCTACGTATCTATCATAACGAAATATCGTATATCCAACATTTTATTACACCACTTGATAAAGGATCAGAATTAGTTGAGTGAAGACTGTGACGAGTTCCGCGCAGCGGAGGGTAAGCGCCGCCATTTTGAGGTCGTTTTGACGTACGTTATAATTCATATTCAGATAAAACACATGACCGTGTCTACAATAAAACCACATTCCGATTTATTGCAGATGTTTTTTTATGGAATTTACAAATTGTTTACATTACAAATAAAGAAAACATGATAGTAGGTACTAGGTAGGTAAACATCACTCAAGACTTGATCGGTAGTGGTTGTTGAGAGGGACAAAAAATGTTATTCTTTAGTTATTTCAGAGACCAGACATGCCAATAGGCACACCCTCTATTCGGAATAAAACCTTTTGGAGATTTAGGCCGTCACAGTTTGAAACTATTTAACATAGAACCCTAGATTCTAGGGTTCTATGTTAAATTGTTTCTAGAAATGTTAAATATTTTTAAATGGTTCTAGGGCCTAGAACCATTTCCACCATGTATAAGTTCAACCTAAGGCTTTATCGGTTAACTGTCTTTGGTAATGAACTTTATAACATCATTACTTTGGGTTGAATCTTTAAAGTAAAATCGATAATGTTTATCAATGGTCATTCGCTTTTTGTGGTTTGGTAAATAACTCCATTACGTCTAAAATGAACAGAAAGGCCGCGATTTTGGCATGCAGTAAGCTTCAAACGCGTCGCACATTTTAGAGCTTGACGATTTGGTGGGGATTCAACGTATAGGTACATCAAGTTATAATATCGCATATGAACAGTTTAGTATAATCATAAATATAGGTCTCACTCACTGAAAGTCATCACTGTATGACTCTGAAGTAAAATACATACATATAAAAGGCATACACCACAATATTAAGAAATACACGGAACTGAATCACAACTGTCAATATTTGGTGGTCTTTTTAAATGCATTGTAAACTAGAAACTTCCTACAAAATATAATTATCTTATCCATAAGAGTATGTTAGAAAACCCTCATATCGTTTTTAATTTCGTTAAATTATTAAAAGTCGTTAAATTATATGTATAATTATAATCTAATTCTACAACCTTTTAAGTACCAACCGTCTGCAGTCTTCGAAAATATCTAGTTTATGAAAAGAAATAAATCAAGGCACCATTTTGTGTCTATTCGGAAATGGTCCGTCTATAATCCGTCTTACTTATAAACGTATGTTAAAATCTTATTCATTGAATAAGGACTTGTCCCTTTCTGTCATACGGGAAACTGACTCGTGCGAAAACGGAACAAAACACTATTAACTAAAATGCGCTTTTTCGATGTTTATAAGTAAGACGGAATGTGTTTAGGTCTGTGAAACCCACAGTTGAGATGCATGTGTAAAATTATATTTTTTTGTGTGTTAACATCACGAACTTACATCGATAGTTTACAATCCATCGAGGCATCAAATAACGGGTTAGGTTCAGAATGACCACTTCTCAAAATGCCATCTCCACATCTTACTTGTTATATTAACCCTTTAACCGATATTTCCGACAAAAGCTTTTCGCGGAAGGCGACGCGAAGGCGAAAGAACTTTTGGCGGAAATGTCCGACACAGGTAGTTAAAATCTTTTAATCTCCTGTTTCCGCTATTTCCGAGTTTTTTTGTCGGAAACATCCGACTCAAGCGGTGAGGCGTCTGTGACAACTCGAAAAACTTGTCGGAAATATCCGACCAGGCAGTTATCGGGTTAAGAGTACACATAGACAAATGGCAAATTTATACGCCATCCTATAGATAGACTTTCCCATTTTGGGAAGTGCTCATTTTGGGGAATGGGGATGTACACATTTTGGGAAATGATAACTTGGGGTGTGTCAATTTTGTTAAGTGCTCATTCTGAACGTAACGTGTAAAATATCATTTCTATGTTTTACTGAACAGGAATGAGTCGTGACAATTATAATCTAGTTTTCAATTCACCTTCTCGGAACCGCCTTCCTTCAATAACCTTGTTTCTTTTTTAAATGTTCTTGTTTATTCTTATAGTAATAAAGTTGATTAAAGTGTTAAGCATCATTGTCTTGCCCTTATCATAGGTGGGGTCGGCACAGCAAGTTTCCTTTCGCCACATCACTCTATCAAACGTCAGGTATTTTAGTGCTATGGTGGAGATAACAACTTCATTTTCAATCATCTGTGCAATTGTGACCAGAATCGCAAAGGTCGTTCATTACGTGGAACCACTTTGTAGCGGAATACATACATAATGTGAGTAAAGTTATAACTAGTTATGATCTTTTTGTTTACCAGTTTTTATTGATTTTAGCTATCTGCGACTAATATGTATAAACAACTAAAATTAAACTTAATCAAATGTTAGTAGATTGAAAGATACACTATGCGTAACGCAATCATGTTTGCAAATAGAAACAAATAAAATCATAATGATTGAACTAGTGTAAACTAGCTCATTCATAAACTTGTATCGAAATCTGACAAAACTAAATACATGAACAAAAATTCATATTTTACCAATTTTTTTTAAATTTTTATATTTATATAAAACACTGAAAACACGATTAAAAATAGTTATTTCCGATCAAAAGACACCTAGAATCGATTCATCAAAAAAATCATCAAACTGTGCAAAGTGCTTGTAATAGACAAAACTTGTATTTTCCCCCGTATTTTAACTATTATCACTATCAGACACGGTGGAACTCGTCATTCTTATAACAGGATTCTGGGTAGAATCACTAGAATCACACTCCACCATCAGAATCTCGTCTGGACTTTCATTTCTATCAGAATTACTCTCAGTATACGTTCCTGTTGGAGATTTATCTTCAATAACAGCTTTCAAATATGATTCCCTATCCATTATCGTGGCGTCTCGAGCTAACGCGAGTACATCTAAAGACATCATGCTCTTCGACTTCTCCGATTTGCTTATAGGTGGGTTGGTATGTTCGTATATGACTTCACGACTGATTGATTTAGTCCTCGTCAAATTTGTATCGTTTTTCCAAGAATCGCTCGGTGGCATGTGACCCTGGTTAGTGCTCGTCGACGGTGCGCTTGCGTTTCTCGGCGAGCTTGCTGTGAATTTCGACCTCTTCTGTTGGTTACTTTCCTTCATCATCAGCAAATGGTCGAGTTTGTTTATGGTTTCGTTGAGTTCTAAGGCCCAAGCTTCATCTGTCTCTATATCTTTGTCTATAGGTTTTAAAGCAAGTTCCCGGACGCGCAATCTGAGCTCTTGTAAGCTGGAATCTTCATCTTGAGCCTTATTTTCGTCGTGTATAGGATCTCTTTCTGCCCCGACGCCGGGTTCTCTCGGCCCGACCGGTATGGAGTCTTTCCCTGGTAGGTATTCGCCGCGTCGTCTGTGTATTTCTTCAGATATTTCCTCTAAAGCCTTCAAAGACTTGGAGTATCTGTATTTGGCGTCTGCGATGAGACGCTGCAGCTTTTCAATCTTGTCGTTTTGAGCTTGTAGCTCTTCGTCGCACAGTTTCTTCTCTTCGAAGTAGATGCGGGATTTTATGATGTTCCGTTTTAGATTCTCTTCTAGTTGAGCCACCTGGAAATAATTCGAAAACTTTTTAAGTATCAGTGTTTTTTTTGTTTTAATTCTAGTGGCAGTCTCACTTGAGAATCGATTCCCATTATATGCTAGGTATGCCCGTCATCCTCAACTACAATGTAAACCGGAAGCCGCACTCACACAAAATCAGTCGATAGAACTTAGGTTTTTAGAGTTTAGACCAATCATTGAATAAAACCAAACCAAGTAAATTTGTGGTTAAGGTTTCCGTTTACCTTCCGATCTGCCGCGATGCAAGCCGCCGCTTTCTTCTGATGCTCCCGTCCGCTCTCTGCTTTTCGCTTCTCAGCGTCCATCACCTGCCATAACAACGATTAATTTACAAATCTGCACATTAAACACTCATACCTAAAATGAATGATCACAGCCATTCTCACAACTAACTATTCCCAGCTTATACCTACTTCGTTTGAAAATAAAACAGCCCGTAATCACTAATTACATTTATACCCGGACTCTTTCTGCGTAGTTCTAATTGTAATACTATTTTTAGGTTTCGTAGTACTACGAGGCAGTATCAAGCCCTTATTAATTCGCAATGTCTATCTGTCTGTCCGTCCGTATGTCCCAGCCATTTTACACAGAGACTATTTGCACTATATGAACTAAATTTAGCAGGTAAATGTGTTCTGTAAACTGCTCTAAAATGATGTGAGAAAACCGACTTTAAAATACGCAATCCGTTTGCTTAGATGATACTTTTTCAGTTATTTTGTTATAAAAACCAAAGTACTGAACCCATTTTGATAAAATATATATGGGACCATATCTGTGGTATCATCCATCAAACAAAAAAAATCCGCGTTTGTGCATCTAAACCTCTACGCGATGATATCCCTATAGTCCCTGAGAAAGGCCACGGTACCCAAGTGAGAATCGATCGTTTTCCGAATTGAGAACTTCCTCCTTTTTGGAACTCTGTTAAAAAGTAAATGTTAGTTATGTGTATCGCAAGCGTGTCACCTTGATAATGGCATGGTTGAGGACCTCCTGCCAGTTGCTGTCGAACTGCCACTCGTCCTGCTTGCTCACGAACCGCTGCTCCGCGAGCGTCACCGTCTCCTTGGCAGCTGCGTGCAGCTCTGTCACCAGATTATACCAGGGTGTTATTTTGCTATAAGTACAATGCAGAAGTTACTACAGCCTAGTTGGGAGACCGTCTGGTTTGCGACCGGGTGAATATTCGGGCGTTTTAACCCTTACCCGCCTGTGTCGGATATTTCCGACAAAATATTTTCGAGCCCATTCCGACAAACTACGACATATATCACAAATAATCTTGACCGGACTCGATAAACTTTTGGCGGAAGTATCCGACACACGTGGTTAAAATACTCTAATCACCTGTTTCAGCTATTTCTAAAAAAATATAGGAAATATCCAACACAAGCGGTGAGGCGCCTGTAGCAGCTCGAAAAACTTTTGTCGGAAATATCCGACCAGGCGGTTAAAGGGTTAACCGTCGTCATTGTTAGTAACAAAATTCCGGCATAAATTAGAAGAGAGTACGATAGTAACTTTTATATTTTTTAACCCCCGACCCAAAAAAAGGGGTGTTATAAGTTTGACGTGTGTATCTCTGTGTCATCATAGCTCTCAAACAGATGGACAAATTTTGATCTAGTTTTTTTTTGTTTGAAAGAGGACTTAATCGAGAGTGTTGTTAGCTATGTTTTATCAAAATCGGTTCAGCCGATTTTTTGTTGTGAGTTTTTGAGTTTTCTAAACTTATGTACCTATACTTGTCGTTAATCAAGTGCTACTCTCGGTACAGGATCCACTCATGTCAAATACATACGGTTATTGGAATGCCTTTTTAACCCCCGAATCAAAAAGAGGGATGTAATAAGTTTGACGTGTGTATCTGTGTACCCGTATATATGTGTGTCTCTCTGGCATCGTAGCTCTTAAACGAATGGACAGACCGACCAACATCCACTTTCAAACAAAAAAATATATGTTTGAAAGTGGATTTTGTCGAGAGTGTGAACTATGTTTCATCAAAATCCGTTCAACCGTTTGTTGTTGTCGGGGTTTTCGAGTTTTCCAAACTTTAACTTGTTCTAAATCCTGCTGATACGGTGTTGCGAACAAAGGGGCGTTAAAAACGCCCGGAAACCCATCGGATACATGTTATCATCGTTCACTATCACCATAGTTACTCAACACTACGCTACGCGGGTACACCTACTATAATATAATCACATATATGTATATTCTTATATATGTATATTCTTATATATGTAGATAGATAGATAAACTCTTTATTGTACACTATTAAACAAAAAACAAAACAGAGAAACTTACAAAACCAGTGTGACAACCGGCGGCCTTATCGCTAAAAGCGATCTCTTCCAGGCAACCGTGGTATGGAGATCAATTCATAGAAAAAGTAAAGCGAGTGTGCAATAGCAGAGACACTGGACATATTTATATGTATTTATATTTATATCTAAATATCCGAAAAACATTCAAATTCAAATTATTTTTATTGTCAGCTGTGTTAAATTAAGGTCTTATAATTAAAATTGTATCAACAGTTGCGTCCGATTTAGACTTACAATAAATGAATTATTTTGAAAACATAGAAACTTATTTTAATTATTAAAATCAAATCACACACCCACACCACACAAAATGTAACGTAATAACATGAAACAAATATTCACAGGCAGTCTAAAGTACTAAAATATATTAAGTTAAGAATTATAGAAATGTCAAATGAATTGTTATAGTCAAAATATATTTTCAATGTAATCTTGAGCCTTATAGTAACCTTTCAATACAAAAATTCAAATAACTTTCTTTTAAAGACAACATAACCCCACTTTCTTGGCAGTCAGGTAAAAATAAGGCTTTGAAAGTGACGTAAAACTTCTTATAAGATTTTCGCAAACAGGCTCACCGCGACACTGTCAAGGTTGCCACAGTAATAACAATTATCCGCGGCAACACAGCTGTGCGCAGGCGCTATCTTATCGCCACACGTGTGTTCTACGCCTTATCAGTTGTACACATGCGGATTACACACATACGTCGCGATACAAATATTTGTAATGACATATGACTCATGCTGAAGAGGCCTGGTATACTTATAGAAGTACTGTGTCCTGCTGATTTTTAGGGTTCCGTACCCAAAGGGTAAAAAACGGGACCCTATTACTAAGACTCCGCTGTCTGTCCGTCCGTCTATCACCAGGCTGTATCTCATGAACCGTGATAGTTAGACAGTTGAAATTTTTTGCGACCCGCGTCGTGAGTGCGACTCGCACTTGGCCGGTTTATTTATTTATTCGAAAATAGGTTCGCGTTTGACCGTAAACTAGCTTGGTTTTAAGCGACAGTTACGGTCTACGATGGAGCACGATTGCCTAGAAGGAACCTGTCTACTCGCGATTTGAAGACACCCAGATTATATCCATTCGGAAAGACTCATTCTCGAAGCGCATTCCACATTTTAGCCGTACGAATAATAGAAGTGGAGCTAAAGCGTTTCGTTCGACTTTTTGTAATATCCACCATGAAACGATGTGGTTTTTTTCGTACGTGTTGCTAGATTGATATAAAAAACGTTAGAGACGAATGAGATCATGCAGACCAGATGTACACTCACCAACAAATCAGCGTTCTTTTTACGTGACGGGAACTATAATGGTTGTTATAATTATCTTAGCCTCATAGTCCACTGCTGGGGATATGCGTCCTCTATCGATTACAAAAAGCGCCGGTTGTCGCAAATCTAGCGTCTTCCTGTCACTTGTATGATTTTGTCAGTTCACCTTTTAATACTCTATTTCCTAGTCAAATTTCAACAAGGTCGGTTCAGCCGTATCAACGTAAAAAGTTAACAATGAAGACAGATACGCTATCTTATTTGTACGTTTACTGCTATTGTCATAAACCTAGAGATAAAGTTCTTTGTTTTGCTTGTTAGGTAATTTGTAAGACGAGACTGTTTCAATTACCATTGAAAATACAGGTAATAACAAAATACTGGAAAAACATGAAAAGCAGTGGTAGTCAATTGTATTTTCACCCGAACGCGTAAGGAGGAGGGTTGTTTTTCGAGTGTATGTTGTACATATGTACCTAAGTGGGTATGTATGTATGTTTCTACATGAGCTCGTACAGCCTAAGCGGTTAGACCGATTTTGATGTGCAAGGTGTCTTTAGATTCGTCTGCACTTCCTGAGTGTCATTGGCTATATTTTTTGCAATAATAATAATAGGACTCTCGCAAAAATAAATAAAATGCGCTTTCTCGTCTCCTCCAACGATCTTTTTCGTGATAAGTTAATAATTTCTCTAGAATTATTCTAAAGAATACGTATTTATAACCTTTTACAGTGACTTTACGCATACTTTCTCACAAAAAAACGTGCACTCAACAGCGTAACAAGCGTAACATAAAAACTTTTTACAAAAAAATTAAACCTCCGAAAAAACTGAAAAGCATAAAATAATAATCCGTTTTATTTAACTTTAATAACTAAGTCCTTATAGTAATCTAAGTATACCTAAGTAATTTTGAGTCGGCGCCAGCGTGATACGTTGCGTTGCGTAGTCGTGCGGAGAGCGCATTTTTTGGAATGTCAATGTTTATTGCTGGAGATTCCATTGTTAATTTGATTTGGTTATTTCTTTAAATTTAAGGTAATTTTTAGCACCGCCTCAAAATTACTTAGATATACTTACATTACTTTAAGGACTTAGTTATTAAAGTTAAATAAAACAGTTTATTATTGTATGCTTTTCAGTTTTTTCGGAGGTTTAATTTTTTTGTAAAAAGTTTTTATTTTATAATTTTTTGTAGCTTTAGTCTACTAATTACCACATGCTTAATTTTGATTAATTTTAAAATAGCCACTACCTTATAATACACAACTCTGCATTAAAATCTGCGAGTGAACAATAAATTACCCCTATTTTCCCTCCCTTAGGGTAGGTTTTTTTTCCATATGGAATTAACTTTGAGGTAAGTATACCCTATCTAATAAAAATAAAAAATATCAAAATCTCTGTAAAAAGTTATGCGCGCTCATACATTACAATCAGTGAGTGAACAATCAATCATCCCCTGTTTTCCTACCCTTAGGGTTGTTTTTTTTTCCAAATTTATATGGGACCATTTTCTATATCTACCCTCTCGAATAAAAAAAGAATTTTCAAAATCGGACAACTCTGTAAAAAGTTATGCGTGGTCATACATAAAAAAAATATATATATACGCGTCGACTTGAGAACTTCCTCCGTTTTTTCGTCGGTTAAAAATCGTAAGTTAGACTGCAAAAACCGCTTTTCTGCAGTCGGGTATTTTGTGTTTCGTTTAATATATAGACTTGATATTTACATGATATAGTCTTGCGTTTAACTACAAAACACAAGATGTTAAGCGAGGTTGCGGTATACGATGGAGCGCGCTTACTAAGAAAAAACCGAAAAGAAAAACATTGCTTCTCTGCTCGGGTTTACCGTAAAAGTCAGTTAAGGGACTTCAGGGAAATTGGTGTTTATGTCGGCGATGGGCTGAATCTCTGTTCCTGCAAGCCATCATTTTGTACATCATATCTCTGCCTTCCAGACATCTAACCCTCTAGCCACGGTTCAATGTGGCGTCAAGTGACCTGCAGGCTTACAAGTGGCAACCGTTTCTATTTCTACAAACGCTTACACTTCGACATGCTAAGAAACTGCAACGTGCCGTCACGTGACATTTCGTTAGCTAATGTCAACCCCATACATTTACTTTTCTATTCTACTGGCGTTCACGAATTTATAACGCGAAACGACTGTAGAAATTAACGTGGTTTTTACACATTTTTAAATAAAAACTACGGGTCACTCACGTCTGTTTTGAGCCGAAATATCCGACTATAGTTTCAACCGCATTCAGCGGTCTTTTTCAAATGAGCAGCACACACGCCA
The DNA here is from genome assembly GCA_947563715.1 of Lycia hirtaria. Classification (NCBI taxonomy): domain Eukaryota; kingdom Metazoa; phylum Arthropoda; class Insecta; order Lepidoptera; family Geometridae; genus Lycia; species Lycia hirtaria. Next base: position 2,024,609 of record OX387376.1, on the reverse strand, counting down.
CTCTCGGTCGATGACGCGCCTTGCACACATACTAATATAACTATAGTGGGATATTTCGGCTCAAAACAGACGTGAGTGACCCTTAGTTTTTATTTAGAAACGACTATAGTTTTTTTTGTGTTTATTTGCTATGGTCGTATTGTAGGGAAAATAGGCTTGATTTTAAGTATAAATGTTAAAGACATCCATATCTAATGAGACCTAGTGCTGGGCCCAGAGAATCTAAATGATATTACTTAACCTACTAATAGCGCATAGAAAATAAGAGTCTGTATACCTACTGTTTATATTTTTTGTAAGAACAAATAAACCTTTTTATTATTGTTTAAAATTATTATATATTATATGTATTCCACAATTTAGACTTTCCGCCATTATTGTCTACATTTTAAAACATATCTAGAGAGTGAAACCCTAGACCTGAAAAGTTTATAGATGCATCCTCCACTGCACTGATGTAAAGTCTACATTACACTGTAATAGGTACGCTAGATTGCGTTGAGTTAAAATAAACGCTGAACCGGCTGATAAGATGCTTCCTGCGCTCCCTCCCCCCTCCCCCCACCGCATACCAAACTAAACGTAACAGATTTATCGTCATCATCATGCCATATTTACATCCATAAATAAAAGACTAGCCGTATACCGCGATTCTACTCATCGAGAAATCCTTTCTTAGTGTATCTGAATACAAACACCTCAAAAAGAAGACATAAGAATAGGGAATATGTAGGATTTTTATAAGGCATAAAAAGGCTAACCACAAATAGATCCATTCCACAAAAACAAAATTAAAATATCTTCAAAAATAAGAAAGTTACAAGGAATTTAATTTCATGTTAGACACACGATCGCGTTAGATGACGTCATGCATCATGTTCGCCGTACAAATTCAATACAAACTGTTGTTTCGCGAGAGAGGGACAGAGGATCGAATCCCTCCCCTAAAAGCCCAAAACTTTGAATGTTTATATCTCGGAACTTTATTGATCAATGGAAATATTTTTATAGTAAATAAACATTTTAATATGTTATCAATTAGGTAAAACTATTATTCCTATGAAATAGAATTCATGCATAATATCTATTGTCATTCAATCGATTTCTTCCATAGCCGCGCTTCATCGTGGACCACAACTTTGCATAAAACACAACAAGGTCGATAAACTCTAACCCTACAGTGTCCTTATTCTCTGCATTTGTCAAATTACGACCTCACAAGCGTTCAAGTAGTTCATTCTTCATTCATTCCGTTCTTTATCAATATTATTTTGATTTTTGTCTCGTTCTTTCTACAGTTGAGAGAACAAGACAAAAGTCAAAGTAATATAATATAAACAAAATACCAAATATATAAAAAGGTTTACAAAGGTGCATTTAATTTCTAGTAAAATCACTTATTTATTACGAAACAGTGCATATTTTATTTTTGCGAGATTCTATTGTTATTATTACAAAAAATATAACCTATGACACTCAGAGACGAATCTCACACCTCTCACATCAAAAACGGTCAAGTCGTTTAAGCTGTAGGAGATAATATAGAAACATACATACATAAAAGTATACATACACTCGAAAAACATAACCCTCCTTGCGCGGTCGGTAAAGAGTAAACTAATTTCGGCCTATTCCCTGTAATGATAATTAGTAGTGAATGTGTACACGTACAGTACACCGCATTGCGAATCCCGCGAGGATACTGTATCGCGAGCAGGCGGGGCCCGGGCGCTCGGGGGCGCGGGGCCCTTCCGGTACCCTCACTCCATTAATATCTGGGTAATCCTCGCCCTTGACCCCGGTCCGGCCTCGCCGCCTGCCGAGGGGAGCCGCCGGAACTCACTATCATAAGGTCTAGCATAAACACTAGCGTTAAGTAATATTCCACGATGATACGGTTTAAAAGTTGCGCCACGTCTTCTATACAAGGCAAACAAGTGATTTTACTATAATTATTCTAAAGAATGCGCATTTACAATCTTTTACAGCGAATTTACGCACACTTTCTCACAAAAAACGCACATTCAACAACATATCAAGCGTAAACAAGTCGTAAAACAGTTTACAAAATCTTTAAACTTTTTATAAAAAAAAAAGATTATTTTTGTTTTTTTAATGCGGAAACCCTGAATATTCGGAATCCCTCGCACATATCTATACCATTAACTGGTGCGATAATTCGTCCATGTTAACACATGTCCGTACAGACAGACAGCCGTTGTAATACGATATCTAACTCAATTCGCTCCAATTCACGTATCTGTGCCGCTAGCGCATACTTTTGCACGGGAAATAAGACTAGTATTTTGTTTATAAGATATAGTATGCAGTTAAAGATATAGTATGCAGTTAGGGGACCTCGAAAGGAACATTCATTAATATTATAAGGAAATTAAAATACCCGACTGCATAAGAATGATTTTCGCAGTATAAGTTACGCTTGATATGAATTGATAATGATGTTCAGTGTACGTTTTAAAACGGTTTATGTTTAATTGATTTCTAAATATATGACAGTAAAAATATATTTTTATTCCAAAATTAGTTAATGACAACCAAAATGTAATATCTTGAAATAAAAACCACCGTCACTCACAGTCACCGACCGACAGTGACGGATATTTCAATTTATTTATTTATTTATTTAGGCACACAAAACAGAATACAATTGGAATATTAACAATAGAATACCATAAAACATACGAACTAGATTGTATTCCTACACATGTGTACACAGCAACAACAAAATAAATGCAGTACTTTTTAAATTACATTAGAGTATATACGTATAAATATGTAGATAACAAAAAGAAAATATTAAGTTACATAACAATATGGAAAGGAAGTTAGAAAAACAAAAACAAAAATAAGTTAGAAAAACAACAGCGCCGATATCGCTTGCATATACAAGCGATATCAGCACCGTTACTTCTCCAGAATTGCCAGTGTATCACGTTTAAATTTCAATAATTTACCATTAAATATATCTATTGAGCTATAATTATCCACTAAGATATCATTATATTGGCGACACATTCTGACCAGTGGGTTGTAAAAAGAGGTGTTATTAGTATATACCTTAAGAGAAAAAATTCCTGTATGGGGGGAGCGAGATTTCGGCCTAGTGTTGAAATTTATATTGGAAAGAAGAGAAGAAGAATCAATATGGGAGTGAATAATTTTGAATAAACAAATGAAGTCCAGATATTTGCGTCGTGTCTCCAGCGATGATAGTTTAAACTTGGTTAACCGTTTGGAGTATGACCTGACTTGACGTTGGACACCGTATCTGTAGCTTAATATGTTTAGGCACTTAGACTGCACGCGTTCGATACGTTTACTATGTATGTTGTAGTTCGGGGACCATACAACCGAATTAAATTCAAGAATGGTGCGGATGAGTGAGGAATAAAGAACTAAAAGAGAATGTGGGTTCTTGAAGCCTTTGGTGATACGCGTAATAAAACCTAAGAGTTTATTGCCTCTATTGATAATATACTCGTAGTGGTCGCGAAAAGTCAATTTTTCATCAAATAGTACGCCCAGGTCTCTAACCACTGCTTTTCTTTCAAGATTTTGGTTTTTAAGTTTATAGTCATAACAGATTTTGTTGAATTTAGTAGTAAAAGAAATTACATTACACTTTTTGATATTCATAGACATAAGGTTATCTTGACACCAGTTATCAAAAGCAGTTAGATCTGACTGAAGAATCTCAGCATCCTTTGTGTTTCCTACCCTGGTGTAAATTTTGAGGTCATCTGCATACAACAAACATGGACTGTGAAGACTGTCGATTATATCATTAATAAAACAGATAAAAAGCAGTGGTCCGAGGTGAGAGCCTTGGGGCACTCCGGAGGTTATAGATGCTGGAGAGGAAAGAAAACCCTTGATTGCGACAAGTTGGCTACGCCTAGACAAATAAGATTTAATCCATCGCAGTAAATTGCCGTGAATTCCATAATTTGTTGCCAGTTTAGTGATTAGTATTTTATGGCTAACTTTATCAAAAGCTTTAGATAAGTCTGTATAGATGCAGTCAACTTGAGTTCTTTTTGAGAATGCGTTACATAGATAATTTTTAAACTCTAATAGGTTAGAAGTGGTAGACCGATTACGGATAAAGCCATGTTGTTTTGGGGATAAGAGTGGGCGTATATGGTGATAAAGAGCGTCATACACTACGGATTCAAAAAGCTTAGCCAAACAAGATAGGATGCTAATTGGACGGTAATTTTCACAGCATGATCTATCACCAGACTTAAATATGGGGACAACATGAGCTTTTTTCCACGTCGTTGGAAAGACACCAGATTGTAATGACTTATTAAATATTAATAAAAGAGGTGTAGATAATTCTTTACCGCAAATTTTAATAACTCGAGGAGGTATTCCGTCAGGACCAGCTCCTTTGTTAATATCAAGCCTAGATATTTTTTGAAGAATATCAGCACGGGTTATAACAATGTTGCTTAAGACATTGGTTGTACTTGTCTGTGTAGGTGTTTTACAACTACTAGAAGAATCGTCTGGCATGAAAACAGAGCTGAAATAATGGGAAAAAAGATCACAAATTTCTCTTTGATCTGAGGATACTCTGTCTCCATGTTTCATTGTTAAAGGTATAGAATTGGACCCTTTTTTAGACTTGACGTATCTCCAGAATTGTTTTATATTATTGTTTTCAACAGATGACTCAACAGAGTTTAGATATAGTTTATAATCACGCTCAATAAGCTTCTTGCATCTAGAACGTAACATGGAAAAAACATCGTAGTCACGAGGGTTTTTAAATCTTTGATACCGGCGATGATACTTAAGCTTTTCTTTGAGACTAAGTTTCAAGGCTGGCGAGAACCAAACGGGAGAATCTTCAGTAGGAATTTTGGTTAGAGGTGTATGCCTGGCAAGTATTTCGTTGAGTTTGTCATAGAAAGTATTAATCATTTCATCAGTGTCATTACCACAAAGAATTACTTGCCAATCAACCAACTTAAGATCATGGACTATGCTAGGGAAGTCACTTTTGTTAAAGTTTAATCGCTTTCCTTTACTGGGCTTAAGCGGTTTCAGGGGCCTAAGAATGGCTGTCATCGGGCTTATATCAAAAGCAAGAGAAGGGTGATACCTGTCGAGTTTACTGAGTGGTTCGGAGCTATAGACTTCTAAAGAGTTTGATGTAGTTAGAATCAAATCTAGAAATCGGCCGTATTGATTTGGTACGCTATTAAACTGATAGAGATCGCATAGTGCCATATTATCTATAAGAACCTCAGCTCTTTCACCACGAGGATTGCTAGGAAGCATTTTTAGGGAGTCAGCTGATTTGGACCAACAGATTTGTGGGGTATTAAAGTCACCAATACAAAGATATTCATCGTGGTTACGAGATTTTAATATGTTTTTTTGGAAATTATTGTAGAATTCTCTTATGCATTCATTAGATAAATGTGGTGGCAGATAACAAAGACATATATTAATTGTTTTAGTATTTTTACAGATAGGTGTAATACTTATCCAAAGGTCTTCGAATTCCGACTCCCAAGATGTCTGACGGACGTAAGCAATATTCTTTTTTATAGCAATAAGTACGCCCCCACCATCTTGTTTGCGCACACTTGTAGTATGTCTGTCACGTCTTATTACGTTATAACGGCCATCAAACACCTCAGTATCAAAAACACTGTCGTTAAGATTGGTTTCAGTGAGACATATTAGGTCATAGTCACTATTTATTACATTAAGGAAAATGTCATCAAGTTTTGTTCGCAAACGATTGACATTCTGGTAGAACACTAACATTATTAGTTTACGATAATAACTGAATATTTGTACCTAAGAAAAAATAATACGTAAAAGATAGAAAACAGGTTAGGCTAATTTATTTAAAGTGTCCTGATTTTTCACTAAAATGCAGCTTGTTCCGTCGTCCTTACGTAAGTAGACTTGACCGTATTTCACCCAGACATATTTGTATGCATTCTCCTTAGCCGCTTTTCTAGCGGCAGCGTGGAGAGTCTTGCATTCGGGTGAAAGGTGTTCAGTCACATAAATTCTTTGCTTGTCGCAAGTAAGGCCTATATGTGAAGTGTTTAGCAGGTCATCTTTGTGAGTCTTGTTGTAACGATAAAAGGCAGATAATACGTGATCTCTGAGACTGGGATTCACAAGTGTTACCAGCAAGTTTCTTGGTCTGTTAGATGCGGTATTCATCTTGGCTACTCTGCGGCACGAGTGGATCTGGTCGTGGGAAATGTTTAAATTCAGGAGCTTGCAGAGGTTCTTGAAAATTCCAGTAGGATTCTCATTTTTACCTTCAGGGACAGCTTGAATTTCTATATTCTGGCTGCGTGTTAACCTCTCCATTGAGGAAATACGGATTTTTAATATCGATTGATCCTTACGAAAATCACATAACTCGCTTTCAAGATTCTTAATTATGCGAGACTTCTCCTCAATTTCGCGTCTCATGGAAGATTGTTCGTCGCAGATAAAATTTGTTGTGCTAGTAAAATCGTCTTTAAGATGTTGAATAGTTGCATCTATTTCTTTATGCACCAGTATTTTAACATCTTCTTGAAGCGCTTTGCGAAAATCCTGCATAAATGATGATAACGTGCTATTTAATTTTTGATCCAGCAGGGCACTAATGTTATCTAAAGTCACAGCATTGCTATCCGAACCAGCAGTAGGAGCGCACGTAAATGAGGATGACTGTAGTATAGATCGGTCCGCATAATCACAAGATATATTCATAGAGTCGTCGATAGTGGATATTAGGGATTGACGAACCGGAGTGTTATCATTCTTTCTGTTCAAGCGCTTGGTAACATTGGCGCATGTTGGGCAAACCCAATTTGAACAGCACTCCTTAGATAAGGCATAAAACTGCTCATTATCCAAGTTCAAGCATTCTGTGTGATACTTCGAGCAACATTCTTTGCATTGCAGCTGGCGATCGGAGTTGATTATTTTATTACACGCCGAACAGTTCATCGTAAAATGATTAGGTGTCACCAAACAATAACAAAAATAAAAAAAAATATAAAAATGAGTGCAAAAATGTATACCCGACTAGAGGTTTGAACTCAGTAGGCACAGTTTGTGAGGCGGTATCGTGTCCAAACGGCCACTTGAGCTTATACGCAAGCGCCGAAAATATAGTTTAGTCTCGGCGAAGTTGCTGTAGAACGCTATTGCATATGAATTTTTGTTGGAGGGTAGTGCTACGGTACACAGCCACTTCAAAAAATATCAATAACCCAAGAGTATTATCACGAATTGCGTCCACTTATCACATTTATTCACTATAATACTTAATTCACTTGATAACAAACGAAAATGTGCGCATTATAATGTAACTTTAATACTTGGTTAAACACTATTTACAACGTTTTATGATTTTAATACGAGAGATGAGAGTTACAGCGACTGCTTAGAATGAAGTACGATGAATGAACCCTTCTTCATGATTTCGACTCCAAACAAACGTGAGTGACCCATAGTTTTCATTTTAAAATGTGTGAAAACCGATAGTTTCTATAATAAAGTCTCAAAGAGAGATAGGGTCTCAAAGTTTATCTTATAGTACAGGTAAAAATATGTGTTCCCTTTTCTAACTATCTTGGTGTTCTATTCGCTTGCCTTCATTACTCTGACTGGCAAGCACAAAAGCAAGTCCAATAGCTCAGAACTTTCCGATAACCGGACCCTGGATAATATAGCATTGCATTATCACAAACGTAAAACGTAATTTGGGGGCAGCTGCCTAGAGATAGAAAAAATGTAGCCAACTGCAAAGCAACCAAAGTCCTAAGGCCGTGCAATTGTAGTACCTGTACCTACAATTCATATTTGGCCATGGGCTGGCAACGCCCTTGCTCACGGCTGGTCCTCTAAGCATTTGTAGAAACAGAAATATTTCCCCTGTGCCCTCCTCTCCGCTGTACTCACCACTGGCCCTCTGGAAGTGCACCGCCGCCCGTTGGCAGTCCGCCCTGGCGCCGGCAGCCTGCCCCAGTGCGTCATAGTACGGTCTGGACTTGTCAACGCATGTTCCAAGCCGTTTGGTCAGCGCTTGCAGACGTCTGGACGTCTCGTTCAGTTGCAGGTGGAACTTTTTCATAGACTCCTAGAAGAGGAGAATACATTGCAATAAAATTGGGATAAGTATCAATGTGAAGATTGTCCGTGCCCAGGCCAAGTGCTGGTTTGTAGACATGTTCTTGAACATGTGTGAACATGTTCAAGAACGATAAACGCTGAGATAAACAAATGTTCTCATGATGTTTTCCTTCATCGTTAGAAGTTGGTGGTAATAAAGGTGGGTTCAACGCGCGCAGCCATCTCTCTCGCGCATCACAACATTTTTAAACATATAAAATCATTGGTTAGGAATATTAGAAAATAGAAATTAATTTCTTTATTTAATCAAAGTTCCAATCAGAGTTCGTTTATATATTTCAAATACCTAAACAAAAGTCACATGCATTTGTTTCTAAACACGTTATCATGTGCTGCGCCTGTAAGCCCATCTGGTGTTTCAATCATGTATATTACATAATATGTTCTGCAAGGCCAGTTACATAACCGGATATAAAACCATCATTCGATTATTAGATTGAATTATTCCATAAATATGGCATAAAAACTAATACACGGAAATTCATAAGAATTATGACTAGGCTATTTGATTGATGAAAGAAATATAGATTTATATTTCTTTCATCAATCAAATTGCTTCGAGGAACAACATGACCAATAGGCGGGCACCAACTATTCCGTAACTGTCTATAAGAGTAGGCACTTAGCGCCTGTGCAAGCTGACTTGTACTTTTTTGCGTCGTAGCGAGAGTCGCTGTCTAATTAACTATACAATCACGCCTTTTTCCCATTGGAGTAGGCAAAGATAATATCTTTCCACTTGCTACGATCCTGACATACGTCCTCCACTTTCATTAATGTCTTCATACATGCTCGCCGGTTGAGGGTAGTTTTGGCCTGACCTTTCTCCAAAACTTATTTGATTTGGGCGTGATAGGTTCACCTTCGACCCTTATCAACTTGCCCATTCAAACTCGCCAAATAAATCAATCACAATTCAAATTAAAATTTCAATCAATTGTCGCGTCAATCTTTTTATCAATAATGCACATTAAATAAAATAAATCAATAAAATACCGATGAACATTTCACCAAGGGCGTCACCAAGGAGGGGGGGGGGGGGGGGGCAGGGGGGGGCAGCTGCCCCCCCCCCCCCCTCCCCCTTGAGATTTAAAAAATGTAGCCAACTGCAAAGCAACCAAAGTTCTAAGGCCGTGCAATTGTACCTGTACCTACAATTCATATTTTTCTCATCCTCCAATATTAACTTGCCACCCCTGGGCCAAGGGCTGGCGACGTCCTTGCATTTCACACAACACCATCTAGCCCAAACGAATCAAAGCTTATATGGAAACTAGATGGTTGATAGAATACATATATATTTTTTTTTGTAAATATACACTCTCGATACATAGAAACACCCAGACACAGAACAAACATCCACGCTCATCACACAAATGTTTGCCCTGGGTGGGGATCGAACCCACGACCTACAGCTCAACAAACATATTACCACTGAGCCATGAGGCCTTTCGATTACATTATGTAATATTACTTATGTAATATAAATGAAACATTATAGATAATAGATTGTTCTGATAACTTGAAGAAATGATGTTATCAATTAAAATAAAATTCACGTACAGTCTCTATCCTGTGACAAAATACATTTAGTTATTTAGAAGAGGGACTCAGCCAGGTGTGCTAGCGGCATGCGGAAACAAACCACAGTTAAGGCCAAGGAATGCATTTCCTGTATTGCCTCTATTGAATTTCTGCATACATTGTCACCAGCTTTATCTGTAGAGGCGGCCAAATAGAGGAACTAGCGCGCTCTGTTCACAAATGATTCAGGCTTTCCAACAAATGAAGAACTAGTAAAATCATATTGACGACCTGTTTGGCACAGTGGTGGCGTGTCCGGTTTAGTTCGGAAGTGTCAGTAAAAGTGGCATGACAATGCGAGACATGGCAACCAATTTTACATGAAATGTTTTTGGTGGGATTCAAATTCATCCCGAGAACAAATCAGTAGTAATGTAGTCGGCAAGGTGCGGGGTCGCGGCAGCGCTTGATTGGTTCAATTGTAGTCTCGACGGCGCACGCGCTCTATATTACATCAGTGTTTATATTCGATATTATTGAGTGTTTTACACACTTAAGTATCTAAAAATTTATAGACAGTTCAAAAATAACACACATCCGACGGGACTTGAACCCACATAATTATCCCGATCTGTACCTGGGCTGGGAGCCTTTCACCGTGTCACCGTGGAGGTGGTCCTCGCCGTCGGATGTGTGTAATTTTTTAACTGTCTAGAAATTTGTAGATCACAGTGTCTGTTTTGCAGTTGTTGTAATACAGGTATGCGCCCGCGCTTTGCTTGTGTTGATGTCATATTTATGATTTTTTAATATTGACCATAAAGGGCTCTAGTGTAAGTGTTGTGCAAATTTAATTTAAACATAAATTATGATGTGCAACAATGGAACCCTACTTTGCGCGTGGCACGACACACACTTAGCTATTTATTCATCATTACGCAGGTGAAACCGCGGGCAGCAGCTCGTAACTAATAAAGTCAATTCAAAATAATGAGAAAATTTTAAAGTTACGTTAAACTGCGAATAAAGTAAAGTTCCCATACAATAATAAACATGTTTTCTATGGCAGTTACTAATAACACGTAGTTTAACTTAGTTAGGTGCTCAGGTTATTGGTATTAGGTATCTGCGCCTGCGCACATCGGACAATCGGAATGGCAAAGGTAAACTGTACGAACCTTGAAGTTATTTATGTTATCGTAGGTATATGGTGGATTAAAGACAACCAGTTTAATTTGAACAAATCAGAAAAAAACACTAACTCCATAAATTAGCTTTTAAGCTTACTACCTTTAAAAATAACTATTTATGGTAATTTTAATCATCATCATCATCTCAGCCAAAAGAAGTCCTCTGCTGGACATAGGCCTCCCCCATGGACTTCCAAAAACAGTGATTGGAAGCGGCTTGCATCCAGCGGTGATCCCATATAAATGTTATCAAAATTGGCTCAGTACTTTGATTTTTAAAACAAAATAACTTGAAATAATATGTAATCAAAGCAAACGAAATTGCTTATTTTCCACGTAGGCTGTTTCAGTTTTTAAACTATAACTATCCAACTACGAGTATAAAAGCCAAGCTCATTTCACAAATATTCCATTAACATAAATAACATGAAAAGGTAGGTAATATATTTAGTAAGGCCGGGGCACACTCCCCGGGGCTGGTCCGGCCTCTTTTAATTCCGTGATCTAGTTTACGATAATAATGTATTAATGGCTGGGTAGCTCCTACCTTTATATTGATCAATTTGTCGAAAATTATAAAACCTAATTATACGTTCGGTAGTCTCGTTTGAGAGCCAGTTCTCTTTCCAGGCTAGGTGTACTTACAATCTATTAATACAGACAATAATTTATCGTCCGTTCGTCTCGTAATATCAGGGGTGCTTTAGATTTGATGCCCCCTAGCTTAACGACCATAACGAAAAAAATCCGGACAATAGCAAGTCAGACTCGCCCACCGAGGGTTCCGTACAAACTAGTAGATAAAAGATGGAATTTATACATTTTTTTTTTAATATTTTCCTTCATAAATCGAAAAATATACATCGCAAAAATATTTTAAAACCTGTTTTAGCTAGTGCTAATTAAGCTCTTTCATATGATACTTCACATGATACGGTTAAAACCATTTAAAATTTGGACCCTCCTTCCTTGCATAAATACCCACATTTTTGTGATTAAATTAAAAATATCCAGTTTTCGGATTTTTTCCTATATGTGTACTTTAACACAATGCTTCTTGCCAAATTTCATAGTTCTAGGCCAACGGAAAGTATCTCATAGGTTTTGATTCCCTTGTGAGTGTCGAAATGTGAGTTTTTTTACGAGATATTCGGCTGTAACTTTTTCTTACGAAAACTGAGGAATTTGACTTTTCTTTCTGCAGCTAGAGACTATGGATTTGCGTAAATGGTTTTAATTTCAAATCTATACCTTAACGCGTTCCCGAGATACAGGTCTTGACACCCGGACAGACGGACAGACAAACAGACAGACGGACAACAAAGTGATCCTATAAGGGTTCCGTTTTTTTCCTTTTGATGTACGGAACCCTAAAAATGGTTGTTACTGACGACAATTTTACGTGATAACGTCACGATAGATGCGTCATAAGCCGAACGCTTAGGCCGATCGTGCCTCTCTATCACTTGTTCCGCGCTCTCGCTTGCACGCTCGGCTCAAGCGGAACGTGACAATGAGTCATGCTTTTTCGTGCGTGCAGCCGGCGTTCTTCGATTTAAAAGACGTTATCACGTCAAAAAATAAATTACAGCCGCTCCGTTCACTTAGATTCATTGCATGGCTCTAAGTGGATGGATGGATGAATGGATCAATCATCCATTCATTAGTAGGTACAGTTTTTCCTTCACTTGAGTCCATCATGCCAGACAATTCCAAATAATGGATTCTAAGACACTTAAAGGACTTGGATTCTCCAAAGAGTTTTATACACATATTTTTTTACTAATATTTTAAGTATTAATATTTCACAAAAATACACATATAAATAAAAATACAAACTCACGAAAAAACAACCCTCATGTTTGGCAGCAGGCTATAATTATCAAGTTTAAGAAATGATATCGCTGTGAATATTCCTTTGTGTTAATTTTAATAATCTACAAATCTATTAGGCAAATTATAATTTTCGTGACGTCTGAAGACCTTGAAGATGAAACCTGTTAAGACGACTAGGTATCTATTTCATAGTCTTAATTTAAACAAGTATAAGTTAGTAGAAAACTCGAAAACCCCCGACATAAAGAAGGCTGATCCGATTTAGATATACAGATACACACATCAAACTTATAACACCCCTTTTTTGAGTAGGGGTTAAAAATGAAAAACCTACGTCAAACAGTAGCATCAGAATAAAATATTCATAGATAACTGGAGTTGGTCAGCGTAGGAAGACCAGCCACAAGGTGGACAGATGACCTCATACAAGTGGCAGGAAGACGCTGGATGCAGGCCGCTTCATGAGGCCTATGTCCAACTGCGGACTTCTTGTGACTTACATGATCATGATGATGATGAAAACTTTCACATAAAATAATAAATATATACATTTTTGTACTGGTATTGAACGCGGGTTTGCGTATACATAACACTACAGAATCACTTATATGAAGTCGGGTATTTTCTTTTTCTTTTAATAGATACAAGCTCAATGCCCGACAGAAGAGCTATTTTGCAGCCAAACTTACATTTTCGTTACGCTTGATACGCTGAGTGTCGAGTGTACATTTTTTGTGAGAATGTATGCGCATGTCGTTATAAATGCGCGTTATTTGTAAATATTATAGTAAAATAACTTATTTATTATGAAAGAGTTCGTTGTAGGTTACGAATATGTGCAATTATTTATGTTTGCCAGAGTTCTCACATATCGGTCAAACCGTTTATTAAGTTAAAGGAAGTAGGTAATATAGAAACATACATAATTATGTACATACTTAAATAGCCACATACATACACTCGAAAAACATAACCCCCCTTCCTATGCTGTCGGGTAATAATTAGAACAAGATAGGTCCCACTCGACTAAATTCTAATAGCGTCAACGCCATCACGAAACTTGCATAGCTTATGCAAGAAAAGAGCTTAGCCGTTTCAACGAGCGCCTTTACTTATACTTGGCTTAAATATTTGAAAGAAAGCATTCCCGTGAAACTTACTTGGCATGCTCCACGGCTTCAGAGGAAGCAAAGAGTTGCCAAAAGTTATGTCGACAGAATAAGGCCAATCGCACACTACCTTACGAAAGCTACACAATATCCGTAAGCGTTATACATAAACCTAGTTTATTAAAAGACTGGAGCTAGATTACTTTTGTAATAACTGGATGTAAGCTTTAGACCGTGAAACAAGTATGCATATTAAAAGAAAAACAAAATACCCGACTGCAGAAAAGTTGTTGCAGTCAACTTACGATTTCGTTACGTTTGATACTTTGTTGTACGTTTTTTGCGGGAAAGTATGCGTAAAATCGCTGTAAAAAATTATGAATGCTCATTCTTTACACTACCGCTTGTTTATTACGAAAAAGTTCATTAGAGGTTATGAAACACATTTTTTATTTTTGCGAGACATGTATTATTATTAGTACAAAAAAGCCTTATTAATGACAACTCGCACATCGAAATCGGTCAAGCCGTTTAGGCTGTAGGGTGTCATATAGAAACACATAATATATACACTCGAAAAATCCTCCTTCTTACGTAGTCGGGTAAAAAGGAACGAGGATATGGAAGGCTTTTGTCTAACATTAGATAGTAAAATTATTTAAAATATACTACAGAATTAAAGACAGGTATCATCGATGAGATTTTATCTAATCGTTATTATGTATCATTGGGCTTCATAATATATTTACCCGACTGCGCGAGGAGGGTTATATTTTTCGAGTAAGTATGTATGTATGTTTGTATGTACACACTTTAAGCGGCGATATCTTTTGAAAGGTAATAGCTACAAGTCTCCAAATTGACAAATTGTATTGTTGGTGATGTATCAACAAATACTAATACTGGTCAAGAGCGAGACAAGCCTGCGTAAATAATTATTGAAAAAATGGGAAAATATCGTACGAGATAATATCTATAGGTTATTACATCATAATCAATGGAAAATACAGGTATTTTAAACAAAATACTAAAATCGTACCGGATTGCAATGCCTAGTACCATATACATTTTATCAAAATCGTATTTTAAAGCCAGTTGTTTCAGTTTTTAAAACTATAGTTATAATATGCGACAAAAACATAAATAATATCTAATTTAAGTTTAAAGTTGTGGAATGGATAATCATACAGCAAGCCTTCAAGAACGTGGTAAAAACCTGCCAGAAGTCCTTTCTGCTTCAATGGTGAATTGCACCATACACGCGGTTATTTTTTTCCGAGAATACGTGAAGGCATGTTATTATGGCAGGTTTACAGAGTAGTCCAAGAGCCCAGGGCCACCAGTCGCTACTTATTTAGTGACGAACGAAATGTGTCTTACTGAGTAGCACTCGTATAGACTGAATGTTTGTTCTACTTGAATCTTGTAACGTGGGTCAATTTGGAGATATTAACCAACAAAGATGTAAAAAAATCATATCTAACTTTTCTTATTTAGTAATGGCTGATTTTTATATATGATATTTAGGAAACTATTTTAAGGCTATTTATAAGCAGCCAGGCGAATCCTATGGTCCACTTTTCTTCCAGAGGCATTCAAAAAGGTCGCACGGACTATGTATATGTGCAAAATCATTAATAGAGGAAACGAAATATGCTAAAGTATGGCTAAGACCGTCACCGACCGTGACCGACCGTCGAGACAAGTTTATTAGTAAAGCGTGTCTCGACACGGTCTTGGCTACTTTTTTGTAAGGAATACTACCAGGCACAGTAACCTTGAATACAATAGACCAAAACCGAGAAAAATCAACGTGCTAGACATTTCGTTTACTCTATTAATGATTTTGCACATAAAGTCCGTGCAACGTTTAAATGCGCCTGGAAGTAAGGTGGACCATAGGATTCGCCTGGCTGCTTACAAATAGTTTTAAAATAGTTTCCTAAATATCATATATAAAAATCAGCCGTTTCTAAATAAGTTAGCTATGATTTTTTACACCTTTGGTGACTAATATCTCAAAATTGGCCCATGGTACAAGATTTGAGCAGAACAGACATTCATAGTCTATACGTGTACTACTCAGTAAGACAGCATTTCGTTCGTCACTAAATAAGTAACGTCTGGAGGCCCTGGGCTCTCGGAATAAAACTGGTTTTAAATGACATTGCCGGTGGAATTGTAAACTAGAGCAGAATAGGGCTGTCTTAATCTTATGGGGCGACTGATAAGTTTATTTATCCAACTACGCAAGAAAGAGGGTTGTTTTTCAAATGCATGTATATATGTATGTTTGTAGGAAGACCAGCCACGAGATGGACAGATGACCTCATACAAGTGGCGGGAAGACGCTGGATGCAAGCCGCTTCCAATCGGTCTTTTTGGAAATCCGTGGGAGGCCTATGTCCAGCAGTGGACTTCTTATGGCTGAGATGATGATGATGTATGTTTGTATATTGCCTCCTACAGCCTAAACGGATTGACCGATTTTGATGTGCGAGGTGTCGGTAGATTCATCTTTACCCCCTGATTGTCACAGACTATATTTCTGTTTTAATAGTAATAAAATTCTTGCAAAAAATAAAAAATAAATGGGCGTTTTCAAAACGTCCAACGAACTTTTTCGTAAAAACAAGTGATTTTACTAGAATTATTGTAAAGAATGCGCATTTATAACCTTTTGCAGTGACTTTATTGCATACACAAAAAAAACTATACGACGAAAAAGATACTTGTTCCAGTATCTTTTTCGCTGTACCTATATAAATTAACCCTGTCGGTGCAGCAAAATATTGTTAGGAAGCCATAGCATTGTGGCAGGGCATACCTTAGAGAAAGATTGCTTTGAAACCATAGAATAGAAAACATGACGCCGGGATTATGACAAGCGGCAAATGGTTTTGTGGAAATACATATTTCTAACTAATTCAAATTTGTTCGTCCTTTTTGCATCGGCAAATGTATTTATTTAAGAGAGAGAGAGAGAGAGAGAGAGAGAGAGAGAGAGATATGGTGATGATTACAAAATGTAGCCTATGCCCGTTTTAAGGTTCTAAAGCTATCGTTTTGATGAGAAATTCAATTCAAATTTTATAACGTGAAGTTCCATTGTTCGATCGTGAAAACGTGACAAACATAGAGAAAGACTTCCCTTTTATAATATTATTAATAAAAAATATATATATATAGAATGCTAAAGAAACAGAGGTTAAGACGCGAAATAGCCAATTCTCAAAATATGACCCATTAGTCTTCAAAGGGCTGGGTAATGTTATAAATGGCAAATTCTACATACCGTCGTTGATATTACAATACGTGCGTCAGAATGGACTAATTTTCAAAAATGAGATGAGAAATATTGTCGTGTCTAAACTTTGTTATAAAGAACAGTATTATCCATCGTATGTCATGGAGTTAATGAAAACATAATATTAACAATGATACTTCCATTAAAATAAATATTGACAAAAGTAATGAACAAATATCTATATGCAAATTCATGCAGTAGGTATTGCATATAAAGTATTACAACATCAACGCCGATGTGCCTAATTCTGACATTTAGGTAACTGGACATTCTGCGCCTAAACCAAAACTCAGTCGTGTTCATTTGAGTATATAGTATGACTTATCAAGTCTATCATGTTGGTATATCACAGCTCATCCGAACTCGGAATTTACCAAGTCATAGTGCGCCAAAGTTACATCACCGTACCAGGGTAGGTAGTGGGTAGGAGGGAGGTTGTACTCTGCCAGCCAATCTAGTTAATAATTCAGCGGTAATACCCTGGCTACCTCACCTAGGTACTTAAAACTGCCTTGTTATACTAATAAAGATATTTTTAAGTTATAAATTTTTTCATCGAATTAAAAAATGGGGAATTTGTTTTTGCCAGACTGCTTATAGAGTGTTGTTTTTCTGTGTGCATATTTGTAATTCTTTGGTGCGCTCCGCCACTAATCTGTTTGACGGATTTCGACATGTGAGGTGTCATTAAATTCGGCTCAGTGGAATAATGGGAGTAACAATAGGGTATTGAAATCAATATAGCACTCGCGAAAAAATAGATAGACTATTGTTGATTCGTCTAGTTTGGGCCCAAATTTTTTGTCATTGTGAGCACTTTCGAATTTACATGCAAAATAAAAAAAAATGTTTAACTTTGTCTACATAACAACCAACATACGTTCTACGGATAAGTAACGGCCAAGTCGCCTACAGGTTTAAAAAAAAAAGATATTTTTCTAAGAAAATTTTTCGCTGTAACCTATTTACAACACAATACACAAAAGATTTTCAACCAAAACGGATTGCTTGCGGATATTGTCCTTCGCCCGTGGGCCAGTAACGCAATGGACGTGAAATCACTGTAGTAGTAGTAGCCATTGATTTTGATAATAACCGAGAACTTGCCTCTGTAAAAATACCCGATAAAAAATGTTGTAAAACGAACTAGATTGAACTCTAATGCCCCGCAGGAACTCAGGATTTATCGCGTATATCTTATATAATTCTTTTTTCACTACTCTTGCTCTAAAAGTCCGTCATTGTAGCGTAGTAAAGCGGGGATAAAATAGCATTTTAAGCTCTAGGGGATAAAGCATTTTTTTTTTATCTGTTACCAAAGAGCCTACATACACGAAACAGTCTTTATTCAAAAGTAGAATAATCTCTTTGGAATATATTTACATTCTCTTTGCAAACATCTCGTTAAATATCCAGAATTGTACAAATTGTACATATCATTTTTAATAAAATAAACTTTGGATTATTGTATTGGATTATTTTATTATCTCGCACTCGTAGTGAAAAGTAGAGTGTAACACACGGCGCTAAAACCCATTGTAACTTGGTTTCTATTTACTTCCTCGCTAAAGCACAGGAGTAAAAATCCACTTCGTTAAAATGGGTCGTTTTAGCCCCTTGTATAACAATCTACTATTAATCTGTTAAAATGTGTGTCATTTCGACGAGTAATAATCACAAAAACCTTAGAAAACAAGATCGAACTCATTACGCAATAGGACCAAGCAAAGCTCAGCAGCATTATCGCTGAGCACTTACCTTTTTTGATACACCAGATACTACAGCGATAACTGCATATTTTTAAGGCTCAATAGTCTTACTTTTGTTTATTGTACTTGTGTTCTCTATTTTTGTTGTAGTGTAGTGTATAAAAATAAAATATTTTCTTTCTTTTCTTTCTTTCTTTCTTTTCAAAGTATAAATTATACCAAAAGTAAAAGGAAGTATGTGAGACTCAAAATTCCCTAAAAGAACGTGTTGAGTGATGTTATCAAGTTACCACGTTCCGAGTCCAGTATGTTATTGTTCCAAGGGTGTCGACATGAAAAGGCCTCGGTACACAGCCCTGGCAGCCCTGGATGCTAACTGGATTTATGTCATCTAGTTATGTGCGAGAGGGTGCCGACCTGTCGTGGCCAGCCACCGTGCCTTGCCTGTCCAACTCTTTATATACTTACCTGTTTGCGTCCATGTTATATGTATGATACGCGGTTATCTATCTATAATACGAATTACGAAATATCGAATATCATTTATTTATTTTACGAAAGATTCTGTGTATATTACACATATTATATTGTCGTGTTGTTTTCTGTGAATATTAAATGTTTAAAATATTAGTAAATTTGCACGCCTCAAAGGGGTTAGATGTAGAGATACTTACTAAATATATTTAAGACCTATTTATTGTACCTATGTCATATATTATTATTTAAGACCTATTTATTGTACCTATGTCTTAGCAAATAAATCAATAAAAAAATAAAAAAAACCTAACTAAACTAACCTAACCTAATAATTCAAAAGGTTTTCAAATATAAAAAATAAAAGGTTTTTGGATATAATATAAAACAGAAACCTAAAGAAGTAATCGTTTAAAAAAAAACTAAAAAAAAAAAGACTTCAAAATACGCAATTCGTTTACTTCGATAACATTTTTTTCTAGTTATTTTGTTATTTAAACCAAAATACTGAACCGACTTTGATACAATTTATATGTGATTCCAGGTGGTCCTGGAAAGTATACACATTCAAACAAAAAAATATTTTTTTTAAATTGGTCCAGGGGTCTTCAAGTAATCGGGGAACATACATTAAAAAAAAAAAAGATTCCCACCAACCTCGTCCTTTTTGGAAGTGGGTTAAACAGGACAAAAACTGTTTGAAATATTAGTTTAAATTTTAACCGTCGCAAAAGTGACGTCGGCCATTAAATAGACCTTGTACAAACACACAAAAGCAATCAAGTATGATTAGATATCAAGAACACAAAGTTAATACAAGTAATCAGTGTTATATCTTGTCCATCGAAAAGTTGAGTAATTACAATTAACTAAGTAAAACAATTACATATTGTGTAATCATCTGTTATAATATTGATAAAACATACATCATATCACATTAGCAATACAAAGAACAGTGTTTATTATAAAAAAAAAAAAAAAAACCGACAGTAGAAAAGTGTTTTATGCAGTCTGACTTACGATTTCAATGCCTGATACTTTATTGAGTGTACGTTTTTAGTGAGAAAGTAATGCGTATTCCTTAGAATAATTTTAGTAAAACTACTTATTTATTACGAAAAAGTTCGTTGGAAGTTACGAAAACACGCATTTTTTCAACCGACTTCCAAAAAGGAGGAGGTTATCAATTCGACAATATTTTTTTTATATGTTTTTTACCTCATAACTTTCGACTGGGTGAACCGATTTTGATGATTCTTTTTTTATTAAATAAATAAATATTTGTGGACATTTCACACGGCACCATCTAGCCCAAACTAAGCCAAGCTTGTAGGTACTATGGAACTAAATGGCTAATAGAATACATATATACTTTTTTGTGAATATAAAAAAAATATATATATATATATATATGTATATATATTATTTGAAGCCTGGTTATTCCCGTGTGGTCCCATTTTAATTTGGTCCAGTTCTGACAATGGCATCCATGAGAAGTCTGTTGCTTCAGTTTTTTAAACTATAACTATTTATTTTTGCGCGAGTTGATATTATTATCACATTTATTTATTTATTTTCTTAAGTATAAATTTTTACAATATTTTTATAAAATCACATTAAAACATTATAAAAACCTACACCTACACTGCCGGCGATAGCGGGGCGGGACTCAAGCTGCTGGTGGTAGGGCTAGAGAGAGAGGAACCTCCTGACAATACGTGGCGTGTCTATGACTGCCTTCTGTACCCGACCCTTGAGCCAACCATCGAGCGAGAGCCTCTTGAGATGTTGGTCGAGGCATCTCATATAAATATAAAATAAAATATTCATGATTGTTTGTACTGCAACTATGCCTACTTTAAACACAGGTTTATTCAATTACCTAATCCGCTGACGTATCGTTCCAAACTGGGATTCCACCTGACCACCAAGAAACGCTATATCCGTCCTGGTCTGTACAATTACATATGCAAATTTAGCGAGCCGAGACCCATCTCCATCCAAATGTAATTTACATGACCCGAATCACGACGTCGGACGTCGGACCCTCGGAATTAGATTTCATACTTCGCTTTCGGATGATTTCATTTCAGAAATTTCACATTTTTGACACAACAGCTGCTTTACTTGTATCAGGCACAAGTCCGGTCGTGTATGGAGTACTACTGCTACATTTTTCATAGATCAGCCAAGTATCAGCTGGTAGCTTTAAAGTCGGTGGACCGGCGAGCTGTGAGGTTAATCTTTCTAAGTATCAAAAGTATTGTATTTACAGAAAAAAATATAGGAATAATATACATATGTATTCTATCAGCTATCTAGTTTCCATAGTACAAGCTTTGCTTAGTTTGGGCTAGATGGTGTTGTGTGAAACGTCCACCAATATTTATTTATTCATTTAGTAGATAGCAGAAGAATTTAAAGATGTAATAAAAATCAACTCACGTCCAACTCCAGCTCCAGCTTGTTGATCTCATCCGTGGCCGCGTTCAACTTCTCCAGTTCCACCTGGAATGTTTTAAAGTATTTCAAACAATCGCACGGCACCACCACTCTGTACTCGACATTTGGCAACAGCAAGCAACAAGTAGCGACGGGAAACAACCGCGAACTACCGCACGCGGGCATTTAGAAACGGACACTTTACAAAAAAACGCGGCACTTGGGGGGAAAACGCGGCACTTGGGGAAAAACGCGTCACTTGGGGAAAAACGCGGCAATTGGGAATATAACGCGGCATTTAGGAAAAAAACGTTGTGTTTATGGAAAATCGCATCTATCTAAACGCGTTTTTACACAGGCGGCTTACTGGCTGTTGAAAGACCGGTGACTGTCATACTATCTTAAAAACACGAGATAACGTGAAAATATCGAATTTTATCTTTGTATGTCATACTTGTACTATGTTTTATATTATGTACCTTTTGGATTGTTTCCTGTCCCTACAAAAAAGCAAATTTACAATTGTATTCGTTACTTACTGATTATTTCTTCTTGTCGGTCGAAGAATTAAACGATATAACTGCTAAAATTACAATATTTTATTTCAATTTAACATTACAATACAATTTAGAATACATGCGTTCTACAGAATACAAAAATATTTTATCGTACTTATGTAGTTTTTTTCCGTTCAATTTGAATATTTCTGTTATCTAGATTTTATTTAGAGTGAATGAAGTTAGTTTATTTTTTATATCAGCCGAATATTCATGCACCTTAATTTTAATATTGTGATAAATAAAGAAATTACATACGTACTTAAAATAAAGAGATTATAGGTAGTTTAAAATGGAATGGTTCGGTTTATCTAAGTGGTTATACCTTTAACATTTACATTTCTTTATGAACACTTTAGAGTTTTGGTAAAAGAGGTTTGTTTACACTGAAAATATCTGGCGAGGCTAGCTTATAAGCAGTTTTATCTACCGAAAATAGAAAAACAAATACGTATTGAACAATGAAACTAACTGCATTGTTAGTACGCCCCCTTCGTACGTCATGTCGTCCCTCGCATGACTAACTGTCCTAACTCATTTCAGTCAATTGATCAGGACAAGCGTTTTTCGATTCTGAAATTACAATTGTTTCTTTAACAGGTTCACAGTCCAGCATCAAGAGTATAAAGCTCCACCCAAGTCCAGTGAAATTTTGATAAAATAGGGTAATAAATATTGCCATCGTCTTTTGCCATGTCCTAGAATTTTTTTTGTAGCTAAGTATATATCCTACCAAGTCCACGTTTAATATGAGACATTCCCTCAGAGTCCAAAGTCTCAGAGTCAAAAGGTCGTATAAAATACGACCCGTTAAAACTCAGTAGGCGATAGCCCATATGCGGGCTGTGAACTCATGACGCTATTGGCCTACAGCCCATATATGGGCTGTGGACTGTGAACCTGTTATAAAATATTTGTAAATCGGATGTTTAACATATCTGATGATATTAACTTGATGATATTATTAGCATGATATTAACTTTCATACAGTTTACGTACACTTTAATTTCACATTGATACTTTAAATTATTTGCATTTTCAATACCCGTTTTTATTATTTAGAAAATCAGTTAGGACAGTTAATAATGCGAGGGACGATATAAGTTACTACATCGAAGTTCTATCTATAGTGAATAGTTAAACCCAACCCGGGTTTAGGTCTGGCGAAAAAACGAAAAAAAATATTTAATAAAATCGTTCATATTTATTTTTCTTACTCGATTCTATGACAATCTTGTGTTCAAGCCTAAACTGAATAGATACCTTCTAGTTCGACGATCTCCATCCTCGGTCACACCGTCGCTTAACATCAGGCGATTTGGTGGTCAATCGTATATTTATTAAATGTAAAAACAATAATTTAAATTTGGTACTAAGCCTTACTTACTTAAGGCTTACTTTGGAATATATATTAAGGCAAACCCTTTTTAATTTGGTCATTTAACTGTGGTCGTGAAATTATAGTAAAAATACTCTAGTTATCGTACGAAGCCCAACCCTGGTCAGAGTAATGAAGTCAGCTTGGAGGTGGCAACTACATCCAAATTGTTAGATTAAACCGCAAATGCAGTTGGACACATTAGGAGCTAACCTCGCAGACTAGGTGATCTTAAAACATCGCAAAACTTAAACAAATGAGATTACATTAAATGAGTAAATCGTATATTTGTTAGTTAAAATAAAAATATATAATTTTGTTTAACAATGGTAGAGACATTTCTATGAAACTGGCAAATGAAAGGGTTTCGTAGATTTTACTATGGGTCATGGCACAGAAAAGTTGCCTTCCCATTTCTATGGGTCATGGTCTACCTACCGTCCATCATTTTAATTGTTTTTGTTTTCAACATGGCTGCCACTAACTCAGCCGTGTATTTTGATGGTGACATATAAAGGTAAAACAAACAAGAATGCTCTAAGATTGGTTCATGTCCGGTCAGTCTTCGGATGGGTGACCGTTAGTGGCATTTCTTTCTGAGCGCTACCGTGGGTCGGATGACACGTTAAATTGTAGGTCCCGGTTGTTTGTTCTTAAAAACAGCAATCATCAAGCCAGGTCAGAGGCCTTTCGGCGGCTTAATAACTCTGACACTAGGGCTGGCCACTCAGTCTACACGAACTTACTTACATATTTTATTGGTTCATATAATGTTAGACTTTAGCAAATTTAAGAATAAATGCTATCAATGCCATGTGATAAAGTCAATTGTGAATTGACCTCAAATACTGTTTATAATTCAATTAAATCCCGAATTTGATAACGCCAACAACACCCATATGCGAGGTATAGTAAGTAGCCCAAAATCTTCAATCTCCTTTAATATTTACTGATTCATGAACATATAGTATGTTCACTGCAAAAAGTTTTATGAAATTGTCTCTATCATCTTATCGCATTGTGCATTATTAATTTATTAAGCTTATCCTCGTAAAAAGTTATCACTGGGAAAAAAAAAAAGTTAATTTTGTTTACCATTATATAAAAAAAAATACATGGGTAAATATTAAACCTAAAATACTCCAATTGGTACAATATTAATTGAATAATGTTCATAAATTCGACATAAAACCAAAATTAATTATGTTATAGAGATTCGAGGACTCTTAAAACGTAAAATTTAGAAAATTAAAATCATTTAATATAATAAAAGTGCTTAGAAGCAAAATTGTGGCCAATATATTTTCTGTAACAACAAATGAAGGTAGATTGTATTTATAGTTTTAGTCAGTTTCAAGATACACATCAAGGAAGGTATCTTTACAGATACAGATATCTTTAATAGCAACACTGACAAATTATACTTATCGCTATTACATCGCGCATTTTTCATACAACTGGAGGACACTGTTTACTACCCTTAAACATAAACCGATTTAGATTTATTTTTTTAAGTGGATTTATTCATCAGGCTTGTATTTTACGCTTTTCCGAAATACCATAATAATTTCGAATTATAAGTAAAAATTTGAAAAAAAAAAGGATCAAAAGAATAGAAGCCTAGGCATTCTGTTTCAATCACATACCTTTATACAAAAACGTTCAAATCGATGAATGCCTAAGGATTTTCATTTTATATGGACAAATGTGCACCCAAGAAACTTTTAAAAATAAGATATAGTTTGTTAAGACTGACTGAAAATTTCATCTTTCATCATGGAATCACATATTTTAAGCTAGTTTTCAAACATACATGAATTAAAAAGTATTTAGATCAGAATAGATTTGTAGTAAATAAATAAGTTAAATAAAATCTAGTAGGTGCCTCAGGACAATAGACATTTAGCAAAGTGACCTTCATGGTTTACACACAAAGTAACCATTACAAAATAAAACAATAATTATTACCTAAGTTTAACTTAGTTATTACATTGCAGTCATTTATGGATTTGCCATATTTTTTATATATTGTACTTACAAAAATCTTTTTTTTTAACAGATGTCTAATTGGCTTCTAACTCGGGTGATGGAGGAAAGACAGCGTCTAGAAGAAATCTGTTTAAGTTGAGTTCTTGTTTATTTAGTTGTAAACAGAGTTCTTGGTTTAAGCAAAAAAAAGACTTCGAAAGCTTCAACCACCCCACGTAACACTCTCGTGTCCAAAATGGTGAAGGCTCTCAAGTACAGATCGGGATATGCGGGTTCAAGTCCCGTCAGGTGTACATATGTTATTTACAAATTGTCTATAAATTTGTAATTACCTAGTTACCAATTCACACCAGTCGTAGCAGCATTAGATACAGACCATGTAGTGGTCACCAAGGCTACTTTAAAATTTAAACACAGTCTCACTTCTTTTGTTGCTACATTCAATATTGAAATTTAATACACTATTCATAATAGTGTTTTCAATTTGGCCTTAAAATAAGTGACATAAAAATATAATTATTAGGCCTTTTAAAAGTAATTAAAACTACATACTAAAATACACAATACAGTCAATAGAAATAAAGCAAATGTGAAAGTGATCATTAAAAAAATGAAATATATTAATAACATCAAAAAGATATTTTATCTATTACAATGTACCAAAGTGACCTGCTTATGTTATAATATTGCTTTAAAGCTTAAAGTTTCCGGGATCATGACAATATTTACAATCAACTGAAAAATTCTAATATATATATATATAGTTTTTGTGATGAAAAGTGTCTATAGTACAGATAAAAGTTATTACACTCATTTATGTGCACAGCAAACAACACATTGTGAAAATATACAAAATACAGTAAATGGCACAATTTCTATTCAGAAAATAAGTTAGAATTCCGTCAAAAACGTATCAGTAACGGATAATACAATAAAGAAATTATATTCTAACAATTTTTAAATCGAAAAATTGACAGCTATTTGTGATAAAATCGTAACTTGTGGACAGGAAACAGTCCTATAAGGTACCAGAACCTGGGAATCGAGAGGAATCTAACCGCAAATGCAGATTATATTGGGGGATGGGTTTTGACACTATGCGGTATCTCCGCGGCGGTGCGCGATCAGTGCGCTTCACTGTCACAAATGTACTTCCCGGAGACGAAACGTCGCTTCACCAACGACAGCCGGTAGCCGGCGCCCACCAGCTCGAACTCTATGCCGGAGAGAGTCGCGCCTTCGCAGTTGAATTGGGCGGAGATGGTGGCACGCGGAGACGGGCCCGCGCCTAGCTCGAAGCGCGCTTTCAGCGAGCCCACACCGCGCTCCTCTGAATGCTGGGACAGCTCCGTGAACCGCCACAGCGCCTGCCCGGTGCCTTCTCCGGTCCACGTCGCCTTAGGCATCGCGATCACGTTCTTAACACCACCTCCCATAGGGACGCACACGGAAACGTTGAGCAGAGGCGAAGGCGGCGACATCGCGTGTTGATTGTACTTGTAATCCACTTTCAGATCGGTGTGATCCCGCTCGCACTTCCAATACGACACTAGCTGCAGAGGACACGACGCCGCACCGGCGCGAGGACGTATCTGATACTTCAGGATGTCCACATTGAAATACTGCGCTGTTGGATTCTTTTCCGACTGCCGTTTGAGCAGGGAGCTCAATGCTGGCATGTTGAATTCTAAGACTGTAGTGTCGCGCGTTGACAGCTGAGCGTTTATGGTTATCAGCTGTTTGTTGGGCAGGACGTTGTCCAATCTATGGATGTTTTTTAAGCGGAAGCACAGCTTAGCCGGGTTTGGGTTATTAGCTAATACGCCTACGATTCCGGTGGGGAAGGACAACATCATGTCTCCAGACATCTTCACTTGGCATTTGGTTTCTTCCGTCCCGCGGAAGTACGAGTGAATGATCTCATGAAAAGCAACGGCTAGAGGGATAGTGTCAGCCATTCCGATGGTAAGCGGAGATGGCCCACGGGAGCCTGATGAACCTCCCGCTCGGAAATCTCCTTCGGAGCGCCGCGACGGCGGTCGGGGTAATGATATGGTCGATATAGTGGGCGTCGATGTTCGCACGGTGTTCTGACTCATCTCACCCACTTCCGAGAACAGATCACCTACATCCGCATTGGACACTGGTGTGGGACTCTCCAGCATATGAGACTGATTTCCTGGCAAAGGTGCATATGGATTTGATGGATTCCCATGTGGAGAAGTTGGGTTGCTAGCAGAGGGGCTTTGAAAGAAGTTCAAGTCCAGTAAATCACTGCTTGCTTTGCTCGTGTTTGCATTGGAACCACGTCTTGTAGTACCAATCTTGTACAATGAGATGTTTTCAACAGTTGCACGAAGCTCATCCACACTCGCTGACATTTGTGGAGTACCATTGCTTATTGGCTTTATTTCCACATGAATCTTCTTTTCTTCCCTATCTTCATCAGAGTCAGAATCTGATGAAGAGTATACACTGCCCTTTTCATCTTTTGGTCTGATGCAGTAGCCCTCCTCATCTACCTCTGGAGAGTTCATCAGATCTTCTTTCATAGGAGCTTCCTCTTCTTTCTCATCCAAATCTGACTTGTCACCAACATTAGAGTTTTCTGAAATTTCATCCTTCTTCTTTTTGGATTTTTTTGGCTTTGCTTTAGTTCTTTTGCTCCTCAAGAACCATTTTGATTCTCTAAGAGTAGTCCGACCCATGTTTTCATCTTTCTCAGGAGCCACAGGTGTAGCAGGTGTGCCGCTCGGACTCGAAGGCGCTGAACAAGGAGCAACACCCTCTATGCTTCCGCTAGGCTCATCTTTACTTTGAAAATTAGGTGTAAATAAATTTAGTAAAGAAGTGGTCCGTCTAGAAGTCTTTGTTGCAAAAGAAGGCTCTTTTTTTGGTGCTTTGGCTGCAGGAGCCGGTTTATGAGAACCATTCGAGACTGTAGAAATTTGATCTGCTTCAGATATAGAATTATTTGCTGAGCTAGGCTTGGGTAAAGATGGTGGTAGTTCAACTAACACTGCTTTCTCTATTGCATTGTATTTCTCTATTAGAAACTGTTCTAGGAGTTTTTCTACAGTTAATTCGAGACATTGGTGCTTGAAGTCTCTGTGGACCTGCCCCATCAGGTCATGGTTGTTCTGTATGATTTCAGCATAAGCATTCACAAACTGCTTCATTTGTTTTAAATGAGCTTCTTCAACATCCTGAAAATGTTTGCAAGTCTGTGTCATTTTCTTTTCAAAATCTTGTTTCACTAAATTGTACTTTTCAGCCAGTTGCCTGTAATCTTCATGAAGCTTTTTCAACTTCACTTCAGCTTTTTCAATGTCTTTGGTGGAGCCATTATCTTTACGAAG
This sequence comes from Lycia hirtaria, assembly GCA_947563715.1. Classification (NCBI taxonomy): domain Eukaryota; kingdom Metazoa; phylum Arthropoda; class Insecta; order Lepidoptera; family Geometridae; genus Lycia; species Lycia hirtaria. The sequence goes on along the minus strand of OX387376.1, from coordinate 1,995,548 downwards.
CTTTTCTAACTCTGCAGATTTAGTTGTATACACATCCTTAGCTTTTTGTAATGCTTGTTTAGTACTTTGAATGAGTAGAACTACCTCTAAAGTGTTAGATTCTGAGTCTTTGACTGCCTTATGCTTCTTATGAAGCTCTTCAGCATAACGGGCTACATCTTTGACCAATTCACTGACTTTTTGGAACATATGCTGATGTAAATTGGACAGTTTCTCAGCCGAGCACTTGAGTACGCCCCAGAAAGGAGCGAAAGTGCCTTGCGAACAATTGCTGTTTGCCTGCTTCGCTAATTTTGCTAAAGATTTCGAGTTTGTCTCTTCAATGTTCGATCTCTCCCTAAGATATTCCGATAACTCCTTGCTAGCGATTAGTCCGTATTTCATGTTTTGGTACAGAATATCGTATCCATTATGCTCGTTGGCGAAATAATCTACAAAGTTGACACTCATCTTTGCAATTAAGCGTTGCTACTTTTATAGTTACTCAATACAATATTGTCACTCACTGACCTGTATCCTAGGATCGAGCTCAGTATCACCATTGTCGTCGGCAGGTATCGTGAATGAGGATTCTTCCATTGTAGTGACTACGACGAGGAAGCCACCCAATCACCCAAATTACATCACCGACTCAATGGAAAGAAGCGTCACCTTCACTAACTATAAATTCACGAAACTCTAGCCGTTATTATACATCACAACGATGTTTCATTTAATTATAAACGTAAAGAATCACTTGTAACGTGTTTAATTTATCAAAATAAATAGTAAAATAAAAATTTTCATTCAAGATGACGTCGTCCGCCTTCGTGACGTGACGTCAAAAACAAAACAATAGACAAAATGGATTATTTTTTAAAACTTGTCTAAAGTGTTGCCCAAGAAATCGTTATCGTACGTAGTCGAGTCATTTATGCCTATATCGACTTAAGAAATCAAACACATTTTTTGTAATAATACTAGCTGTGCTCCACGGTTTAACCAGTGTAGTGATGAAAAACGATTATTAAGCACATTGCAATTTAATATTTTTGAAATAAATACCTAAAGTACCGGTATATTAAGAAATTTAAGAGGTTGTAGTCCCGAATCAAACTTAAAATATTATTGAGTTGATGAGGAGTTAGATATCCGCTGGACATGATCTTCATTTAGTATTTAGGATATACAATCAACAACACATTACTCGACAGAGTTTAAACCTTAGGTTACTCAACTTGGTCACCCAAACTCAATGTTTAAGGTGATTTTTGGTTTTGGCTACCCAAAGCCAAATTTAATCACGAATATTTTAATACTTTTACCCTATGCTCTTGCCCTACCCATGTTGTTTGTTAGTACTCTTGTAGGCGTGCTGCATATAGCTAATTTCAAAAGCACCGTATTAAATGATGATACAATCTTTGAGCCAGGGACTCTACCTCTCACAGTGGGGATGAGTTTGACTCGGATATGGCGGGTCGGGACGGGGTGGAGGGGCATTCGGCGGTGTTTAGGTTATGATAAGGTTCCTCTCTCCCCCCACTGACTGACTTCACTTGACCAAACCCCTCTTTGACAACCACCCACCTTCCTCCTTCACCTTATTTACCCTACTCTTCACCTGCTTAAACTCTACCCCCCTAACCCCCCCCCCCCCCAATCACCCCTCCCTCTACCCTTTTTCCCCTTCTCCCCCACAATTTCCCATCCTTATCCAAGGAAAACAGTGTGTGAGTAAACCGTTAGCCCTCTGTTTTCCTAATTCCCCTCCTCTCAAAAAAAATATATTTTGTTATTTATCGTTAAGTCTATTAAGCGATCGTTATCTCAGCGTGGAAGCCATTTGAAAGACGTTTTCACGTTAACCTGTTAATAACCACCACAGACTTCTATATATACCCCAAGTCAAAACGAGCATTTCAAGTACGATAAAAAATCACAGTTGACGACCAAGATTTATATTTTCAGGTGATATAATATATCATTTAACTAGTTGCACCAAAATCCGATTTTGTGATGGAATGTTACATCCGCTCGAAATCAATACTGAATGAAAACTAATAATGTCCTATGTTATAAGCGATTTTGAAAATCGTTTATAACATAGGACATTATAAGTTCATTATAAGTTAGGACATCACAGTCTGTACCAAAAATGTGGCACGCAAGGTTTTCATATAAATAAAGTCGCATGCTCCATCTATTATGTCTGTGATAACCACTTTTTTTAAACTCATACATCAATCTTTTAGTCAATTTTCATTTGACAAACTCTATAGAAGTCGATTGTGCAAAAAGCGTCACTTAAAAATTGTTTATGAAATTACGTCTTGAATAAAACTGTCACGGCTAAACTTAGAAACTATCGGATCTCTCTTTTCTTTATGCAGTAAACTATGCGACGCTAGCGCCACTATGATAGTAGTCCATCTCTTTTCTAAATTGTCGAATTTCATGATGCTTTTGTATCCAGTTTGACGTAAAACAGCTACAATTTATTCCTATTTAGTTTTATTGTCGAAGTGGAATATCTCGGAAAATCTTTTTATGAGTGACATAACTAGCGTGTGCTGTATATCGCTCTGGTGTCCATTTACTATCGCTCGTGTTCAGATTTCGTTTCTGAGGTCGTGATCGCATTCAATCTGTATGCAACTGTTACGCGTCGCCTCGGCTATGTCGTACCAAGGATCACCTTATTCGGGGCCGGGCGACGAGTATGACTTCGAAGACGATGGATACGACGACATAGATGAATACAGGGACAGAGAAGAGTCACTGCAGCCTCCACCAGCAGCTGATGACAGCGACGAAGGTGCGCCAAGCTTACTCATATTACCTTTATTATCCCGTATTTTACTTCTCACTGCTCAGTTTTGACCACAAAGGGGAACGCATGCTTATCTCGCTGCACATGATATGTAAACAGTGGTTATGTAATTACAATTAGATTATTGTGTACATCGATGCCCCTCAGTTCCCGCGTATTTGCGACCTACCTGTTAGATGACGTAATTTATATGTTTTTGTGTCACTTTCACCATAAATAATCTCAAACACTGGTTCAGTGTTACTATCAGTAATTCTGTTTCCTTACTTCATAATTTTTCATTTGTTTACTAACATGCTTATTCATCATTATTTTCTATCATAACTCCATCTAATTGTACCTATATAATCACAAAAATTTATGAATAATTCACTTTCTAACTCAACTGACTTTTCCAGGATAAAAGTTACCCTGGTACCCTGGCTACCTATGACATACCTTAGCTATAGACTATGAAATTGTTATTGAATAACTAGATACACTGTTATTTTAGAAACATTTGATATTGTTTTCACCATTAACTTTGACTCTTTCTCTTTTCCCCGACTGCGTAAGAAGGAGAGTTATGTTTTGTATCCATAGAGGGTGCTTTAAAAAATGTATGGAGACATATGAAAACTTTCATCGCCACGTTTCTTCATAAAAACTCATACTAAGGGTACTGGTTCGCATTTTCCCTTACTGAAACTCAAATCTTAGAATTTTGTACAGCAAGCACTTAACAATAAAAATAAAAAGAAATAAAATGTTCTTAAATATATTGCTAAACATAAAAAACAAAAAACAAGTTGTGTCCTTGTAACACATGTTGTTTTAGTAGATTATGTTTTGTGGACTTAAATATGCTTAAAAATATTGAAAATTACTGTCCAAAAATGTTGCACCCACACTTAAAATACTAAATATAATGTGAAAATAAACATTGGATTCTGAAAATTGAAATAATCATTGAGAGTTTTTTTTTTTTTAATCAATTAGATTAGAGGTAAAGGCCATATCCATTTGCTAATAAGAATTTGTGTCATACACTAACACCTCTTCTAACTATGGGCCTTATATGGATGCAAGCAACTTCCCATCGGTCTTTTTGGAAATCCATGGGGAAGGCCTATGTCCAGCAGTGGACTGCTTATGGCAGAGATATTGACTAAGGTTTCCATATCCTTTTCTCCCCAAAATTACTTACAAGTTCATAAACAAAGAAATCTAATTATAAAAACAATTGAACTCTGTAGTTGAAAATAATGTTTACTCTATACATTCTTATCTTTTAATTGTATGTTTGTAAAGGGGTTCATGCACACATAAAATTTTTATTTCATAGAAATAATTGTTTTATTGATCACTGTAAATCTGCATAGTAAATGAAAAATGGTCAAGTGCTCCATTTTTTGATGTTTTCCTTTACTTGTAATCTAAATTTGTGTAAAATTTCTCGATTCTAATTAGGTTTGGATTTACTTGAGAGTGTCAAAAGAAAAAAGAGACCTATGAGAATGACCTCTATAGTCTGTTTGTCCTATTAACTATATTCATGTTTTCTTCTCAGATACTGAAGAAGCAAGTGAAACAGAAATAGCAAACAATGAGGACCCACCAGAAACTCAGAATGAGAGAAAAGAACAGTAAGTTCCATCCTAATTAATATTCCAAAAGCGAACTCTCTTTGTCTGTTTGTTTCCAACACTTGATTGTTGAACTAATTTTACAAATAGCTGTGGACTTGGAGATGAACATAGGCCATTTTCATTATCATCATCATCACTGTTTTTCATCGCAATGCAGGTGAATTCATACTGCATAGTTAAGTTTACATATACTGGCATAGATTCTGTCTGAAAACTCAAAGTATTTTCAGCTGTTGAACATTGACATATAAGGAAAATAATAAAAAAAATCTTGACTAAGTAGGCATATATAGACATATAAATAATATAATTGATTAACTGACAATTAAGTAATCATCATCATCATCTCAGCCATAAGAAGTTCACTGCTGGACATAGGCCTCCCCCATGGATTTCCAAAAAGACCGATTGGAAGCGGTTTGCATCCAGCGTCTTCCCACCACTTGTATGAGGTCATCTGTCCATCTCATGGCTGGTCTTCCTACGCTGCGCTTGCCGATACGTGGTCTCCACTCGAGAACCTTTCGGCCCCATCGGCCAGCAGTTCTACGTGCTATGTGCCCTGCCCACTGCCACTTCAACTTGCTAATCCGCTGTGCTATATCGGTGACTCATGTACGTCTACGTATCTCTTCATTTCTGATTCGATCTCGTAGTGAGACTCCGAGCATAGCCCTCTCCATAGCTCGTTGCGCGACCTTGAGCTTCCTTATAAGGCCCATAGTTAGGGAGCACGTTTCAGTGCCGTATGTCATCACTGGTAACACATACTGGTCGTAAACTTTTGACTTGAGGGACTGGGTTAAGTAATAAGTATGAGTAATATTCTTATTCTAAGTGGGGGTGATAGGTCCTGCTTGGGTTGTATTATGCATTTCTCCCTACAAGTGTTATCTGAGTTATCCCAGCTCCTTCAAGTATCGGAGCGAGGCTCTAGGCTGCTGGCATAACTGCTCCAGTGGTGAAGATGTTCAATTGTTCATGATAGTGATGACGATAATGAGGAAACACGCTATAGTAACAGTGACAAAAGCTATGCGTAATATTATTTATGTCGTAATTTTAGAAATAAATTGTTTAATTCCCAGATTATTCCAAGACAAGCTGGCGAGTCTAAAGAAGCAGCTGCAGGAGTTGGAAGAGGGTATACATCCAGAGTTCCGGCGGAGAGTGAAGAGGCTGGAACATCAACTACAGGAGAGGCTGCGGATTAACAGGATATACAAGTTAGTTTCTGTTTGATGATTATGAATCTCTATGGAAAAGAGCTGCACAGGATAGGGCTAAATGGAAATTTTTGGAGGAGGCCTATACCGGTCTGACAGACTGAATAAAAAAAATACTGTGTATATTTTTTAAACAAAACAAATCAGTAAATAAATGCTAATTGATTGATTGATTATAAACTTAGTATAAATCATTGAGATTGTACATTATTCATGCCAAAAAACATTTCATGTATCTTGCAGAGACCACATGTATGACGTCGTAGAAAGGGAGTACATCGCCGAGAAGAAAGCTGCGGCTAAGGAGTTTGAAGAGAAGAAAGTGGAGTTGCGAGAGAATCTGCTCAACGACTTTGAGGACAAGAGAAAGATGATCGAGAGTGAACGGCATAGTATGGAGCTCAACGGGGACTCTATGGAGGTACTATGACGTCACCAGCCAGTTCCAACGGAAGACCAGCCCTGGTTGATTTAACCGGCTGATGCTGAGTTGGAACCGGTTTGTGATAAAAACTATATTTTTATATGTTAATGAGCTAGGTACAAGGACAAAAAACTATATTCTACAGGATTCATTTTGGGGGTGTGCACAAGAGCTTCACAACCTAATTCCACCCTCCCCATTTCCCTACAAGACTAGGTGAAAGTCAAATTACCACCTATTTCTAATTGAAATCCCAAAAATCTATACCCAACTATATCGGTCCAGGTTATTGATGCATAATGCACAGGGATAGAATTCTTTGTCGGCATCTCTGTTTCCTTAGAACTATAATCTTGGAATTTTCAAGGCTAGACTAAATAGGTATATTCTAAATTGACGAGCTCCATCCTCGGCCACACTGTCGCTTAGCATCAGGCGAGTTGGTGGTCAATCTTAGATCTATTTTGCATAGAAAAAACTGTTTGAAATTCGAATTTCTCGCTGCATGTGTATCGTTGGCCCTTAAATGTTTATTCCGTATGGTGCAGGTGAAGCCAGTAATGAAGCGTATCCTGCGGCGGCGCGCCAACGAGCCGGCGCCGGCGCCCGAGAAGCGTCGCAAGCCGCTCGCCACCACGCTCACCTTCCAGCTGGACGAGCGGGACATCGAGGCGGATCTGCGCGCCATCGCGAGACACTCGCCACCCAGGCACACGCCTCACAGGAAACATCTCAACTCAAACTGTCAGTTGCATTTATCACTAGCCGTATTTCGCGATCGATAAATCTTTCCTTAGTGGTCTCCGAATGCAAGCGAAAGCCGTTAGTTATAATAATCATTCGGTGTATCGAGTATAAGGTTAGAAAACTCAAAAATCTCCGACAAAAAAATGCTGAACCGATTTTGATGAAACATAGCTAAGAACACTCGATGAAATCCTCTTTGGTTTGACACGTCAAACTTATAATACCTGGGAAGTTTTCCAAGCCATTCTGTGCCATCATAGTCATCTTCACAGCTCTTAAACCGTGGTTATTGTGTCCGCGGCCAATGACCGTTATGACTAAAACTTAAGATCAATATGACCATGGCTTGAGGTCATTGCGTCCGTGGCTTGTGATCAATATGACTAATGACTATAATTATGTTAGCATTTAGCTCTGACTTATGTTCATGTGTTACTTTTAACAATGTAAGAATGTATAACATGTTGGTACCCAATAAATAAATAAATGCTTAAGATCAATATAATCATGGCTTGAGGTCATTATGATTTTGTCTTATTATAAAAGTGTGATAATTTTGTGGTAACTCTGCACTTATCCACTGAGATTTGTGTTCAGTGATCGTTTAGAACGTGTTGTTGTTGTACTCCAGGCGAGTCTCCAGTGCGCGAGACGGGCGAGACGGCGGAGACGCGCGTGGAGGACGGCAAGCTGCTGTACGAGAGGCGCTGGTACCACCGCGGGCAGAGCGTGCTGGTGGAGGGGCGCGACCAGCCGAGGCTCTCGGGGCACATACACGCCATCACGGACGACGCGGTCCGTATACACACACACATACATACACACACACATACTATTACAACAGATATATACATTTATCCAAAACAAATAACTTGGAACCAAGACTTCAAAAAGGAGTAGGTTCTCAATTTGGTTGTATGTTTCTTACGCGATTTCTTCGCCAATTGTGAATTGATTTTGATGATTATTTTTTTTGTTTGATATGTGGTCAAAGGTGGTCAGAGGTGGTCAAATGTGGTGTAAATTTTAGCAAACTCTAAGTTAAAAATTGTAAATTTTAGCAAATTGCGTATTTGAAGTCGGTTATTTTCAGTTTTTTAAACTATAATTATTTGTAGAGTTGTCATGTTTTTTTATCATTGGCGGGATGTATCTGGCGCAAAACATAATATTACACACGAAATTGTGTATGTATAGATAAGAACAGTCATTTTTAAGTTTTAAGTAATAACAGAGATATTTAAGTTTTCTAAAGTTACTTGTTATCAACTTTTTTATACGTTGTTTGCCCACCTATACTCACTTTATAGTAAGTGACGCTGTGGCCGGCGATGGAGCGCGACAACCAAAAAAATATCTGTTCCCTCCAGGCTGGAATATTCCAAATCCAGTTGTTGGTATCTCAAAAGTAACAGCTAACAACCTTAATTAAAATACCTTTACCTTCAACTAAAATAGCAAGGTTTCAAGTGTCGGTGTATAAAAAAGAAAGCGTGCAGGCTAAAATTAAGAATATATACATATCTTGAAAAATTATAATAAATATGGTCAATAGGCTAGAATAAACCATATAATGATATTTCCATCTGCTCTACTCCATCCCATACTCCTTTTAAGGTGGGGTAAAATACTCAATATATTGTTTTGGTTGTTTCAGATATGGGTAAAGAAACAGAACCTGGAGAGGATCCGGATATACGTGTCACAGTTAGCGCGGGGTAAAGTGACTTTAAAGAGACGCGCCTCATAACTACCGACACGTCTGTACATAGTGCATACCTGTGTGAGTGAATGGTTAGGCGACGCTAGTGAGTGCAGTGTGGTCCACGTGACCGTGGTTTGTGGTCATTGTGGCCGTTGTGGCCGTGGCTTGTGGTCAGTGTGACTAAGGTTTAAGGTCATTGTGAATCTGGCTTGTGATTAATGTCACCGTAGCTTGAGGTCATTGTGGCTTGTGGTTATGACCGTGATTTGAGGTCATTGTGAATCTGGCTTATGATTTTGATCGTGACTTGAGGTCATTTTAAACCTATCTTATGATCAATTTGATTAAAGCATGTGATCACTATGATTGTGACTGGAAGTAATTGTGACTATGGCTTGTGGTCATTGTAACCTTGAAGTATGGGCAATATGACAATAACCTGTGGTTATTGCAAACATAAAGTGGCCAATGTGACCATAATTTATGAACACAAAAGAAGTCACTTAGTCAATGATCAAGGTTCAAGGTAAATCTAACTTGAAATAAATTTGATTAAGCTTGAGATCAATATAATTGTGGCTAGAAGTTATTGTGATCGTGACTTGAGGTCATTGTGACCCTGGCTTGTGATCAATTTGACTAAGGTTTGTGATCTATATGATCGTGGCTTGAAGTCACTGTGACCGCAACTTTTGGTCATTGTAACCATGAAGTGTGGGCAATATGACAATAGCCAATGTGACCATAACTTATGATCACTCTGACTTGTTTTGGTCAATGATCAAGGTTTGTGGTCACTGTGACCATGGCTTGTAAAGTTACTGTTACTAAGATCATGTGTCATTATAACTAAAGGTACTCACGATCAATCAATGACGCGACTGATATCTTACTGATCATTGTGACTTCATAATGGTAAATGTGATGGTCTTAAATAATTAATCTGGAATGATCTTACTGGCCAGAGTTATCAAGAAAATATGAAGTAAAGATTGTAGAGACCAGAATTATTTATTCTTCATGACAGCACCTTTTTTACACAGCATAATAAAATGTTTATATTGTGAAGCTTATGCTGGCTAAGATATAATGAATCTCCTTTATTATATTCCTGTAATTTTTTACACTTCTAGAGTGTTGACGTCATATATCATTGGCACGCGACTTAAGGCGCAGGGTTGGGCGGCGCAGTTGTCTCGCTCGCACACGACATCTTTTTCTAGATGTATCTGTTCTAGATATGATATATCATGCGAATGTCATCCACATGAGAATATTATTATAAATGTATTAGATTAAAAAAAATATATATATATTTATTGTTATTTTACCGAAATAAACGTTCAACGATTTTTTTTCACGTTTGCACGGTTAGATAAATATCTGTCATAGTTATCAAAGATAAAATGTTTGAGAAAATGAATTACTACATGACGCTAAATAGTTTGCATATTCGTCAAAAGTTCTTTAAATAATTTTATATTAAAAGAAAGGTGTCGTGTATAAGCGAGACAGTTGCATCATCTAACTCTACGCCTATCTTAATAAAACTTTAAGGAGGCACGCCACGCATGCGCCCGGAAATCCAAATTTCAAACAATTTTTTGGTCTTGTAGCAATCGGTACATCTCTGTAATTTTCATACAGATAGGCAGATATGGAGATATAATTTCCGACCCGAATCCAACAAGTGCTATCTATTGTAATTAATCATAATATTTGCGACAATCTAAGATTTTTTCATTATATATTATCGTGTAATTTTGTTTAATATTAATTATTAAGACAAATTAAACTGTTTCAAATTTGAATTTCTCCTTAAATCTTAATCTTCAGTGAACTGATACGCATTACGCAAGTCAGTGGTCGACTTGCGTAATGCGTATCAGTTCTCTCCCTTCCCCCCTCCCTTAGAGATGGTACCTCATTATAATGGTCTCATAGTGTAAAAGTGAATATATATAATAATTGAACAGGGTTGATTCATAAATCGATTTCATGAAATTGTAGATACAAGTCATTTCATTATAATTTATTACGTTGAATGAATGGAAGATAGTTTATTTCATATTTTTTTTTAATGAATGAACATGATATGTACCGCTGTTAATTCTATTTCCAATGAATTTATTTAGACATTTAGATGGACTCTTATTTTGCGATGCGTTTGTGTATTTAATATTTTACAATCAAAATACAATACTTTTCTTATGTTAAAGATGCATCTTTCTTTTATTTATTTTGTTATTCATAACTCATATTTAGTTTCGAACGCGTCGCAGAGTGTAAGAGTTTATCTGTGTAATAATATAAATTTTGGTTATTCGGAAAGGGTATGTTTTCGAAGGGTTTTTAACTCGTGTTATGTACCTGTTTCACTTTTTGACCGCCACGCCTAAAATGAATTTCCGCGAAGTCAGCGCCAAAAAATCTGAAAAGCGTTATAGTTGCGAAAACTATTGTAAAAATAAAAATAAAGTATGACGCGACTACGCGCGGATAGTACCTCCAGATTAACTATACATTTTATATTTATTTAAAATTGAAATTAGTTATTCTTTCAATAGCAAATTGAGCTCTATTTGTCGTATATCCTTTCTGAATAACCATAAATCTTGATACTTGCCATGCATTTATAAAAAAAAGTTATTTGGTTAATTTTTCTTTCCATGTGAAATGAAACTGTGATTTGTATACATTAATTTGTAATTGATACCTGTATAGCTTGATGTTGAAATGATCCCAGTTAGTTTTATGCTGAATCGTAAGATTAAATTTAAAAAGTATAGAAATTAGCACAATTAATGCTTGACGAGGAATAAAGAATGTCTTCCAAGTAAATTAAATGGCCTACGGACCACCTGACAGCCGTATACACGTGAATTTTAAGTTTCATTTGACGGCCGCGAACAGACCTCCCAATAATCGCATACGGTCCACCCTACGCCCGCCTATGGTCCACCCAAGGTCCGCGTACGATTCACGTGACGTCCGCGTACGGTCCATTCAACGTCAGCGTGCGATCACTTGACGGCCGCTTACGGTCCATCCGACACACGCGAATACACAGAAAAACCTGACTAATCTATTTGTGTGATAAAATCAATGTTGTCTTACAATTCAGCTTCAAAGAAGTACCCTATATTATGAAAACGCACTAAATATTGTCCCCGGATTCGCTTGCGTCCATTCAAATCATAATAAACTCTACGAACAGTATTTTTGTATATATGTAAATCTACCATGTATTATACCGATCAAATGTAAGTCTACACGACTTTTCTATGGTCGCCTTTATTTTTTTATTATTTTTTGCAATTTTTTTGTGATTTTCATGAAATACCTATGTTGTGAAAATTGATTGTAAATAAGAGTATGTGAAGAATGTTTTTACAGATGTAAATGTAATTAGGTCGAGATCTATGAAATATACGTATTATAAGTGATTTTGGTATATTTTTATTTAATTAATATGGTTGTTTTTATTATTAGTTATTTTACTTGTCTTCCCAAGTGAGAGACGATCTGGGTGTCTGATGTTACGATAGATATAGGAAATAGGGCCGCAGGTGTGCTTATTTTCTATTTTAAAATTTCTTTGCATTACAATATTTTTGAAGATATAAATCTAGTCCATGTACTTACCACAAATCTGTAGGTAAGGAACCTAGACTGTAATATTACATATCTATTGTGATGTACCTTAGTATCGGCCCATATTTTTTATACTTTCTCACGTTTGCATGTGCTTATCTTCAAGCAATAATAACTATTGTAAAAAACTTCGAAGCTAGTGGGTTTAGCAAGAATTTTAAATGTTTGCCTCTATTGATTTAAAGAGAAACAAAAAAATACTGCTTGAAACTTGTTCTAGCGAATTGCAAAAAAAAAACCCTTAAACCAAAATGAGATAAAGTAGCCAAGTCGACAGATATCGGTTATGCTTTTTTTTGTCCACATGACGCGCGTTTGCGCGGGAATATAAAAAAGAGCATGTCAAATATGTCAAAATTACTTTTAATGCAACAAATAGTACATAAGGAATATATATCAAGTGTGCATGGATTGCTAGTTATATAATGTTTATTTAAGTCAACTGCAATCTACTGTATTTATTGTCTCATACAATTACGATTCTATGTTAGTAAAAATAATTTAAGCGAGAGGAGAGAGTGGAAATAATGCCTGTCAGTGTAGAAATGTATTGCTTAAAATATATTTCAGCAATTACCGGCATTAAGTACCTAGATAAGTCTAGAATGACTGAAGCTAAATTCTTAGATGTTCTTTGTGTAAAATGTATATAATAATGATTTACTCGTTGAATCATTTCATATTACATAATCGAATGAGGAGGTTAATTCCAGTTCCATTCATTTGGAAAATTCCAGTTATGAAGGATGTCTGAGACGGAATTCTTTCGAGTTACGCGGGGATGAGCAGCTCAGCTTCGCGTAAGTGTGCGTAAGCGCAGTATCGTTCAACCAATCAGAAACGGCGCGGATACGTGTGTGCATCAGGTTGTCCGAGGGTGGTAGGGATACCGCCCCAAGCAGTGAGGGAGGACGCGAAGGAAGGCAGTCGGGTCGAGTCGAGCCAAGCCTGGCGGGAGAAGACAGTTGTGCAAAAGCTTAAACAGTGGAAAGTTCGCGAGTCGTAATCAAAATAACAGTTTGTCGCGCGTGTTATTAGTTCGTGAAGCGGCCTAAAGACTAAGATAAGTAGAATTATCGAACGAGTTCGTCTCGTTTCAACGCAATTGGTCCGCCGCCATAGTTTTTTGAATCAGCCACTTTTAAGTCATACTTCAACTTCAACTTTGTTATGATGGCTTCAGCAGTGTTTTTAAGTCATACAATTGACACATTTGATGAAACATGACACGTCCTTCGCTCGTTTCTAAATCAAAAAAAATTCAAAAATAGCAGCCGACATGAAATGCTTCGCACAAGGTTCAGTTACGGATCGGTTTTGAATAACTGAATTGCCCCCTGATATAATACAAGTGCCTGAAACAATTGTGGCAATTGTCATTGCCATTAAAATAATCGTGGGCGCAAACAAAATTCATAAAGTCGATACATATACTTAGCAAAAAAGATATAAGTATAAATAACTAATAATAATCTATGCTATGTAAATTGGGCCACGAATTTTGTGAATCTATGCTGAGTGATGGAACATACGTCAGCTGATCACACGAACATGTATAAATAGGTATTCATTTTTTCTAAGGTTTTCGCGATTGTTAGATACTCATTGAAGTTAAACAATTTTTAACGGATTTATCGCGTATATTTTACATAATTTTATGACCTGACGTTTCGAGCTCTGCAGCGTCTGTGGTAGGTGAGACTAGATTAGTCTCACCTACCACCAAAAAAACAACTGTCATGACTGTCATCTAGCCTAGATGACAGTTGTTTTTTTTTCTTATGTAAATAATTACAACCGCCTTTTATTTTTGTGCAAAACATTTGCATTTTTTATTAGGTCATAAAATTATGTAAAATTTACGCTTTAAATCCGTAAAAAATTGTTTAATTTCAATATGTTTCTTCTCGTCTACCCCATCCACAGAACATCGTGTGGGATGTCACCTAATATGTTTTTTTTTAAATAATGTAGGTATGCGGAGGTCATTTTTCAATTTGGGGATCCTTATACGAAATGTAAGCTTTAAAGTGAAAATGCTTGTTAGAGTTACGTGTGGCAACCTGCCAGCTAAATGCTTGAAAAATTTCTCAGATGACAGCTTATATACTATTGTGAATAAATAAAATCGTCAGCTGGCTGTAGCTCGGTGGAAAGATCGTTACACCCTTCAGAGCATCAGCTGACGATACTAGTTACAAAAGTATATCTGTAGGAGAAAACTAGTATTGGTGTCAGAGTGTAAAATCTCTATCTACATAAACAAACATTGAGGTGCCAGTATATATGAGACTAGAACATTTAAATATCATGCAATGCAAAGATTAAACTGGTCTATTTGTCGACCACTCATGGAGTTGTCAAAGCTATTTATAAATAGCGCTAATCCGCGGTACAGAATGGAACAAACAATGTGTTTTGCACGAGCTTAAAGCTCCTCAAATATCTCGATTTAAATATATTTAGCGTGGCACAAGGTAAGAGAGATTTGATCACAAGTATTTGACCGAACGAGCGAAGCGTCTCTGCATCAACTGGTCAAATTTTCTTTCGTCTGGCAGTTTGTTTGTGAGTTTGTGATTTGTTTGTATGTTCGTACTCGCGTACAGGGCGTAATTTTGATAAAACTTGGTGTATAGGTTCTATGGTTATTTTTTTGTCGTCGGCGATTTTTGATAAGAGGGGTGGTTCCCATAAAAAGGGGGGAAGTTTATTGCGGCGTTAATTATCAACCGATTTTAATGATATTTGGTAGGTAGGTAAAGTACACAATTATTACAATTGTGGTAAAAAAGAAACAGAATTGGTCAAGTGGTTGTCGAGATATAACAATCAACTTCAGATTGCATGTAACAGTGAGGGCGCGTGGATGTGCTTGATGCATTTTAGCGCTGAATAATTTCCTTGATTTTACGTTTTCTCCATTTATAAAATTATTATTTGTTTTTATAAGAATATACATTGTTTTTTTAATTAAGGGCATCTAAACATATCCTATTTTTTGTATTAATTGTGTATTAAAATTAAATTGATCTTTCAAGGTGCTTAAACTTATGGAAAAAAAAAATTTTTACCGTGAAATTACGTCTGTAAAATCACTTACAATTGCGAAATCGGCCAAAATTTTACATACGGCCTCCTAAGCAAACTTTATGTAAGTATTATGTACAGATGATCCAAGGTGAGCTGCAAATAAGCTCTCTCGCGAGGTCTACTGTTCGTAGAACTACTAGTTAGTTAATATAATTGATAATTAAACGAACTTATCTGTAAGTGAAGTTCTTATAAGAATTTTCACTATAAACTGATATAGTTTCCGTCATGTAAAAAGAACGCTGGTTTTAGAACCAGCGTTATTTTTACGTGACAAGGAACTATACGTTGACTATTAATAATAAAATATTTTGCAATCTGATCTCTAAATTACCGAAATGGTTTTTCAACACCTACAATATTTTTTGATAAAAAAAACATACCCACTTTGCGAGTAGGGCAGAGGGTTTTTTTAATATTTAATTTTATAACTTTGTCGGCGAAATTAATATATCCATAATACAGCGTTCTAGTTGCAAGTCTGAGCTAAACTGCGGAGAGACGGACGGACATGGCGAAACTAGAAGGGTTCCTGATTGACTACGAGACCCTAAAAAAGACATATTTATCTTGGCACAATAGGCTCAAAAGCAACAATATGAACGACAATAATGTGTCTAAACAAAAACAGGAAGAGAGAAAAAAAAATAGGAGAAATAAATAGTAAATAAGTTAGAATTAGTACACACAATTAATTCACTGTCATAATTGATTGGCCTCGCAGCTCATTTGGTAGTATATCTGCCTGCTAATGCTAAGCCCGTTGGTCGTGGGTTCGATCCCCACATACGACAAACATTTGTGTGATGAACATGAATGTTTGTTCTGTTTCTGGATGTTTGTATGTATCATAAGTAAAATCTCAGCCGCCTAGTTAACCCGCGACCCAAAAAGAGGGGTGTTTATAAGGTGACGTGTGTATCTGTGTGTCTGTCTGTGGCATCTGAAACGGATGGACCAATTTTCAGCATTTTTTTTTGTTTGAAACAGGATTTCATCGAGTATTTATAGCTATATTTAATTAAAATCGGTTCAGCCGTTCTTATTTTTTGTCGGGGATTTTCCCATAATACGAACAAGCTTTTCTAGTTTGGGCTAGTTGGTGGTGTTGTGTGAAATGTCCATCATTTTTTTTTTATAATCCTATATAGAATGTAAATTTTTCAGCTGTTTCCGGGATATCATTGAGTTTTGAACCATACTGTATATATTTGCTAAACTTAAAATATTACAAATTCATCCTTCATTTAAGAGAAGAACACACATTCTATTACAAGACATTTACTTGCACCTGTGCCAACTTTCGATTTCTTATTAGGTCTTGTTTTGTACCTATACATGCACCAAATGTATCATTTGGAGGCTGAATGAGTAATACAGTTGTTGTATTGTTTAGCTCAACACAAAGTGATTTACACACATAGACCTCGGCAAAAATAGTTATTTTTTTAAGGTACTAGGCTGGAAAGTTGTATTTCACATTCGAGTGTCTGACAGTTGAATCCTTTTACTGGTCTTATAATTACATTATAATCATATGAATTCACTTTCAAGTATCCATTTAATTAATTTTAAGCATTATTTTCAACAAAATGTACGAAAATGAAAATTACATAGTACAAAGTTTTTTAATTCAATTTTTTTCTTCTTTTACACTTGGCACAACTCGCATAGGTAATATTGTTCTTGACACATTGATACCTTTTTCGTGTAAATGGTTGTAAAAATTAAAAAAAAATACTAAGAGAAAATAAATTGTACATTTTACGTAAGTACACAAAAGTTCTAAGTTATTTTAATATAATATTTAGTGTTTCTTTATGCTAAGATAGCAACCTTCTTGAATCGGACTTTTTTTTTCATTTTATGAAGGTATATATAAAGACGATGGAAATATTTTGTATTGAAAATGGAGAGCTCCGTCGTGTTCGAATTTTAAAATTACTTTCCACCCTAGGGAGCAAAATTAACTTTTTCACGCCAATATTAGCCTTGGAAACGTAACTTTACGAGCTAGTAAGATGAAAAAGTGTTTTTATTGATTAAGAAAACACGTTATCATATTTCAATGTCTGTTATGTGATTGAGATACCACAAGCCATGGGCGTATATAAGGGGGGGGGGGGTCGGACCCCCTGGACCCCCCCCCCCCCCCATGGCATTGGCCGAAAAAATGCTGTCAAAATTCCGGAATAGGTATCGCGGATGGCATGTTACAAAATATATATAATAACCTGATGTGCGGTAATGTCTGTGCATAACTACAGGTTAACTAAAGAGATGCAGTATGACCCATGTTCGTCTTTCGCCCGCGTATACTACAAACGCGTATATCAAATGGAAACTCTATATTTTTACCCGATTGCGTAAGACGGAGGGTAATTTTTCGAGTGTATGTATGTATGCGGGTATGTATGTGTTTCTATATGACAGCCTGAACGGCTTGACGGATTTTGATGTGCGAGGTTGATGTGTCATTACAGTCGTCTTCGTTTCCAAAGTGTCATAAGTAGGCTATATTTTTTAATCATAATACCTACATCTCTTTCAATAATAAAAATAAAACGTTTTTTCGTAATCACTAACGCACTATTTCGTAATAAACAAGTGTTTTTTCGAATTATTCTAAAGAATACGTGTTTATAATCTTTTACAGCAATTTTACGCATACTTTCTCACAAAAAACGTACACTCAACAGCGTATTAAAAGTATCGAAATCGTAAGTTAGACTGCAAAAAACTGCTTTTCTGCTGTCGGTATTTTGTTTTTTTTTTATATACATACTTTTTAAGAAACCCTAACTCCATCTGTGTCATATCAAATTGAGAGAGATGGAGATATAGTTTCCAGGCCCATTCCGAATCCGACAAGTTGTGAACAAGGCTGTAAGCAGTGGGGGCTTAGGGGTTCAACCTACCCTCCCCCAAAATATCCTGGCAATTATGAAAAATCCTTGCTCTTTTTTAAAGTTTACCCAAAGCGAAGCGATCGTTCGCGCATGCCCATATTTTTGAAGATATAAAACTACTGAATGTACTTATAAAAAGATCTTCGTTCGTAAAACTAGAAAATAACATCGCTAAATATCAGGCGAGTTGGAGATCAGTCGTAGATCTATCTTACATAAAAAAAAATACACAAATATTCCATGTAAAATTCATAATTTCGAAAAGATCGAACAAGACTTAAAGTGCTGTGCTTAAATTTGAAATCAATGCATTCAAATGGTTATATTTATATTTTTTGATAGCGTAAGTCAGTCTTACTCATCCAGTCGGATATTTCTTTTTTTTTAAACACATTTATACTCGTTTGTTTCATCTGGGCCACTTTCTAACACGATCAATGAATTAAATTATTTCCAAGATTTAATTTTAAAAACCTTAAAAATGTTGGCGCTCGCTTCGCTCGTGCATTATTAGGTACTATTTTGTCATGGAAATACTGCGGGCTTACTAATACGAGAAATAAATCATATTTCTATAAAAACACTACTAAAATGACAGCGGTAAATGATAAGCTATAGTTACGCCTATGCCACAAGCACAAGTTAAAATAAAACATTAAAGTACCTTTCCTAACTACCAATAAAAATATGCATTGTCAATTGAAGAAAACGAAAAACATATAATGTATCGGCTGCTTTTCTTCCCGGGCATACCTTGTAAAAGTCAGTGAGGGAAATTGTTGTTTATGTGGGCGATGGACTGCTACCCTGTCATTCCAGGCCAACATTACATCTGATCCTTCAATACCTTCTAACTAATTAATTTCCATTAAACTTTCTAACCACGGCAGAATGTGTCGTCAAACGGCTTCAAAGTCTTTGATACTCTGCTTACCCCGTAAGGGAAAATAGGCGAGATTATAAGTAAATATAGTTATATACCTTGTCAATCGAATCAAAATGACGAATGAAAGCAGCCTGAGGAAGCCTATGAGAGTTTGTAACGTTTTGTGAGATGTGTCCCGCCCGCATTTCAGCAGCCTTTTGTTTTTTGGTTGATTCATGGCGCCAGCCATGAATCAGCCAGCAACGGCGGGGGGCAATTGGGGGTGGATTTTGGTAATTGGTGATAACAAATGCTTAGTGATTATTATTGTATTAGCAAGTTCACGGCACTTTCATGACTAATACGAATAAACAAGTATATTATATTAAAAGAAAAACAAAATACCCGACTGCAGAAAACCAGTTTTTGTAGTATAATATGTTGTCGAGTGTACGTTTTTTATGAGAAAGTATGCGCAGAACCACTGTAAAAACTATAAATGCACATTATTTAGAATAATTCTAGTTTAGACTTTCAGTATTTTTTCGTTTAGGCTTGTAGGCGATCATATAGTAACATACTCACAATATACAAACATACATTCACTCGAAAAACATAACTCTCCTTCTTATGCGGTCGGGTAAAAATAATAGGAAATAATCAGGCGCGAGCGAAGTGAGCCCGAGCATTTTTGAAACGTTTTTTCAAATTTTAGTAGTGTTTTTATAGTAATATGCTTAACTTATCGTATTAATGAGCCCACAGTATTTCTATGTAAAAATAGTAAAAAAGCGCGAGCGAAGCGAGCGCAAAAATTTTGAATGTTTTTAAAATTAAATCTTGGAAGTGATTTGATTCATTGATCTTGTTAACATGTCCTAGGTTTTTGTGGTCCAGATGAACCAATCAAGTGTGTGTGTTAAGAGAAAAATGAAATTCCCGACAGATTAAGAACGACTTTTAAGTTATCAAAAATTATAAATGCAACCATTTGAATGCATTGATTGCAAACTTATTATTCCTAATTAAAATTAAACATATGACTTTATGGAAAATTACAAACATACGTTTTTATGTGAAAGTATGGGCAAAACCGCTTTAAAGAGTATAGATGCGCATTATTTAGAATAATTCTAGTGAAATTGCTTATTTATTAGGGGCCATGGAAAAAGTTCGTTGGAGTTCTAACGAATCTAACGACACCTCGCACATCAAAATCGGTCAAGCCGTTTAGGCTTGTAGGCGATCATATAAAAACATACCCATATATATACACACCACATACACTTGAAAAACATAGCCCTCCTTCTTACACAGTCGGCTAAAAATAATAGGAAATAATCAGGCGCGAGTGTATCGAGCGCGAAAATTTTCGAAACATATATCAAATTTCAGGTATTCGTAAGCTAATTTGCTGTTAATGTTGTCACAGTACTGACATGGCTCAAAAATACGAAGGATATTTAATAACTTAAAGGAAAAGAAGGATTTTTGATAATGGCCAGGATATATATATAGGATAGGTTTGAACCCCCAAACCCCCTGCCTACGGCCTTGACCTATTGTTTTTATGATTCCATGCGCCGTCCCTTGCCCCCGCGCCAGTCACCTGATTTACCTTGGTACGGTATAGGGACCAACGTACCGGCAAGCGCAGCGTAGGCAGACCAGCCACGAGATGGACAGATGACCTCATACAAGTGGCGGGAAGACGCCGGATGCAAGCCGCTTCCAATCGGTCTTTTTGGAAATCCATGGGGGAGGCCTATGTCCAGCAGTGGACTTCTTATGGCTGAGATGATGATGATGGTATAGGGACCACATCGGGACCAGCGCCCACCCGTGTGTGCCATTTCATTTTAGACACTATCCTAAGTAAAAAAGACGTCAATGAAAGCGGGACGATAGATCATGCGTGTATTGTAACAATTATATGCAGATTGTTCGTTTGTGTGTGGATCGCAGGTTGGCGAGCGAGCTAGACTCAAGTGACGCCGCGGCGCCGCGCGCCGGCGCCGTAGGTAATTATTTTAGCTTGTTGTTTGATGTCGGTTTTCGGTTTCGGTAATTGAGGATGAAGTTATTTTATGTATGAGGAATGGTATTTTTCTGGGGTGGGCCTACAGCTTTCTAGGGTGGGCCCGGCCCACCCTGCTCTCCCCCCTACCTACGCCTATGTTTTTATGCCATTACTTGCAAATAAGGACCTTTTGGAATTAAAGAGAACCTTCCTTTTTAGAAGACGGTTAAAAACGATCATCGTAATCGCATAATAAATAAAATGCGCGAGCAACGTCTATCTAATTAAATTGTTTCTAGAAACAAGTGCCTCGAGATAAAAGAACAAGCAGAACAGCCTAGGCGGTATATCTATATTTTATTCTACAAGTTTGTACGTAAAATACTCGTACCTTACATTATTTATCGAATGCTTTTATACAATGTAACATAGATGTAAGTTCTTAAATCGGAATGCTGTAGGACCGTTTTCATATTAGGCGACGCAAAAATTCCGACGTAATGTATTTTGAAATCGCTTGTTTCAGTTCTCACTTTCGACGCATAATGTCAAATGCAAAGTACCATTGGGCGTTTCGCATATTTGGCTCTGTAAGCAGAGTCTACTTTAGTGCACTATGCTCTTTTGTTTCCTACCTGCATACTGCATAGCTTTATTCTCTATTCCTTTTCTTTTTGCTTCATTTTTTAAACAACAAAGAAGTTTATGTTCGTTTGTTTTTCTGCTCCTTTCTACCAAGAAGTGCTTTAGCCAATTCTGACCAAAGTGTTCTAACATTTGCCATCGCTTTATGTTATTTACCGAGTAAATGTTAGTACAACAAACAGTCGAGGAAAATGCGCTTCGAAGCCCGCCATTTTTTGCCAGCTAGAATTGGGAACGAATGTTACTTTCTAACTTATCTTATTTTATAATTAATGGCCAAGTGCGTGTCGTGCCACGCGCAAGTAGGGTTCCGTAGTTGCACATCATAATTTATGTGAACGTAAAATGGGGATACTATGAACATAGTAAATAATAGTAATACGAGTTAACTTAAATGTTACTTAGTTTAGGTTTGCACAACATTAATTTCTTACTTCTCTAAGTACATTTTTTAAGTTGATCGACTATTACTTGTCCGTGATTAGTTTTCTTTTAATTTCATCGTAATATGCAACCGCCATGAATTTTTCATATCTCCAAGCCCGGTAGAGGGGGAGACCCTTGACTCTACTAACAAAAATTATCACCCTAATTTTTGATTACCTATCCAACGACGATACCTCACTCGATGGGGTAAATCAGAAAAAATTATTAATCCCTATTTTTACATGTTTTTTATTTTTACATTTTTACCTCCACCAAAAAAGTTTTTTTTTTCAAGATTTTAATTCTACGAAGTTTTCGGCAAGATTAATAATATGACAAATAACAGCTTTCTAGTACTTAAACTTATACTTTCTATCTTATAGTAGACAAACAGACGAACATAGCGAAACTATAAGGGCTCCTTGTTTACTACGGAACCCTTATAGTTTCATCACAAAAGTAATTCTGACTGTTACTTAAAATCACACAGACTCACTTTTCTAAAGTCTTAAGTTAAAACGGCTGAACCGATTGCCACAAAATTTGCTATAGATATAGCAGAGGACAAGGAGACGTACATACCACATGCCGGCTCGATCGGACACTTAAAGCTACGAAGTTTTTCCACAAAGCTTCAAAGTTCTACAAAGAGCTTCGACGTAAGGTGGCGTGTCTGACAATTTTTTACAGGCTGCATTTTGATGAGTGTGCGCTTGAGTTACATGACCTAATCCCTCCCTCTTTTTTGTGCAAAACTGTTTTTAAGAACAAATACATACATATATGACTGATTATAACTAAGAATAAAAGTTTTTGATTTCCAAATATACTTGGTTACTTTCTCTATTTAATGTACAGATTTTGACCCGTACAGTCATTATTTGTATAGAGAGACAGTTCGGAAATTTCAACATTCGACGGGACTCTACGAAAAGCTACTGGGAGTTGGCTCTAGCGAACCTAACTTAGACTGGGAACTGGGTTTTATATGAATATGAAGCAGCTCGATCACACCGTCAGCACCTGATGCCAGGTTATGGTGAAGTACTTACCAAGTTGATTAGCATTGGCTTTAATACCTTGATTTTTTATTGCTTTGCTGATAACAACAGAAGCTTTGATATCTTGGTATTTATTTCATTATTGAAATAAATACCAAGATATAAGATATCAAAGCCTCGTTAGTTTGTTCCCGGTAAAATGACAATTGGCGGTTAGGCGCGAGCTTATTTATGACACACAGGTAACTTTACAATAAAAAATTGAATTCTGTTTCTCAATCACGTAACAATCATATCAGAATAACTCTAATTCGAAGTCGATTAACTCACGAATTTTATAGATGTGCGAAACAAAGACGCTCCTGATGAATCACATGTTTTTGTCGACATCAATTAGACTTATGTGCTTTACACCTCTGACTATTAGTTCTGTGTCACATCTCGCCGATTTGTACAGTTACGTATTTATGGACAAAGTCAATTTATAAAGTCGATGTCCTGTCGCCGGCGTGGCCAGTATCGGCGCGCGCTTCGCACCTATTTGCTTCATTCAGAACTTAGCCTCCGAAGAGGCGCTACCGCTCCCAAAATTTCGAAAAATCATTTTGGATTGACGCATTCGATATTCGGATCACGCGTAGTGCCTAGGCCGTCCGCGACGCGCCACTGACACATTTCTGCGGTTTCGCGCGCGGTTTGAATATAGAATAGTTTTTCGTTTGTTATTTTTCTTTTCTTTTTTTTTCTTCGTTTCGGTGATTTGGACATATTGTGCCAGTATCCACGTGCACTCGGAAATTGTCTGTGATTTTTCGGTCTGTGAATATATTTGGAGTTGATTATTTGAGGTAAGTTTAATACATAAAATAGTTTAAAATATAACAGTTTGTAAACAATTTTGTAATAATTAAGTTTTTTTATGGTAAGCGCCGTGCTTTCTCACAATATTGACAGTATCTAAGTTTTAAGCGGTATCGGACAGTGCAAATTACTAAACAAAACTTTAATCTTTCGTCTTATTTTTTACAATACTACAACTTTTAATATATAAAAAAATAGAATCTATCAACAGTTCCAATGCATGTGGGCATTATTTTTCATGATTTCCGCGTGCAATTACGTGTTCAAAATAAATATGTAGGTATGTAGGTACCTACTATGTGCAAGCTGCACGATGCCAACATCAAGAGAGAAAAAATGTAGATACTTTTATAAAGACTATGGAGATCTCTTCGAGTATGTTAAGTGCAATAATATGAAATGGTCGTTAAATACAGCTGCTCATTACAAAACTGCACGACTATCAATTGAAAAACTTGTAGGATATAATTTTCCAATTAATTCTCCAATTTACTGGCTTCTGTAAGCCGTTCCATTATTTTTGATTAAAATTGTCTTTACTCGGTATTTATAAGGAATTTTATAGTGTTTTAACTCATTAAACTGCTTTTGCCTGCGTTAATATTAATTTTAGGTGTAATTTTTTTAATCTTCTATAATTTGGAGGGAGGCCCATTTGAACTGCCTGTTGCGCCCTTATGATAATGTTATTTATGTTAGCTTATGGATTCATTCAGAATAAAAACTATCTCTATTCCAAATTTCACTTCAATACATATGTTGAGCCATATCAATGCGAAGAAATAACAATTTTAATAATATACTGTGGTCAATTATGAAGGCATCAACTAAGTTAAATAAAATTCTTATATTCACAGAATTAAAAAATGGAACAAAAATTGTATGAGACATTCGTTACTTTTTGAATTTAGTTGTTTTAATCAATTTAATTAATTTAAGTGGTTAGCTTAGCCTTCAAACTGGACCACACTCTCACACTACATAATCCAAGAGCATATATGCACTATAAACAAAGTATTAAATAATAAATTACAGTTTAAAAAACTAAAAAAACACGCTACAAATTATTGTGGTCAAAGTTCATTACAAGACTTTTCTAACCTTTCCAAACACAGCTATGATACGATGTTCCATCATGAAGTTCTAGTTCATATCTTCCGGCTCCATCATCAGATTAGTTCGACAGTACCATATTATTGTATTGTCACCAGAACTACAAACAGCTGCCAATTTTCATGACGCTACGATCCTTGGAAAATAGTTAAATTAGTTAGGTACCTTAGTTTTCATTACATATAGATCGACCTAATAAAAGCGTGTTAAAAATACTATTTCGTTGTAAAGAAAATACATTTTTTTTTTAAATTCAAAATTCAAATATATTTATTCCAAAATAAGTAGATACATAAACATTATAATGACAGCTCTTATTCCCAAACTGGGTGTTAAACACCCGTA
This sequence comes from Lycia hirtaria, assembly GCA_947563715.1. Classification (NCBI taxonomy): domain Eukaryota; kingdom Metazoa; phylum Arthropoda; class Insecta; order Lepidoptera; family Geometridae; genus Lycia; species Lycia hirtaria. The sequence goes on along the minus strand of OX387376.1, from coordinate 1,970,074 downwards.
TCTTGGGGATTAGTTCTATAAACTAGACTTTTCTAACTAGACTTTTTCATTAAGGTAGCCAATCGGTTTTACCTAAAAACTATATATATTTGTTCATATAAAACTAGAGATCTGTGTCACAAATCTGCATTAGAAATCATTTAGCACTACCGGTAGGTATTTATGCACTGGGTGTGTCGGACCATCCTTAAAATTTCACCACAAAAAAACTATAAATTGTACCTACTATTAGAAATGTACCTACCGTTTCTGTTTCCGCAGAAAACCGTACGTGGATTAGGAGTATACTATTAAAATAACAATAACATATCTCCAATCACTCAGCTTTACAATTGTTTATTATAATTTATCTATTAGTTTTAGTTTAACTTATTTAGATAGCATTTAAGAATGTTTTTATTATAATTAAATTATAATAACATACTCCTGTTTCTAAGTTAAGGATTTGCATTCTTGTGGTTTTTGATTTAAATCCAACTAAAGCAAGATATCAAAAGTGTTTTACTTCATTATGTAAAGTATTTTTTTAGAGAAGTGTTAATTTTAGCCTTATTCGACTTTGAATTATTTTAACTGTTTTGATCCTGGGTTATGGATCCTGGTTAGACAAATGGCATTCTAATTTCAAACGCCTGTATATGGTTGCCTGGAAGAGATCGCTTTTAGCGATAAGGCCGCCTGTTGTTGCACTAGTCTATTTAAGTACTTTGTTATTACTTTTAAGGTATGTACAATAAAGAGTTTATCTATCTATCTATCTATCTATCTGTAGAAAATAACTTATACGCTTCCTGAGTGGGTTTTTCCGATATGTATAATCTGGGTGTCTTTACATCGCGAATGAATCGGTTTCTTCTAGGTAAGCGCGCTCCATCGTAGACCGCAACGTCGCTTAACATCAGGCGAGTTGGCGGTCAAGCGCAAATCTATTTCAACATAAAAAAGGTTGTCTGTAAAGTCGGTTTATGGACGATAATTTTACGTGATAACGATGCGTCACAAGCCGAACGCTTAGGCCGATCGTGCCTCTCTATATCTATGCTATGCGAGAGCGCGGGAACAAGCTCCCGCGCTCTCGCTTGCACGCTCGGCTCAGGCGGAACGTGACAATGAGTCATACTTTTTCGTTCGTGCAGTCGGCGTTCATCGATTTATTAGACGTTATCACGTGAAAAAATGTATGGGTTTGATATTACACGTCACAGGTTCTTAGCGTGAGCGTTCGTAGAAATAGAAAAGATTGTCACTAAAAGTTACGAAAACACTAAAACAGCAGGCTTAGACAGCTGCTGCTACAGCAGGCTTAACAAAAACCAGCAAAAATAGTCTTACGTAATAAATGAATGACCCCTAAAATCACTTGTTTATTACGAAAAAGTTCGTTGAAGATTAAAAAAAATTACATTTTTTTATATTTTTGCGAGGGTTGAGTTATTATTATTACAAAAATATATAGCCTATGACCTCAGGAATATTTTTTGGTGTACAATAAAGACATATTATTATTATCCATCTCATCATCATCTTGGCCACAACAAGACCACTGTTAGACATAGTCCTCCCTCGCAATGTAGCATTTGATACACCGGTAGTTTATAATCTGGATGAACACATAAGATACTTTTTATCCCGGTATTCCCGCGGGAACGGGTAAAACAGGATTAAACCTATTTCCTACCTCAAAAAAATCATCGACAACTGTTCCATTATAATTGTGTTTTAAGGTAAGGAGAGAAGGGAAGAAGGGAGGGGGAGGGAGGGGAAGAGGGGATATGAGGGAGAGAGGGAGGGGATGAGGGAGGGGGGGAAGCCAAGTCCTAGAAGATGAGTAACATATAACATATCACAGAGACAAACGGGAGACAAAAGTTTGACCACCATACTAATCCTTACTAATACAAAAATAATATACATTTGTGTATGTATACACACACATGTTATACGTACATGTATTAGACAAGACTATATTAACTTAAAATTACAGGAATATGTATGTTTCTATATGATCGCCTACAGCCTAAATGGCTTCACCGATTTTGATGTGCGAGGTGTCGTTAGATTCGTCTTCACTTCCTGACTGTCATAGGCTATATTTGTTTGTAATAATAATAATACATCTCTCACACAAATAAAAAATGCGCTTTTTCGTAACCTCGAACAAACTGTTCCGTAATAAACGAGTGATTTCATTAAAATTATTGTAAAGAATGCGCATTTATAAACAATTAAAGCAATACGCATACTTTCTGCTAAAACTGCTTTTCTGCAGTCGGGTATTTTGTTTTTGTTTAATATATAGATATTTGTTTCATTATTTTGTTCGACAAACAACACAATCTAGACGTCAGTTCCCACTTTTTGCCACGACAATTCACTTTCCAAACAAACTACATGTTCCAATCACAAGTTTGTATATCCAGCAGAGTAATTAGAGGTTATGAATTTATCATATATCGGGTAAAACCGAAGGCTGGCGTTAGTATATAGCTACCACTTAGTAAAAAGTTGATAAACATGCCTGTAAACAAAAGAGACGGGTGCCTGCGCAGGCGCAACATTGACAAACTTGCCGGTAGGTAGTATTGGAACAAGTTGTGCCGGCTGACATTTTCATTAAAAAAAAACGATCATCGGGATACTGATACTTATCATGTAGGGTTGACACCTGCTTAACTGATAAGAAAGATCAGCATAGCTAAGTAAGTCAAGTTTTAAATATAAACTATAAATAATTGATCCACATTTTTGTTCCTATCAACGCGGGTAACTTTGACTTATATTAAACATTGTGCATAACCTGTTTCAATGGTTCTTTATTTTTTCCCAAAAGATAGATTGTCATATTACATCATTAATTAATTAGCAGTCGTTTTGGCTAGTAATCTATTGTGGAAAAAAAAAATGGTTGTCTGTAAAGTCGGTTTACGGACGATAGCTATGATAACGAAATTATTCGAAAAAAATTAGATATGTATTTTTAATGTAACATCGCTTCCCTCTTTTAAATTTACTTTACGGAATCTATTAAAATAGACGTTTTATTTTCCTCTACTTAATTTGTAACTATTCTATATGTGATAACTTGCAGTAGGTAATGGTAGGTAAATTTAAATGTTTTTCTATGTAAGTAAGGTTCACTGTTAAGGACTTATGTATAATGCATGTTTTTAGCTCCTAGGTAATATTATTGTATAAGATTTCTTGCATAAGACTGTTTGTGAACTTTCACAATAAAAAAAAAAGATAATTTAACGTGACAACGTCATAACAAAACATTGATGAAATGATGATGATGTATCGGGACAATGAGCGTAACGGGACAATGAGTCATACTTTTTGGTGCGTGCAGCCGGCGTTCATCGATTTATTTGACGTTGTCAAGTCAAAAACAAGAATCTTCGAGTCAGCTGTGTACAATGTTTGACACGAAGTCAAAGTTTCCACGATGACAGTACCCAAAATATTTATTTTATTTTTAACTTAATATATTTTTCGTCATGTGAAAAAAAAATCTGAATTCGTGACACCTGTCAGAGGTACAGGCATTTCCATTTAAATACCCAAACTACAGATGCCGATTGCACAAATCATATCGAGCTTTAATAGATCATCTATCTAGGGGTACAGAACCTTCGTAAACAAATTCAAATTCATACTTGGTCGGTTAATAAACGGTGTTACACTTTTAAAATGCGTTACTTTGAAAACTGAATAACTATCCAAAAATTATAAATCTCACAGCCCTATCACAAAGTACAAAAAATATGTGACAGATAATTTCACGCTTTGATCTCTCTCGACTCGCCTTTTTCATGGCATATGTAAAAATATTTCGTTATGAAGTTTAAAATTAACCAGTGTGTCGATGACTCCAGGACCATAATGATTTCGTGTTTATAAGGGACCCAAAAAGGTATTCTTTATTGAGGTTCCAAAATGTGACATGAATTTTAAAATGCATTAGATACTAAAATATTTATAGGCATTAAGCACAGTTTATAGAACTGAGTTCCTACTGTGATATATATAATATAAATCTGGTAAAGTATGCATGACACAATACATGAACATGTACACTGACACCAGGGCTAATTACTCAACAAAATGTGGTTTATATCTGAGAATGTTTATAACTTCACATATTTTCTACTGTAGGAATAGAATGAAATGCTAGGCGTTCAAGTTCAAATTAATAAATGCTGCAAACCTATTTTCTTTATCGAAAGAGATTTTTACATTATCTCTTACTGTATTTCAAGTTTATGTCATAGTTACCTACTGTCTTGCCAACAGTCAATAAAACATTAGCAATTGTTATTTTTGACGCGATAACGTCTAATAAATCCATGAACGCTAACTGCTACACACACGAAAAGTATGACTCATTGTCCTGTTACGCTCATTGTCTCGTTACATCATCATCATCATCATTTCATCAATGTTTTGTTATGACGTTGTTACGTTAAACTATCGGTCCATAAACCGACTTTACAGACAACCAATTTTTCGTTTCTTTTTTTTTTTGTGGAATGAATGAGCAAGGAGTTTTTATCTCGCAGTTATCACACAGGAATCTTTCATTTTTTTTAATTATTCACGCAAGCTTGTCTCGATCTTCACAAGTTTTAAGTATTTCTAGATTTATATCAAAGTAAACTCTACAATCTCGTTGATCTTGAGGCTTTTATTTATTACCGTTCAAAAGATACAGTCGTTTAACTGTAGAACAGACAGACACCAATGCCTCACGAATAGGCTCTCTTAATACTACTTAAATATACTCGTACAAGTTTCTGCTAGCATCTTGCCCCGTCCACTCGGTAAAAAAAAAAGTGTCAGTCTATCATGTGGAACACCGTTGAATTCCCAGAAAATCTAAGTAGCAAGATAGATCGAAACATTTTGTCTTAAATTGTTTGAGGAAAGTGGTTTGTGAAAGGACGATTTTGTCTTGATTAGAAGTAGCTTAAATTAAGAATGAGACAAAATTACTTTCGTTTTTGTGCTTTACCAAAGAGAAAATATATTTTGTCTATGGATTTAAAAATAAATAAAAGAAATGCGTTAGATACAGAACACACAAAAAACATACATAATAGGTCAATGCAAAAAAAGCATTTTTTCTCGTTATGATATTTCTATTATAATCGTCATCTGATTTAATGGCTGTTGACCTTTTCACAGTTTATAATATTGGCGTCCAATAAGAGTGAAATACCACCGGGGTCATGCTGGTCACTCATCTAAACATTCATCTTAGTTTTTATTGGTTTTACATTGGAATCGAACGACCTTAAACTTGACTTCGTTTCAACTTTGAGCTTTAGATACCTACGAATCTGATAGCTTTATTACAATAAGTTGTGTATTTTTTTTTGTATTCGCTGGTTTTTCGTTTGAAATTATTCACTCGACTATTGCTTGCACGTCACATGTTGAACGATATAAAAAAGATCGGGTTAATTAGAGTTTGGCCTTTGACAAGGTATCGTCTAAGGCAGGGGTGGCCAACTTGAATAAACCCAAGATCTACTGTTTACTGACAAAACCCTGTGCGATCTACCAATGACCAATACCAATATTTCTTGAAATTTATTTTTTTACATTGCTACGATCGACTGGACTAATAGCAGCGGTCGACAAGTCGATAGCGAACGACTGGTTGGCCACCCCTGGTGGGCTTGGTAGAATATTGACAACCGCCTTTAGGCAGCCTCTCTATCTCCTACCTCATATTATGTAGAAATATGTGTTATTATTCATCCTCTACAGAATATATTGGACTTGTATGATTTGCGCATGTGCCATTTATTATATAATGACATCAAGTCTTAATCACAGTCAAAAATAAATAAGTTTGACGAGTAAACTTCCTCAACACTTTTCTGTGGAGTACACATTTCAACACTTAATTGCACTTGACTACACTCGGGCACGTTAACAAATACTTAATCACAGTTTGAAATATCCACATATAATACCATCATTTTACATAATTAACTTGAATGGCACAAGTTTATGAAAATGCAAACGAAATTAATTTCTAAAAGTGATTTTTATGTATGAAAATTAACTTAATTTAAATTGAAATGTTTGTCGTATGGATATGATGTTGTTTTCTAGTTTTACAAACGACGATTTTTTTATAAGTTCATTCGATCATTTTATATCTTCAAATATGTGAGTATGCGCGAGCGAGACAGACGATGGTCGGACTACGGACACTTAAGGTTTTTTTTTTCTAAAAACATAGACAATAATCATTAACCTATAAAGAATAATAAAGATAAACATCAATCAGTGTAAATAAAAAAAAAGCGGTTACAATCCTTTCGCAGCGAGACATCCCGTTTTAATGAGTAGTCTACGAATGTAAAAATGCAATCGTTTTAATTTATCACCGCGATATTAATTTTAACTGTCTCCAAAGTCGGAAACAACACGAATAATAATAGGTATAATGTGTTGCTTCTGTATAAATAAACGCATGGCATACAAGTGCGATGGATTAAGAGAGATCGAAAGCGCAGATTAAAGTCATTAAATTAAGGACTTTTATCACTGTACCGAGTGACGACACCGTTTTTGGGATTCCTTGTCAAAATGCAAGTAATACTCGACATCATACGGTTTTAAGAGTGCTCAAACAAAACGGGTTCTGTAGCTTTGTTTTTTTCTGTTCATCTATCCTGTTGTATCTGGATAAAATTATTAAAATAAGTAAATGGTCCCAGAGGTTAAATGGCCACAAGGGCGGCCTAAAAGGAGATGGAGGGCTTGATACTTTTATCAAGGATGGACCTACTTACCGAAGGAAAGAGACACCCTTGCCCTGTGTGCGACAATGCGGGCGGATATAATACTTAATAAATGTACTTACATCAACATAAGTAAGCATAGGTATAGATTTAGAAACACTTAAATATTGAGAAATAGCCTATAAAAATACTTACACTACACATTAATGATTATGAATAAGTACATAATACAAATTATAACTAATAAGGAATGTCATAGTAGGTAAGTATCTATAATTTATCAATTAATTTTAAGAATTGTCTCTTCTAAAATAAGAAAACATCAATTCCAATCAATGTGAGCATTACCTTTTACTTTTACGATTTTGTAATGAATTTACATGTAGGTATTTAGCTTACCTAATACGTAATAAATAACTCGTTGTAGGATGACTAAAGTGAAAGATGCATTCTTATTTACCGCCGCCACACGACGCCGCTGTAATATATGGAGAAATTTGAGTAACGTTTTTCGGTAAGACAAATATGCTTCAATGAGATTGCATCAAGAACTTGAAGAAAAAAAACACCAATATCTTTTTTTATGGTAAAGAAAAATAAAAAAATTGCTAAACATTCGAAAAGTCATATTTATACTAAGATAACTAACACCTACCTGCCTAGGTACTTATCGTGTGGGTAGATGTTGGTTTAATTTGAATGCATCTAATAAGGCAAGCATTTATTAATAAGCTTTTTTTATTTAATGTTGTGAGTCTGTGGTGTCCCGCTACTGGGCAAAGGCCTACCTTTCCATTGTTGGTGGTTTAATTTATTAGCCACGTTTTTAATAACTGCCCCAGTGCAACGGGTCTTTATTAATGATTGATGCAACCTGCAACGTATTAAATTTAAGTAATATCGCGAAATCTAGAGTAAGATCGACTTCCTTATCGCAATTTCTTATCGGCGGCTATTCTGCATTTGTCTTTGTTATGTCAAAGACAACTTCTGAACAGAAGATTCGTAAAGGTTGTCCAATAAATGTCTAAGTACTCACATGTCGGCTACACGATAAAAACTGAGCGCACGTGGGACGAATTTAGAATTCCTCGAGAGACCAATCACCTGCCGACAAGAGGACACAATGCGTACTTGCCATGTACGGTAACCTATCTATAATCAGACATATATTTGTTCGAATATTACTTATCCGTTTCATAGAACTGTCTTATGTCTCCTGACGTTTTAGTTGACACGACTTTCTGATTTGTTAGCCATATATATATTTAATTGGTCCGAACAGTTGTGTAGGTTAGGTTCGTTAGGTTTCTGTTTATTATACACACTAACTTTCGTACTACAAAAAATCGGTTAACAGACGAGCTATCGGGATTTTGATAAGGCGTCTTGTCTTTAAAAAAATCGTGTTAAAAATTATATATTTGTTAATTTCACAGAATATTTTCACCTTTGTCATAATTACAAACTATTGTTTACTACTTATCGTTACGGGAAAATTGTTTTGTTTTAATTTAAGTACTTATTACTATGTTGCGTGCATACCACGAGCAAACCAGCGACCCGTAAGCAGCACGACTATGACGCATGTGCCAGCCATAGCCCCAACCATATGTTAAGGAAGAGGGCGACCCGCCACACGACGCCGCCGCAAGAAGGAGCCTTCGATAGTGAGCATGAATGCTCAAGGTGTGCACACAAGTCTTATTTCTAACTACTGAAATACTAGTATTTCTGTGAATGCAGTCACTGGTAGAGCCTGGTTTTAGACGGGGTTTCCAGATTATCTGTTTGCCCTCGGTTGATCGGACTCTATCAGCGACTGCACTCACATCGTCTAATAACATTTTTTTTAAATACAAATTTGTCGCCTACTTTCGGCCCAGGGCCCTCCATCACCGCCGCGTTCCGATCATCGTCCAAATCGGTTTAGAAGTTTCGTTTTTAAAACTAAAATAACTGGAAAAAATGTCAAGATATTGCGTATTTGAAGTCAGTTATTTCAGTCTTTCAAACTATAATAATAATACAGGGTTACACGACCACTGCGGGGACATTTTTAACCACCGACCCAAAAGATGCTATAAGTTTGACGTGTGTATCTGTGTCTGTCTGTGGCATCGTAGCTCTCAAACGGATAGACCTATTTTGATCTAGTTTTTTTTTATTTGAAAGAAGATTTTATCGAATGTGTATTTAGCTATGTTTCATCAAAATTGAAACAGTCTTGACTGAGTTGTATATCTACCTTACCACAACTTACATCTTACAACAAGTTGTCGGTTCAATCTTCGCTCAGGATGAATATTTGTGTGATTTACATGTGAGCTAAACAACAGGTGGCCTTATCGCTAGAAGCGATCTCTTCCAGGCAACCTTGGTAGCATGGTGAAAGGGTTCAGTTTAATTTCGTGTTCAAATTGGTACTGATTGCAAGCTTGCTCAGTCGACAGCTGGCAGTATGTGCGCAGTCTAAGTATTCCCAATTCAACCTTTCATTGATACATTCGCACAAAAAAAATCGGTTTTTAAGTACCGGCGCCGGATAGTATTTAAAATAATCGCAAAAAGCGTCCCGACTGAATGCGGTCAGACCAGCTCCTTTTTTTGCGACTTTATTCTATAAAAATATATGAAACTTGCTCCATTTTCGCTCTATCTTGACCTTTACCGATTACAACAAGAATGGAAAAAATCTATGTAGCTGTTGTGATAAATGTGATGCTTAATGGTAACCGCTTTAATTATGGTAATAGCATTCCGCGATACATACAAGAAGATAATTTGCAAGGTTTTATTGAGATACATTGTTGGCACAAGTTTGTATGATTGACATCACTGTTCATTGTCATCATCATCTTCGGGCCACTGCAGGACATAGGACCAGTAATTTTTAACCGACTTTCAAAAAGAAGGAGGTTCTGAATTCAATTGTATGTATATATGTTTTGGGTATGTAAAGAAAAATGTAACATATGCTGATTCCAAAACCATTTCGAGATTATATGTCTATAAACCATATTTTTTTATTTAGGGCACATAAAATGATGAGATCGCGCAAATTTTTGCGAAAATATAAAAAATATTTGACCTTCAGTCGACCTCTAAAATGTAGTAAAATAAAATGTAGTTTATTTAGTAAAAAAAGATGAAACTGACAGCATTGGCATTGACAAGAGACAATATCTCTATGACGACTGTCATACCAAAATAAATAAACAAAGAAAAGAATTATTTTGTGTGTTTGGTGCTCTGCTACTCTATTCATTTGTACTAAATTAATTCTGTTCATTATCTTTACGACGACCTTGCTTTCCTACCGTTTTGATTGATACTGCATTTACGTTGACCACTGCTTTGTTGTAAGAAACTGTTTGCCTACTGATTGGATAAATTATGGATAATTTTGTACGTGCCGACTCTGCTGACTTACCTAAAGTTGAGAATCTTATCATTCTGGAGTTCATCTCAACTAGCGGCAAGAACAACATCGCAAAAATCCGAGGAGCTAAAGAGATAAAACTTATGAACAATGCCAGGATATGAAATAAAAGTGATTGACAGTACATAACTTCTTTTTTGAAATGATTTTATTGTGTTTAACTATATACCAATTTCATTGTGATTATATAAGAGATTATTTTATTTACATTTATACATTATTTATTTTATTCTGGTTCGTTTTTCTGGTTCATTGTACTGCAGCATCAATGCTTCGCCCAGGAACTTAGTCTACGTTAACTTGTTCACACCAGTCTTTTAAAGGTTTCCTTTACTTGAAAAAAACAGTTTATTAGGATTTTTGGCACGAAAGTCGAAACATTTCACAGTTGTAGTTTCTGAATAATATTGTGAATTTGTTTCATTTCAATGCGCAAACACAATCGCGAAGACCTTAGAAAACATTAATTAATTACAACGAGCTCAATATTAATGATAAAATTTTTTTTTTTTCATTCTTTATGTTTACACAACGTATTTGTTTTTTCAAAACACAACAAAACCGATGATCTCTTGTATCAGTCAGAGACAAAAACGAATATAGGTACATGTCACTGTCAAGTTGACTTATATGTATTTTTTAGTTCATGTTGGCTATCACAACATCTTATTCAGTAGGTACGATGACGTCATCTTTCCTACGGACGATTTTATCTTTAAAAAAATATTTAAAAATAAGTACTGAACAGAATAAAAAAATATTGAAATTAGTTTTTCTAAATGATCCATTCTATCATATAAAAATATAAAAAAAATACCAAAAAAAAACTTTACATACCCATTGATTCTTTTTTGTTTGGTAAGTAATACCTCAAAGGCCCCATATCAATTTTATCAAAATCGGCTTAGTACTTTGTTTTTATTTTTAAAGAAAATAACTGAAAAAATGTCATCCAAGTAAACGAACTACGTATTTTGAAGTAGTTTTTTTTAAAGTATAATAATAATTATACCTAAAGAAACCGACTTAAAAATAAGACAATTATGAAATCTGTGTTGAGAAACAAAGATTCCAAAATGACCGATAGTATGAGGTCTTCTGTCCATCTTGTGGTTGGTCTACCTACGCTGCGCTTGCCGGTGCGTGGTCTTCACACGAGAACTATTCGTCCCCATCGGCCATAAGTTCTACGTGTTTTATGCCTTGCCCAGTGCCACTTCAACTGCTTATCCGCTCTCCTACGTCGGTGATTTGAGTACGTCTACGTCCTGCCCGTGGTTGCCGCGGTCACTTTTGCCTCAGCAACATGCAGTCAACGATGAAGCGCGCTTGCCTCGGTCAAGCCCAAGCCGAATAAAAAAACTCGATCTCGAAAAAATACCCTAAAAGGTCTTGTTTTTCTAACGAGATTGATGAAAATCATTTAAAGTATTTAATTGTTCGTTAATCCTCAATTAAGCGTCGAAAGGTCAACCGGTTACTAATTCATTTCCAATACACATTTTTAATAATATTCGTGTCAATAAACTTGAAATAATAATTCACATTATTCAAGTTTTACATTAAATTGAATTGAAAATAATTTTGGTAGTATTTATTTCAAAGATGTAAATTCTGGTAAATTTGCTTGAAATTATAGCTTCCATTTGACCACCAACTTGCCGGATCATTTACTGTTTATGGGCCATAATATGTGTATCATGAAATCGCGTTTCTCTAAAACAATTAAAGTGGCCAAGACTGCGTTCAGACCTGACACGGTCTCGTCTAGAGGTACGTACCTATAACGTATAAACGAGACCGTGCGAGTCCGTAGCTAATGCTATAATCTAAAAAAAAAACACTTGGCGAATATTGTTTGTTTATTAGACCATTTTGCAACAATTTATTGTTTTATTGAAAAGTTGTAATTACAGAGTTTTCAAAATAATTTTCATGTAAAAAATTATTTTTTGAGCTTTTAAGGGCCGCCTACCTATCTATTTATTTTATTTTTATTCTATTTTTCCTTTTTTATTTTTATTTTACTACAACAGTTGTAGCAGTTCACGTTCACGTTCAATTTCAATTGCGTTTATGTAGGGTTGACAGTCTCAGGGTTCCGTGCAGTTACTACGGAACCCTGAAATAGCTAAGAGACAGAATAAAATACTAGACATTTTTGAGTATTTCCTGTTGCGTTGACTTCAATAATTATATGCATTGCGATTGGAAGAAATGAGAGCAATGCGAGGCATTCTCTCACGCGTCACCAACGGTTGTATCCACAGATCATCTGTGGTTGTATCTAAGGGTTGTATGTTGTATTGTGACTGGTTGCATGCGATTTCTATTTATACGACTGTGCAAGAAGGAGGGTAACGTTTTTCAGGTGTATGTAGGTACAGCTGCCTTACCGTATATATTAATGAAGCCTAGAGTGATGAATGGTCATGGTTAAGGATCGGATTAAATGCAACATGAGAAGTATGCATGAAAAATGCGATAAAAAGTACGAAAATTGGTAAAATATGCAATATAAACGATAAATTTTAGAAAAGTGAAAAAGGGAAAAAGTGCCATATTTCTTTTTTTTTGTACTTCTAAATCAGCATAAAATCAATAAATTACGTATTCGTTTCAAATTTAACATCCTTCCTATGGACTTCCATAAAGACCAGTTGGAAGCGGCTTGGATCTAGCGTCTTCCCGCCACTTGTATGAGGTCGTCTGCTACTTCGTCGCTGGTCTTCCTACCTTGCCAGTGCGTGGTCTCAACT